>NW_026844811.1:124664-183059 GCF_025583915.1 Anolis sagrei ordinatus
CCTCCTTCCTTCCTTCTTCCTTTCCTTCTTTCTATGTAAGATATAAATACAATATTAAATGGAAGGGACAGTGAAGAAGTAACGAGAGAAGAGGGAAGGAAGGAAGGAGAGAAGCAGGGACGGAAAGAAGGAAAGAAAGAAAGATAGAGAAGCAAGGAAGGAGAGAAGCAAATAAAAAAGTGAAAGGAAAAGGAGAGGGAAGGAAGGAGAGAAGGAACAAAAGATAGGGAAGGAAGGATGTAACCAAAGAGCAAAGAAAGGGAGGAAAGAAACAGGTAGAGATGGAAGAAAGAAGAGAGATAGGGAAAGAAAAAGAGGAAAGGAAGGAAAGAGGGAAGGGAGGAGAGAAAGAGGGAGGGAAGGTTGGCCACAGCAACGCGTGGCAGGTACAGCTAGTACCTCTATAAAATGTATATCTACAACTGAAAGTCGCAGCAAAAACCCCATAGGGATCATCCACAGTCACTCCACATCTCTGGTCCCAAATGGTGTGCGGACACAAGTCACAGTGGCGTCATGACAACATCACATTTGCCCACTCTGGAACATGCAACTTATCATTTTCCTTCTTTAAGGGTCCCTTTCAAATCTATGATACTATATCGCTGTGTGCGTGAATTCTATCTATCTATCTATCTATCTATCTATCTATCTCTATGGCTGGATGGATCTTTGTCAGGAGGGCTTTGAGAAGTGCTTTGAGTTACGAGCGAGTGTGGGAGTGCAGGACTTCAAGGGATCAGCCTCTGGGCCTTGTGCCCTTGTCTGCTTTGGGAGATTGCTGTCTATCCTCTTTGTGCTTGCCCGCTTGGAGGAACTTTGAATTGGTTAATTTTGTGTTGTTTTGTAGTCCCAGTATGTTTGGCTTCATCAAGGGAGAGAGGGAGAGAGAACTTTGATTTACGAGCAAGCGCAGCAGTGCAGGACTTTAGGGTTTCAAAGGAGCAGCCTCTGAGCCTCGTGTCCTTGTCTGCTTTGGGAGATTGCTGTCTATCCTCTTTGTGCTTCTCCACTTGGAGGAACTTTGGGTTTGCTGATTTTGTAGTCCCGATATGTTTGGTTTCATGAAGAGAGAGAGAGAGAGAGCGCTTTAAGTTACGAGCGAGCGCAGCTGTGGAGGGCTTTAGGGCTTCAAGGGAGCAGCCTCTGGACCTTGTGCCGTTGTCTGCTTTAGGAGATTGCTGTCTATCCTCTATGTCAGGGGTAGGGAACCTTTGGCCCTCCAGCTGTGGTGGACTTCAACTCCCACAATTCCTTGAGGCTCGGCATTGGGCCAAGGTAAGCCTTTGGGGCGAATGCCGAGCCTCAAGGAATTGTGGGAGTTGAAGTCCACCACAGCTGGAGGGCCAAAGGTTCCCTACCCCTGCTCTATGTGCTTGTCCGTTTTGGAGGAACTTTGGATTTGCTGTTTTTGTGTAGTTTTGTAGTCCCGGCATGTTTGGCTTCATGAAGAGAGAGAGAGAGAGAACTTTGTGGTACGAGCAAGCGCAGCAGTGCAGGGCTTTATTATTATTATTATTATTATTATTATTATTATTATTATTATTATAATTATTATTTATTTGTACCCCGCTAGCATCTCCCGAAGGACTCGATGCGGCTTACAAAGGCCAAGGCCTCAATACACAACACAACAATACTTTCTTTAGGGCTTCAAGGGAGCAGCCTCTAAGCCTCGTGCCCTTGTCTGCTTTAGGAGATTGCTTTCTCTCCTCTATGTGCTTGTCCACTTGGAGGAACTTTGGGTTTCCTGATTTTGTAGTCCCAGTGTGTTTGGTTTCATGAAGAGAGAGAGAGAGAGAGAGAGAGAGAGAGTTTTGAGTTACGAGCGAGCGCGGCAGTGCAGGGTTTTATTATTATTAATATTATTATTATTAAACTTTATTTGTATCTCCCGAAGCATCTCCCGAAGGACTCGATGCAGCTTACAAAGGCCAAGGAACTTCGAGTTGGTTGATTTTGTCTGGTTTCGTAGTCCCGGTATGTTTGGCTTTTGGAAAGGAGAGAGGGAGAGAGAGCTTTAAGTTACGAGCGAGCGCAGCAGTGGAGGGCTTTAGGGCTTCAAGGGAGCAGCCTCTTGTCCACTTTAGGAGATTACTGTCTATCCTCTTTGTCCTTGCCCACTTGGAGGAAGTTTGCGTTGGTTGATTTTCTGTGGTTTTGTATTTTTGGGCTCATGAAGGGAGAGAGAGAGAGAGAGCTTTGAGTTACAAGCGAGCACAGCAGTGCAGGACTTTAGGGCTTCAAGGGAGCAGCCTCTGGGCCTCGTGCCCTTGTCTTCTTTGGGAGATTGCTGTCTATCATCTTTGTCCTTGTCCTCTTGGCGGAACTTTGGGTTTGCTGATTTTGTAGTCCCGGTATGTTTGGCTTCATGAAGAGAGAGAGAGAGAGAGCAAGAGAGGGAGGGAAAGAGGCTGGAATAAATATGGTAGGAAGAAGAAAAGTATGATTTTACCTCTTCACTTTGTACTTCCTTGCCACTGCTTTGTGCTTCTACCAATATGAAGTCGATCTATATCTATCTATACCGAAAAAAGTAAGACATCCGTGTGTCTTGGACGGTACCCGCTCACAATAGCGTCTCCCAGCACGTGATTGCCTGGTTTTTCTGAGGTTTTGTTTTCACGTTTCCTTTGGAGAGATGAATGTGCTCTCCTTCCCAGCAACCTTTCTTCTTCAGAGTTTCCTATATATATATAATATTCGACTTGAGAAGTGTGGCTTCATTGTATTCTCACTTTAAAACCCTTGTTTTTGTTCTCGGCAGCATGAAGGCAAGGATTGATCCTGGCGCTTTGCCTTTGTGTTTGATCTCTTCCTCTCTCCTCTCTTCCCTTTCAACCCTTCCGTTCCTTTCGAGGGGAGCTTTCCGAACCTTTAGTCCCACGTCAGCGAGTTCTGTTGCTTTCAGTGCACATGTTACAAACATAGTATTATTAGAATCAGAGAGTCGGAAGGAACCCCAAAGGGCATCCAGCCCAACCCCGTTCTGCCACACAGGAGGACACCAACCCAATCCTCCAAGTTTCTGCAGGGATTCATAGTTCCCAGACCTTAGTGTGGACAAACCTATTTCACATGTGGTTCTTGTAGTTCACCGTTCTGTGGACACCTTTAAACTCTTGTTCTTGGCTTAATATGTTGAAGGCCCCTTCTGTGGTGGAGGCTCCTTCTATGGAGGCTTTTAAACAGAGGCTGGATGGCCATCTGTTAGGGGTGCTTTGAACGCAATTGGCCTGCCTCCTGGATGGCCCATGAGGTCTCTTCCAACTCTAGGATTCTATGATTCTATATAGTCAACATACTTCAATGGTTGACTACAATGTGTTGAAAGATCTAGAGGTTCTAGGTATCTCTAAGTATCTCTAGATCCTTGAGGACAATGTTATGGTAGAGGCTCCTTCTTTGGAGGCTTTTAAACAGAGAATGGATGGCCATCTGTTGGAGGTGCTTTGAATGCAATTGTCCTGCTTCTTGGCAGAATAAGGTTGGACTGGATGGTCCACCAGGTCTTTTCCAACTCTATGATTCTATGATTCGACTTCAATGGTTGACTATAATTTTTTGTTGAATCACCTAGAGGTTCTAGGTATCTCTAAGTATCTCTATGTCCTCCAGGGCAACATTATGGTGGAGACTCCTTCTATGGAGGCTTATAAACAGAGGCTGGATGGCCATCTGTTGGGGGTGCTTTGAACGCAATTGTCCTGCCTCCTGGATGGCCCATGAGGTCTCTTCCAACTCTAGGATTCTATAATTCTATATGGTCAACATACTCTAATGGTTGACTACAAACTTGTGTTGAAAGACCTAGAGGTTCTAGATATCTCTAAGTATCTCTAGGTCCTCCAGGACAACGTTATGGTGGAGACTCCTTCTATGGAGGCTTTTAAACAATCCTCCAAGTTTCTGCAGGGATTCATAGTTCCCAGACCTCGAGCACTTTGTTCGCCGTTCTGTGGACACCTTTAACCTCTTGTCCTTGGCTTAATCTGGTGGAGGCTCCTTCTGTGGCTGGATGGCCATCTGTTGGGAGTGCTTTGAACGCAATTGTCCTGTTTCTTGGCAGAATGGGGTTGGACTGGATGGCCCATGAGGTCTCTTCCAACTCTATGATTCGACTCCAATGGTTGTCTACTAACTTGTGTTGAATCACCTAGAGGTTCTAGATATCTCTAGGTCCTCCAGGACAACGTTATGGTGTAGACTCCTTCTATGGAGGCTTTTAAACAATCCTCCAAGTTTCTGGAGGGATTCATAGTTCCCACACCTTTGACTACTTTGTTCACCATTCTGTGGACACCTTTGAACGCTTGTTCTTGGCTTAATATGTTGAAGGCTCCTTCTGTGGTGGAGGCTCCTTCTATGAAGGCTTTTAAACAGGTTGGATGGCCATCTGTTAGGGGTGCTTTGAATGCAATTGTCCTGCCTCCTGGATGGCCCATGAGGTCTATTCCAACTCTAGGATTCTATGATTCTATATGGTCAACATACTCCAATGGTTGACTACAACCATTGTGTTGAAAGACCTAGAGGTTCTAGGTATCTCTAAGTATTTTTAGTTTCTCGAGGACAACATTATGGTGGAGGCTCCTTCTGTGGAGGCTTTTAAAGAGAGGCTGGATGGCCATCTGTTGGGGGTGCTTTGAACGTGATTGTCCTGCTTCTTGGCAGAATGGGGTTGGATTGGATGGCCCACCAGGACTCTTCCAACTCTATGATTCTATGAAGTACCGGGATTTTGGCGCAGCTGGCTGAGTGTCAGCTGCATTAAGATCACTCTGAACAAAAGGTCATGAGTTCGAAGCCAGCCCGGGTTGGAGTGGGTTTCCAACCAATTGTGTGTAGCCTGTTGTCGACCTTTGCAACCCGAAAGACAGTTGCACCTGTCAAGTAGGAAAATTAGGTACCACCTTAAAGTGTGGGGAGGCTAAATTAACTGATTTATGAGGCCACAAAGAAGACTCCAGCAAAGCATTCCAGCGGGGAAGCATGCGGGGAATGCGGAAGTGCTTCATCAGCGTCGCAGATGGACGAGGAAAGCGACAGCTCCCCTGGTGGCCAGAAAAAGTTAAATAGCCTCTGTCTATGTCTGTATATGTTTGTATGTCAAAAATTGGCATTGAATGTTTGCCATATATGTGTACACTGTAATCCGCCCTGAGTCCCCTGCGCGGTGAGAAGGGCAGAATATAAAAGCTGTAAATAAATAAATATATAAATAAACAATCTTATTGGTGTATTGGTACAGCAGGTGATTCATAGTGGAATGACATAACCAGAGGCGGCCCTAGGTAATTTTCAACGGTAAGCAAACGGTATTTTGGTGCCCCCCCCCAACCAATCATTGATATATATATTCTGTTCATCGTGGGAGTTCTGTGTGTCATATTTGGTTCAATTCCATCATTGGTGGAGTTCAGAATGCTCTTTGATTGTAGGTGAACTATACATCCCAGTAACTACACTTGCCGCACTTGCTCCCTTGCCTGGCCCGCTTTGGGTCCGGAGGCGTGCCTGAAGACCCCGGCGTGTGCACCAAAAGTCACCTCTTCTCCTGACTTTCTCCTCAGCCATTGGGACCAAGAGAGAGAGAGAGAGAGAGAGGTGGAGATGCCCACCTTTCCTGAAGGTAGGCACAAAAACAAAGGAGGGAGCGGAGGTGGGAGATACCTCCAGCCGGAGGGGCTCTCTCTCTCTCTCTCTTGGTCCCAATGGCTGAAGAGAAAGTCAGGAGAAGAGGCGAATTTTGGTGCGCATGCTGGGGTCTTCAGACACGCCTCCAGCCGAAGCGGGCCAGGCGCGGCGGCCCCGCCCCTTGGCCCACTTGCGGATTGGGGAGAGGAGAGGAGGCGGGTGGAGCGCCGGGGGATCGGGAAAGGGAGCCGGTCATGGGAAGGGATCGAACGCGGAGAACGATTGAGCGCCGGCTCTGCTCGCGCACCCGGTGGCCGGGTGGAGCAGGAACGAGAGGGGCTAGGCGAGGCTCAAGGGCCCGGCCCCTTTGGGAAGAGGATCGCCCGGCAGCGAGGCAAGAAAGCCGAGGCTCCCCCCAGACTGCTAGGGCTGTTGTGAGCTGAGGGGACGCTCCTCAAGTGGCAGTCGAGGGGCATTTACAGAGGTGCCTCTGCGCCCCTGGCAACAAAAAGTGTTCTGCGACCGCTTACTTCGCGTAATGGACGAGCCGCCCCTGGACATAACATCAATAACATCAATAATGATGTGATGAAGGCACCCAGCTCGTTCACTTATGGGTTCCACATCCTCTCACAAACCCAGAACTGTTCTCACGGGCACACTGCATGGTACCGGTGGTGCACATCACAAGGTGGTGGCCATTGTCACAATCCCCACAATTGTGTCGTTTGGCAACACGGACAACCCTTTTCAGCCTTGCGTCGGTTCGTGGGGAAAGATACACGGAAGGGCTACATCTCACAATGTATTTTTAGCACGAGTCTCTCTTGCCAATGGCACGAGCCACTTCCAAGTGCAGCCAAAGGTCTGTCCATCTGCTTTGGGCATTTTTCCTTTGTGAAAATGGCCCTGGAAATGACAGTGATTTGCCGCTGTTTCCAAGCCTGCAAAGCATTTCCAAGCACACTGCCTCATAAAAACCCCAGAAGAATGGGAGTGGGTCGTTTTGGATATGTTTCTGTTCTCCATGGACCATTTTAGGTCTGGTAGAGATGTTTCCCCCCACCAAATGAATTGGAAATGTTATAAACAAGGAATTTCCTGGGATCAATGTAGCATATCCTTCCATAACATGTTAAAAATGCCTTCCACAAAGGTAGAGGGCATTCGGGGGCAGTGTTCACATTTGGGCATATTGAGTATTCATGTAGAGTTTGGTCCAGATCCATCATTGTTTGAGTCCACAGTGCTCTCTGGATGTAGGTGAGAACTACAACTCCAAAACCAAAGGACACTGCCCACCAAACCCTTCCAGTATTTTCTGTTCGTCATGGAAGTCCTGTGTGCCAAGTTTGGTTCAATTCCATCGTTGGTGAGGTTCAGAATGCTCTTTGATTGTAGGTGAACTATAAATCCCAGCAACTACAACTCCCAAATGACAAAATCAATTTTTTTGAGTGAAGGACATACATTGAGTTGTTAGGTGTCTTGTGTCCAAATTTGGTGTCAATTTGCCCAGTGGTTTTTGAGTTCTGTTAATCCCACAAACGAACATTACATTTTTATTTATATAGATTATTGTTGTTGTTGTTGTTATTATTATTATTATTATTATTATTATTATTAAGCAGAGGGTGAATGACCATCTGTGAGGAGTGCTTTGATTGTGGGGCAGGATTGGATGGCCCTTGGAGGTTTCTTCCTACCCTAGGAAGAATAGTATTATTATTAATACTATTATTGTTGTTATTATTATTATTATTAAGCAGACTTTCTCATTACTTAATTTTCCATACCACCAAACTATGCCACCTATCAGGCCAACATGACCATCACTCATAAAAACACTGAAAAACACAGCAAAAGAGGCTTAAAAAGCCAAAAATAGAAAAAATTACATTACAACCATTAACGAAGCAATTCGGAAATTTCGAAAATTTCAGAAATTTCGAAAATTTCGGAAATTTCAGAAATTTCAAAAATTTCGGAAATTTCAGAAATTTCGGAAATTTCGGAAATTTCGGAAATTTCGGAAATTTCGGAAAGTTCTGAATTTTTTTGGGAAAAATTTGGAATTCAATTCTGAATCGAGCCACCAGCGCCACCTACATCCGAAACGAGTTTTGAACCACTTTTTGATCAACCAAACCTAATAGATACGTATGTCCTCCTGATGATCAATCAGGAGGACTGTTGGGAGTTGCAGTTCAAGAATAGGTAGAGAAGGAAGAAAGGAGAGAAAGCAAAAAGGAAAGAAAAAGGGAAGGGAAGGAAGGACAGAGGTTACTTACTTACTTAGGCGATCCCTCGTTGGACGAGTAAGATGGTCTTCCATTATGGGTTTCCTTGTGGGTCCGTATGTGGCTGTGGAGCCCTATTCTTGCTCTGCATCTTCTTCCATAGTGAGGGTATTGGTTTCCAGGTGGAAGGCGGTCCCGGACAGGGTTGGCTTGATGCGCCTTCCTCCTGGCACGTTTCTCTCTTTCACCCTCCACTCGTGCCTCCTCAAATTCTGCAGCACTGCTGGTCACAGCTGACCTCCAGCTGGAGCGCTCAAGGGCCAGGGCTTCCCAGTTCTCAGTGTCTATGCCAGTTTTTAAGGTTGGCTTTGAGCCCATCTTTCAATCTTATTTCCCTGTCCACCAACATTTTGTTTTCCGTTCTTGAGTTCGGAGTAGAGGAACTGCTTTGGGAGACAGTGGTCGGGCATCCGGACAATGTGGCCGGTCCAGGGAGTTGATGGCAGAGGACCATCGCTTCAATGCTGGTAGTCTTTGCTTCTTCCAGCATGCTGACATTTGTCTGCTTGTCTTCCCAAGAGATTTGCAGGATTTTCCGGAGGCAGCGCTGATGGAATTGTTCCAGGAGTTGCATGTGACGTCTGTAGACAGTCCACATTTCGCAGGCGTATAGCAGGGTTGGGAGGACAATAGCTTTATAGACAAGCACCTTGGTATCCTCACAGTTGTCCTCAAACACTCTCTGCTTCATTCTGGAAAATGCTGCACTTGCAGAGCTCAGGCGGTGTTGTATTTCGGCGTCGATGTTGACTTTGGCGGAGAGGTGGCTGCCAAGGTAGCGGAAATGGTCCACATTTTCTAATGTTACACCATTAAGTTGTATCTCTGGCATTGGGGAGGGGATGGCTGATGAGATGCGTATGTCCTCCTGATGATTAATCAGGAGGACTGTTGGGAGTTGCAGTTCAAGAATAGGTAGAGAAGGAGGAGAGGAGAGAAAGAAAAAGGGAAAGATAGGGAAGGGAAAGAAAGAAAAAAAGGAAAGGAAGGAAGGAAAGAGGGAGGTAAGGAAGAAGAGAAAGAAAGGCGTGAAAGAGGGAGGGAAGATTGGTCACAGCAATGGGTGGCGGGTAGAGCTAGTAGAAGTATTAAATTTTGTATGTTGTTGGATTGACTTTTTGCTCTGTTTCGTTTTTTTAAAGAATTCTGAAATTTTCCTTTAAAAAAGTTCGAAATATACGAAATTTCGTAAAATTGCGAATCGATTCGTTAATGGCGGGCGCGATTGCACAATATGCTAAAAAACCCTCCCAATGGGACAGGGGGAACTTCTGAAGCTTCCCTCTCCCTCTGTTGTTGACTGTTGGTGTGATAAAACAAACAACAACTATAAAACTTGCACCAGACATGCGACAATAATTACGAAATAATTACGAAATAATTTCGAAATAATTATGAAAACAACTTCTGAAGCTTCCCTCTCCCTCTGTTGTTGACTGTTGGTGTGATAAAACAAACAACAACTATAAAACTTGCACCAGACATGTGAAAATAATTACGAAATAATTACAAAATAATTTCGAAACAATTACGAAATAATTACGAAATAATTACGAAATAATTACGAAAACAACTTCTGAAGCTTCCCTCTCCCTCTGTTGTTGACTGTTGGTGTGATAATTTATTTTTTTATCACTGATAAAACAAACAACAACTATAAAACTTGCACCAGACATGCGAAAATAATTACGAAATAATTACGAAATAATTACGAAATAATTACGAAATAATTACGAAAACAACTTCTGAAGCTTCCCTCTCCCTCTGTTGTTGACTGTTGGTGTGATAAAACAAACAACAACTATATAACTTGCACCAGACATGCGAAAATAATTACGAAAAAATTACGAAAAAATTACGAAAAAATTTCGAAATAATTACAAAATAACTTCTGAAGCTTCCCTCTCCCTCTGTTGTTGACTGTTGGTGTGATGGTTTATTTTTTTATCACTGAGAAAACAAACAACAACTATAAAACTTGCACCAGACATACGGAAATAATTACGAAACAATTTCGAAACAATTTCGAAACAATTTCGAAACAATTACGAAACAAATTGGAAATATTGTTTCAATTTTTAATTACTCCTCACAGTAGTCCTGCATGGCTCAATATTGGATCGTAAGCTAATTTAAGTACGAATTAATAACGAATTACGAAATTAACGAACGAAACCGCCCGAGCTCTGGACCACATGGCTTGTCCTGATACAGTAGTTTTTAAGGCGGGGAGGGGGGAGCTAGGCTCTGAACATCTTGGCATGTTAATGATCTACAGAAGGTCCCCTGCTTTGCTCGCAAAGGGATGTTGGGAACACGAAGGGTAACATGTAAAAACCTGGACCAAGGGACCCCAAAGGTATCTCAATTAGTGTGTAAAAAATCCGGGAAGGAGTCGAGTCATTTCAGGCTCTGGCTCTGACTCACGGCCCAAGGGAGCCGTACGAACAGATCTGCTTCATCGTTCTGAGAATCCTCGTCGTCGGGGAGCAGGGAAGGGTCACGCAGGAGGGCCATTTGAATGGCTGCATTTTGAAAAAGCGCCAGGCAGATCCATCGTGCTTATTGCCCTCCTGGCTGCTTCCTTAATTGCAAAGCCTTTGCCCGGTAGAGTCCTCTGATCGGAAAGACCTCTCCACCTGAACAATTCAATGCTTTCCTCCAACTCCCTCGTCTTACTTTTTCCTCCCCCCCACCCTCAGCTTCATCTGCAAAAGCAAACTCCTGTGTTTTCCTCATTCATAATTTCTGCCATCTTGACTATACTCTGATTTTGCTTGGCGACACATGTCCTGGTTATCTTCTGTAAAAGGTTGGATGATATACTATTGTACACATTTGTTTATGCTAGATGTAGGCAAGTATTGTGGGCCAGAGGGAAATTTTAATCTTCTCCGGATCCAAGGTGGGAAAGCGGAACAATCAGAAGCAAGATCCAATGGTCTCATTGCCATCAGAAACAGGATCTCAAGACTCAGAAGCAGGATCCAATGACAATCAGAAGCAGGGTCCAATGGTCTTATTGCCATCAGAAACAGGATCCCAAGACTCAGAAGCAGGATCCAGTGACAATCAGAAGCAGGGTCCAATGGTCTCATTGCCATCAGAAACAGGATCTCAAGACTCAGAAGCAGGATCCAGTGACAATCAGAAGCAGGGTCCAATGGTCTCATTGCCATCAGAAACAGGATCCCAAGACTCAGAAGCAGGATCCAATGACAATCAGAAGCAGGGTCCAATGGTCTCATTGCCATCAGAAACAGGATCCCAAGACTCAGAAGCAGGATCCAATGACAATCAGAAGCAGGGTCCAATGGTCTCATTGCCATCAGAAACGGGATCCCAAGACTCAGAAGCAGGATCCAATGACAATCAGAAGCAGGGTCCAATGGTCTCATTGCCATCAGAAACAAGATCCCAAGACTCAGAAGCAGGATCCAATGACAGTCAGAAGCAGGGTCCAATGGTCTCATTACGATCAGAAACAGGATCTCGAGACTCTTGACATTCAGATGCAAGATTCCATCCTTCTTATGGCAACCAGAAGCAGGATCCAACGGTCTCTTAACAATCAGAGCAGGATCCTGACACTCTTGACAATCAGATCCCATCAATCTTGTGACAACCAGAAGCAGGATCACGGCAGCCTTGTGCCAATCAGAAGTCTCATGACAATCAGAAGCAGGATCCTTGACACCTTTGACAATCCAATCCCATCCATTTTGTGACAACCAGAAGCAGGATCACGGCAACCTTGTGCCAATCAGAAGCAATATCTTGGAAATCTCATGACAATCAGAAGTAGGATCCTGACAACCTTGACAATCCAATCCTATCAATCTTGTGACAATCAGGATCAGGATCACGGCAGCCTTGTGCCAATCAGAAGCAATATCCTGGAAGTGTCATGACAATCAGAAGCAGGATACTGACACTTTTGACAATCCAATCCCATCAATCTGTGACAACCAGAAATAGGATCGTGGCAGCCTTGTGCCAATCAGAAGCAATATGCTGGAAGTGTCATGACAAACAGAAGCAGGATCCTGACACTCTTGACAACTCAGATCCCATGAATCTTGTAACAACCAGAAGCAGTATCGTGGCAGCCTTGTGCCAATCAGAAGCAATATCCTGGAAGTCTCATGACAATCAGAAGCAGGATCCTGACACTCATGACAATCAGATCTCGTCAATCTTGTGACAGCCAGAAGCAGAATCATGGCAGCCTTGTGCCAATCAGAAGCAATATCCTGGAAGTCTCATGACAATCAGAAGCAAGATCCAACCCACTTGTGACAATCGGAATGAGGACTATGATTGCAGCTCCTTGTTATAGCCACACCCAGCAATGAGCAGAGGCTAAATATCTCTCTATGCCCAAATTTGAGTGATCTAGCAGACTTTTTGTCTTGTGTACCTGAACTCTAGCATCTTATGTTCAACACCCAATGGGGTCCTTGTTGAATCAAGCAGACAGCATGGCCTAGGATCTACTTTGGGTTTCTGCACAACTGAACACTTCTATAATATTGGGACCAGAGGCGGCCCTAGGTAATTTTCAACAGTAAGCAAACAGTATTTTGCCCCCCCCCCAACCAATCATTGATATATATTTTCTGTTTGTCGTGGGAGTTCTGTGTGCCATATTTGGTTCAATTCCATCATTGGTGGAGTTCAGAATGCTCTTTGATTTTAGGTGAACTATACATCCCAGTAACTACACTTGCCGAACTTGCTCCCTTGCCTTTGGGTCCAATGCGCACCAAAAGTTGCCTCTTCTCCTGACTTTCTCTTCAGCCATTGGGACCAAGAGAGAGAGAGAGAGAGCCTCTCCGGCTGGAGGTATCTCCCACCTCCGCTCCCTCCCTCCCGGCGTATGCACCAAAAGTCACCTCTTCGCCTGACTTTCTCCTCAGCCATTGGGAACAAGAGAGAGAGAGAGAGAGAGAGAGGTGGAGATGCCCACCTTTCCTGAAAGTAGGTGCAAAAACAAAGGAGGGAGCGGAGGTGGGAGATACCTCCAGCCGGAGGGGCTCTCTCTCTCTCTCTCTCTCTCTTGGTCCCAATGGCTGAAGAGAAAGTCAGGAGAAGAGGCGACTTTTGGTGCGCACGCTGGGGTCTTCAGACATGCCTCCGGACCCGAAGCGGGCCAGGCACGGCGGCTCCGCCCCTTGGCCCACCCACAGATTGGGGAGAGAAGAGCAGGTGGAGCGCTGGGGGATTGGGAAAGGGAGCTGGTCATGGGGAAGGGATCGAACGCGGAGAACGATTGAGTGCTGGCTCTGCTTACGCACCCGGTGGCCAGGTGGAGCAGGAACGAGAGGGGCTAGGCGAGGTTCAAGGGCCCGGCCCCTTTGGGAAGAGGATCGCCCGGCAGCGAGGCAAGAAAGCCGAGGCTCCCCCCGGACTGCTAGGGCTGTTGTGAGCTGAGGGGGCGCTCCTCAAGTGGCGGTCGAGGGGCATTTACAGAGGCGCCTCTGCGCCCCTGGCAAAAAAAAAGTGTTCTGCGACCGCTTACTTCGCGTAATGGACGAGCCGCCCCTGATTGGGATACTTCCTGTCTGGCTCTGAGAAAGCTTACTCGGCCTGTAGGACCACCACAATTGCAATGTCACAGGTTTCAATGCAGCTTGTGTCCTTCCTTGAACACACCTCAGAGCACTACATACTAACATGCAGCTCATCGTAAAAGCTTTTGTCTGACAAGGCCTGTTTTCCCTTTTCTTCTCTCTCCATAGATGTATCAAATGGTCTGGAAAATTGGTATTGCTTGCTCAAGATATGTCAGAGCGCCTTTCTCCGGAGAGGTGGCATGGGGGGTTATTTTATGGCCCCCGGGGTCTACTTGCACGCCCGCCAACATTCTGCAAACAAAAACAGGGCTGCCCCCATAATGCTTGGCTTCCCCATACACGCCACAGATCAATGCTTTCGTGTCTCCCCATGCCCATTACTTCACGTTAGTGAAAATTTGATTCTATCTGCTACACAGTTCCCTCCTCAGCTCCAACTGCATGTGCATTTTAGCTGTGTTGTGTTTATGCATTGTGGTTGTGCATACTATACAATGCATTAGGCATGCTGCACAATGCATTCTGGTTGCGGATCCTTTACTTCCCATTGCAGTTATGGTTTCCCCATTTTCCATTGTAATTATTAGGCATAGATAGCGTCACATCGGATAACTCGTTGCTCATAATAATTTCGTTAAAATGACCTTTTTGAAGTGATATCGAAGCTTTTTTGAAAACCGGAAGTCCCTTTGCCCTTCCGAAGCTTTTTCCGCCATTTTTGTTACGACTCAGGAAGTGATTCGGGAATGATTCAGCTTGTCCTGCTTCTGGTCCCTGGTCTCGGCTCAAGCCAGAGAAGCTAGTTTTAAACCAGAGAAGGAAGGAATTTCCTGGCCTTGGCTCAAGCCAGAGGAGCCAGTTTTAAACCAGAGAAGGAAGGAATCAGCTCCAGCTCCTCATGCGGGGACATGAGAGAAGCCTCCTGGCCTCAGCTCAAGCCAGAGAAGCCAGTTTTAAACCAGAGAGGGAAGGAATTTCCTGACCTCGGCTCAAACCAGAGAAGCCAGTTGTAAACCAGAGAAGCAAGGAATTTCCTGGTCTCGGCTCAAGACAGAGAAGCCAGTTGTAAACCAGAGAAGGAAGGAATTTCCCGGCCTTGGCTCAAGCCAGAGAAGCCAGTTTAAAACCAGAGAAGGAAAGAATTTCCTGACCTCGGCTCAAGCCAGAGAAGCCAGTTTAAACCAGGGAAGGAAGGAATTTCCTGGCCTCGGCTCAAGCCAGAGAAGCCAGTTTTAAGCCAGAAGGAAGGAATTTCCTGGCCTCGGCTCAAGCCAGAGAAGCCAGTTTTAAACCAGAGAAGGAAGGAATTTCCTGGCCTCGGCTCAAGCCAGAGAAGCCAGTTTTAAACCAGAGAAGGAAGGAATTTCCTGGCCTCGGCTCAAGCCAGAGAAGCCAGTTTTAAACCAGAGAAGGAAGGAATTTCCTGGCCTCGGCTCAAGCCAGAGAAGCCAGTTTTAAACCAGAGAAGAAAGGGATTTCCTGGCCTCGGCTCAAGCCAGAGAAGCCAGTTTTAAACCAGAGAAGGAAGGAATTTCCTGGCCTCGGCTCAAGCCAGAGAAGCCAGTTTTAAACCAGAGAAGGAAGGAATTTCCTGGCCTCGGCTCAAGCCAGAGAAGCCAGTTTTAAACCAGAGAAGGAAGGAATTTCCTGGCCTCGGCTCAAGCCAGAGAAGCCAGTTTTAAACCAGAAAAGAAAGGAATTTCCTGGCCTCGGCTCAAGCCAGAGAAGCCAGTTTTAAACCAGAAAAGAAAGGAATTTCCTGGCCTCGGTTCAAGCCAGAGAAGCCAGTTTTAAACCAGAAAAGAAAGGAATTTCCTGGCCTCGGTTCAAGCCAGAGAAGCCAGTTTAAAACCAGAGAAGGAAGGAATTTCCTGGCCTCGACTCAAGCCAGAGAAGGCAGTTTTAAGCCAGAGATGGAAGGAATTTCGTGACCTCTGCTCCAGCCAGAGGAGCCAGTTTTAAACCAGGGAAGGAAGGAATTTCCCGGGCTTGGCTCAAGCCAGAGAAGCCAGTTTTAAACCAGAGAAGGAAGGAATTTCCTGGCCTCAGCTCAAGCCAGAGAAGCCAGTTTTAAACCAGAGAAGGAAGGAATTTCCTGGCCTCGGCTCAAGCCAGAGAAGCCAGTTTTAAACCAGAGAAGGAAGGAATTTCCTGGCTTGGCTCAAGCCAGAGAAGCCAGTTTTAAACCAGAGAAGGAAGGAATTTCCTGGTCTTGGCTCAAGCCAGAGAAGCCAGTTTTAAACCAGAGAAGGAAGGAATTTCCTGGCCTCGGCTCAAGCCAGAGAAGCCAGTTTTAAACCAGAGAAGGAAGGAATTTCCTGGCCTCGGCTCAAGCCAGAGAAGCCAGTTTTAAACCAGAGAAGGAAGGAATTTCCAGGGAGGAGGGAGCAAGCTTGTTTTCTGCTTCCATGGAGACTAGGACGCAATGGAGCAATGGCTTCAAACTACAAGAGAGGAGATTCCATCTGAACATGAGGAAGAACGTCCTGACTGTGAGAGCCATTCAGCAGTGGAACTCTCTGCCCAGGAGTGTGGTGGAGGCTCCTTCTTTGGAAGCTTTTAAACAGAGGCTGGATGGCCATCTGTCAGGGGTGATTTGAATGCAATATTCCTGCTTCTTGGCAGAATGCGGTTGGACTGGATGGTCCATGAGGTCTCTTCCAACTCTTTGATTCTATGATTCTATGATTAGCATTAAATAGCCTTGCAGCTTCAAAGCTTGACTGCTTCCTCCCTGGGGAATGTTGAAGATGCCTATCCATAAGAGTAAACACAAATGCTACACAATTAATTTTTCGCAGACCTAAAGGCCATGTACAAAGTGCCAAACAGGAAAGGGCTATGAGAACTGAGCACAAGATCTCCTAGAAAGCCATTTTTTGGAATTGACCGTTCTTAAGGTTCTTCAGTCCCATTCTGTCGCTGCCGATTGATGGTTTTTGGGAAACGGCGCCAAGAATCTCCAAAGTGTGAAGTGCTCTCTGCCAGCCGACAGCAAAGCAAAACCCTTTTCCTCTTGTAATTAATTAATTCCCTCTCTCTCTCTAATCTCCCTCCTGCTCCAAATAAACATTGAGATTTGTAGGTTGTGTAAAAGATGTCCTTGGCAAGGTTTGGGTGCCTCCCTCTCTCCAACAAAGTGATGCTTTACCTCTGGAAAAGAAAAAGAAAAAGGAAAAGGAGAGCTTATAGCAGGGAACAAAGCATTAGCTCACACAAGCTGCTGTCTCCTTTTAGGGATTTGATTTAACATCTCTTTTCAAAGAGGAGATGCTCTCTCTTGATCTACACGCCGTTGGTCTCCAGCGGAACAGACGGGCGAGTTCCACCCCCAAATCTGCTCCAGAAGCACAGCGTATAGCTTCTCCAGAGGACAATAGATTCCATTTCCTGCCTCCCCCCCCCCTTTGAACAACCTTCAGGAGGTGAATGTATGTTTTCCTAGGAGGAGGAGGACGATGCCAAGGCTGCGGAAGGAGCAGTTGTGTCAAGAAGCGGAAAAGAGGGCTCTGCATTCTCTCTTTTTGTCCAACAAAATTCATCCAGGTCAAGACTCCAGAAGCAAGGTTGCACCAGGACTCACTGAAGAGATTGGTTAAGCCGCGGATACGGAAACCCAGATGGGACTCGGTATCCGTGGTTCAAAGAATCGTAGTTCTTTGCCCTCCGGGACGCTGCTGAAGCTTCCCAGCCGAGCCAGCGAGGTTTCATTGTTTGGAAGAGAGAAATTTCATAGGTTTGAGTCAGAGAAAGACGCAGTGTATCATGCAGAGAGCTGAAAGTCAGGAAAGGGATATATTTTATTAAGAGCTATTGGAAACCACGGATACGGAAACCCAGATGGAACTCGGTATCCGTGGTTCAAAGAATCGTAGTTCTTTGCCCTCCGGGACGCTGCTGAAGCTTCCCAGCCGAGCCAGCGAGGTTTCATTGTTTGGAAGAGAGAAATTTCATAGGTTTGAGTCAGAGAAAGACGCAGTGTATCATGCAGAGAGCTGAAAGTCAGGAAAGGGATATATTTTATTAAGAGCTATTGGAAACCACGGATACGGAAACCCAGATGGAACTCGGTATCCGTGGTTCAAAGAATCGTAGTTCTTTGCCCTCCGGGACGCTGCTGAAGCTTCCCAGCCGAGCCAGCGAGGTTTCATTGTTTGGAAGAGAGAAATTTCATAGGTTTGAGTCAGAGAAAGACACAATGTATCATGCAGAGAGCTGAAAGTCAGGAAAGGGATATATGTTATTAGGAGCTTTTGTTACAAAGTGGCCAGAGGAGACTTTTGTGGAACTTCCTGCTGCAACTGGCAGTGGCTAGATCAATTTGAAAGCAGGGGTCCTCGTGTTCGTTGACACCCATACCATGCATCTTAAACCACATTGAATTGCATTATATAATTAATACAATGCAGTTTGAACAGTGTAGAATCATAGAATCATAGATTTATAGAATCAAAGAGTTGGAAGAGACCTCATGGGCCATCCAGTCCAACTCCCTGCCAAGAAGCAGGAAATATTGCATTCAAAGCACCCCTGACAAATTACCATCCAGCCTCTGTTTAAAAGCTTCCAAAGAAGGAGCCTCCACCACACTCCGGGGCAGAGAGTTCCACTGCTGAACGGCTCTCACAGTCAGGAAGTTCTTCCTCATGTTCAGATGGAATCTCCTCTCTTGTAGTTTGAAGCCATTGTTCCCTTGCGTCCTAGTCTCCCTCTTAGCTTGCTCCCTCCTTCCTGTGGCTTCCTCTCACATATTTATACATGGCTATCATATCTCCTCTCAGCCTTCTCTTCTTCAGGCTAAACATGCCCAGCTCCTTAAGCCGCTCCTCATAGGGCTTGTTCTCCAGACCCTTGATCATTTAGTCGCCCTCCTCTGGTCACATTCCAGCTTGTCAATATCTCTCTTCAATTGTGGTGCCCAGAATTGGACACAATATTCCAGGTTTTGGCCTGAAGCGGAATTACTTCCCTAGATCTAGACACTATGCTCCTCTAACCAAGGCAGAATAGAGCATGGGGAGCATGACTTCCCTGGACCTAGACACTAGGCTCCTCTTGATGCAGGCCAAAATCCCATTGGCTTTTTTTGCCGCCACATCACATTGTTGGCTCATGTTTAACTTGTTGTCCACGAGGACTCCAAGATCTTTTTCACACGTACTGCTCTCGAGCCAGGCATTGTCCCCCATTCTGTATCTTTGCATTTCCTTTTTTCTGCCTAAGTGGAGTATCTTGCATTTGTCACTGTTGAACTTCATTTTGTTAGTTTTGGCCCATCATCTCTCTAATCTGTCAAGATCGTTTTGAATCCTGCTCCTGTCCTCTGGAGTATGGCTCTCCCTCCCAATTTGGTGTCGTCTGCAAACTTGATGATCCTGCCTTCTAGCCCTTCATCTAAGTCATTAATAAAGATGTTGAACAGGACCGGGCCCAGGACGGAACCCTGTGGCACTCCACTCGTCACTTCTTTCCAGGATGAAGAGGAAGCATTGGGGAGCACCCTCTGGGTTCGTCCATTTAACCAATTACAGATCCACCTCACCGTAGTTTTGCCTAGCCCACATTGGACTAGTTTCCTTGCCAGAAGGTCATGGGGGACCTTGTCGAAGGCCTTACTGAAATCCAGACACGCTCCATCCACGGCATTCCCCGCATCTACCCAGCTTGTAACTCTATCGAAAAAAGAGGTCAGATGAGTCTGGCATGACTTGTTTTTGATAAATCCATGTTGACTATTAGCGATGACCGCCTTTGTTTCTAAGTGTTTGCAGACCACTTCCTTCACAATCTTTTCCAGAATCTTGCCTGGTATCGACGTGAGGCTGACCGGACATTGGTCATTGTTTGGGTCATCCTTGTTTCCCTTCTTGAAGATTGGGACCACATTGGCCCTCCTCCAATCTGCTGGAACTTCTCCCGTTCTCCAAGAACTCTCCAAGATGGTTGCCAATGGTTCCGAAATGACTTCCGCTAGTTCCTTCAATACTCTTGGGTGTAGTTGATCTGGACCTGAAAGGGGACTTGAACTCATTTATCTGGGACACTTGCTATCCAGCTTGCTGTGGTTTAGGGAAGTCATGATTTGGAAACTATACATCACTTCACGCACCAGCATCATGCGACAATCTGCAAGGTAAAATTGATCCTATTTGACAACACTGTAGTTGTCATAGCTCAGTGCTGTGGAATAATGAGAGTTGTAGTTTTACAAGAAATTTAGTCACCTCTGTCAAAGGATGCGCACTACAAATCCCAGGATTCCATAGCATTAACCCATATCCATTAAGGTGGTATAAAACTGCACGAATTCTGCAGTGTAGATTCACCCTTAGACTGCGATGTAGGCTTTTTGGTTGAAGCTAGCTAATTAATTACATAATTGATTCATTGATTTTTCACCTTCGTCCCAGTATGGTCCCAAGATGGCTGACAACTCAAATTAAAACGAAATCCACAATAATTTTGGCACAGAAAAAGGTAAGCGAAATAGCTGAGGTCAGCATCCCTGTGGAGGGAAAGAAACCATCCAAACTCCTACATTGTAGTGTAAATCATAGGCTTGGTTGATTAATGGTTCTGAAAATTAAAAGAATCTTGGGAGACATCCGACCATTATGGAATATTTAATATGGAATGTAATAATATAATATAATATAATATAATATCATATAATATATTTTATATACATATAATATTTATAATATTATAATGCAATATTATAATAATAATAATAATAATAATAATAATAATAATAATAATAATATGGTATTATAATTGTATATTTATATTACATGTAATATTACTAATAATATTACGAAATAGTGGTATGGTGCAATATAGTAATGTTTAATGCTGATTGTCAAGCCAATTAAAGAAGTATAGTTTATTGTTCAAACAAACACAAAACAGCCCAAAACAAAATAACAGGGCAAAAAACACTTAGTTTTCAGTGTGAAATAGCCCAAACAGGCAAAAGAACCCACAAAACCCCAATCAGAGTATAACCTGGATTATCCAGAGATATAATCCAGATTTAACTCAAAATGCTTAAATGCAGCTCAAACATGCTCCGTCAAACAACAGAAGCAAAATAAACTGGACCTTAAGATCGTCCGGGGAGGCCCTGCTCTCGGTCCCGCCGGCGTCACAAGCGCGGTTGGCGGGGACGAGAGACAGGGCCTTCTCGGTGGTGGCCCCTCGGCTATGGAATGCCCTACCAGTGGACATCAGGCAGGCTCCTTCGTTACTGGTGTTTCGGAGGAGGGTGAAGACGTGGCTCTATGAACAGGCATTTGGATAACTATGCAATGACAACTAACTCAGTAAGACGGCATTGGAACAAGGAACGGAAAAAGGATTGTGAGAACGGGATCTGATTCTAATTGAGGCGTCGATGACTATGTGTGTTGTTTGTGTATGTGCGTCTTATATATTGTTCAGTGTTGCCATTTTTATTGTAAACCGCATTGAGTCGCCGTCTCAGGCTGATAAATGCGGTATACAAATGGAGTAAATAAATAAATAATAAATAAAATAAACTGTAGAATAAAGGTTGCAGCCACTCTAGTGAGCAGCAGTCTTTCAAGGGTTATAAAATGTAACCCGAACCTCAAACACTGCAGGAAACAGCATGCCAAACTCCAAGGCTGGTATGCAGGAATGCAGGAAGGATGACAACGCCAACTCCAGAAGCACAGCCGCAGACGTGGAGGGGGAGAGTAACGACAGTAGTTGAAGTCCAGTCCAGTCTGAAGAGAAACGAATGGCTGCAAGGTCAGATCCCAATCCAATGGAAGTCACAAGGAGCCAAAGCAGTGGAGCAATACGTCACCTAATGCAAATATCAAAACAGTGCTGTCCAGCAAAAACCCACACAGTTCCAGCCCCCTTTGCTGCTTAAACCCAGAGCATAATTTACGTCCCCAAGTCTTCTTCCAAACCCGTCTTCTGTAACACAACGATCCAGAAAGCACCCAACAAAACACCTTGCCGATTGCAAAGTTACAATTGCAAACACTCCCATTTTATCTACAACTCCTTGTCAGAACTTGATTCAGCCAATACCCTTGTCCTAGCTGCATCTTGTTGCAGCTCCTCATCCGAACTGGAGTTGCCCCTAGTTCAGCCCAACCCAACCCCAGCTGTGCCTCTTCCACCACTTGTCCAAGTAGTCCATCTTTGGTCTAATCCTGAAGTTCCCCAAGACCCGTCCGTGCCTTCACTACTCCAACCTTCAAACATGCCACTGCTTACGGGTTCAGCACAAATATCCCAAATCTCTTGAACCCTTGTCCAATCCATCCCATCAGACCCAGAGCCTGATATCCCATCATCCATATCATTTGCATCAAAACCTTCAAAAGAATCTTCATCTGTTGGCTCACTAAGTATCTCCCGGATTCTTTTCCTTTGTTGCTCTTCATCATAGTCTTGCTCACGAGTAGTTTTCCTGCCTCTCCTAATACAACTAGTGTTACTATCAATGCCAGCAGACTCTACAACACTGATATTGTACTATACTAATAATATAATATAGTGTATGTAATATATACCTTGTAAGCTGCTCTGAGTCTCCTTCGAGGTGAGAACCTTGAATCGGTGTTTAGCTGCTGTGTTGGACTGGATGAGAGCTAATAAATTGAAACTGAATCCAGACAAGACAGAGGTCCTACTGGTCAGTCGTAAGGCTGAACAGGGTATAGAGTTACAGCCTGTGCTGGACGGGGCTACACTCCCCCTGAAGACTCAGATTCGCAGCTTGGGAGTGATCCTGGACTCATCGCTGAGCCTCGAACCCCAGGTCTCGGTGGTGACCAGGAGAGCTTTCGCACAATTAAAACTTGTGCACCAGCTGTGCCCGTACCTTGGGAAGTCTGATCTGGCCATAGTGGTCCACGCTCTTGTTACATCCCGAATAGACTACTGCAACACACTCTACGTGGGGTTGCCCTTGAAGACTGTTCAGAAACTTCAACTGGTCCAGCGAGTGGCAACCAGATTGCTCACCGGAGCGACATACAGGGAGCACACACCCCCCCCCCCCCCCCCCCGCCGCTGTGTCAGCTCCACTGGCTGCCAGTTCAGTTCCGAGCACAATTCAAAGTGCTGGTTTTGACCTACAAAACCCTGTACGGTTCCGGTCCAGTGTATCTGTCCGAACGTATCTCCCTCTACGTCCCATCCCAGAATTCGAGATCATCTGGGGGGGCCCTGCTGTCGACCCCATTGCTATCACAAGTGAGGTTGGTGGGGACGAGGAGCAGGGCCTTCTCAGTGGTGGCCACTCACCTGTGGAACTCACTCCCGGGGGAAATTAGGGCATCAACATCCCTTCTCTCCTTCAGGAGGAAGGTAAAGACGTGGTTGTGGGACCAGGCCTTTGGGCAACCTGACAACTAGATAAGGACAACCAGATGAATAGGACTGACAGGACTGACAATTGTGGAATTGGAAATTGAACTATGAGATAGCGAACGCTGACTGTCAATGAGGAGAAATTGGTTTGTATTGGTTTTATTGGTTTTATGGTTGTAATGCAAGAATTGTTGTTAATTATTAATTGATGTTATTTTGTGTTATTGCTGTAATGTGATGAGGGCATCGAATTGTGCCTTGCTTTTGTAAGCCGCCCTGAGTCCCCTTCAGGGTGAGAAGGGCGGGGCAGAAGTAACTGAAATAAATAAATAAATAAGGGCGGCATATTAGGGCTGGGTAACCATGGAAAAATTTGTTTCTAAACTCGATTCGTTTTTAGGGGGTTTTTGCGTTTCGATTTTTAAAAGAATTCCGAAATTTTCCTTAAAAAAAGTTCGAAATTTACGAAATTTTGGAAATTACGAAAGAATTACGAAACAATAACGAATTGATTCGTTAATGGCGGACGCGATCGCGCAATACGCTAAAAAAACCTCCAAATGGGTCAGGGGGAACTTCTGAAGCTTCCCTCTCCCTCTGTTGTTGATAATTGATAATTGTTGCGATAATTGAATTTTTTTTTTCACTGAGAAAACAAACAGCAACCCTAAAACTTGCACCAGACATACGGGAACAATTACGAAACAATTTCGAAACAATTACGAAACAATTACGAAATAAATTGAAAAATTTGTTTCGATTTTTAATTGCTCCTGCATGGCTCAATATCGGGTCGTAAGCTAATTTAAATACGAATTAATAGCGAATTACGAAATTAAAGAACGAAACCGCCCAGCCCTACGGCATATAAATGTGGCAAATAAATGAATAAATAAATATTTCTGGAAAAAAATTAGTCATTCTGTAAGGAAGCGTAATCCCACCTAAATGGGATTACCAAAATTAAGTAAATATGTATGTTAATCCACCTAATTTCAGCATAAATTATAAGGAAGTCCCAAAACTGCTTGATTACACTGCCACCATTATATATATATAGAGATGTTGGAATTGAAGTCTCTGTTTATCCCTATCTGCGTTGTGAGGCAACTTTGGTAGAGTGGATTGCACCAAATGTAAAATCAATGGAGGAGGCAGATTTATAACACAGAGAGAACAAGTTTATTGTTAACAGAGCGTAATTGTTGCAATACTAAGATGTTGAACTTGGCACAAGCTTGATGGTTACAATATGGCTTGGTAGAGATACTTTCAGGCTTCTGATGTTACAATCCTTTAAACTCCTTCTTCAGTGAAGTACTTTATTATTTCAGTGTTCCCTGTTGTGAATATTCACTCTGTTTGTCCTATACCGGATCAAACCACCGATCTCCAGTCTTTCACTACTGGGATCCCTAAAACCCCCTTTGTTAGATTCTTTTTAACACAAGCAATCTAACAAGGTTTCACCTTCAGCTCCCTTGCTGAAGAAATATTCACAAATGCTAAGAACTAACTGAATTTATACTGCTTCACCACACAGAACCCTAACTGACTCCGCTCCTCTTCTCAGGGTCTCATCCTCCTGACTGACTATTAACTGTTACTTTCAAACCTTTTTCTCCTTAAGCTCCGCCCACCTTCTCTTCTGCCTTGTCACCATGGCAACCTATCTCTCACAGCTAGGCCATGGCCACGCATGTAAAACATAAATACAGTTTAAACACAGTACAATAAACCCTTTATGATAAACACTTCTCTACAATTCAAATTCGGATTTTCCTGTTGAGGCTCAGCGTCTCGGCAGTGAATCTACTACCAGTTGCAGGAGAAGGAGGAGTGATGCTGAGTCAGAGCTGGATCAGCGTCAGCTGAAGCGCATTCGTGAAATCATTTTGGCCCTGAGCGACTCGGAGGACTTTGCAGGGTTCGTCCCAGAGGATCTAGTGGAGTCAGATTACCGGGGAGTAAAGCGTGTGGCCAGTGAGTCTGACAGTGATGAAGACACCCTGAGCAAACGGCTTAAAGATACAGCTGACAATTCCAGTTCAGGTGAATTGAAAGCCAGTGAGGGAGAAATGGAGGAGGAACTGGATTGGACTCTTGTTAAGAACATTAGGGACATATGCACCCAAGCCACGTCCAGTGACGAGTTCGAGGGGTTCCAAGATACATGGCAGGCAGGCTCATCTTGGCAGGATCAGGGATTGGATCAACGATGGCAGTGTTGGCATGGTAATGAGCCAGCAGCTGAGGGAAATTATCCAGATGCTAGTGAAGAAAGTCAATCAGATGATAGTGACTGCCAATAAATTGGGAGCGCTGGGATGTGTAACTTTGCAGAAGACAAAGTGTTTACTGAGTGCTTTGTGCTGCCTAATCTCTGCTTGGGTCCCTGGTATCCAGCTATCCTGTATCGTGTGTCTTGACTTCGGAACCATTCTGCGTGAGTGACTTCATCCTGCCCTTGACCTTGGAATCATCTTGGACTACGCAACCATATACTGGACTTTGTTATTGCTCTGAACTATGTTTGATTAAGAAGCTGTTTTGATTTTGTGTTTGCCACACATTCGTGTTAACTCCTGCTTTCCTTTTTGCTGAGCTTGAGTCCTGGAAGATCCGGCTTATCTCCTTCTTTGTTTACTTGCCTGAAGGCTCTTTTGTTTTGGTAATTAGCACTGCTGTTAAGTGCTCTTACTGATAGAGACTCATTAAAGACTTTGTTTAACCCTTAAACTGCTGTGTGGGACAATCTCTGGTACCTGAGTCACAACATTTCCCATCCCACCTTTCCTGCATGGTTCAAAACTGCTTCGAAAGTCAAAAGTCGGAAGATTTTTACGTCTTTCAGGCTCTTCCGAACGAACCTATCCAACCCTCGTAAATCACATCCATTTGGTTGTATGACTCCTGTGTTCTTGTATTAGGTGGTAAGAGGGAACACATTTGCATTTTGGCAGGTGAGTTGATGTTAACACAGCTCGGCATTTGGGGAGAGAATGGGGATGCATCGCGAAATCATCTTTCCTTGAGCAGATGCCTTTCCAGAACACATAATGATGAATTTTTGTTCAATTAGCCGGGACATCTTGGAAGCGGGCCACTTTCGGTGGACATCTGCGCATCCAATTATGCCGTGTTGGCCCTTGCCGAGCCACAAAGGCAAAATGAAACGGCCTCATCTTTCAACATCTGGCTTCCCGTCAGCTTGGACTCTCGTCTTGACACTGGACTTCTTGGTGCAAATGGGTAGAGTCCATCCCATTGCAAATCCGGTGCCAATTAGGAGCACGTTTGTTCGTTTGGAGGCCTCTCCATTGGTGGATAAAGCCTTCGCCGATCTTCAAAAGAGTGCAAAGCCTTTGTTATTATCGGCGTCTTTCTCCGCTCGGCTGTTTGATCCCTGCTAAAGCTCTGAAGCCCCGTTTAATCCGCCAACTTGCATCCGAGTCTCTTTGCACAGAGAACCACCAAGATTTCCCATTCCCAAGTTTTGTGAGGTATATTTTTTGGAGCCAAGAGTCTCCTGAAAATAATGCTTTGGAGGGATTATTCAGAACAGCAGGAGGAGATTTGCAATATGCAAATGAAACCTGGAACACGGTTCACATCCTTATCTTCCAAAATCCTCCTTTTGTGATGACGGGCAGCTTCCATGTCATTTAATTTATGCTTTTGAGCATCGTAACGGAGATACGGCATCTAAGAGATAAGGCATAATTGGGAGTCATGTAGCCATTGGGAATGGCCACTTTGCACAACCAAATCACAAGTAGAAGTCCATGCATATCCATGCCCAACTGTACATGGATATGTATCCGTGCCCCTCTTGGCTGGTTAAGAGCTGCCTGGAAGGACTATTCGATCCTTTGAGCAATATAATCAATTGCTGTCTTGAACAAGGGGTTTTCCCGGATAACCTAAAAGAGGCAAGTGTCCGTTCCTTGTTGAAGAAGCCCAACCTGGACCCTATGACCCTTGCCAATTATCATCCCGTCTCTAATCTTCCATTCTTAGGTAAGGTGATAGAGCGGGCTGTATTGGAACAATTGCAGCAATTTTTGGATGACACAGCCGGCCTGGACTCTTTCCAGTCAGGTTTTCGCCCGGGTCATGGGACGGAGATGGTCCTGGTTGCTATTACAGATGAACTTCATCTTCAGTCTGATAGCGGCGGATCGACGCTTCTGGTACTTCTCGATCTTACTGCAGCGTTTGACACCGTTGACTACGATTGAATGATCCACCATCTCGCCATGTCCGGAGTTCGCGGTCAGGCCCTCAATTGGTTCAACTAATTTCTCCGGAACTGGAGTCAGTGTGTGGAATATGTGGACCAAGTCTCCGAAAGTTCCCCCCTCCTATGCGGGGTACCCCAAGGTGCAATTCTCTCCCATCTTCTTTTAAACACCTACGTTAGACCCCTTGCCAGTTTGGCTCGGAGATTCGGCCTGGACTGCTATCAATATGCGGACGACACCCAACTCCTGTTGCGCTCGGAGCCTGGAGTAACGTCAATACCTGACAATTTCACCTTATGCCTGGAGGCTCTGTTGAACTGGCTATGTGCTAGCAGACTGAAGGTGAATCCGGCGAAGACTGAGATCCTGTGGCATGGCCGCTTGATAGGTCCGACCCATCCGTTACCTACCTTTGGTGGCACTGCTCTATCTCCATCGCCTACTGTTAAGAGCCTAGGTGTCGTTTTGGATTCGCAGCTGACGATGGAGGCTCAGGTCGCTGCTGCCAGCAAACAGGGCTTTTTCCATCTACGACAAGCCAGGCAACTGGCACCCTACCTGTCGGATGAGGCTCTGGCAACAGTCATCCATGCCACGGTCACGTCTAGGCTGGACTATTGTAACGCCTTGTATGTTGGCCTTCCTATTTCTACGACCCCAAAGCTCCGTATTGTTCAGAATGCGGCAGCCAGGTTACTCACAAAACACCCATGAAATGCCATAGAACACCAGTGTTGCGGCATCGACACTGGCTCCCAATTGAGTATCGTGGTTTGTATGAGATGCTGGTCCTGACCTTTAAAACTTTATATGGCCAGGGTCCATTGTATCTTAGAGACCGTCTCTCCTTCTCCCATCATCGGAGGTCGCCACAACCATCCCAACGCGATTTGCTCTATTTACCGGGTCCTAGGGAAGTACACTTGGAAAGCTCCAGGCGCAGATGGGCTTTCTCTGTTTCTGCCCCTGCCTTGTGGAATTCCTTATGGCCTCCCTATTTGAGAGGCATGCATGACTCAGGGCATTTGATCCTAGCACTTAAGACCTGGCTTTTTACTAGAGCATTTGACCCATGTTAATTTTAATATTTGTATGTATGTGTTTTAGCCTGCATAATTTCTGCAATGTAAATTGCCTGGAGCATCTCGGATGGAGGGCGATTAATAAGTAATTAAAGATGATGATGATGATGTATTGTAACTCTATCTTTTTTTGATAGAGTTACAAGCTGGGTAGATGCCAGGAATGCAATGGATGGAGTGTACCTGGATTTCAGGAAGGCCTTCCTTCAACAAGGTCTTCCACGACCTTCTGGCAAGGAAACTAGTCCTATGTGGGCGAGGCAAAACTACGGTGGGGTGGATCAGTAATTGGTTAAATGGACGAACCCAGAGGATGATTCTCCCCAAGGCTTCCTCTTCATCTTGGAAAGAAGTGACGAGTGGAGTGCCGCAGGGTTCCGTCCTGGGCCCGGTCCTGTTCAACATCTTTATTAATGACTTAGATGAAGGGCTAGAAGACAGGATCATCAAGTTTGCAGACGACACCAAATTGGGAGGTAGAGCCAATACTCCAGAGGACAGGAGCAGAATTCAAAACGATCTTCACAGATCAGAGAGGTGGGCCAAAACTAACAAAATGAAGTTCATCAGGGACAAATGCAAGATACTCCACTTTGGCAGAAAAAATGATTTCTTTTTGTCATGTCAGGAATGACTTGAGAAACTGCAAGTTGCTTCTGGTGTGAGAGAATTGGCTGTCTGCAAGGATGCTGCCCAGGGGACATTGCCTGGATGTTTTGATGTTTGATCATCCTTGTGGAAAGCTTCTCTCATGTGTCTGCATGAGGAGCTGGAGCTGATAGAGGGAGCTCATCCGCGCTTTCCCCGGATTCAAACCTGCAACCTGTCCTGCCAGCACAAGGGTTTAACCCTCTGCATCATCTCCATCTTCACTGGCTTCACCCTCAACCGGCTGGCACGCAACCATCCTGTAACGGCCTCAAGGCACTGATGGAAATTTTCAGATACAGAGTCCGGCTGGCCCTCCATCCTCAGAATGAGCTGAGTGTCGTCAGCGTACTGGTGGCACTCAAACCCAAAGCTTCGCACCAGTCGGTCAAGCGGTCGCATATAGATGTTAAATAATAGAGAGAATAGCTCCCTGCGGGACCCTGCATACCAGCGGAGACTCTCGTAAACCTTCCCTCCCCTCACCACACGCTGTCCCCGATTCTGGAGGAAGCAGGACACCCATTTAAGGGGTATCCCCCTCACCCTAGTCATGGCTAGATGGTGGGTTAATAGTAGGCTTGGGTAACTATGGAAAAATTTGGTTCTAAACTCGTTTCGTTTTTAGGGGTTTTTTGCGTTTCGTTTTTTAAAAGAATTCCGAAATTTTTCTTTAAAAAAGTTCTAAATATATGAAATTTCATAAAATTACGAAACAATTATGAAACAATTACGAATCGATTCGTTAACGGCGGACGCGATTGCGCAATACGCTAAAAAACCCTCCAAATGGGACAGGGGGAACTTCTGAAGCTTCCCTCTCCCTCTGTTGTTGACTGTTGGTGTGATAATTTATTTTTTATCACTGATAAAACAAACAACAACCCTAAAACTTGCAGCAGACATATGGAAACAATTACGAAACAATTTTGAAACAATTTTGAAACAATTACGAAACAATTACGAAATAAATTGAAAAAATTGTTTCGATTTTTAATTACTCCTGCATGGCTCAATATCGGATCGTAAGCTAATTTAAATACGAATTAATTACGAATTACGAAATTAACGAACGAAACCGCCCAAGCCTATTTATTTATTTATTTATTTATTTATTTGGTGCATTTATTGACCGCCGCTCTCAGCCCTAGGGCGACTCGCGGCGGTGAACAGCATATAAAAACACAGTTTACAAAAAGCAGAACAAGCAAAATCACACAACAATAATACACAATACTGTACGTTACACTAAATAATCCGCTCCGTCATATCGTAGAATCATATCCATTATCATAGACCATATTCCGTTCCAGGTGTCAGTTACCAATTGCCGTAGTATTCAGTTGAAGGCCTTCTCGAATAGCCAGGTCTTTAGGCTCCTGCGGAAGGATAGAAGGGAGGGCGCCTGTCTAATGTCAACAGGAAGGTCGTTCCACAGCCGGGGGGCCACCACCGAGAAGGCCCTCTCTCTCGTCCCCGCCAGGCGTGCCTGTGAGGCAGGCGGGATCGAGAGAAGGGCCTCCCCAGATGATCTCAAGGTCCTCGTGGGCTCATAGGCCGAGATGCGGTCCGAAAGGTATTTTGGGCCGGAACCGTTTAGGGCTTTGTAGGATAACACCAGCACCTTAAATTGGGCCCGGTAGCAAATCGGCAGCCAGTGGAGCTGGAACAGCAAGGGCGTTGTGTGCTCCCTGCGTCCCGCTCCGTTAGTAACATGGCTGCCGCGCGCTGGACTAGCTGAAGCTTCCGGGCCGTCTTCAAGGGCAGCCCCACGTAGAGAGCGTTGCAGTAGTCAAGGCGGGATGTGACCAGAGCGTGTACCACCGTGGCCAAGTCAGACTTCCCAAGGTATGGGCGCAGCTGGCGCACGAGCCTAAGCTGTGCGAATGCTCCCCTGGTCACCGCTGAAACCTGGGGATCCAGGCTCAGAGATGAATCCAGGGTCACACCCAAGCTGCGAACCTGCGCCTTCAAGGGGAGTGCGACCCCATCCAGCACAGGCTGTAACCCTATACCCTGTTCGGCCTTGCGACTGACCAGGAGTACCTCTGTCTTGTCTGGATTTAATTTCAGTTTGTTCGCCCTCATCCAGACCATTACAGCGGCCAGACACCGGTTCAGGACCTCGACAGCCTCCTTAGTAGCAGGTGGAAAGGAGCCTAGTTAATAGATTGTGATCAACCGTATCAAATGCTGCTGTGAGGTCCAATAACACGAGCAGCGCTGATCCGCCTGGATCCATCTAGCAGCGAAGCGAAGTGTTATGGTGATAATGTTATGCTTATGTTGTTTTGTTAATTTTATGTTATGCTGTATCATTCATAATGACGATGCCATTATTATTATTATTATTATTATTATTATTATTATTATTATTATTATTGGTCCAGTTGGGAAAAGGGCGACAAGCCCCAGCCCAACCCCCATCAACCCACGTAGGTTTTATTTATTTATTTATTTATTTGGATTCAGTCTAGAAGCAAACTGGCAGCCAGTTCAATTCCTTGACTTTATCCCCCTGAACGATTCAAGGTCCCGAATGTAAGCTAGCTTCCTATGTTCTAATGCATTGAATCTCCGGGACATATTCATTCCAACGAGGACCAGATGGCGTCTGGATGTACATCTAGTACAAGTTGTCCTCCTGCCTCAGTGCCAGCCGGCTGAACTGGAAGCAGATGGGGTGAAGGAGTTGATTTGCAACCCAGAGTCTCCATTTCTTTTTGGTTTTGATGTGTAGGAGGAAGATCTCCTGGATGGCATACATTGCTGGATTTGTCAAATGAGGAGCTGCTCTCAATAAGGAACAGAGAGACAGCCATTGGCATCATGGTTGGGTCTTTGCAATGTTCTTTCCGCAAAGGTCCCAAACTTTGGTTCTCCAGATGTTTCAGACGTCAGCCTCCATATTACAAGATTACTCTGGCTTCTGGAAGTTGAAGTCGTAAACACCTGGAGGACTGAAATTTGGGAACCACAAGAGACTAAAAAACCGGCAAATATTGGTAATAGAGAATGAAGGACATCTTAGGCTTGGGTAACCACGGAAAAATTTGGTTCTAAACTTGTTTTGTTTTTAGGGGGCCCTTGCGTTTCGTTTTTTCTTAATAATTCCAAAATTTTCCTTTATAAAATTTCGAAATTTACAAAATTTCGTAAAATTACGAATCGATTCGTTAATGGCGGACGAGATTGCGTAATATGCTAAAAAAAACCTCCAAATGGGACAGGGGGAACTTCTGAAGCTTCCCTCTCCCTCTGTTGTTGACTGTTGGTGTGATAAAACAAACAACAACTATAAAACTTGCACCAGACATGCGAAAATAATTACGAAATAATTACGAAATAATTTCGAAATAATTACGAAATAATTTCGAAATAATTTCGAAATAATTTCGAAATAATTACGAAATAAATTGAAAAAATTGTTTCGAATCTTTATTACTCCTCACACAATTCCTGCATGGCTCAATATTGGATTGTAAGCTAATTTAAATACGAATTAATAACGAATTACGAAATTGACGAACGAAACCGCCCAAGCCTAACTATCTCTTAGCTCATGTGGTTGATCTCCTAGAGAAGTTCTTGAGCTCATGATGTTCTCCATCTTAAATGGGGAGGCTGGAACATCAGAGGAGAGGAGGATCTCATCTCCCAAGCTCCATCTTCTTCTCAAAGAAGGTGGCAGGCTGGACAATAAGAAAGCAAGGTGGCACTAACATGAACCTTTCTGGGAAAGTTCTTTAACTCCTGGAGGAGAATGTATTGTCGAAGGCTTTCATGGCTGGAATCACTAGGTTCTTGTGGTTTTTTTCAGGCTATAGGGCCATTTTTTCAATTTATTTTGTAATTATTTCGTAGCCTGGCTCGAAATTGTTTCAAAAGTCAATTTAATACGAATTTATTCCGATTTTAGAAGCTTCAGAACAAAATCGACCAAGCCTCCCTGATGAGGTCTTCAATCAAATAGAAGCAAGGAGGTTAATAGTGAGCAATATGACGGCGTCAAAGACCATGGCTCCTGTTGATGAGGAGGGTGATTGGGATTGTGTCCTTTGGTCTGTCAGAATAAGAATATGGAGAAGAAAGAAAAGAGGTCACAAAATACCTTTTTGGCTTCAAAATGGAGAAATGCTGTGTCAGTTCCATCCATCAGTTCAAGGCTCCTGCCTTGGGAGGCAAGCTGGGTGAAACTAAAGGCCAAGCCTTCATAGATGATTCAAATCTCCTGGTGTATGTACTGGATTTCTGTTTTTGCGTGGGCAAAATTTACATAGATTTGCATTGCCCATTGGGAGTCAAAGAGAAGGAAACAAATGGTCAAACATATGGTTTTCTTTGTTGCACCGTGCCCACTTTGCTTAGAATAATCCCTCTATTGCAAGAAATCCTATCAGTCTCGGAGTGTTGATTTCCACTTCTTCTCCTTCCAAAACCCAGAACAGATTCACCTCCCCGTTGAGATCAGAACCCATCCACTGACTCTTGGTAAGCTTTGGATGATGAAGAGGAGAACCTGGAAGGCGCTGAATTAATCAAGACATCAGCAAAATCAAATTCTCACTGCCGATTATGAAGGGAATCAGAATTACAGGTTGGTCAACATTTGCACAGGGCAGCCGGGCTCTCGTTCGCAGAGCGCAAAGGTCAGCGTCTGAAAGCCTGACCCAGTTTGGCAGCTTGTTCTCTCTTTGGCAGCTCCCTCTGAATATTCATTCTTCCAGGAGATGTATCTGCCCTCCAAAAGCCATCCTAGGACTTCGTTTAAAACTGGCTTCTCTGGCTTGACGCAGAAGCCGGGAAAGCAAAGGGAGGAAATTCAGCCTTCCCCGGTTTAAAACTGGCTTCTCTGGCTTGAAGCAGAAGTGGGGAAAGCAAAGGGAGGAAATTCATCCTTCCCTGGTTTAAAACTGGCTTCTCTGGCTTGAGGCAGAAGCGGGGAAAGCAAAGGGAGGAAATGCATCCTTCCCCGGTTTAAAACTGGCTTCTCTGGCTTGAGCCAGAAGTGGGGAAAGCAAAGGGAGGAAATTCATCTTTCCCCGGTTTAAAACGGGCTTCTCTGGCTTGAGCCAGAAGTGGGGAAAGCAAAGGGAGGAAATTCATCCTTCCCTGGTTTAAAACTGGCTTCTCTGGCTTGAGCCAGAAGTGGGGAAAGCAAAGGGAGGAAATTCATCCTTCCCTGGTTTAATACTGGCTTCTCTGGCTTGAGCCAGAAGTGGGGAAAGCAAAGGGAGGAAATGCATCCTTCCCTGGTTTAAAACTGGCTTCTCTGGCTTGAAGCAGAAGTGGGGAAAGCAAATTGAGGAAATGCATCCTTCCCTGGTTTAAAACTGGCTTCTCTGGCTTGAGGCAGAAAAGGGGAAAGCAAAGGGAGGAAATTCATCCTTCCCTGGTTTAAAACTGGCTTCTCTGGCTTGAGGCAGAAGCGGGGAAAGCAAAGGGAGGAAATGCATCCTTCCCCGGTTTAAAACTGGCTTCTCTGGCTTGAGCCAGAAGCGGGGAAAGCAAAGGGAGGAAATTCATCTTTCCCCGGTTTAAAACTGGCTTCTCTGGCTTGAGCCAGAAGTGGGGAAAGCAAAGGGAGGAAATTCATCCTTCCCTGGTTTAAAACTGGCTTCTCTGGCTTGAGGCAGAAAAGGGGAAAGCAAATTGAGGAAATGCATCCTTCCCTGGTTTAAAACTGGCTTCTCTGGCTTGAGCCAGAAGCGGCAAAAGCAAAGGGAGGAAATGCATCCTTCCCCGGTTTAAAACTGGCTTCTCTGGCTTGAGGCAGAAGCGGGGAAAGCAAAGGGAGGAAATTCATCCTTTCCTGGTGTGACGATGTGTAACTTTTATTCTTATGGTTATGTGTTGTTTAAACAGTAGTTAATAAATGGCAAGTATGTAGGATTATATTTTGTTAGAGATAGTGGCTGGTTTGGCTTGAGCAGAGTTGCCGTAGCAACGGGGCGGAGCCAACTGTCACTTCACGGGGCAGCTGTTTGAAAGTGGCAGTCTGTGACCGGTAGAGTTACAGGGAACTGATTTCTCTATTGGGAGAAACAGGGAAGTAGTCTGTAAGCCGGTGAGCTACAGGGAAGACTGATTTCTCTATTGGGAGAAACAGGGAAGTAGTCTGTAAGCCGGTGAGCTACAGGGACGACTGATTTCTCTAGTGGTAGGATCAGGGAAGAGTCTGTGACTATTACAGTTGCAGAAAGGACTGAAATCTCTTGGTGGGGATTCAGGGAACTAGTCTGTGACCAAAGAGTTACAGGAGAAGGTAGTTGATCCTGTGGTGTGTGGAAAACCATCAGGAATACTATAGTTAGAGAACTATAGGGAAGACGGGTTCTTTAATATTAAGAATCAGGGTTTGGCTGGGAGACAATTCTGTTAAATAAGCCTTTTAGCTTATTTGTTTTATTAGGACAGTTGTCCAGGAAAGATACATCTGCTTATAGAAACCTCTTAAAGTCTGTACCTAAAGTTACTCATGAAACCTTACTAATGTAACCTATCAAGATTTGTGCCTCTTGTGAAGAAACAATAGAATCTGTTATACCTTGCTTGTTCCAATAAAATTGTTACTGTTCTCCTCAAGCCTTGCCTGATACAGTTTCTCCTAAGTCAAACGGGGTCTCTTCCAACTCTTTGATTCTATGATTCTAAATTTCTCTCTTCCGAACAATGAAGACTTGCTGGCTCAGCCAGGAAGCTTCAGCAGTGTCCCGGAGGGCAAAGAACTACGAGTCTTTGAACCATGGATACTAGGCCTGTGCGATTTGGTTCGTTAATTCGTTAATTCGTTAATAATTCGTTAATTTTACCATTTCCGAAGCGATATTGAAACAAATCTCCAAACCCGGAAGGGTTTATAAATATCGAACCAGCAGCCCCCATAGTATTTACGAGCCTCCGCTCGTTTCGTTAATGGGGTGGAGGCTGCTGGAGTGCTGCTGCATGGGAGCCAATCCGGCGCTCCCAAGCAGTGCACCATGGGTCCGTGGCTGTCCCTTTTTGATTGGCCGGCGAGCCCTTTCAAAGCGGCTCCGCGCGGCCCGTAGCTTGGTGCAGAGGCGAGGGCGAGGGAGTTTGCATTGGGTTGGCTTGGCAATGGCTGCCTGCTAGCAACGAACTGGGATTGGATTCATTCCTTGCTGCTGTGAGTGCTGCTTGCTTCATTTGCTGTCTCTTGCCTGTGTTTGGTCCACATTTGGGCCATTTTTTGGTTAATTGTCCATTTTAAAATATTTTAATATTATTTTTTAATATTATTTTTTAATATTATTTTTTAATATTATTTTTTAATATTATTTTTTAATATTATTTTTTAATATTATTCTTAAAAAATATTCTAAAAAAGAAAAGACTCTTCTGTTGGTGTGTGCTCTCATTTGCTGTATCCTGCCTGTGTTTGGTCATTTTTTGGTTAATTTTCCATTTTAAAATATTTTTTAATATTATTTTAATATTATTTTTAATATTATTTTAATATTATTCTTAAAAAATATTCTAAAAAAGAAAAGACTCTTCTGTTGGTGTGTGCTCTCATTTGCTGTATCCTGCCTGTGTTTGGTCCACATTTGGGCCATTTTGTGGTTAATTTTCCATTTTAAAATATTTTTTAATATTATTTTAATATTATTCTTAAAAATACAAAAAATATTCTAAAAAATAAAAGACTCTTCTGTTGGTGTGTGCTCTCATTTGCTGTCTCCTGCCTGTGTTTGGTCCACATTTGGGCCATTTTTTGGTTAATTTTCCATTTTAAAATATTTTTAATATTATTTTAATATTATTCTTAAGAAATACCAAAAATATTCTAAAAATTCGTTAATATTTACAAAATTTCTTAAATACCAAAACTTTTTTTTGGAAAGTTTTGTAATTATTTTAAATATCGAAACAAAAAAACACCCCAATTACAAATCGATTTTAGAAACAATTTTTTTCTTGATCAAACAGGCCTAATGGATACCGAGTCCCATTTGGGTTTCCGTATCCATGGCTTAACCAATCTCTTCAATGAGTCTTGGTGCAACCTTGCTTCTGGAGTCTTGACCTGGATGAATTTTGTTGGACAAAAAGAAAGAATGCAGAGCCCTCTTTTCCGCTTCTTGGCCAGTTGCAGCAGGGAGTTCCACAAATCCTGGATTTCACCACCGCATGGAATTGAGCTGAATTTCAACTGAGGCATTTGCACCAGCTGCAGCTCCAACAGAAGTCTCTCATTTTCTCCCTTTCAGTCTCCTCTGGCCACTTTGTAACAAAAGCTCCTAATAACATATATCCCTTTCCTGACTTTCAGCTGTCTGCATGATACATTGCATCTTTCTCTGACTCAAACCTATGAAATTTCTCTCTTCCGAACAATGAAGCCTCGCCTGCTCGGCTGGGAAGCTTCAGCAGCGTCCCAGAGGGCAAAGAACTACGATTCTTTGAACCACGGATACCGAGTCCCATCTGGGTTTCCGTATCCACGGCTTAACCAATCTCTTCTGTGAGTCCTGGTGCAACCTTGCTTCTGGAGTCTTGACCTGGATGAATTTTGTTGGACAAAAAGAGAGAATGCAGAGCCCTCTTTTCCGCTTCTATGATTCTATGATTCTAGAAGGGCAAAGGGACTTCCGGTTTCCTAAAAATGTTCAAAATCGCTTCAAAAATGTAATTTTGTCCGAATTTATTCTGAATTATGAAGATTCCAACTGGACCTAACCATGCCTAATATATATAGAAGGTATGGTTGGGACGACTGCAAAATGGGCTTATGAGGAGGAGGTAAAAACTGTCCCCTAAGTACTGTCCCCTATGTTGTTTAACATGTACATGAAGCCGTTGGGAAAGATCATCCGGAGTTTCGGGGTGTGGTGTCATCTGTACGCAGATGATGTCCAACTCTATCACTCCTTCCCACCTGCTACTAAGGAGGCTGTTCAATTCCTGAACCGGTGCTTGGCCGCTGTCACGGACTGGATGAGGGACAACAGATTGAAACTAAATCCAGACAAGACAGAGGTACTCCTGGTCAGTCGAAAGGCCGAACAGGGCATAGGGTTACAGCCAGTGCTGGATGAGGTTACACTCCCCCTGAAGGCGCAGGTTCGCAGCTTGGGAGTTCTCCTAGACTCATCGCTAAGCCTGGAGCTCCAGGTCTCGGCGGGGGTCAGGGGAGCTTTCGCACAATTAAAACTTGTGCGCCAGCTGCGCCCGTACCTTGGGAAGTCTGACTTGGCCACGGTGGTCCACGCTTTGGTTACATCCCATTTAGATTACTGCAGCGCTCTCTACGTGGGGCTGCCTCCGAAGACTGCCCGGAAGCTGCAGCTAGTCCAACGCTCGGCAGCCAGATTACTAACGGGTGCTGGGTACAGGGAGCACACCACTCCGCTGTTACGCCAGCTCCACTGGCTGCCAATTAGCTTCCGAGCACAATTCAAAGTGCTGGTGTTAACCTATAAAGCCCTAAATGACTCCGGCCCTGTTTATCTCTCCGAACGTATTCTCCCCTATGAACCATCAAGATTATTAAGATCGTCTGGAGAGGCCCTGCTCTCGGTCCCACCGGCCTCGCAAGCACGTCTGGTGGGGACGAGGGACAGGGCCTTCTCGGTGGTGGCTCCTCGACTCTGGAACTCTCTCCCACCGGAGATCAGAACCGCCCCTTCTATCCTGACATTTAGGAAGCAGGTGAAGACGTGGTTATGGAGACAGGCTTTTGATGAGTGAGACAACACCCTAAGACATGGATGGAAGATGATGTATAATTGTTTTTTAGTATGACAACTGACCACTGTAGTTTTGGATATATTTATTGTTTTAATGCGTTATTGTAATATGAACTATGATGTTTTTACCGATTGTATGTGTTTTTATGTTTTTATGGTTGGAAACTAGGCTTGGGTAACAACGGAAAAATTTGGTTCTAAACTCGTTTCGTTTTTAGGGGGGCCCTTGCGTTTCGTTTTTTTAAAGAATTCCGAAATTTTCCTTTAAAAATGTTCGAAATATACGAAATTTCGTAAAATTACGAATCGATTCGTTAATGGCGGACGCGATTGCGCAATATGCTAAAAAAACCTCCAAATGGGACAGGGGGAACTTCTGAAGCTTCCCTCTCCCTCTGTTGTTGACTGTTGGTATATTAATGTATTTTTTATCACTGATAAAACAAACAACAACTATAAAACTTGCACCAGACATACGGAAATAATTACGAAATAATTACGAAACAATTTCGAAACAGTTTTGAACCAATTACGAAACAATTACGAAACAATACGAAATAAATTGGAAAAATTGTTTCGATTTTTAATTACTCCTCACACAATTCCTGCGTGGCTCGATATTGGATCGTAAGCTAATTTAAATACGAATTAATAACGAATTACGAAATTAACGACCGAAACCGCCCAAGCCTATTGGAAACCGGTCTGAGTCCCTCAAAAGAGGTGAGAAAGTCGGTATATAAAACTTTGAAATAAATAAATAAATAGATAAAAACCAAAAGTAAGAAAAAAAAATAATGCCATGAAGAAATGAATTTAACATGGGAAAAAGAAAAAACGGTAGAAGAGTTCATCAAGCATCAACAAAACTGGCCTGATTTGAATGCAGAAAAAAGAGAGAAAAGATCGGGGTGTGAGTGCAGGTGATAAGAAAGCAAAGCGAGAAAGAGGAAAAGCAGAGGAGGCACCGCTGAAGGAGCGTACCGGGCCCAGCGGCCTGTTTTGCTATGCTAATAAACAGATGAAAGCCCGCCGAACAGAAGGATTTACGAATGCAAGTCTTTTATATTTATTTTCCGTAGGTTCGTCTCCTTTGTTGTTGTTGTTGTTGTTGTTGCTGCAACTGGAAGAATAAGAGCTTAGATGTTCCTCCCTCTGCCCCGCAGTTACAAAGTTGAGGAATCGAGCCAACGGAGAGACTCGCCGCATCAAGTTCGTGGAGGAAGAAATTAAAGTATTTCAAATATTGAGCTGGCAAGGCTTTCCGGGCATCAGCCATGCGTGCCCGATGGAAATGGGGCCATTCAAGGCGTCAATTTACTTTGTTTTCTCTCACTTCCACCCCTATTAATGAAAAAAAACCAAGCAACAACCCGAAGAAATAAATAGAGAAGCAATTCGGCAGATTGTCACGGCACATGTACAGTTCATTTCCGACAATTCGCTAATAGTTTTGTTTCTTTATTATCTTCAAAAGGAACCGGGCTCTTTGCATATATGAGATTATTATGGGGTGTTGTTTCTGCAGAGAGCTGCTGTCTGTCTAGCTCAGAAAAATTCTTCAAAAGGAAATCGAGTTGGTCCAGAGGCGGCCCTAGGTAATTTTCAATGGTAAGCAAACAGTATTTTGCCGCTCCCCCCCCCACCAATCATTGATATATATTTTCTGTTCATCGTGGGAGTTCCGTGTGTCATATTTGGTTCAATTCCATCATTGGTGGAGTTCAGAATGCTCTTTGATTGTAGGTGAACTATACATCCCAGTAAGTACACTTGCCGCACTTGCTCCCTTGCCTTTGAGTCCAATGCGCACCAAAAGTTGCCTCTTCTCCTTACTTTCTCTTCAGCCATTGGGACCAAGAGAGAGAGAGAGAGAGAGAGAGCCCCTCCAGCTGGAGGTATCTCCCACCTCCGCTCCCTCCTTTGTTTTTGCGCCTACCTTCAGGAAAGGTGGGCATTAGGGCTGTCCAAACACGGAAAAATTTGTTTCTAAACTCGATTCGTTTTTAGGGGTTTTTTGCGTTTCGTTATTTAAAAGAATTCCGAAATTTTCCTTAAAAAAAGTTCGATATTTACGAAATTTCGGAAATCATAAAACAATTACGAAACAATTACGAATCGATTACGAATCGATTCGTTAATGGCGGCCGCGATCGCGCAATACGCTAAAAAACTTCTGAAGCTTCCCTCTCCCTCTGTTGTTGACTGTTGGTGTGATAATTATATTTTTTTTCACTGAGAAAACAAACAGCAACCCTAAAACTTGCACCAGACATGCGGAAATAATAACGAAACATTTACGAATCAATAACAAATCAATAACGAATCAATAACGAAACAATTCCGAAACAATTACGAAACGAATTGGAAAAATTCATTTCGTTTTTTAGTTGCTCCTGAATGGTTCAATATCGCTTCGTTATAAAAAAAATAACGAATTTTTAACGAATTACGAAATTACGAAACGAAACCGCCCAGCCCTAGTGGGCATCTCCACCTCTCTCTCTCTCTCTCTTGGTCCCAATGGCTGAAGAGAAAGTCAGGAGAAGAGGCGACTTTTGGTGCACACGCTGGGGTCTTCAGACACGCCTCCGGACCCGAAGAGGGCCAGGCGCGGCGGCTCCGCCCCTTGGCCCACCCGCGGATTGGGGAGAGGAGAGGAGGCGGGTGGAGCGCCGGGATCGGGAAAGGGAGCTGGTCATGGGGAAGGGATCGAACGCGGAGAACGATTGAGCGCCGGCTCTGCTCGCACCCGGTGGCCGGGTGGAGCAGGAACGAGAGGGGCTAGGCGAGGCTCAAGGGCCCGGCCCCTTTGGGAAGAGGATCGCCCGGCAGCGAAGCAAGAAAGCCGAGGCTCCCCCCGGACTGCTAGGGCTGTTGTGAGCTGAGGGGGCGCTCCTCAAGTGGCGGTCGAGGGACTCAGGCCAAGAAGCGGAAAAGAGGGCTCTGCATTCTCTCTTTTTGTCCAACAAAATTCATCCAGGTCAAGACTCCAGAAGCAAGGTTGCACCAGGACTCACTGAAGAGATTGGTTAAGCCGCGGATATGGAAACCCAGATGGGACTCGGTATCCGTGGTTCAAAGAATCGTAGTTCTTTGCTCTCCGGGACATTTCTGAAGTTTCCCAGCCGAGCCAGCGAGTCTTCATTGTTCGGAAAAGAGAAATTTAGAATCTTAGAATCATAGAATCAAAGAGTTGGAAGAGACCACATGGGCCATCCAGTCCAACCCCCTGCCAAGAAGAATCCAGAAGCAAGGTTGCACCAGGACTCACTGAAGAGATTGGTTAAGCCGCGGATACGGAAACCCAAATGGGACTCGGTATCCGTGGTTCAAAGAATCGTAGTTCTTTGCTCTCCGGGACATTGCTGAAGTTTCCCAGCCGAGCCAGCGAGTCTTCATTGTTCGGAAAAGAGAAATTTAGAATCATAGAATCATAGAATCAAAGAGTTGGAAGAGACCACATGGGCCTTCCAGTCCAACCCCATTCTGCCAAGAAGCAGGAATATTGCATTCCAATCACCCCTGACAGATGGCCATCCAGCCTCTGTTTAAAAGCTTCCAAAGAAGGAGCCTCCACCACACTCTGGGCAGAGAGTTCCACTGCTGAACGGCTCTCACAGTCAGGAAGTTCTTCCTCATGTTCAGATGGAATCTCCCCTCTTGTAGTTTGAAGCCATTGTTCCAGTGCGTCCTAGTCTCCAAGGAAGCAGAAAACAAGCTTGCTCCCTCCTCCCTGTGGCTTCCTCTCACATATTTTTACATGGCTATCATATCTCCTCTCAGCTTTCTCTTCTTCAGGCTAAACATGCCCAGCTCCTTAAGCCACTCCTCATAGGGCTTGTTCTCCAGACCCTTGATCATTTGAGTCGCCCTCCTCTGGACACATTCCAGCTTGTCAATACCTCTCTTGATGCAATACCTCTCTTGCATCTTGGAGCATGAATTAAAAAAAATAAAAGTAAACTTTCACCAAATGTCCCCCATTTATCTTGTGGATTTCCAAAATTCGCTACGTCAGGGAGGTGGGGGAACATTAACTGGGACTGGCAGCTCCGTATTTGGACTTGCTGTCAGGTCCCGTGATTTTTGCCCTGCATTATGAGGCTGCCTGGAAGTGCCCTGGGACCCCCCATTTCTCCGTGTCGCCAGGCTAATCTTTCATGGAAAGATACCCACTCCAGGGTTAATCCCTCTCCAGCACATATAGGTCCAAATTACGTCTGATTTGCATTTTTTCCCCACCCGTTTTCTTCTCTGGCACTAATGAGGCAGCTCTGACTATTCTGGCTAATTGGTACCTTTTAGAGAGAAGATGCTATTCTCAGACTGTGCGGACGGCTAATTTGTCCTGGGGTGATGGCCTGTCCAGCTGGAGGAGGATTCTCTGCCATGTCTTTGGGAACACATGGGTCTGAGTCCAGCTCTTGGTGCCCGCATCTGTTACTTAACCGGAGCAGGTCGAAAGGGCAGCGTGGCCAAATGCGTGCCGCAGGAGCATCGCGGGGAAGCAATCTGTCACGTCAAGAGGTGCCATGTGGCTTCAGGGAAAAGTCTGTTCTACGTTCAGAGAAGAGAACCGGACGATAGGAAACTCTGACCCTCACATTCCCCTTTCTTCATACTTCCTCTCTCTTTCTTTCTCCCTCCATCTAACTTTCTATTCTTTTTAATTTTTTTTAAATTCAAACTTCTATGCTGCCATTCCCCTGGGGCTTGGAGCGGCTTACAAGAACAGGCTAAAATCGAACACAATTTAAAAACAATTTAAAACAATTTAAAAATAGCAATATCAAAGATGAAAGGCCCGTCGAAACAGGTATGTCTTATATGCCCTGCGGAAAGCGGGTAAGTCCCACAAGGCACGGACTTCAGGTGTCAGAGTATTCCAGAGTGATGGTGCCACTGCTGTGAAGGCTCTACGTCTGGTTGCTGTTAGACGCAAGGTCTTGACACTGGGAATTTCCAAGAGATCTTGGTCCTCAGAACGGAGGGATCTCTGGGGTTGGAAGGGGGTGAGGCGGTCCCTCAGGTACATTGGCCCCAGACCATGCAAGGCCTTCAAGGTGAGTACCATCCCTTTGAAAGTGATCCGGTGCTCAATTGGTAACCAATGCAGCTGCCGTAAGATTGGGGTTATGTGGCATCTCATTGGAATTCCCGCAAGAAGCCGAGCAGCTGCATTTTGTACCAACTTGAGCTTCCGGATCACCGACAGAGGAAGGCCAATGTAGAGGGCGTTACAGTAGTCCAGTCTTGAGATGACCGTGGCCTGGATCACCGTAGCTAGGTCGTCCCTGGACAGGGAGGGGGCCAGCCGTCTAGCCTGCCGCAGGTGAAAGAAAGAAGGCGGTTTTGCTCACGGTGCCAACAAAGAGAAAAAAATAGGACAAATGCAAAGAAGCCAGAATGGATGTCCAAAGAACTTCTAACTGTGCTAAGACACAAAAGAGACATGCACAAGAAGTGGAAAGAGGGAGAAATCACCAAAAAAGATGAAAAAAGGTGGTTCTGCTCATGGCGCACACCTGGGCCTCCATCGTCAGCAGAGGGTCCGAAAGGACTCCCAGACTCTTGACCAATGATGACGGGCGTAGCGCCTCGCCATCCAGGGTAGGCAGATGGTAGGCCTGGGTAACAACGGAAAAAATTGTTTCTAAAATCGATTCATTTTTTGGGGGTTTTTGCGTTCCGTTATTTAAAATAATTACAAAATTTTCCTTTTAAAAAGTTCGATATTTACGAAATTTCGTAAATGGTAAAAAATTAACGAATCGATTTCCGAAACAATAACGAATCAATTCGTTAATGGCGGACGCGACCACGAAATACGCTAAAAAACCTCCAAAAACTTCTGAAGCTTCCCTCTCCCTCTGTTGTTGACTGTTGGTGTGATATTATAATTTTTTTTCACTAATTAAACCATAAAACTGGCCCAGACATGCGGAAATAATAACGAAACGACCTCAAAACAATAATGAAACGAATACAATATCGAAATACGAAGCATTTACAAAACATTTTTGAAAATTCGTTTTTTTTAATAATTGCTCCAGAATGGTTCGTTATCATTTTGTAATTGAAAAAATTAACGAATTATTAACGAATTACGAATTAACGAAACGAAACCGCCCAGCCCTAGCAGATGGATATCCCCACTGCCCGGTCGACCCAGCCATAGGATCTCCGTCTTTGCTGGATTCACCCTCAACCTGCTGGCACGCAGCCATCCAGTAACGGCCTCGAGGCACTGATGGAAACAATCGGGTACAGAGTCCGGTCGGCCTTCCATCTTCAGCACAAGCTGAGTGTCATCGGCGTACTGGTAACACTCCAGCCCAAAATTTATTTATTTATTTATTTATTTGCTATACTTGTATACCGCCGTTTCTCAACCTAGCCGGCGACAACGCGGTTTACAACAACTTATAACAAACAACAGTATACAGTTTAAAAGCATAAAAACATAATCCACAATACATATATCAATAAACAATCCAATTCATCTCTTGACTAAAATCGTGATCCAGTTTCGTCGTCCAGATTGCCAGTCCTTCAATCATTACACTTATTGCACTGAGTTAACCGAATGCGTGCTTGAACATCCACGTTTTTAGTCTTTTCCTGAATACCATCAATGAGGGAGCAAAACCTCGAACCAGCTGAGCAAGTGGTCGCATATAGATGTGAAATGACAGAGGGGAGAGAATGGCCCCCTGAGGGACCCCACAAGAGAGAGAGAGGGGACCTCTCAGAGACCAGGCCTCCCCTCTCCACTCGCTGTCCACGGTTGTGCAGAAAGGAGGGCAGCTCTCCCCCTGACTCACTCCAACAGCAGCAAGGCGGTGGGTCAAAAGATGGTGGTCGACTGTGTCAAATGCTGCTGTGAGATCCAATAACACAAACCATGGTTGACAGTGTAGTAGATGCACCCCTAGTCACTCAATCTGGCCATCTATTGCTTTTTCTGTCTTTCAATCCATCTTTTGAGTTGCTTAGTGATCACTGATATCTAGTAGGCTTGGGCGGTTTCGTTCGTTAATTTCGTAATTCGTTATTAATTCGTATTTAAATTAGCTTACGATCCAATATTGAGCCATGCAGGAATAGTGTGAGGAGTAAATTAGATTCGAAACAATTTTTTCAATTTATTTCGTAATTATCTCGTAATTATTTCGTAATTATTTCGTAATTATTTCGTACTTATTTTCGCATGTCTGGTGCGAGTTTTATAGTTGTTGTTTGTTTTATCACACCAACAGTCAACAACAGAGGGAGAGGGAAGCTTCAGAAGTTCCCCCTGTCCCATTTGGAGGGTTTTTTAGCATATTGCGCAATCGCGTCCGCCATTAACGAATCGATTCGAAATTTTACGAAATTTCGTAAATTTCGAAATTTTTAAAAGGAAGATTTCGGAATTTACGAAATTTCGTATAATCACGAATCGATTCGTAAATTTTTTGAAGGAAAATTTCGGAATTTATGAAATTTTGTATAATTACAAATCGATTCGTAAATTTTTTAAAGGAAAATTTCGGAATTTACGAAATTTCGTATAATTACGAATCGATTCGTAAATTTTTTAAAGGGAAATTTCGGAATTTATGAAATTTCGTATAATTACGAATCGATTCGTAAATTTTTTAAAGGAAAATTTCAGAATTTACGAAATTTCGTATAATTACGAATCGATTCGTGATTTTTTTTAAAGGAAAATTTCGGAATTTACGAAATTTCGTATAATTACGAATCGATTCGTAAATCGCGGGCGTGATTGCGCAATATGCTAAAAAAACCTCCAAATGGGACAGGAGGAACTTCTGAAGCTTCCCTCTCTCTCTGCTGTTTCGAAATTTTTTCAAAAAATTTCAAAATTTTTAAAAGGAAAATTTCGGAAAATTTCGCAATGGACCCCTAAAAACGAAACGAGTTTAGAAACAAATTTTTCTGTTGTTACCCAAGCCTACTTCCTATCTACCCTCTATGTATCTTTCTGTGTCGATCTATCAGTTCCTTCATCCATCCATCCTTCTACCTTTCTATTGTCCATTATGTCCCTATTAGGGTTGGATAGGTTCACTCGGATGTGGCGTAATTCGGGAAAAAATCGGATGTATTTGGATCAACCAAGCCTAGTCGCTATGTCAAGATACTTCCTTCTTTTTCTGTGCTTGTCTATATCTCATTCTTTTCCTCTCTTTTTCTATCGGCTCTGTTCTATCTATATATCTGTCTCCCTGTCTCCTTTGTCTATCTACAGCATCTTTCATTGTATATCAAAGTCAAAAGTGTCCATGTCAATTGTTTTGGGGGAGAGAATGGCTTTATTTTACCTTTCATAACACTTCTCCCTGTAATCCTTCTTTCCTTTCCTTCTTTCGACTGTTTTCTCTTCCTTCCTTTTCTCCTTTCCACATTCTTATCCTCCTCTTCCTTCTCTCTCTTCCTTCCTTCCCTCTTTACTTCCTCTCTCTGCTCTTTTTCCATTTTTCCTTCTCTTCCTTCCTTCCTTCCTTCCTTCCTTCCTTCCTTCCTTCCTTCCTTCCTTCCCTCCCGCCCTCCTCCCTCCTCTCCTTTCCTCTCCTTCTCTCCCTTCCTTTTCTCCTTTCCACCTCTTTTTCCCTCCTTTCCTCCTCCCTCCTTCTCTCCTTTTCTCTTCTTCTCTTTCCTTCTTCCCCCTTTCTTCCTTTCCCTCACTCCTTTCCCTTCCTTCTCTTCCTTCCTTCCTTCCTTCTTTCCCCCTCTTCCCTCCCTCCCTTCTCTCCTTTCTACCTTCTTCTCTTTCCTTTTTGTCCCCTTTGCTTCCTTTCTCTCCTCTCTCCCTCCTTTCCCCTTCTCTTCTCCTTTCCTTCCTTCCTACTTTTTAACTTCCTTTCTCCCTTCCTTTTCTCCTTTCCACATTTTTATCCTCCCTTCCTCCTCCTCCTACTCTTCCTCTTCCCCTTCCTTCCTTCCCTCCTTCCTGTCCCCTTTACTTCCTTTCCTCTTTCCTTCTTTGTTTCCCTCTCCTTCCTTCCTTCTTTCCTTCTTTCCTTTCCTTTCTCTTCCTTCTTCTCCTCCCTTCCTTTTCTCCTTCCATCCTTTCTTCTCTTTCTTTTCTTCTTTTTCTTTCTTCTCTCCTCTCTCCCCCTTTCCCTTCCTTCTCCCTTCTCCTTCTTTCCTCCTCTCCTCTTTCTTCTTCTTTCTTTTCTCCCTTCCTTCCTTTCTCCTTTCCACATTCTTATCCTCCTCTCCCTCCTTTGTCTCCTCCCTTCACTTCCTTCCTTCCTCCCTTCCTCCTTCTTCCATTTATTTCCTTTCTCCCCTCTTTCCTTCCTTTTTGTTTCCCTTCTCCTTCTTTCTTTTTTCCTTTCTTCCTTCCTTTCTCTCTCTTCCCTCCTTCCTTTTCTCCTTTCTACCTTCGTCTCTTTCCTTCTTGCCCCCTTTACTTCCTTTCTCCCTTCTCTCCCTCCTTTCTCCTTCCCTTCTTCCTTCCTTCCTTCCTTCTTTTCTCCCTCTTCCTCCCTTCTCTCTACCTCCTTCTCTTTCCTTCTTGTCCCCTTCCTTTCTCTCTCCTTTCTCCTTCCCTTTTCCTTCCTTCCTTTCTCTCTCTTCCTCCCTTCTCTCCTTTCTACCTTCTTCTCTTTCCTTCTTGTCCCCTTTACTTCCTTTCTCCCCTCTCTCCCTCCTTTTTCCTTCCCTTCTCCTTTTTTCCTTTCCTCCTTCCCTCCCTTCTTTCTTTACTTCCTTCCTCCCTTTGTTGACTTTCTAATAATAAGCCTCCCTCTTCCTCCTTTTCCTCCTCCCCTTCCTTCCTTGCTTCCTTCTTTCTCTTTATTTCCTTCCTCCCCACTTTCCTCCTTTTTGTTTCCTCCTCCTCTCCTTCCTTCCTTCCTTCCTTCTTCCCTCCTCCCTCTTTCTCCCTTCTCTTTCCTCTTTCTACCTTCTTCTTCCCTTCTTCTCCTTTTTTCTTTCTCTCCTCTCTCCCTCCTTTCCACCTTCCTTTCCCCTTCCTTCTTTTCTCCTTTCCTTCTCCTCCCCCCTCCTCCTCCTCCTTTTCTTCCTCCCTTCCCTCCCTCCCTCCCTCCATTCTTTTCCCTCCTTTCTCCTTCCCTTTTCCTTCTTCCTTCCTTCCTTCCTTCCTTCCTTCCTCTATCTTCCTCCCTTCTCTCCTTTCTACCTTCTTCTCTTCCCTTCTTGTCCCCTTTACCTCCTTTCTCCCCTCTTTCCCTTCTTTCTCCTTCCCTTCTCCTTTTTTCCTTTCCTCCCTCCCTTCCTCCCGTCCTCTTTACTTCCTTTCTCCCTTTACTCCTTTCCATGTTAGTATCCTCCCTCCTCCTCCTTTTCCTCCTCCCCTTCCTTCTTTCCCTCCTTCCTTCTTGTCCCATTTATTTCCTTTCTCCCCTCTTTCCCTCCTTTTTCTTTTCCCTCTCCTTCCTTTCTTCCTTCCTTCCTTTCTCCCTCTTCTCTTCCTCCCTTTCCTCCTTTTCACCTTCTGATCTGCCTTCTCTCCTCCCTTCCTGCCTAGCCTAGCAGATTTCAGTGCCTTAATAGCTCCTCCAACCACCTCTGTTATAGTGAGCCAGAACAAAAATAGCAGTCGGTGTGCGGCTTTGCACTCCAAAAACACTGTATGAATCCCCTGTAATGCTGCTTTGCAAATGCTATTTGGGAGCACATGGAGTCCCAGACAAACATAACTGGGTTTGCTTAATGTGACCCTCAGGATGCCAGAGGCTCCTTCCAATCCTGCGACGTGTACGCCGGACCAAAGCAATTAGACTTTGTTCACTCGCGTTGCAGTTCTGTGACAAGAAAGGAAAATAAGTCCCAGAAAATAACGAAAATAACATATGACATTGCATTTGAGCTGAAGTGGAAATGGGGAGGGACAAATGGCTGCCCAAAAAGAAACCTTTCATCATCAGATGTCTTCCCTGGAGACTAGGACGCGAAACAATGGCTTCAAACAAAGAGAGGAGATTCCATCTGAACATGAGGAAGAACTTCCTGACTGTGAGAGCCGTTCAGCAGTGGAACTCTCTGCCCCAGAGTGTGGTGGAGGCTCCTTCTTTTAAGCAGAGGCTGGATGGCCATCTGTCAGGGGTGATTTGAATGCAATATTCCTGCTTCTTGGCAGAATAGGGTTGGACTGGATGGCCCAGGAGGTCTCTTCCAGCTCTATGATTCTATGATTCAATGATTCTAAATTTCTCTCTTCCAAACAATGATGACTCGCTGGCTCAGCTGGGAAGCTTCAGCAGTGTCCCGGAGAGCAAAGAACTACGATTCTTTGAACCACGGATACCGAGTCCCATTTGGGTTTCCGTATCCACGGCTTAACCAATCTCTTCAGTGAGTCCTGGTGCAACCTTACTTCTAGAGTCTTGACCTGGATGAATTTCCTGACTGTGAGAGCCGTTCAGTAGTGGAACTCTCTGCCCCAGAGTGTGGTGGAGGCTCCTTCTTTTAAGCAGAGGCTGGATGGCCATTTGTCAGGGGTGATTTGAATGTAATATTTCTGCTTCTTGGCAGAATGGGGTTGGACTGGATGGCCCATGAGGTGTGTTCCAACTCTTTGATTCTATGATTCTATGATCAAAATATTTATGTATTTATTTATTTACAGTATTTATATTCCGCCCTTTTCACCCCTCAGGGGACTCAGGGCGGATTACAATGCACATATACATGCCAAACATTCAATGCCAGTTAGACATACAACATATATTGACAGACACAGAGGCAATTTAACATTTCAGCCATGTCCAAGCTTTTCCGGCTTCATGAGGATATGCTTGATTCTAGCCACAGGGGGAGCTTCTGCTTCACTGTCCGTTTGTGACACCAAGTCCTTGATGGAGTACTTCCTCATTCTTATGCACGCTGTTGGAAGGCTGCAGCATTCTGGACAATACGGAGCTTTCGGGTCGTAGAAATAGGAAGGCCAACATACAAGGCGTTACAAGCTGGGTAGATGTGGGGAATGCCGTGGATGTGGCGTACCTGGATTTCAGTAAGGCCTTCTTTGACAAGGTCCCCCATGACCTTCTGGAAAGGAAACTAGTCCAATGTGGGCTAGGCAAAACTACGGTGAGGTGGATCTGTAATTGGTTAAGTGGACAAACACAGAGAGTGCTCACTAATGCTTCCTCTTCATCTTGGAAAGAAGTGACAAGTGGAGTGCCGCAGGGTTCCGTCCTGGGCCCGGTCCTGTTCAACATCTTTATTAATGACTTAGATGAAGGGCTAGAAGGCATGATCATCAAGTTTGCAGACGACACCAAATTGGGAGGGATAGCCAATAGTCCAGAGGACAGGAACAGAATTCAAAACGATCTTGACAGATTAGAGAGATGGGCCAAAACTAACAAAATGAAGTTCAACAGTGACAAATGCAAGATACTCCACTTTGGCAGGAAAAACGAAATGCAAAGATACAGAATGGGGGACATTGCCTGGCTCGAGAGCAGTACGTGTGAAAAAGATCTTGGAGTCCTCGTGGACAACAAGTTAAACATGAGCCAACAATGTGATGTGGGGCAAAAAAAAGCCAATGGGATTTTGGCCTGCATCAATAGGAGCATAGTGTCTAGATCTAAGGAAGGAATGCTACCCCTCTATTCTGCTTTGGTTAGACCACACCTGGAATATTGTGTCCAATTCTGGGCACCACAATTCAAGAGAGATATTGACAAGCTGGAATGTGTCCAGAGGAGGGCGACTAAAATGATCAAGGGTCTGGAGAACAAGCCCTATGAGGAGCGGCTTAGGGAACTGGGCATGTTTAGCCTGAAGAAGAGAAGACTGAGAGGGGATATGATAGCCATGTATAAATATGTGAGAGGAAGCCACAGGGAGGAGGGAGCAAGCTTGTTTTCTGCTTCCTTGGAGACTGGGACACGGAACAATGGCTTCAAACTACAAGAGAGGAGATTCCATCTGAACATGAGGAAGAACTTCCTGACTGTGAGAGCCGTTCAGCAGTGGAACTCTCTGCCCCAGTGTGGTGGAGGCTCCTTCTTTGGAAGCTTTTAAACAGAGGCTGGATGGCCATCTGTCAGGGGTGATTTGAATGCAATATTCCTGCTTCTTGGCAGGGGATTGGACTGGATGGCCCAGGAGGTCTCTTCCAACTCTTTGATTCTATGATTGCAATAGTCCAGCCTAGATGTGACCGTGGCATGGATGACTGTTGCCAGAGCCTCATTCGACAGGTAAGGTGCCAGTTGCCTCGCTTGTCGTAGATGGAAAAAGGCCTGTTTGCTGGCAGCAGCGACCTGAGCCTCCATCGTCAGCTGCGAATCCAAAACGACACCTAGGCTCTTAACGGTAGGCGATGGAGATAGAGCAGCGCCATCAAAGGTAGGTAATGGATGGGTCGGACCTATCGGGCGGCCATGCCACAGGATCTCAGTCTTCGCCGGATTCACCTTCAGTCTGCTAGCACGTAGCCAGTTCGACAGAGCCTCCAGGCATAAGGTGAAATTGTCAGGTATTGACATTACTCCAGGCTCCAAGCGCAACAGGAGTTGGGTGTCGTCCGCATATTGATAGCAGTCCAGGCCGAATCTCCGAGCCAAACTGGCAAGGGGTCTAACGTAGATGTTGAAAAGAAGAGGGGAGAGAATTGCACCTTGGGGTACCCTGCATAGGAGGGGGGAACTTTCAGAGACTTGGTCCATATATTCCATGCACTGACTCCGTTTTCGGAGGAATTAATTGAACCAATTGAGGGCCTGACCGCGAACTCCGGACATGGCGAGATGGTGGATCATTAAATCGTAGTCAATGGTGTCAAACGCTGAGGTAACGTCGAGAAGTACCAGAAGCGCCGATCCACCGCTATCAGACTGATGACGAAGTTCATCTGTAATAGCAACCAGGACTGTTTCCGTCCCATGACCCGGGCGAAAACCTGACTGGGAAGGGTCCAGGCCGGCTATGTCATCCAAAAATTGCTGCAGTTGTCCCAGTACAGCCCGCTCTATCACCTTACCTAAGAATGGAAGATTAGAGACGGGACGATAATTGTCTTTAGGGCTGCAAATGTTGACAGCAAGGTAGACTAATGGCCAGAAGCTCACTTTGACCCAGGCTGGCTTTGAGCTCATGATCTCTCAGATAGCAGTGATTTCATGCAGCTGACTATCAGGTAGCTACACCACAGTCCAGCTTGGACGGTCTCTTCCTATTTGGCACAAAGGGGTTGGACTGGATGGCCCTTGGGGGGTCTCATCCAACTCTGGTGGAATATAGATTAACTGAGAGTCCAGTGGGTTTCCTTCTGTGGTTTTTTAAGCAGATGGCCATCTGTTGGGAGGGCTTGAGTTATGTTGCACTGCAGGTCAGGAAAAAGCCCTCTGACTTCAAAACACACCACACGAAGAGTGAAGAACCAAATCTTCTTTTATTGAAGCTTAGTAAATAGCCAGAAGAAATAAATGCTTGTAAGAAAATAAGAAAGATCCATGAACTTGATTTCCAAATGATGCCTGATCTAACAGGTGTCCCCTTGAGGCAAACCTTATATCCCAAAACTCATAAATTGGTTTCGCTTTACCCCACATTTCCCCCTTATCAGCCGAGGAGGCAGAGGGCTGCCCTCATGGCACTGCCGTTTGGGCAACCTTTCTGCCTCACCCCCGTGCCTTTACCAGCTGGGAAGGGCACAAGGGGGAGGCGGAGGCCTGCCCTCACAGCCCTGCCATTTCCATCAACTACAACTCCCAAATGTCAAGATCTGTTTTCCCCAAACTCCACTAGTGTTCAAATTTGGGCATATTGAGTATTTGTGCCAAGTTTGGTCCAAATGCACATTCGTTTGAGTTCACAGTGCTCTCCGTATGTAGGTGAACTACATCTCCTGTAAATCATTGTCACTTCCTCCCTGCCCTCTCCAGTATTTTCTGTTGGTCATTGGGGTTCTGTGTGCCAAGTCACAAATGGAAAGAAAGGAAGGAGGCATGTCAATAATGTCAGGGAACCAGGGGCGGCTCGTCCATTACGCGAAGTAAGCGGTCGCAGAACACTCTTTTTTTGCCAGGGGTGCAGAGGCGCCTCTGTAAATGCCCCTCGACTGCCATGTGAGGAGCGCCCCCTCAGCTCACAACAGCCCTAGCAGTCTGGAGGGAGCCTCGGCTTTCTTGCCTTGCTGCCAGGCGATCCTCTTCCCAAAGGGGCCGGCCCTTGAGCCTCGCCTAGCCCCTCTCGTTCCTGCTCCACCCGGCCACCGGGTGCGCGAGCAGAGCCGGTGCTCAATCGTTCTCCGCGTTCGATCCCTTCCCCATGACCGGCTCCCTTTCCCGATCCCCCGGAGCTCCACCCGCCTCCTCTCCTCTCCCCAATCCGCGGGTGGGCCAAGGGGCGGAGCCGCCGCGCCTGGCCCACTTTGGGTCTGGAGGCGTGTCTGAAGACCCCAAAAGTCGCCTCTTCTCCTGACTTTCTCTTCAGCCATTGGGACCAAGCGAGAGAGAGAGAGAGAGCCCCTCCGGCTGGAGGTATCTCCCACCTCCGCTCCCTCCTTTGTTTTTGCGCCTACCTTCAGGAAAGGTGGGCATCTCCACCTCTCTTCTCTCTCTCTCTTGGTCCCAATGGCTGAGGAGAAAGTCAGGAGAAGAGGTGACTTTTGGTGCACGCGCCGGGGTCTTCAGGCACGCCTCCAGACCCAAAGCGGGCCAGGCAAGGGAGCAAGTGCGCAAGTGTAGTTACTGGGATGTATAGTTCACCTACAATCAAAGAGCATTCTGAACTCCACCAATGATGGAATTGAACCAAATATGGCACACAGAACTCCCATGACAAACAGAAAATATATATCAATGATTGGTTGGTTGTGGCACACAGAACTCCCACGACAAACAGAAAATATATATCAATGATTGGTTGGTTGTGGCACAGAGAACTCCCACGACAAACAGAAAATATATATCAATGATTGCTTGGGGGGGGGGGAACCAAAATACTGTTTGCTTACCATTGAAAATTACCTAGGGCCGCCTCTGCAGGGAACACATGGAGGAGAGTAAAACAGAACGAAAGAGCCTCTCCAAATGCATCCAGTCGACTTTGGAAACCAAACAGGATTATTTGGGCCTCCGAAAGCCGGTGCGAAATCCAGCAGAGAATTTCCAAAAGCATCGCCGCATGGTTGGTCTCCTCTTTCAGAAACTATGTCGCCTGGAAGAATAGCTCCAGAGACTCCATTTCGGCATGCCGTAACAACCCCATTATTGGCTTTTAGTGGGGTGTCTCACGGGCAAAATTGGACAAAATTGTCACTGGGTTTGCAACCTCTTCCAGGGAGAACCCCGGCCCTTGGTTGGGAAGGACGGCGCCGGTACCCTCGATAAACGACTCATAATAGCCGTCAGCGTCGGCTCTGTTCTTCCCCAGCAGGCTCCGTTTCATTATTGGTTTAATAAAGCCACAGCAAGGCTGCCGGCTGAGTTAATAAAGAAATGGAAGGGATGCCGGAGGAAGGGCAGGGTTCCCAGTGGTGGGGTTGTGTTTCAGTTGCAACTCTCCTTGCTTTCTACCAGTGAGAATTCTTTTATGGTCTTGATCACACCTTTCTTGGCACGATCAGACTCTGCATTAATGCCTTTATGGTGTCTCCATTTGAGGGCTTTCTTGGCATTTTGACGTTGAGAGAGTAAGACTTACCCAAGATTCTAGGTCCAAGCAGGGATGATGATAATGATGGTGGTAATTATGATGGTGGTGATGGTGATGATGGTGACGATGATGATAGAGGTGGTGGTGGTGAAGATTGTGACGATGATGATAGAGGTGGTGGTGGTGATGATGGTGACAATGATGATAGAGGTTGTGGTGGTAATGATGGTGATGGTGGTGATGGCAGTGATGATGATGGTGACGATGGTGGTGATGATGATAGAGGTGGTGGTGATGATGATGATGGTGGTGATGGCAGTGATGATGATGGTGATGATGGTGATGATGATGATAGAGGTGGTGGTGATGATGGTGGTGATGGCGGTGGTGGTGATGGTGATGATGGTGATGGTGGTGATGGCAGTGATGATGATGGTGATGATGGTGATGATGATGATAGAAGTGGTGGTGATGATGGTGGTGATGGCGGTGATGGCGGTGGTGGTGATGGTGATGATGGTGATGGTGGTGATGGCAGTGATGATGATGGTGATGATGGTGACGATGATGATAGAGATGGTGGTGATGATGATGGTGGTGATGTTGATGATGGTGATGATGGCAATGGTGGTGATGGCAGTGATGATGATGATAGTGGTGGTGATGATGGTGATGATGGTGATGATGGTGATGGTGGTGATGGCAGTGATGATGATGGTGTTGATGATGCACGTCACAGAATCATAGAACCACAGAGTTGGAGGAGACCTGGTGGGCCATCTAGTCCAACCCCATTCTGCCAAGAAGCAGGAAACTCACACTCAACGCACCCCAAACAGATGACCATCCAGCCTCAAAGAATCATAGAATCTGCAGGAGAAGAGAAATAAGAAATCCTTATATGTTTGTAAGGGCAACCAAAATGTTTTCCTTTCATTTCAGGGGCCAGGAAAGGCTTTATATATCCATCTTCTCCTTGTTTCATTCTCTCTCCTCTCTTTCTTTTCTTCACCACTACTTCTTTTTCCCTCCATCTCCTCTTTCTTTCTTCAGCTTCACTCTCTCTCATGCTTTCCTCCTCCTTGGCTCATTCTCTCTCTCCTCTTTCTTCCCTTTCTTCACCACTACTTCTTCTTCCCCTTCTCCTCATCTTTCTCCTTCTTCATTCTTCCTCTCAACCTTTCCTTCAATTTGGTTCATTCTCTCTCTCCTCTTTCTTTCTTTTCTTCACCACTGCTGCTGCTGTTTCTTCTTCTTCTTCTTCTTCTTCTTCTTCTTCTTCTTCTTCTTCTCTTCTTCTTCACCTTTCTTTCATCATTTTCTTCTGTTCTTCTCCTTCTCCTTCCTTCTCATCCTTCTTTCTTTCTTCTCTTCTTCCCCTTCTTCTCTTTCTTATCCTCCTTCTTTCTTCTTCTGTTCTCCCCTCCTACTCTGTCCCTTTCTCCTTTTTCTTCACTCTCTTTCTCATGCTTTCCTTCTCCTTGGTTCATTCTCTCTCTCTCCTCTTTCTTCCCTTTCTTCACCACTACTTCTTCTTCCCCTTCTCATATTTCTCCATCTTCATCTTTCTCCATCTTCAATTTGGTTCATTCTTTCTCTCCTCTTTCTTTTCTTCACCGCTTCTTCTTCTTCTTCTTCTTCTCCTCCTCCTCCTCTTCACCTTTTTTCATCATTTTTTCTCAATCTTCATCCTACCTCTCATGTTTTCCTCTCCTTGGTTCATTCTCTCTCCCCTCTTTCTTTTCTTCACCACTACTTCTTCTTCCCCCTTTTCTCCTCTTCACCTCCTCCTCCTCTTTCTTTCTCCATCTTCATCCTCCCTCTCAAGCTTTCCTTCAATTTGTTTCATTCTCTCTCTCCTTTCTTTCTTTTCTTCACAATTGCTTCTTCTCCTCCTCCTCCTTCTCCTCCTCTTCACCTTTTTTCATCATTTTTTCTCAATCTTCATCCTACCTCTCATGTTTTCCTCTCCTTGGTTCATTCTCTCTCCCCTCTTTCTTTTCTTCACCACTACTTCTTCTTCCCCCTTTTCTCCTCTTCACCTCCTCCTCCTCTTTCTTTCTCCATCTTCATCCTCCCTCTCACACTTTCCTCCTCCTTGGTTCATTCTCTCTCTCCTCTTTCTTTTCTTCACCACTACTTCTTCTTCCCCCTTTTCTCCTCTTCACCTCCTCCTCCTCCTCTTTATTTCTCCATCTTCATCCTCCCTCTCACACTTTCCTCCTCCTTGGTTCATTCTCTCTCTCCTCTTTTCTTTTTTCACTACTTCTTCCCTGTCATCTTCTTCTTTCTCTCTAATCCCTTCTTTTTCTGCACTGGCACCACAGAAGCACAACCAGGCCTCCTTGCCCTTGGGGAATGTAGTTTCCCAAAGGGCTATAGCAACGAGGATCTTGAAGTCATTGCCCCTGTTGAGGAGTTTAATCTGACTTATGGATTTTTGCCTTGGCAAACAAGCTGATTTCTTCTCTGGATTTGGGGAGAAGAGTGGCTTGGTTTATTTCTCTGTCAATCTCATTTTGAGGGGTGGTGACAGCCAGCAAATAGGGATATAAATCTTCTGGCGTTTCATTCCCATATGCAGGGATAAATCATTTCAGAAGTTTGTGTGGCTGTTTGTTTGTGAGGCCCCTTTTTGTGAGGATTTTTGGTGTATGGTAGACACGGATTATCTGAATCCGGCACAGTCTGGCTTTAGGCCGGGACATGGTACCGAGACAGCCTTGGTCGCCTTAGTGGATGATCTGCGCCGGGAGCTCGACAGGGGGAGTGTGTCCCTGTTGGTGCTGCTGGACCTCTCAGCGGCCTTCGATACCGTCGACCACGGTATCCTTCTGGGGCGCCTCGCGGGGATGGGTCTTGGAGGTACTGTCTTACAGTGGCTCCGCTCATTCCTTGGGGGTCGGTCTCAGAAGGTGTTACTGGGAGACTCCTGTTCAACCCCACAACCCTTGTCTTGTGGGGTTCCTCAGGGTTCAATACTGTCTCCCATGTTGTTTAACATATTTATTTATTTATTTATTTATTTATTTCATCTACTTATACCCCGCCCTTCTCACCCCGGGGGGGGGGGGACTCAGGGCGGCTTACAGGAAAGGCACAATTAGATGCCCAAATCACACAACAAATACAAAATATAACAATTCAACAATTAAAATAAAACATCAATACCTAATATCATAAAAACTATCTCATGTCAGAGTCCATATATCAGAGTCCATATATCCATTCCATTCCATTGTCCTTGT
>NW_026844811.1:189704-239186 GCF_025583915.1 Anolis sagrei ordinatus
TTCTTTTTGTTACTTTTTAAATCACTTTCTAATTCCAATCCTTTTATCCAAGAAAAACATTACGGTTAAAGAAATAGCAATGGGGGACAAACAACCCCCAAGCAATCAAGAAGATAAAAACCTATACTATCTCCTAAGAGAATATCCAGAAATTAAAATTGAAAATCTGCTTTAAATACAGCAGATAGGAAGGACAAGTGGAAACACGATTAGATGAAATTAAGGCAAAACCTGTACCATGATGGTTATACCTGGAAGTCACAATCCTTACCCTTACCCCTATTCCAACCCTCCCCCTGGTCCCCCACTACCTTTACCCTACCTTTAACCTCCCCCTCCCCCCGACAAACTTTCCTCACCCCAACCTCATAACCTGTGATTTTAATTTTGTAAATATGTATGTTTTGTAAAGTAAAAGCAATAAAAATAATTAAAAAAAAAATGCCCACCAAACACTTGGTCGTGGGAGTTCCGTGTGCCAAGTTTGGTTCAATTCCATACTCGGTGGAGTTCAGCATGCTCTTTGATCGTAGGTGAACTACAAGTCCCAGCAACTCCAACTCCCAAATATCAAGGTCTATCTTCCCCAAACTCCACCAGTGTTCACATTTGGGAATATTGAGTATTAGTGCCAAGTTTGGTCCAGATCCATCATTTATTGAGTCCGCAGTGCTGTCTTAATGTAGGTGAACTAGTGTGTAGGTCCCCAGAAAAGTCATCCTGTTGGTGTGAATTGTGTAGGTGTAAAGTGTTGTCCTCCTCCTCAACATCCCCGATGCATTCGTTAAGGACAATCCATTGAGATTCGTCCAAGAGCCTATCGTTCTCCTGTATGTGTTCCTGTTGCACCTGGTCTATGGTTGTGGATGGTACACCTGCACGATTGTGTAAGTGTGAATGTTGTGTTGTCCCAGTCAGGGCTATCCCCCGCACACTGATCAAGGATGAGCCACTGATCAGTATCTAAGTATTCTGAGGAGGCTTCCGAGTCCTATGTCTCTTTCTAAGGGTGACATTCCTCCATGCCTGAGGGTTGTCCAATGTCCACGTCTGACGTGATGTGGTCTTGAGCCTCCCCATAATGTTGATGTGATATGGACTGCGTGTCTAGGACAGCGTGCTGTGTGGTGTCTAAGAACAGCTCAAGTTCCTGAATGTCCTTAAGGGTCTTAATACGGTCCTCGAGTTGTTGGATCCTGTGTTCCATGTGAGTGATCTGTTTACACTTGGGGCAGATTGAGTAATTGTTGCGTGAAAAAGCTGAACATGCCACAGCTTGTGCATGAGACAGGAAGATTTTGTGTTTGTTCCATCTGGAGGTTGCTAATTACCTCCTCTTGGTGTGTGTTTTATGTTGTTGTCTGTATGCAGGGGGAAAGTGTAGGTTAGTGAGTGTATGAGTAAACAGGAAGCAGAACAAGGGGCCACTAATTGCTGGCCTGCACTGCTGGCTAAAAGAATGTAGCCTCGCCCCACCTCTCAAACAAAGCAACACTCAAAGCAGCTAATTTTAAACACTTACTCAGATTTCTAGTGCCCTCTAAGACAAGGCTTATCCTGAAGCAGAAGGGGACAAAATGGCTTCTTGCTTCCTCAACTTCTGTGGGAGCACAACAGCCCCTTGTGTTCAGGCCCTGGCTTATATACTAGGCTTGGGCGGTTTCGTTCGTTAATTTCGTAATTCGTTATTAATTCGTATTTAAATTAGCTTACAATCCAATATTGAGCCATGCAGGAATAGTGTGAGAAGTAAATTAGATTCGAAACAATTTTTTCAATTTATTTTGTAATTATTTTGTAATTATTTTGTAATTATTTTGTAATTGTTTCGTAATTGTTTCGTAATTGTTTCGTAATTATTTTCGCATGTCTGGTGCAAGTTTTATAGTTGTTGTTTGTTTTATCACACCAACAGTCAACAACAGAGGGAGAGGGAAGCTTCAGAAGTTCCCCCTGTCCCATTTGGAGGGTTTTTTAGCATATTGCGCAATCGCGCCCGCCATTAACGAATCGATTCGTAATTTTACAAAATTTTGTATATTTCGAACTTTTTTAATGGAAAATTTCGGAATTCTTTAAAAAAACGAAACGCAAGGGCCCCCCTAAAAACAAAACGAGTTTAGAACCAATTTTTTCCGTAGTTAGCCAAGCCTAATTTCTAGTGCCCTCTAAGACAAGGCTTATCCTGAAGCAGAAGGAAACAAAATGGCTTCTTGCTTCCTCAACTTCTGTGGGAGCACAACAGCCCCTTGTGTTCAGGCCCTGGCTTATATACAACTCCCAAGGTTAGTGCCCACCAAACCTTTCCAGTATTTTCTGTTGGTTGTGGGAAATCTGCGTGCCAAGTTTGGCCCAATTCCATCCTTGGTGGAGTTCAGAATGCTCTTTGATTGTAGGTGAACTATAAATCAAAGCAACTACAACGCCCACATGACAAAATCCATCCCAACCCTATCAGTATTCAAATGTGGGTGTATTGGGTATTTGTGCCAAATTTGGTCCAGTGAATGAAAATACATCCTTCATATCCGATATTTACATTATGATTCATAACAGTTATGGAAGTAGCAACGAAAATAATGTTATTGTTGGGGGGTCACTATCTTGAAGCCAGGCAAAGACCGTAATGATCCAAAAGCTACAGACCAATCTCCCCGTTGTGCCACCTCTACAAAGTTCTGGAGAGACTTATTTTGCATAGAATTATGGAAAGAATAGACCCATGTCTGATTCCACAGCAAGCTGGCTTCAGGAAAGGCAGAAGCTGCACATCGCAAGTGCTGAACCTGACTCAGCACATAGAAGATGGCTTTGAAAGGCAGCAGATCACCGGAGCTGTCTTCATAGACCTGTCAGCAGCCTATGATACTCTGAACCACCGCTTCCTCCTGAGAAAAATGTATAATATCACAAAGGACTTCCACCTCACCCGCCTCATAGGAAACCTGCTACAAAACAGGAGCTTTTTTGTTGAGTTCCAGGGCCAGAGAAGCAGATGGCGGAAACAGAAGAACGGCCTGCCTCAGGGGAGCGTGCTTGCTCCATCCATGTTCAACATCTATACCAATGACCAGCCACTGCCAGAAGGGACAGAGAGTTTCGTCTATGCTGATGATCGTGCCATCACCGCTCAAGCAGGGAGCTTTGAGATGGTAGAACAGACGCTCTCCGAAGGTCTAGGTGCTCTTACTGCCTATTACAGGGAAAACCAGCTAATCCCTAACTCATCTAAAACACAGACATGCGCCTTTCACCTTAAGAACAGAGAAGCATCTCGAGCTCTGAGGATTTCCTGGGAAGGAATCCCACTGGAGCATTGCAACACACCCAAATACCTGGGAGTCACTCTGGACGGTGCTCTGACCTTCAAGAAGCACTGCCTGAACATCAAGCAAAAAGTGGGTGCTAGAAACAACATCATAAGAAAGCTGACTGGCACAACCTGGGGATCACAACCAGACACAGTGAAGACATCTGCCCTCGCTGTTGAGTATGCATGCCCAGTGTGGAACACATCTCACCACACTAAAACAGTGGATGTGGCTCTTAATGAGACATGCCACATTATCACAGGGTGTCTGCGCCCTACACCACTGTAGAAATAACACTGCTTAGCCGGTATTGCACCACCTGACATCCGCCGGGAAGTAGCAGCCAATAGTGAAAGGACCAAAGCAGAGACATCTCCAGTAGGCTTGGGTAACTACGGAAGAATTTGGTTCTAAACTCGTTTTGTTTTTAGGGGGCCCTTGCGTTTCGTTTTTTTTAATAATTCCGAAATTTTCCTTTAAAAAAATTCGAAATTTACGAAATTTCGTAAAATTACAAATCGATTCGTTAATGGCGGCCGCGATTGCGCAATATGCTAAAAAACCCTCCAAATGGGACAGGGGGAACTTCTGAAGCTTCCCTCTCCCTCTGTTGTTGACTGTTGGTGTGATAAAACAAACAACAACTATAAAACTTGCACCAGGCATGCGAAAATAATTACGAAAAAATTACGAAAAAATTACGAAATAGTTTCAAAATAATAACGAAACAATAACGAAATAAATTGGAAAAATTGTTTCGAATCTAATTTACTCCTCACACTATTCCTAAATTAGCTTCCGGATCGTAAGCTAATTTATATACAAATTAATAACGAATTACGAAATTAACGAACGAAACCGCCCAGCCCTAGTGTTTGTGCCAAATTTGGTCCAGTGAATGAAAATACATCCTGCATATCCGATATTTACATTACAATTCATAACAGGAGCAAAATTACATTTGTGAAGTAGCACTGAAAATAACGTTATTGTTGGGGGGTCACCACAACACGAGGAACTGTATTAGGGGGTTGCGGTATTGGAAAGGTTGAAAAACACTGGTGTAGATGCACCCTTACCCTCTATTTTAGGATTCCAGATTTTGTTCCTTCTCGAACGCTCCCCATCCTTTCCTCGGACTAAAACGAATTATATTGCTTCCCTTTGCAAGTGCCTCACAATCCCGGTATTTCGGGCGTCACAAATTTACATTTCCCGGCTCGTTTTTTAATTTTTTTGACGAACAGCCCCATTCATTCCACGCCTAACCCTTTTAACACTGTGCGTAACACACTTGATTTGTGCCCTCGGCTATAAAATATATTTATCGGCTGTCGCCTGTTCAATAATTGAAATGACATTAGAGACGGAGGGATTTTTTTCACTTCCGCACAATTCTTATTTTAGTTTCTTTTTCCCCCAAAAGGAAAAGCTTAAGCGGATCTAGAACTTCTAATAGGGTTTTAAACGGTAACTTAGCTTTTCTTAAAAAAAAAACTTTATGGCCTCTTAATTCATTTGCTGGCCTCATTTGAATTTTGCTGACAGGGTGTGAAGTTGCGCTTTTTCCTCCGACGGACTTTGACAATTTATCGTCCCTTTCAGCTTTAATCAGAAGATTTCCTAAACTCCTCATTAATAATACAGGGAATTTTTTTTCAATAACGACGGAGATAAATTGCGATTATTTATGCCTCTTTGGACCTCCGGTGTTTGTGAAGGTGGGCTCAAAGCCAACCTTAAAAACTCTGGCATAGACACGGAGAATTGGGAAGCACTCAGGTTGGAGGTCAGCTGTGACCAGCAGTGCTGTAGAATTTGAAGAGGCACGAAAGGATAGGACCTCTTCGAGGAGAAGATGGGGCAATGCTGACAGTTGATAGGGAAAAGGCAGAACTACTTAATGCCTTCTTTGCCTCGGTCTTCTCACAAAAAGAAAGTCATCTTCAACCTCAGAAAGATGGAGTGGATGAGGGATTAGAGGACATCCAACCCCAAATTGGGAAACAAGTCTTCCAGGAATACCTGGTCGCTCTAAATGAGTCCAAGTCCCCTTCTGTGCTAAGACACAGAAGAGACATGCACAAGAAGTGGAAAAAGGGAGAAATCACCAAAGAAGAATTCAAACAAATAGCCAACACCTGTAGGGAAAAGGTCCGCAAGGCTAAAGCACAAAATGAGCTCAGGCTTGCCAGGGACATTAAAAACAATAAAAAAGGATTCTTTTCTTATGTTAGTAGAAAAAGGAAAAACAAGGAGGCGATCGGGCCTCTTTGAGGAGAAGATGGGGCAATGCTGACAGGGGATAGGGAAAAGGCAGAACTACTTAATGCCTTCTTTGCCCCGGTCTTCTCACAAAAAGAAAGTCATTTTCAACCTCAGCAAGACGGAGTGGATGAGGGATTAGAGGACATCCAACCCCAAATTGGGAAACAAGTCATCCAGGAATACCTGGCCACTCTAAATGAGTTTATTTATTTATTTATTTATTACTTGCACTTGTTAACCGCCGCTCTCAGCCCGATGGGCGACTCGCGGCGGTGTACAAAAACATAGAAAAGACAATTTACAATGGGTCAAGACAGTACAACAACACTCTACTACTACTACGACATATACTTATACTAAAAATCCGCTTCGTCTAGTCCTGGGGTCATAGCCTAATTCGTAGTCATAGTCCGTTCTAACGTCTTCCACAGTTCAAGTCCCCTTTCAGATCAACTACACCCAAGAGTATTGAAGGAACTAGCAGAAGTCATTTCGGAACCATTGGCAACCATCTTTGAGAGTTCTTGGAGAACGGGAGAAGTTCCAGCAGACTGGAGGAGGGCCAATGTGGTCCCAATCTTCAAGAAGGGAAAAAAGGATGAGCCAAACAATGACCAATGTCCGGTCAGCCTCACGTCGATACCGGGCAAGATTCTGGGAAAGATTGTGAAGGAAGTGGTCTGCAAACACTTAGAAACAAATGTGGTCATCACTAATAGTCAACATGGATTTATCAAAAACAAGTCATGCCAGACTCATCTGATCTCTTTCTTCGATAGAGCTACGAGCTGGGTAGATGCAGGGAATGCCGTGGATGGAGCGTACCTGGATTTCAGGAAGGCCTTCGACAAGGTCCCCCATGACCTTCTGGCAAGGAAACTAGTCCAATGTGGGCGAGGCAAAGCTACGGTGAGGTGGATCTGGAATTGGCTAAATGGACGAACTCAGAGGATGCTCACTAATGCTTCCTCTTCATCCTGGAAAGAAGTGACGAGTGGAGTGCCATGAGGAGGATTCCGTCCTGGGCCTGGTCCTGTTCAACATCTTAGATGAAGGGCTAGAAGGCAGGACCATCAAGTTTGCAGACGACACCAAATTGGGAGGGAGAGCCAATACTCCAGAGGACAGGAGCAGGATTCAAAACGATCTGGACAGATTAGAGAGATGGGCCAAAACTAACAAAATGAAGTTCAACAGGGACAAATGCAAGATACTCCACTTAGGCAGAAAAAATGAAATGCAAAGATACAGAATGGGGACAATGCCTGGCTCGAGAGCAGTACGTGTGAAAAAGATCTTGGAGTCCTCGTGGACAACAAGTTAAACATGAGCCAACAATGTGATGTGGCGGCAAAAAAAGCCAATGGGATTTTGGCCTGCATCAAGAGGAGCATAGTGTCTAGATCTAGGGAAGTCATGCTCCCCATGCTCTATTCCGCTTTGGTTAGACCACACCTGGAATATTGTGTCCAATTCTGGGCACCACAATTCAAGAGAGATATTCACAAGCTGGAATGTGTCCAGAGGAGGGCGACTAAAATGATCAAGGGTCTGGAGAACAAGCCCTATGAGGAGCGGCTTAAGGAGCTGGGCAGGTTTAGCCTGAAGAAGAGAAGGCTGAGAGGAGATATGATAGCCATGTATAAATATGTGAGAGGAAGCCACAGGGAGGAGGGAGCAAGCTTGTTTTCTGCTTCCCTGGAGACTAGGACGCGGAACAATGGCTTCAAACTACAAGAAGGAGATTCCATCTGAACATGAGGAAGAACTTCCTGACTGTGAGAGCCGTTCAGCAGTGGAACTCTCTGCCCCGGAGTGTGGTGGAGGCTCCTTCTTTGGAAGCTTTTAAGCAGAGGCTGGATGGCCATCTGTCGGGGGTGATTTGAATGCAATATTCCTGCTTCTTGGCAGAATGGGGTTGGACTGGATGGCCCATGAGGTCTCTCCCAACTCTTTGATTCTATGATTCTATGATAAGAGGGGTGAAAGAGAGAAACGTGCCAAGAGGAAGGCGTGTCAAGCCAATCCCAACCGGGACCTCCTTCCACCTGGAAACTGATGCCCTCACTGTGGGAGAAGATGCAGATCAAGAATAGGGCTCCACAGTCACCTACGGACCCACTGCCAGAACACCGACCTTGGAGGACCATCATCCTCAGACTACATGGCAGAAGGAATGCAGTTTGACCCCACTTTAACTACCATGGCTCAATGCTACGGAGTCCTGGGTATTGAAGATTTACACAATCTGAAGCCTTGTAGACCTTAGTGAAATATCTCCAGATCTTCAGGACAGACATTTCGGAGGCTTCATTTGAAAGATCTCTAGAATCTAGATCTTTGGAAGAGGCACCACAAAGATCTAAATGAAATAGCTCCAGATCTTCAGGTCAGACATCTTGGAGGCTTCATTGAAAGACATCTAGAATCTAGATCTTCAGCAGAGGCCCCACAAAGACCTCAACAAAATAGCTCCAGAACTTCAGGACATACATTTCAGAGGCTTCATTTGAAAGATCTCTAGAATCTAGATCTTTGGAAGAAGCACCACAAAGACCTCAATGAAATAGCTCCAGAACTTCAGGACAGACATTTTGGAGGCTTCATTGAAAGACCTCAAGAGTCTAGATCTTCAGCAGAGGCACCACAAAGACCTCAATGTAATAGCTCCGGAACTTCAGGACAGACATTTTGGAGGCTTCATTGAAAGACCTCAAGAGTCTAGATCTTCAGCAGAGGCACCACAAAGACCTCAATGAAATAGCTCCAGATCTTCAGGTCAGACATCTTGGAGGCCTCACCAAAATATTTCTAGTAGAGACACCTTGGAGACCTCGAGGAAAGAACTCCTCATCGTCAACACAGACACCTTGAAGACCTCAAGGGAAAAAGTTCCATATTTTCAATAGAAACACTTTGGAGGCCTCAATGAAATAAATATCTCCAGATCTTCAGTAGAGCCATCTTGGAGACCTGAATGAAATAACTCCTGATTTTCCTTGAGGCACCTGATCTTCAGACCTTGGAGACCCCAATGAATTAGCTCAAGATCTTCAGTAGAGACATCTTGAAGAACAAATTGAAATATTTCCATATCTTCAGGACATATATTTTGGAGACCACAATGCAATAACTCCTAATCGTCAATAGAAGCACCTTGGAGGCCTCAAGGAAAAGAACTCCAGATGGTCAGACCTTGAAGACTTCAAAGAAAAAGCTCCAGATCTTCAATAGAGGCAACTTAGAAGCTTCAAGGAAAAAGCTCAAGATCTTCAGTAGAGACACCTTGGAGACTTCAAGGAAAAAGCTTTCCATATCTTCAGGACATACATTTTTGAGACCACAGACCAAGGTGCTTCAATAGAAGTACCTTGGAGGCCTCAAGGAAAAAGCTCAAGATATTCAGACCTTGGAGATCTCAATGAAATAGCTCAAGATCTTCAGGACAGACATTTTAGAGGCTTCATTGAAAGACCTCTAGAATCTAGATCTTCATCAGAGGCACCATAAAGACCTCAGTGAAATAGCTCCAGATCTTCAGGTCAGACATCTTGGAGGCCTCACCAAAATATTTCTAGTAGAGACACTTGGAGACCTCAAGGAAAAGAATTCCATATTTTCAATAGAAACACTTTGGAGGCCTCAATGAAATAAATATCTCCAGATGTTCAGTGGAGTCACCTTGGAAACCTCAAGGAAATAGCTCCAGATCTTCAGTAGAGACATCTTGAAGGAAACAATGAAATGTTTCCATATCTTCAGGACATACATTTTGGAGACCACAATGAAATAACTCCTAATCCTCAATAGAAGCACCTTGAAGACTTCAAAGAAAAAGCTCCAGATCTTCGGTAGAGACACCTTAGAGATTACAATGAAATGTTTCCAGATTTTCAGTAAAGACATCTTGGAGATCACCATGAAATAACTCCTGATCTTCAATAGAGGCACCTTGGAGGCCTCAATGAGATAGCTCAAGATCTTCAGTAGAGACATCTTGAAAAATACAATGGAATATTTCTGTATCTTCAGGACATATATTTTTGAGACCACAGTGAAATTACTCCTCATCTTCAATAGAAGCACCTTAGAGGCCTCAAGGAAAAAACTCCAGATCTTCAGACCTTGTAGACTTCAAAGAAAATGCTCTAGATCTTCAGTAGAGACACCATACAGGTTACAACAAAACGTGTCCAGATCTTCAGTAGAGACACCTTGGAGACTTCAAGGAAAAAGCTCCAGATCTTCAGTAGAGACACTTAGAGATTAAAATGAAATGTGTCCAAATTTTCAGCAGAGATACCTTGGAGACCTCAAAGAAATATCTTGGAGACTTCAAAGAAAAAGCTCCAGATCTTCAGTAGAGACACCTTAGAGATTACAATGAAAGGTGTCCAGATTTTCGGTAGAGACACCTTGGAGACCACAATGAAATAACTCCTGATCTTCAGAAGAGACACCTTAGAGATTAAAATGAAATGTGTCCAGATCTTCAATAGAGACAAGTTGGAGACCTCAAGGAAATATCTTGGAGGCCTCAAGGAAAAAGCTCTAGATTCTCAGTAGAGACACCTTGGAGATTACAATGAAATGTGTCCAGATCTTCAGTAGAGACACCTTGGAGACCACAATGAAGTAACTCCTGATCTTCAAGAGAGGTACCTTGGAGGCCTCAAGGAAAAAGCTCCAGATCTTCAGACCTTGGAGACCTAAATGAAATAGCTCAAGATCTTCAGAAGAGACACCTTAGAGATTGCAAAGAAATGTGTCCAGATCTTCAAGAGACACACCTTGGAGACCTCAAGGAAATATCTCGGAGACCTCAAGGAAAAAGCTCTAGATCATCAGTAGAGAATAGGATTGGGTAACCACAGAAAAATTTGGTTCTAAACTCGTTTTGTTTTTAGGGGGCCCTTGCGTTTCGTTTTTTTTAATAATTCCGAAATTTTCCTTTAAAAAAATTCGAAATTTACAAAATTTCGTAAAAATACGAATCGATTCGTTAATGGCGGACGAGATTGCACAATATGCTAAAAAAACCTCCAAATGGGACAGGAGGAACTTCTGAAGCTTCCCTCTCCCTCTGTTGTTGACTGTTGGTGTGATAAAACACACAACAACTATAAAACTTGCACCAGACATGCGAAAATAATTACGAAATAATTGCGAAATAAATATGAAATAATTTCGAAATAATTATGAAATAATTTTGAAATAATTACGAAATAATTATGAAACAATTTCGAAATAATTACGAATTCCTGCATGGCTCAATATTGGATTGTAAGCTAATTTAAATACGAATTAATAGCGAATTACGAAATTAACAAACGAAACCGCCCAAGCCTAGTCTCCAGATCTTCAAGAGACACACCTTGGAGACCTCAAGAAAATATCTCAGAGACCTCAAGTAAAAAGCTCTAGATCATCAGTAGAGACACCTTGGGAACCACCTACAACCTTAGGGAACCACCAAAAGACTAAACAAATAGTTGCACAAACACAACAAAGACCAAATACTGAGCACAACAATCCTAAATAAACAGCTCAGGGAAGGTCTCAGGGGCTTATATGTCTGTACACTAATGCACAGAGCATGGGAAATAAACAAGATGAACTTGAACCTTTAGCACAACACCACAATTATGATGTCTTAGGCATCACTGAAACCTGGTGGGATGACTCCTATCACTGAAATGTAAACATTGAGGACTATAATCTCTTTCACATAAACAGAACAAAGGAGAGAGGAGGGGGAGTAGCCTTATATGTCAAAAACTGTTACGCTGCAGAAGAGATGCAAGACTGCAGTCCAGGAAACCAGCTTGAAAGCATCTGGATAAGACTCAAGGGAATCAGGACTCAAAAAGATCTCGTTGTGGGTGTCTACTAGAGACCTCCAAGCCAGGATGAAAAACTTGCCGAATCCTTCTGCCAAGAGTTAACCAAACAGGCACAAAGAAACGATATTGGAGTCATGGGCGAATTCAACTTGGCCGACAGTACAAAGTCCACCAAATTCCTCGCTTGCCTTGCAGACAATTTTATGGTCCAGAAGGTAGAAGAGGCAACAAGGGGATTGACTACTCTTGATCTCAGCCTGACATACGTGGAGGACCTGATCAATGCAGTCGAAATGGTCAGATCCTTAGGAACAAGTGACCATGTGCTCCTGCAGTTTGTGATATGAAGGAAGGTTGAGACTAAGACAAGTCAAACCCACATTCTGGACAGAACAAAGGAGAGAGGAGGGGGAGTAGCCTTATATGTCAAAAACTGTTATGCTGCAGAAGAGATGCAAGACTGCAGTCCAGGAAACCAGCTTGAAAGCATCTGGATAAGACTCAAGGGAATCAGGACTCAAAAAGATCTCGTTGTGGGTGTCTACTACAGACCTCCAAGCCAGGATGAAAAACTCGCCGAAGGAAAGAAGGAAGGAAAGAAGAAAAGAGGAAAGGAAGGAAGGAAGACATAATATCCAATGAATAAGACAATATTTTTAAAAATAGCTTTTCAATGTCCTGCAAGAACTGAATTTTGGACCAAAGTCAGGAAAACCGGTCCAAGGCGGAAGTCAAATGTTCCTTAAGAGGTGACGAATTCTGTTTCAGAAACTTTGGAGAGCAGCTTCAAATGAAGCAAATTACGGAAGCATTCCTAATGTATTCCTCATTAGTTCGAAGCAGTTCATATCTCTTCCTTATTCAGCAAGGGCTTAGCAGTATGCTCGCCTTTGCCCAGAATTCTCCATGCAATAAAGCATCTTCATTGTTCAACTAATAACTAATATTGATTTGCAGGAAATGAAGGGGGAAAAAAGAGGGCGAGGAGGAAAAGAAATGCGGAGCTGTTGCTTTCCGTCTTTCTAGTGTCGACCTGTCAAGCGGGAAGGGAAAATCCCCTTGGGGCGAAAGGCAAAGCGGCATGAAATGTGGGCAACATAAAAGCCGAGCGAATTGGCACTCTCTCGGTTTAATGAGCGGAGAAATGAGAGCCTCCTGGCTTAGTTTTTGGGTGGGCCGCAATGGGGTGCGAGGGGTTATGTGCCCCAATTTCAAGCTGAGGATGGGAGATGGAGTCCCTCAGGTGGAGTGTGGCCTTTGGGCATGGTGGGTGGTGTTGCCTTTGTTTAATGACCGAATGAAGTCGAACATGACCCCTCCCCCCATTAGAGATAGTAACTTATAGTTTGCTAAGGGCAAGGACACCAGACTGGATAATAAGGGTTAAGCCTTGGGCAATAGGGCTGGGTAACCACGTAAAAATTTGTTTCTAAACTCGATTCGTTTTTAGGGGTTTTTTGCGTTTCGTTTTTAAAAGAATTCCGAAATTTTTCTTTAAAAAAGTTCGATATTTACGAAATTTCGGAAATTACAAAACAATTTCGAAACAATAACGAATCGATTCGTTAATGGCGGACGCGATTGCGCAATACGCTAAAAAACCCTCCAAATGGGACAGGGGGAACTTCTGAAGCTTCCCTCTCCCTCTGTTGTTGACTGTTGCTGTGATAATTATATTTTTTTTATCACTGATAAAACAAACAACAACCCTAAAACTTGCACCAGACATACGGAAATAATTACGAAACAATTACGAAACGATTTCGAAATAATTACGAATTGATTACGAAACAATTACGTAGTTGTTTCGAATTGATTATGAAACAATTACGAAACAATTATGAAATAAATTGAAAAAATTCGTTTCGATTTTTAATTACTCCTCCATGGCTCAATATGGGATCGTAAGCTAATTTAAATACGAATTAATAACGAATTACGAAATTAACAAACAAAACCGCCCAACCCTATTGATCAACATGTATTTGATAGGCTTGGGCGGTTTCGTTCGTTAATTTCGTAATTCGTTATTAATTCGTATTTAAATTAGCTTACGATCCTATATTGAGCCATGCAGGACTACTGTGAGGAGTAATTAAAAATCGAAACAATTTTTCCAATTTATTTCGTATTGTTTCGTAATTGGTCCAAAGTTGTTTCGTAATCGTTTCGTAATCGTTTCGTTATTATTTCCGTATGTCTGGTGCAAGTTTTAGGGTTGTTGTTTATTTTTTATCACTGATAAAACAAACAACAACCCTAAAACTTGCACCAGACATACGGAAATCACACCAACAGTCAACAACAGAGGGAGAGGGAAGCTTCAGAAGTTCCCCCTGTCCCATTTGGAGGGTTTTTTTAGCATATTGCGCAATCGCGTCCGTCATTAACGAATCGATTCGTAATTTTACAAAATTTCGTATATTTCGAACTTTTTTAAAAGAAAATTTCGGAATTCTTTAAAAAAAACGAAACGCAAGGGCCCCCCCTAAAAACGAAACGAGTTTAGAACCAAATTTTTCCGTAGTTACCCAAGCCTAGTATTTGACCTTGCCCTGTGTGAGGAGTAATAAAGATTTGAAACAATTTTTTCAATTTATTTCATAATTATTTCGTTATTATTTCGTTATTATTTTGTAATTATTTTGCCCCCTTCCCCTCTCCTTGGAAGCTGCCCTGCCTCTGGAAAAGCAATCAGCGATCATGAAAAGACCCTTATCATTGGACATTCTTTGCATGGACAATAGTAAAGGAAATCCTTTTGACTTCAGAGTTGGGCCATCTTAAGGGATCCTGTCTGGCAGACTTTTTAATCATATAACAATGGGGGGAATGTGACCTTAGGAAAGTCCTCTTTTCCTCCAAGCCGTTTTTCTTTCAAATCTTTCCACTAAGGACATTCACAAAAGTTTCCCCTTTCTGCCCTATCTGATTGTAAGAGGAAAACCTGGATTAAGCCATCAATGCTTATCACAGACCCATCTCAGGAAAATAAAATGACTTCTCTGGAAGGCCGATCCCCAGCCTCTATAAGTCTAAGGACATTAAAACTCCATAATCCAGAATGCATTGTTTTCCTTCATCCCGCCTCCCTCCCTTCTGATTCGCTGGAGCGTCGAGATAGCAGGAGCCTCCTGATAGGCTCTGCCGCCCCGCGAAAGCCCTGCGATTGGACGGCCAAGCCTCCTCCTAGCTGTTTGCGCGTCAGCCAATCCCCTTCAAGCTGGGCGGGAGGGGGGAGTGGGAATTTTGAAACTCACAACTCTGTATTTTCTATAAAATGGCATTTATTTCTGTAACCACATGCTCTGCTTGGCGAATGATTGCTGCTCTTTTTGCAAATAAAACATCTCGGTGGCACTTCCTTCCACTTGGTGAGACCTTTTATTGGGAAAAATCTGGGATTGGGTGCTTCTCTCTGTCTCGCCAGGGTAACAAACTCTTTAAAGAGTCTGATTGGTCTCTGCCTCCTGGCAAAGACCCCTAAATTCTACAACACTGTCAGGTGGTTCTGGCTGACATGGGAGGATGAAAGGGGTGGGCTTGGCTCAGATTAGTTGGTTGGTTGAGCCCTTGAAGTGCTAGGAGATACACCTTCCACTCATCTAGAAGGGATGGTCATTCAACATCTATCTCTCCTCCGCCATCTGTCCTTAGAATCATAGAATCCTAGAGTTGGAAGAGACCTGGTGGAAAGTCCACAACTCTCTTTGAATACCCCTACTTCATGGAATGTCACTTATCACAGGTGGTCCTGGAACGTAACACCCATGACAAACGAAAGAACACTGTATGTTTACTTTATTTATTCCTATCTGTCCTTTCCTACTACTTCCTTCTTCTCTATTGATCCCTTCTTCCTGCTTTGCCACCTGCCCTAATTTCCATCTTTTCCATCTGTACTTCCTTCGCACACCTCATCAAGTGCACTTTAAACTAGGTCCACGGGGAAGGGGGACAACAGCCTTGCAAACAGTACTTTACCTACAACCTTAGGGAACCACCAAAAGACTGAACGAATAGTTGCACAAACACAACAAAGACCAAATACTGAGAGCACAACAATCCTAAGTAAACAGCTCAGGGAAGGTCTCAGGGGCTTATATGTCTGTACACCAATGCACAGAGCATGGGAAATAAACAAGATGAACTTGAACTTTTAGCACAACACCACAATTATGATGTCTTAGGCATCACTGAAACCTGGTGGGATGACTCCTATCACTGGAATGTAAACATTGAGGACTATAATCTCTTTCACATAGGCCTGGGTAACAACGGAAAAATTTGTTTCTAAAATCGATTCGTTTTTTGGGGGTTTTTGCGTTTCGATATTTAAAAGAATTCCAAAATTTTTCTTTTAAAAAGTTCGATATTTACGAAATTTCGTAAATGTTAAAAAATTTACGAAACATTAACGAAACAAATACGGAACAATAACGAATCGATTCGTTAATGGCGGACGCGACCGCGCAATACGCTAAAAAACCTCCAAATGGGACAAAGGGGAAACTTCTGAAGCTTCCCTCTCCCTCTGTTGTTGACTGTTGGTGTGATATTATATTTTTTTTCACTAATTAAACAAAAAACAACTATAAAACTTGCCCCAAACATGCGGAAATAATAACAAAACGACCTCAAACCGATAACGAAACGAATACATAACGAATCCGAAGCATTTACGAAACGAATTTAAAAATTCGTTTCTTTTTTAAGTTGCTCCAGAATGGTTCGTTATCACTTCGTTATAAAAAAAATAACGAATTTTTAACGAATTACGAATTAACGAAACGAAACCGCCCAGCCCTAATAAACAGAACAAAGGAGAGAGGAGGGGGAGTAGCCTTACATGTCAAAAACTGTTATGCTGCAGAAGAGATGCAAGACTGCAGTCCAGGAAACCAGCTTGAAAGCATCTAGATAAGAATCAAGGGAATCAGGACTCAAAAAGATCTCATTGTGGTGTCTACTACAGACCTCCAAGCCAGGATGAAAAACTAGCCGAATCCTTCTGCCAACAGTTAACCAAACAGGCACAAAGAAAAGATATTGGAGTCATGGGCGAATTCAACTTGGCCGACAGTACAAAGTCCACAAAATTCCTCGCTTGCCTTGCAGACAATTTTATGGTCCAGAAGGTAGAAGAGGCAACAAGGGGATTGGCTACTCTCGATCTCAGCCTGACATACGTGGAGGACCTGATCAATGCAGTCGAAGTGGTCAGATCCTTAGGGGCAAGTGACCATGTGCTCCTGCAGTTTGCGATATGAAGGAAGGTCGAAGCTAAGACAAGTCAAACCCGCATTCTGGACTTTAGGAGAACTGACTTCCAAAAAATGAAGGCAATACCGAACGACATTTGTCAGGAAATACTTTTTTGGGTTTCAGGTGCACATTAGATTTGAGGATGCATCAGACTTGAGCAAATACAGGTATTTAAACATGTCTCTCGTGTCCCTCTCAATCTTCTCTTCTTCATGCAAGACATATCCAGATCCCTCAGCTGTTTCTTCTTGGGATTCATAGTTTCCGGACCTTGGATTCTTTCGATGTCCCTTCTCCAAACACATTCACTCTTGTCCATCTCCTTCTTGAATTGCTTTGCCCAGAACTAGACAGGTGAGGAGGTCTGAGCCTAGAATTGCATTGTCTTGACTTATTGATGTTCAGCTTCCGGTCTACTAAGACTCCTCAACCCTTTCCTCACGTACTTTGACAACTGACATTTGCTCTTGATATGCCATCTTGAGCCCATGGGAGGTATCAAGGCAACCCTTCTGTGTACTTTGCTCTTCTTTGCATGCTCCTTCCAAGCAAAGAGGACGATCCAGATGCAACGAGTCCCTTCCTATTTAGATGTAGAAACTAGGCTTGGGCGGTTTCGTTCGTTAATTTCGTAATTCGTTATTAATTCGTATTTAAATTAGCTTACAATCCAATATTGAGCCATGCAGGAATTGTGTGAGGAGTAGGCCTGGGTAACAACGGAAAAATTTGTTTCTAAACTCGTTTCGTTTTAAGGGGGTCCATTGCGTTTCATTTTTTAAAAGAATTCCGAATTTTTCTTTCAAAATTTTTCGTTATTTACGAAATTTTGTAAATTTCGAATTGATTCGTTAATGGTGGACGCGATTGCGCAATATGCTAAAAAACCCTCCAAATGGGACAGGAGGAACTTCTGAAGCTTCCCTCTCCCTCTGTTGTTGACTGTTGGTGTGATAATTTATTTTTTATCACTGATAAAATAAACAACAACTATAAAACTTGCACCAGATATACGGAAATAATAACGAAACGATTTCGAAACGATTTCGAAACGATTTTGAAACAATTACGAAATAAATTGAAAAATTCGTTTCAATTTTTAATTGCTCCTGCATGGCTCAATATCGGATCGTAAGCTAATTTAAATACGAATCAATAACGAATTACGAAATTAACGAACGAAACCGCCCAGCCCTAGTGAGGAGTAATAAAGATTCGAAACAATTTTTTCAATTTATTTCGTAATTATTTCGTAATTGTTTCGTAATTATTTCGTAATTATTTTCGCATGTCTGGTGCAAGTTTTATAGTTGTTGTTTGTTTTATCACACCAACAGTCAACAACAGAGGGAGAGGGAAGCTTCAGAAGTTCACCCTGTCCCGTTTGGAGGGTTTTTTTTTTAGCATATTGCGCAATCTCGTCTGCCATTAACGAATCGATTCGAAATTTAACGAAATTTCGTAAATTTTGAAATTTTATAAAGGAAAATTTCAGAATTATTAAAAAAAACAAATGCGATGGACCCCTAAAAACGAAACGAGTTTAGAACCAAATTTTTCCGTGGTTACCCAAGCCTAGTAGAAACCATTTCTGGCAAATTGCGACTCCTTTGCTTTTTAACCATCTCGCTGATGGAAGAAGACAATGAGGCAGCATGCAATGACATGCAAATTGTGTCCCCAAAGAGTAGTAAAGAGCTTAGCAAAGACTCCGCATTGCTAATCAGAGAGATTTCTCCCTCGAAATGAATCAGCTTTCTTAAATGAGGCACACCAAGGATGCTGGGAAGGTGAGGACACAAGTGAGAGGTCCAAAATATATTGTTAGCATATTGCATGACAAGTTGGGTTGCTAAAGTTTGGGTCACGATTGGGAACTCTTGAGGTCCTGGTTCAGCTTCCTGGGCTTCCCATGTTGGCCACGCCTTCATAGAATCATAGAATCATAGAGTTGGAAGAGACTGTGGGGATTGGTAATGGGTTGACTGGAAAGTCATGTGTCGGCAGCTAATTGGCTGAGCACGCCAGGAGTGAGAATTCTGATTGGCTACTGTCTCTAGCTTGCTGCTGAGAGCAATGGTTTTAATTGCCACTTTCACCTCTGAGAGTGAAGAGATCCACTTTCAAGCTTGTGCTTACAAACTATCAGATTCTGAGAGTCACATACAGAATAGACTGATACCCACATTGATTCATAGGCTTGGAGGAAAGCAAGAGTCATCGCCATCTTGAAGCCAGGCAAAGACCGTAATGATCCAAAAAGCTACAGACCAATCTCCCTGCTATGCCACCTCTACAAAGTTCTGGAGAGACATAGAAGATGGCTTTGAAAGGCAGCAGATCACAGGAGCTGTCTTCATAGACCTGTCCGCAGCTTATGATACTGTGAACCACCGCCTCCTCCTGAGAAAAATGTATAATATTGATGTCGAGCACCCCCCCCCAAAAAATAAGGGATAGTGACTTATAGTTCTGCAAAGGGCAAGGGCACCAGACTACACAACAAGGGTTAAGTCTTGGTCACATTGCCAAGGCACTGACAACAACAAGGACCCCACGAGGCTTTTGGGAAATGGCTGGATCTTGGGACTTCTGCCCTTTGTGAGAGTTGTAGTTTCCAAAAGCGTGAATCAGTTGCAGCACAGCTGGGGTTTCATCTGCCAGCCTTCCCAATGATCATGGACTGCCTGCATGTCTTGGACTTCAGTACATACTATCTTCCTCATGAACTTTCCTCAAAGACCTTTTAAAACATTGGACTTCAGGCTTCTTCATGAAAATTAAATATACTTGGAATGTGGGACAAAGGTGGGTTTTTGTTGCTATGATTTGAATGTATGTATCTTGCTATGAAATATTGCCTTTCCCCTTTGCCTTTTGCCCTAGAAAATGTGACCCAGGACTGTTGAAATGCTTGAGAGAGAACCACCAACTCCCTTGAAACTTATTTGATTATTTCACCTCTGCATGGACAATAGTAAGCTGAAACTTCCTCTTGTTTGCTTTGTCTGGCAGGCAAGGAAGTTTATCTGAACACTTTGATTGAATCACAAAGGGCAGGGTCAATCCCCCCCGAGTAGGCCTGTTTGATCAAGAAAAAATTTGTTTCTAAAATTGATTTGTAATTGGGGTGTTTTTTTGTTTCGATATTTAAAATAATTACAAAACTTTCCCCAAAAAAGTTTTGGTATTTAAGAAATTTTGTAAATATTAACGAATTTTTAGAATATTTTTGGTATTTCTTAAGAATAATATTAAAATAATATTAAAAAATATTTTAAAATGGAAAATTAACCAAAAAATGGCCCAAATGTGGACCAAACACAGGCAGGATACAGCAAATGAGAGCACACACCAACAGAAGAGTCTTTTCTTTTTTAGAATATTTTTTAAGAATAATATTAAAATAATATTAAAAATAATATTAAAATAATATTAAAAAATATTTTAAAATGGAAAATTAACCAAAAAATGGCCCAAATGTGGACCAAACACAGGCAGGATACAGCAAATGAGAGCACACACCAACAGAAGAGTCTTTTCTTTTTTAGAATATTTTTTAAGAATAATATTAAAATAATATTAAAAAATAATATTTAAAATAATATTAAAAAATAATATTAAAAATAATATTAAAAAATATTTTAAAATGGAAAATTAACCAAAAAATGGCCCAAATGTGGACCAAACACAGGCAGGAGACAGCAAATGAAGCAAGCAGCACTCACAGCAGCAAGGAATGAATCCAATCCCAGTTGCTAGCAGCCATTGCCAAGCCAACCCAATGCAAACTCCCTCGCCCTCTGCAGCAAGCTACGGGCCGCGCGGAGCCGCTTTGAAAGGGCTCGCCGGCCAATCAAAAACAGACAGCCACGGACCCATGGTGCACTGCTTGGGAGCGCCGGATTGGCTCCCAGGCACCAGCACTCCAGCAGCCTCCACCCCATTAACAAAACGAGCGGAGGCTCGTTAAATCTATGGGGGTTGCTGGTTCGATATTTAAAAACCCTTCCGGGTTTGGAAATATGTTTTAATATCGCTTCGGAAATGCCAAAAATAACGAATTAATAACGAATTAACGAATTAACGAACGAAACCGCACAGGCCTACCCCCGAGGTCCCCTGTCCCAATCCTGTTTGTTTTCCTTCACCAAAAACCATCAAGGGCAGGAAAACCTTTCTTAATGAAATCAACCTTTGCTGGACAAAAACAATGCCCCTCTTCCGTCCTACCTCCCTCTCCCTGATTTGCTAAGGAGCCAAAGAGGGAGGGAGTTTTGAAACTTTCAAACCTGTATTTTCTCTATAAAAATGCCAGTAAAATTCTGTATTGCTTTGCTTGTAGTGGAACTATTCCTACAATGCATCCGATCTCAGCTGAATCACTAATAAAGACACCTTGGTCCCAGCTTCTTCCGCTTTGGCGAGGATTTACTATTTTAAATATTTTTGCTGCTGAAATTGGCTTCGCGGGCCTCACCAAGGTTCAAGGACTCTCTTTGGTGCGGTCCTCAGGATCTCCTCGGCTGGGGAGATCCTCCTAAAAGCAGCTCGATATCATTATCACAAAGGACGACCACCTCACCCATCTCATAGGAAACCTGCTACAAAACGAGCTTTTTTGTTGAGTTCCAGGGCCAGAGAAGCAGATAGCGGAAACAGAAGAACGGCCTGCCTCAGGGGAGCGTGCTTGCTCCATCCATGTTCAACATCTACACAAATGACCAGCCACTGCCAGAAGGGACAGAGAGTGTCATCTATGCTGATGATCGTGCCATCACCGCTCAAGCAGGGAGCTTTGAGATGGTTGAACAGAAGCTCTCCGAAGCTCTATGTGCTCTTACTGCCTATTACAGGGAAAACCAACTGATCCCTAATCCATCTAAAACATCCCCTGTTTGGGTATCAGCCAGCACGTCAACGACTTAAATCTAGAAATCGTTTTCTTAGATCTACAGAGACACTCGCTGGAACACCTCAGCAAGCGAGAGTTCAAAAGTGGCAGTCTCAAACCCAGCACCTCAATCCGTGGGTGATACCAGATGAGAGACTCCCCCCTGGGCACACAGAAGACTGGGCGACTTGGAAGGCGCTGAACAGACTGCGCTCGGGCACCATGAGGTGCAGAGCCAAATTAAGAAATGGGGCTACAAAGTGGAATCCATAACATGCGAGTGTGGAGAAGAGCAAACCACTGACCACCTTCTGCGATGCACCCTGAGCCCCGCCACATGCACGATGGGGGACCTTCTTGAGGCAACATCAGAAGCACTCCAAGGGGCCAGATACTGGTCAAAGGACATTTAATCAGCTACCAAGTTTGCAAAATTTGTGTGTGTTTTTTTATCTGTTTGTTTGTTTTGCTCTGTTAGAAATGTAATACAATGTTCTGGTTGCGGATGACACGATTAATAAATAAATATCAAATAGTATTTCATCCATGATTAGAAATCTGGTGCCATTTCTATCTCACAAAAGTAACTTCCCCAAGCTCCGCAAACAGATGCTCTTATTTCCAAAAGTGCGGCTCCGTTCGGAGCACAGATGACAGCGGAGATAACATTTTGTGCTCGGAAAGCGGTTGCCATCCGCCAAGCTCCGTCCTTTCGTTCTGGTAGGTATTAATTATTCCCTGCAAAAGCTGCGATTGCGCGCAGTGTGGCCTTCAGGCTCGAGCACAGAGAGAGAGCAGAAGTCGACACAGAAGTCGGAGAAGCCTCCAAAGGAAGGAGGATAATAATGTGCCAGACATCCTTGCCATGTTCCTGAGAGCGAGAGGCATGGGGCCAACCCGTCTCTTGAAATCGTAGCTGGTGTGTTCAGTCAGTAAATGACAATTCTCCCTCCTCCTCCTCAATGGGACACTCTTTTAAATCTTGAAACATGGTTGTCATGTTCCCTCTCTACCTTCTCTTCCAGTTAAACATCACCGAGGAGGAAGGAAAAAGAGAAGGAAGGGAGGATGGAAGGGCAGAAGAGAATGGAGAGAGGGAAGAAAGGAGGAAGGAAAGAGAAAAGGGAAGGAAGGAAGGAGAAAGGGAGAGAGGGAAGGAGGGAGGAAAGAGGGAAAGAAGGAAAGACGAAAGGGAAGGAAGGAGAAAGGGAGAGAAGGAAGGAGGGGGGAAAGAGGGAAGGAAGGAAAATCGAATGGGAAGGAAGGAGAAAGGGAGAAAGGGAAGGAAGGAGGGAAGGAAGGAGAGAGAAAGAGAGAGAGGGATGGAGTAACGAAAGAGGGAAGGAAAGACAAAAGGAAGGAAGGAGGAAAGAGGGAAAGAAGGAAAGGCAAAAGGGTAGGAGGAAGGCAAAAGGGAGAGAGGGAAGGAGGGAAGGAAGGAAGGAGAGAGAAAGGGAGAAATGGAAGGAGGGAGGAAAGAGGGAAGGAAGGAAATAGAAAAGGAAGGAAGGAAGGAGAAAGGAAGAGGAAGGAAGGAAGGAAAAGGAAGGAAGGAGAAAAAGGAAGGAAAGGAAGGGAGAGAGGGAAGGAGGGAGGGAGGAAAAGGAGGAGAAAGAGGAGAGGAAGGAGAAAGAGGGAAGGAAGGAAGGAAAAAGAAAGGAGGAGGAAATGGGAGGGAGGGAAGGGAGGGAAGAGGAAGGAAGGAAAGAGAAAGGAAGGGAAGGAAGAAAGAGAGGGAAGGAAGGGAGGAAGGAAGGAAGGAGAAAGGGAGAGCAGGAAGGAGGAGGAAAGAGGGAAGAAAGAAGAAGAAGGGGAAGGAAGAAAGGGTGAGGGAAGAGGAGGGAGGAAGGAGGAAAGAGAGAAGAGAAGAAGGAAAAGGGAAGGAAGGGAAGGAAAAAGAAAGGAAGGAAGGAGGGAGGAGGGAGGAAAGAGGGAAGGAAGGAAAGACAAGAAGAAGGAAGGAAGGAAGGAAGGAAGGAAGGAAGGAGAAAGGAGAAGTGGAAGGGGGAGGGAGAAAGGAGAGAAAGGGAGAGAGGAAGAGGAGGAAAGGGGGAAGGAAGGAAAGGAAAGAAGGAAGGAAAGGAGGAGAAAGGAGGAGGAAGAGGAAGAAGGAAAGGAAAAGGGAAGGAAGTAAGGAAGGAAGGAAGGAAGGAAGGAAGGAGGAAGGAAGGGGAAGGAAGGAGAAGGAAGGAAGAGGGAAAGGAGGAGAAAGAGGGAAGGAAAGAAAAAAAAGGGGAAGGAAGGCAAAAGGGAGAGGGAAGGAGGGAGAAGGAAGGAGAGAGAAAGAGAGAGAAGAAGGAAAGAGGAAGGAAGGACAGGAAAAAGAAAGAAGGAAGGAAAGGGGGAAGGGAGGAAAGAGGGAAGGAAGGAAAGAAGAAGGAAGGAAGGAAGGAAGGAAGAAGGAAGGAAGGAGAAAGGGAGAGAGGAGGGGAGGAGGGAAGAAAGAGGAAAAAGGAAGGAAGGAGGAGAAAAGGGAAGGAAGGAAAGGAAAGGAAGGAAGGGAAAGGAGGAAGGAAGGAAAAGGAAGGAAGGAAAGAAAAAAGGGAATGAAGGAAGGAAGAAGGAAGGAAGGAAGGAAGGAAGGAAGGAAGGGGAAGGAGGAGGAAAGGAAGGAAGGAGAAAGGGGAGAGGAGGAGGGAGAAAAGGGGAAGGAAGGAAAGGCAAAAGGAAGAGGAAGGAAGAGAAAGGAGGGAGGAAAGAGGAAGGAAGGGAAAAAAGGAAGGGAAGGAAGGAAGGAGAAAGAAGAAGGAAAGAAGGGAGGAAAGGGAAGGAAAGAAAGAAAGGAGAGAGGGGAAGGAGGAGGAAAGAGGGAAGGACGAAGGGAAAAGGAGGGAAGAGGGAGAGGGAAGGAGAAGGAAAGAGAAGAAGGAAAGACAAAGGGAAGGAAGGAAGGAGAAAGAGAGAGAGGGGAGGAGGGAGGAAACGGAAGGAAGGAAAGAGAAAGGGAGAGATGGAAGGAGGGAGGGAAGAGGGAAGGAAGGACAGGCAAAAGGAAAGGAAGGAAGGAGAAAGGGAGGGAGGAAAGAGGGAAGGACGGGAAGACAAAAAGGAAGGAAGGAAGGAGAAAGGAGAAAAAAGGGATGAAACAGGGAAGGAAAGAAAGAGAAAGGGAGAGATGGAAGGAGGGGGAAAGAGGGAAGGAAGGAAAGAGAAAAGGAGAGATGGAAGGAGGGAGGAAAGAGGGAAGGAAGAAGAGAGAAAGGGAAGGAAGGAAGGAGAGAAGGAGATAGGGATGGAAGGAGGAAAGAGAGGAAGGAAGAAAAAGGAAGGAGAAGGAGGAAAGAGAGAAGGAAGGACAGGCAAAAGGAAAGGAAGGAAGGAGAAAGGGAGAGATGGAAGGAGGGAGGAAACCGGGAAGGAAGGAAAGAGAAAGGGAGAGATGGAAGGAGGGAGGAAAGAGGGAGGAGAAAGGAGGGAAGGAAGGAAGGAGAAAGGGAGAGAGGAGGAGGGAGGAAAGAGGAAGGAAGGAAAGAAAAGGGTGGAAAGATGGAAGGAGAAAGGGGAGGGAAGGAGGAAGGAAAGAAAAGGGAAGGAGGAAAGGAAGGAAGGGAGGAGGGGAGGGAGGGAGGAAAGAGAGAAGGAAGGAAGGCAAAAGAAAGGAAGGAAGGAAAGGAGAGAGGAAGAGGAGGAATGGAAGGAGGGAGGAAAGAGGGAAGGAAGAAGAGAGAAAGGGAATGAAGGCAGGAAGGAAGGAAGAAAGGAAGGAGAAAGGGAGAGAGGGATGGAGGGAGGAAAGAAAGAGGGAAGGAAATACAAAAAGGTGGAAGGATAGAAGGAGAAATAGGGAGGGAAGGAGGAAGGAAAAAGAGAAACAAGGGAGGGAGGGAGGAAGAGAAAGGTGGAAGGGTGGAAGGGGAGGGAGGGAGGAAAGAGAGAAGGAAGGAACTACAAAAAAGAAAGATGCTTTCTCTTCTTTGCTCAGTTCCTGTCCTTTTTTTTCCTCCGTCGGTGTCACTGCTGTGATTTCAAGGCAGGTTTCAGCCTCCGATAAATCAGCGCTTGGCTGGCAAAGCCAAATCAGATTTTTTTTCTTCCCCGTCTCTTTTATTTCAACTGTATATTTTCCCATCCTCCGGCTCGCTCGGCTGAAAATTGATCGAGAAAAATATGAGCTTACCTTGGTCGAAATGGGGGGAGGGGAACCCACAAGGGAAAGGAGTTTGGATATGTCAGTCTCTCCCATATTTCTCACAACGATTCCCTCTCACCTTTCCTTTTGTTTACTCCATTGCCAAGGGAAGGATCTGCTTTTCTATTGTTCCTAGAAAGGGCTCCCTGCCCGAAAACTTCTTGAATTGCTTTGCGCAGAAACAAAACACAATATTATTCTGGATGAGATCCAACCCAAGCGGAACAGTCTAAGCGGAACAGTCGCTCAGTCTAGTAGACACTAGGCATGGGTAGTAGGCCTGTTTGATCAAGAAAAAATTTGTTTCTAAAATCGATTTGTAATTGGGGTGTTTTTTTGTTTCGATATTTAAAATAATTACAAAACTTTCCCCCCAAAAAGTTTTGGTATTTACGAAATTTTGTAAATATTAACGAATTTTTAGAATATTTTATGTATTTTTTAAGAATAATATTAAAATAATATTAAAAAATATTTTAAAATGGAAAATTAACCAAAAAATGGCCCAAATGTGGACCAAACACAGGCAGGAGACAGCAAATGAGAGCACACACCAACAGAAGAGTCTTTTCTTTTTTAGAATATTTTTTAAGAATAATGTTAAAATAATATTAAAAATAATATTAAAAATAATATTAAAAAATATTTTAAAATGGAAAATTAACCAAAAAATGGCCCAAATGTGGACCAAACACAGGCAGGAGACAGCAAATGAAGCAAGCAGCACTCACAGCAGCAAGGAATGAATCCATTAATCCAGTTGCTAGCAGCCAAGCCAACCCAATGCAAACTCCCTCGCCCTCTGCGGCAAGCTAGCTACGGCCGCGCGGAGCCGCTTTGAAAGGGCTTGCCGGCCAATCAAAAACAAACAGCCACGGACCCACGGTGCACTGCTTGGGAGTGCCGGATTGGCTCCCAGGCACCAGCACTCCAGCAGCCTCCACCCCATTAACGAAACGAGCGGAAGCTCGTTAAATCTATGGGGGTTGCTGGTTCGATATTTAAAAACCCTTCCGGGTTTGGAAATGTGTTTTGATATTGCTTCGGAAATGCCAAAAATAATGAATTAATAACGAAATAACGAATTAACGAACGAAACCGCACAGGCCTAATGGGTAGGTACAGTTGTTACCTTCTTGAATCGTTATTATTTCAGAAAATATTACCTTTTGAAGCGACATCGATGCCCTTTAGCAAACCAGAAGTGTATTTGCCCTTTCGGAGCCACGGTCACCATCTTTCTTACGACTCCAGGAAGTGGATCGTAAAGAAGTCAACAGGTATTTGATTTGGAACAAATCAAGAACTTTGGTCCTAAAGGAAGGCGCTAGCTGCTGGAGTTGATGAACAACTGCACTGCATCCTGTCAGTCAAAATCTGGAGGAAAGCAAGAGTCATCGCCATCTTGAAGCCAGCCAAAGACTGTAATGACCCAAAAAACTATAGACCAATCTCTCTGTTATGCCACCTCTACAAAGTTCTGGAGAGACTTATTTTGCATAGAATTACGGAAAAAATAGACCCCTGTCTGATCCCACAGCAAGCTGGCTTCAGAAAAGGCAGAAGCTGCACATCGCAAGTGCTGAACCTGACTCAGCACATAGAAGATGTCTTTGAAAGGCAGCAGATCACAGGAGCTGTCTTCATAGACCTGTCCGCAGCCTATGATGCTGTGAACCACCACTGCCTCCTCCTGAGAAAAATGTATAGTATCACCAAGGACGACCACCTCACCCGCCTCATAAGAAACCTGCTACAAAACAGGAGCTTTTTTGTTGAGTTCCAGGGCCAGAGAAGCAGATGGCGGAAACAGAAGAACGGCCTGCCTCAGGGGAGCGTGCTTGCTCCATCCATGTTCAACATCTACACAAATGACCAGCCACTGCCAGAAGGGACACAGAGCTTCATCTATGCTGATGATCGTGCCATCACTGCTCAAGCAGGGAGCTTTGAGATGGTAGAACAGAAGCAAGCCACTCTAAACACCTACGAGAATATCGGCCTGTCATTGAATATCGAGAAAACCAAAGTGCTCTTCCCCTCTCCAATGCCAGAAATACAGCTCAATGGTGTAACATTAGAAAACGTTGACCATTTCCGCTCCCTTGGCAGCCACCTCTCCACAAAAGTCAACACTGACACAGAAATACAACACCACCTGAGCTCTGCAAGTGCAGCATTCTTCCAAATGAAGCAGAGAGTGTAGGGAGACCAAAGTACTTGTTTATAAAGCTATTGTCCTCTAAACCCTGCTATACACCTGTGAGACATGGACTGTGTACAGATGACAGCACTGGCACTGAAATACAACATTGCCTGAGCTCTGCGAGTGCAGCTTTTTTCCAAATGAAGCAGAGTGTTTGAGGACCAGGACATCCGTAGGGAGACCAAGGTGCTTGTTTATAAAGCTATTATCCGCCCAAACCTGCTATACGCCTGTGAAACATGGACTGTATACAGACGTCACATGCAACTCCTGGAACAATTCCATCAGCGTTGCCTCCGAAAAATCCTGCAAATCTCTGGGCAAGACAGGTGGACAAATGTCAGCGTGCTGGAAGAAGCAAAGACCACCAGCATTGAAGCGATGCTCCTCCACCATCAACTCCGCTGGACTGAAGGCCTCGTTGTCTGAATGTCCAAAGATCACCATCTCCCAAAGCAGTTGCTCTATTCCGAACTCAAGAACGGGAAACGGAATGTTGGAGGAGAGGAAAAGAGATTGAAAGATGGGCTCAAAGCCAGCCTCAAAAACTGTGGCATAGACACCAAGAGAGTGTGGGAAGGCTTGGTCCTTGAATGCTCTAATTGGAGGTCAGCTGTGACCAGCAGTGTTGTAGAATTTGAATAGGCATGAACGGATGGCAAAAGGGAGAAGCGTACCAAGACGAAGACATGTCAAGCCAACCCTGACTGCCTTCCACCTGGAAGCCAATGTTCTCACTGTGTTGCAACCCAGAGCAGGAAACTAGACCCTCAGACAACAATCCACTAGGCTTGGGTATTTAAATTAGCTTACGATCCGATATTGAGCCATGCAGGAATAGTGTGAGGAGTAATTAAGAATTGAAACAATTTTTCCAATTTTTGTAATTATTTCGTAATTATTTTCGTAATATAATATAATAATATATAATATATAGGGCTGGGCGGTTTCGTTTCGTAATTTCGTAATTCGGTAAAAATTCGTTATTTTTTTAATAACGAAGCGATATTGAACCATTCAGGAGCAACTAAAAAACGAAACAAATTTTTCCAATTCGTTTCGTAATTGTTTCGTTATTGATTCGTTATTGATTCGTAAATGTTTCGTTATTAATTCCGCATGTCTGGTGCAAGTTTTAGGGTTACTGTTGGTTTTCTCAGTGAAAAAAAATATAATTATCACACCAATAGTCAACAACAGAGGGAGAGGAAACTTCTGAAGTTTTTTGAGCGTATTGTGCGATCGCGGCCGCCATTAACGAATCGATTCGTAATCGATTCGTAATTGTTTCGTAATTGTTTTATGATTTCCGAAATTTCGTAAATATCGAACTTTTTTAAAGGAAAATTTCGGAATTCTTTTAAATAACGAAACGCAAAAAACCCCTAAAAATGAATCGAGTTTAGAAACAAATTTTTCCGTGTTTGGACAGCCCTAATAATATATAGTACAATATATTATAATAACATAATATACAATAATATATAATAATATTATAATATAATATAATATAATATAATATAATATAATATAATATATAATATAATAATATATAATATAATAATATTATGATAATATAATATAATATATAATAATATAATATAATATAGTTGTCTGTTTTATCACACCAACAGTCAACAACAGAGGGAGAGAGAAGCTTCAGAAGTTCCCCCTGTCCCATTTGGAGGTTTTTTTTAGCATATTACGCAATCGCGTCCGCCATTAACGAATCAATTCGAAATTTACAAAATTTCATAAATTTAGAAATTTTTTAAAGAAAAAATTCGGAATTCTTTAAAAAAACGAAACGCAATGGAACCCCTAAAAACGAAACGAGTTTAGAAACAAATTTTTCCGTTGTTACCCAAGCCTACAATCCACCACACTTTACTTCTGGAAAACAATCCTTTTTTATTGATGAAAGATGAATACAAAATAGAGGAAATAGAGTAAAAATCAGCAACAAGAAATGTCCATAAACAAGATCATAAAACCCACAGCAAAACTGCTGAATCCAGGAACCTGTTAGCGATCCACAACTAGAAAACCTCCGAGGAACAGGGCCACTTGTATCAGGAGACCTGCAAAAGCTTGCACATGAATCTGGAATGATGCCTGGTCTGAAGCTGCATTCAGGGCAGGCATACTTAAGGCCGAGAAATCTGTTGCAAGACACGCCTGAAGTTTTTGTTTGCATTTCTCTCAATCTAGCTGACCTATGTAAACTTTGTGCTTCTCCCCGGCTCTGCCAAATCTGCCCCTGCCTATCCCCATTAGGCAGACCAGTAGGCTTGGGTAACAATGGAAAAATTTGTTTTTAAACTCGTTTCGTTTTTAGGGGTCCATTGTGTTTTGTTTTTTTTAAAGAATTCCGAAATTTTCCTTTTAAAAATTTCGAAATTTACGAAATTTCATATAATTACAAATCGATTCGTTAATGGTGGACGCGAATGCGCAATATGCTAAAAATACCTCCAAATGGGACAGGGGGAACTTCTGAAGCTTCCCTCTCCCTCTGTTGTTGACTGTTGGTGTGATAAAACAAACAACAACTATAAAACTTGCACCAGACATGCGAAAGTAATTACGAAATAATTTCAAAATAATTACGAAATAATAACGAAATAATAACGAAATAAATTGAAAAAATTGTTTCGAATCTTTATTACTCCTCACACTATTCCTGCATGGCTCAACATTGGATCGTAAGCTAATTTAAATACGAATTAATAACGAATTATGAAATTAACGAACGAAACCGCCCAAGCCTACAGACCAGATGTCAGATTCTCTGGAGAACTAAGGCTGGGAGGAAAAGGGAGTGAAACTTCTCTGCTCGGCTCAGAATGCATGTTCTCATGGGAATTTTGACTTCCACTTTCCAAGGCTGTAGGATTTTCACTACTCAAACCATCATCATCTAAATTGGCCTCAGAATTCACAATGACATCTACATTGGCCTCAGAATTCACATTGACATCTACATTGGCATCAGGAAATATAATCAGAGAATCAAGTTCAGGTTCACACACAGGCCGAACACCAACACACTGGGTGAGAAGATGCAGATCAAGAATAGGGCTCCACGGCCACCTATGGACCCACTACCAAGCCACTACATCTGGAAGACCATCATCCTCGAGCTACGAGAGATCGCCTAAGTAAAGCTTCTTCCAAGAGCTCCAATTACTAACTGTCCTACTCAAGTTTTGCAAAGTCAAAGTTGTGGATTCTTTGGTTGAATCTATCCACCGTTAGTACGGTCTCCCTCTTTTCCTGCAACCTTCTAGTTATTTTTTGTTACTTCTTGAATTTATGTCCTACTTTCTTCCAAAATGGGGATCAAGGCACTTCACCAATCATTGTCATCTTTTCCAGTGAGTCACATCATTTTGTGATATGTTTCAAATATGACAGCTTCAAGTGAGAGTTCAGGTTACATCTACTCGTGGTATCCGTGCAGCTATCTTGCGGCATCACATTCCGAAAAATCAATCCCCCCTCCTGACAACTTTCTTCACTGCCTAGCTTCCACATCTCTAAACAAAAATTGGAAATATGATGGCCTTGATGGTCATGACTTTAATGTGATACCAATGGGACACTATAGTCACATAAGCTCTGCTTCCTCGTTTAGTTGGACTTGTACTCGTGTGCTCCATCACCGCCTTTGCATGTTCTCTTAAGGTCAGGCAGTGCTTGGGAAGCTGTTTTTCTTTGTGAAAACAGGCAATGAAAATGGCTCCAATTTCCTCTAAACACTGTCATCAGCAGGCCCTCATTTACCAGCGCCGACCAGAAATAAACTCGGAGATGTCAACGGCAAATGTCGAACACAAAGGCACTTCCACTGGTGGCTAGGGTGAGATGATTGAGATGGGGCTCGACAGAGAAAACACAGGGCCAGGAAGTGAACGAAAGAGTAGTTATTATGGCCTTGTGACAAAACAGAGTTGCGAGGGATGCATACAGAACAGCTGTCTCTCCCGGCACGTCAAGACCTACTTTCCGGAACTAATGCAACAGGTTCTCTTGTTCTTAGAATCATAGAATCAAAGAGTTGGAAGAGACCTCCTGGGCCATCCAGTCCAACCCCATTCTGCCAAGAAGCAGGAATATTGCATTCAAATCACCCCTGACAGATGGCCATCCAGCCTTTGCTTAAAAGCTTCCAAAGAAGGAGCCTCCACCACACTCCGGGGCAGAGAGTTCCACTGCTGAACGGCTCTCACAGTCAGGAAGTTCTTCCTCATGTTCAGATGGAATCTCCTCTCTTGTAGTTTGAAGCCATTGTTCCGCGTCCTAGTCTCCAGGAAGCAGAAAACAAGCTTGCTCCCTCCTCCCTGTGGCTTCCTCTCACATATTTATACATGGCTATCATATCTCCTCTCAGCCTTCTCTTCTTCAGGCTAAACATGCCCAGTTCCCTAAGCCACTCCTCATAGGGCTTGTTCTCCAGACCCTTGATCATTTTAGTCGCCCTCCTCTGGACACATTCCAGCTTGTCAATATCTCTCTTTGAATTGTGGTGCCCAGAATTGGACACAATATTCCAGGTGTGGTCTAACCAAAGCAGAATTACCTTCCCTAGATCTAGACACTATGCTCCTATTGATGCAGGCCAAAATCCCATTGGCTTTTTTTTGCCGCCACATCACATTGTTGGCTCCTGTTTAACTTGTTGTCCACGAGGACTCCAAGATCTTTTTCACACGTACTGCTCTCGAGCCAGGCATTGTCCCCCATTCTGTATCTTTGCATTTCATTGTTTCTGCCAAAGTGGAGTATCTTGCATTTGTCACTGTTGAACTTCATTTTGTTAGTTTTGGCCCATCTCTCTAATCTGTCAAGATCGTTTTGAATTCTGCTCCTGTCCTCTGGAGTATTGTCTATCCCTCCCAATTTGGTGTCGTCTGCAAACTTGATGATCATGCCTTCTAGCCCTTCATCTAAGTCATTAATAAAGATGTTGAACAGGACCGGGCCCAGGACGGAACCCTGCGGCACGCCACTTGTCACTTCTTTCCAAGATGAAGAGGAAGCATTAGTGAGCACTCTCTGTGTTCGTCCACTTAACCAATTACAGATCCACCTCACCGTAGTTTTGCCTAGCCCACATTGGGCTAGTTTCCTTGCCAGAAGGTCATGGGGGACCTTGTCGAAGGCCTTACTGCATCAGGTTCTCTTGTTCTTACACTTGAGTCTCAAGTTCTTCCCATTTGTTGGCAGAATGTGAACTAGAAGGGTGTCACGGACCATCATCAAGTTCAGTGCTAAAGAGTACGCATGGTTAGGTACGGTTAGAATCTTCGTAATTTGGAATAAAGTCGGAAAAATTACCTTTTTGAAGTGATTACGAAGTTTTTAAGAAAGCTGGAAGTCCCTTTGCCCTTCCGAAGCTTCTCTCGCCATTTTTCTTCCGACTCAGGAAGTGAGTCGGAAGTGACTCAGTGTAGGCCACGTAAAGACCTACTTTCTGGAACAAATGCATCAGGTTCTCTTGTTCTTATATTTGAGTCTCAAGTTCTTTCCATTTTGTTGGCAGAATCAGAGTTGGAAGGGTGTCACGGACCATCAAGTCCAATGTTCAGTGCTAAAGAGTACGCATGGTTAGTAGGCTTGGGCGGTTTCGTTCGTTAATTTCGTAATTCGTTATTAATTCGTATTTAAATTAGCTTATGATCCAATATTGAGCCATGCAGGAATAGTGTGAGGAGTAAATTAGATTCGAAACAATTTTTTCTATTTATTTCGTAATTATTTCATAATTATTTCGTAATTATTTTGTAATTATTTTGTAATTATTTCGTAATTATTTCGTAATTATTTCATAATTATTTCGTAATTATTTCGTAATTATTTCCTAATTATTTTCGCATGTCTGGTGCAAGTTTTATAGTTGTTTGTTTTATCACACCAACAGTCAACAACAGAGGGAGAGGGAAGCTTCAGAAGTTCCCCCTGTCCCATTTGGAGGTTTTTTTGAGCATATTGCGCAATCGCGCCCGCCATTAACGAATCGATTCGTAATTTTACGAAATTTCGTAAATTTCAAAATTTTTTAAAGGAAAATTTTGGAATTATTTAAAAAAACGAAACGCAAGGGGCCCCTAAAAACAAAACGAGTTTAGAACCAAATTTTTCCGTGGTTACCCAAGCCTAGTATATAATTTCCACGTATATAAATTTAAAATCTTCTCTACTACTCGGCTGCGTTGTTATACCATGCCTACAACATTACTCCCCTTTCCTTCATGCCAACCTCCTTCTCCTGACTCTGTGGCTCTCCCAAACATGTCCAGCTTCACGGATCCTCTTTCGCTCCCTCCCATCCCAAATGTATGACATTCAAAAGAGCTCAGAAACCCAGAGATCAGCTGCGGGAGGGGAAAGGAATGCTACATGTACGTGTGAAAAAGATCTTGGAGTCCTCGTGGACAACAAGTTAAACATGAGCCAACAATGTGATGTGGCGGCAAAAAAAGCCAATGGGATTTTGGCCTGCATCAACAGGAGCTTAGTGTCTAGATCTAAGGAAGTAATGCTACCCCTCTATTCTGCTTTGGTTAGACCACGTTATCTGGAATATTGTGTCCAATTCTGGGCACCACAATTCAAGAGAGATATTGACAAGCTGGAATGTGTCCAGAGGAGAGCGACTCAAATGATAAAAGGTCTGGAGAACAAGCCCTATGAGGAGCGGCTTAAGGAGCTGGGCATGTTTAGCCTGAAGAAGAGAAGGCTGAGAGGAGATATGATAGCCATGTATAAATATGTAAGAGGAAGCCACAGGGAGGAGGGAGCAAGCTTGTTTTCTGCTTCCTTGGAGACTAGGACGCGGAGCAATGGCTTCAAACTACAAGAGAGGAGATTCCATCTCAACACGAGGAAGAACTTCCTGACTGTGAGAGCCGTTCAGCAGTGGAACTCTCTGCCCCGGAGTGTGGTGGAGGCTCCTTCTTTGGAAGCTTTTAAGCAGAGGCTGGATGGCCATCTGTCAGGGGTGGTTTGAATGCAATATTCCTGCTTCTTGGCAGAATGGGGTTGGACTGGATGATTGCCCATGAGGTCTCTTCCAACTCTTTGATTCTATTATTCTAAATTTCTCTCTTCTGAACAATGAAGACTCGCTGGCTCGGCTGGGAAGCTGCAGCAGCATCCCAGAGGGCAAAGAACTACGATTCTTTGAACCACGGATACCGAGTCCCATTTGGGTTTCTGTATCCGTGGCTTAACGGATGTAGAATTCTATGATTCTACATTTAGGACTCTTCTGTTTCAGCCGATTCAGTGTGTGATCTCAGGTCCTTGGAGATTAAGAGATAATTGCCATGGCAACTGGCACCTTTTATTAGCCTGCCTCCCTTTGTAGCTAATAAGCTTTTCCTTTTTTCCCCCCCGAAACGATAAAAAAATTCACCAGGGGAGAATGGCAACATTGTGACTGCTCCTGACGGGCGCAGATGGAAAGGAGAGTCCTATGGAGCCATCGTCAGACATGCAAAGGGTTTCAGGCATGATTCTCAGTGGGGACAATGTGCTTTCCCAATACGCGCGGCAAAACGGTGGGATTTTCTAGTGCGAGACGGAGAGACAGCCTTCCACCGGGATGGCTTTCAAAGGAGACGGGACAAATCCACGGAGGATCAGCAGCTAGGGAAGATGTGAAAAACATGCATTCCTTTTCGAATACTCAACAAGGAGGAAATGGGTGTTCCAACACATGGGAAGTCCCTTGCAGCTCTTCCTCATTTGGGATGGTTCCCGTGGGGCAAAAATATGGTGGGTTTTTCTGCATACACAACTTTCCACTTTGTCTTGAGTAACAAAAGCACATATATTTTGTAAAGAAGAAAAACAAGAAAGGAGAAGAAGAGGAGGAGAGAAGGAGAAGAAGTAGCATCAGAAGAACCAAAAGAAGAACGAGTGAAAGGATCAAAAGAAGGACCAAAAGAAAAACTGGGAGAAGAACTCAAAGAAAAACCAAAAGGAATACCAGAGGAAGAATCAAAAGAAAAACCAAAGGAAGAATAAGATAAAGAGCTAAAAGAAGAATCAGAGAAAGAACCAAAAGAGGAACCATCAGAAGTACTAAAAGAAGAACCAGGAGAAGGACTAAAAGAAGAACCAAAAGAAGTACCAGAGGAAGAACCAAAAGAAGACCAAAAGAAGACCAAAAGAAGAACCTAAAGAAGTACCAAAATAAGAACCAAAAGAAGAACCAGGAGAAGGACTAAAAGAAGAACCGAAAGAAGTACCAGAGGAAGAACCAAAAGAAGAACCAGGAGAAGGACTAAAAGAAGAACCTAAAGAAGTACCAGAGGAAGAACCAAAAGAAAAACTAAAAGAAGAACCAGGAGAAGGACTAAAAGAAGAACCTAAAGAAGTACCAGAGGAAGAACCAAAAGAAGAACCAGGAGAAGGACTAAAAGAAGAACCAAAAGAAGTACCAGAGAAAGAACCAAAAGAAGAACCAGGAGAAGGACTAAAAGAAGAACCAAAAGAAGTACCAGAGAAAGAACCAAAAGAAGAACCAGGAGAAGGACTAAAAGAAGAACCTAAAGAAGTACCAGAGGAAGAACCAAAAGAAGAACCAGGAGAAGGACTAAAAGAAGAACCTAAAGAAGTAGCAGAGAAAGAACCAAAAGAAGAACCAGGAGAAGGACTAAAAGAAGAACCTAAAGAAGTACCAGAGGAAGAACCAAAAGAAAAACTAAAAGAAGAACCAGGAGAAGGACTAAAAGAAGAACCTAAAGAAGTACCAGAGGAAGAACCAAAAGAAGAACCAGGAGAAGGACTAAAAGAAGAACCAAAAGAAGTACCAGAGAAAGAACCAAAAGAAGAACCAGGAGAAGAACTAAAAGAAGAACCAAAAGAAGTACCAGAGAAAGAACCAAAAGAAGAACCAGGAGAAGGACTAAAAGAAGAACCTAAAGAAGTACCAGAGGAAGAACCAAAAGAAGAACCAAAAGAAGAAAAAGGAGAAGGACTAAAAGAAGAACCTAAAGAAGTAGCAGAGAAAGAACCAAAAGAAGAACCAGGAGAAGGACTAAAAGAAGAACCTAAAGAAGTACCAGAGGAAGAACCAAAAGAAGAACCAAAAGAAGAAAAAGGAGAAGGACTAAAAGAAGAACCAAAAGAAGTACTAGAGGAAGAACCAAAAGAAGAACCAGGAGAAGTCAACTCTTTGAAAAAGTGATGTTTACAAGCATTTATGTCATGGCACACAGGTAACTCAGCTGTTAAACTGAGAAACGATGTCTTTGAACTGCCAGGGACAAAGATATGCCATTGCACAAAAACTATTTTGTGCAGTGGCAATTTATACACTGGAGGCTCCTTCTTTGGAGGCCTTTCTCCCATCTGTCCTTCTCCTCTGTTTGTCCTTCTTCCGTTGTTCTTCTCTATCGTTCCCCCTTCCTTCTCCACATCCATACTTCCGTTCCCTCTCTTTGTCCTTCTCCATATATCCATCTGCCCGCCCTTCCTCCTCTCTTTTTCCTTCCTCTCTCCCTCTGCCCTTCCTTCCTTTTCTCCCATCTGTCCTTCTCTGTTTGTCCGTCTTCTGTTGTTCTTCTCTATTGTTCCCCCCTTCATTCTCCACATCCATACTACCTTCCCCTCTGTTTGTCCTTCTCCTTCTCTCCATCTGCCCGCCCTTCCTCCTCTCTTTTTCTTTCCTCCTCCCCATCTTTCCTCTCTCTCCCTGTCCTTCTCTTCCTTCCTTCCTTCCTTCCTTCCTTCCTTCCTTCCTTCCTTCCTTCCTTCCTTCCTTCCTTCCCTCCCATCTTTCCTTCTCTGTTTGTCCTTCTCCTTCTCTCCATCTGCCCGCCCTTCCTCCTCTTTTTTTCCTTCCTCTTCCCCATCTTTCCTCTCTCCCTCTGCCCTTCTTTCCTTCCTTCCTTTTCTCCCATCTTTCCTTCTCTGTTTGTCCTTCTTTTGTTCTTCTCTATCATTCCCCTTTTCCTTCTCCACATCCATACTTCTTTCCCCTCTGTTTGTCCTTCTCTTTCCGTCTCTCCCTCCCCTTCCTCCTTTTTTTCCTTCCTCCTCCCCATCTTTCCTCTCCCCTCTGCCCTCCCTTCCTTCCTTCCTTCCTTCCTTCCTTCCTTCCTTCCTTCCTTCCTTCCTTCCTTCCTTCCTTCCTTTTCTCCCATCTATCCTTCTGTTTGTCCTTCTTGTTGTTCTTCTCTATCGTTCCTTCTCCCCATCAATACTTCCTTCCCCTCTGTTTGTCCTTCTCCTTCTCTCCATCTGCCCGCCCTTCCTCCTCTTTTTTTCCTTCCTCTTCCCCATCTTTCCTCTCTCCCTCTGCCCTTCCTTCCTTCCCTCCTTCCTTCCTTTTCTCCCATCTATCCTTCTCTGTTTGTCCTTCTTGTTGTTCTTCTCTATCGTTCCTTCTCCCCATCAATACTTCCTTCCCCTCTGTTTGTCCTTCTCCTTCTCTCCATCTGCCCGCCCTTCCTCCTCTTTTTTTCCTTCCTCCTCCCCATCTTTCCTCTCTCCTTCTGCCCTTCCTTCCTTTCTTCCTTCCTTCCCTCCTTCCTTCCTTTTCTCCCATCTGTCCTTCTTCTCTGTTTGTCCTTCTTCTGTTGTTCTTCTCTATCGTTCCCCCTTTCTTCTCCACATGCATACTTCCTTTCCTTCTGTTTGTCCTTCTCCATCTCCATAACTGCCCGCTCTTCCTCCTCTTTTCTTCCTTCCTCCTCCCCATCTTTCCTCTCTTCCTCTGCCCTTCTTTCTTTCTTTCTCCTTCCTTCCTTCCTTCCTTCCTTCCTTCCTTCCTTTTCTCCTATCTTTCCTTCTCTGCTTGTCCTTCTTTTGTTCTTCTCTATCATTCCCCTTTTCCGTCTACACATCCATACTTCCTTCCCCTCTGTTTGTCCTTCTACTTCTCTCCAACTGCCCGCCCTTCCTCTTCTCTTTTTCCTTCCTCCTCCCCATCTTTCCTCTCTCCTTCTGCCCTTCCTTCCTTTCTTCCTTCCTTCCCTCCTTCCTTCCTTTTCTCCCATCTGTCCTTCTTCTCTGTTTGTCCTTCTTCTGTTGTTCTTCTCTATCGTTCCCCCTTTCTTCTCCACATGCATACTTCCTTTCCTTCTGTTTGTCCTTCTCCATCTCCATAACTGCCCGCTCTTCCTCCTCTTTTCTTCCTTCCTCCTCCCTCTCTTCCTTCCTTCCTTCCCTTCTTTTCTTTCTTTCCTTCCTTCCTTCTTTCCTTCCTTCTTTTCCTTCCTTCCTTCCTTTTCTCCCATCTTTCCTTCTCTGTTTGTCCTTTTTGTTGTCCTTCTCTATCGTTCCCCCCTTCCTTCTCCACATCCATACTTCCCCTCTGTTTGTCCTTCTCCTTCTCTCCATCTGCCCACCCTTCCTCCTCTCTTTTTCCTTCCTCCTCCCCATCTTTCCTCTCTCCCTCTGCCCTTCCTTCTTGCCCTCTTTTCTTCCTTCTTTCCTTCTACCTCTGCCTTCATTGCCTTCCTCCCTTCTTCCTCCCTTCCTCTTTCTTCCTCCTTCCATGACCAAGGTCATCGTAACTCCGTCACTTTCTCCAGTTGCAAACGTCGCAAGGTGAGGCGTGGATGCCAAAAGGTGAGTGCAAAGAGCAGCACCACAAAAGGACTTCCTGCTCTACTTTCAGACCAATCTCCCTGTTGTGCCTCCTCTACAAAGTTCTGGAGAGACTTATTTTGCATAGAATTATGGAAAATATAGATCCCTGTCTGATTCCATAGCAAGCTGGCTTCAGAAAAGGCAAAAGCTGCACATCGCAAGTGCTGAACCTGACTCAGCACATCGAAGATGGCTTTGAAAGGCAGCAGATCACAGGAGCTGTCTTCATAGACCTGTCCGCAGCCTATGAGACTGTGAACCACCTTGGCCTCCTCCTGAGAAAAATGTATAGTATCACAAAGGACGACCACCTCACCCGCCTCATAGGAAACCTGCTACCAAACAGGAGCTTTTTTGTTGAGTTCCAGGGCCAGAGAAGCAGATGGCGGAAACAGAAGAACGGCCTGCCTCAGGGGAGCGTGCTTGCTCCATCCATGTTCAACATCTACACAAATGACCAGCCACTGCCAGAAAGGACAGAGAGTTTCATCTATGCTGATGATCGTGCCATCACCGCTCAAGCAGGGAGCTTTGAGATGGTAGAACAGAAGGTTTCCAAAGCTCTAGGTGCTCTTACTGCCTATTACAGGGAAAACCAACTGATCCCTAACTCATCTAAAACACAGACATGCGCCTTTCACCTTAAGAACAGACAAGCATCCCGAGCTCTGAGGATTACCTGGGAAGGAATCCCACTGGAGCATTGCAGCGCACCCAGATACCTGGGAGTCACTTTGGACCCGTGCTCTGACCTACAAGAAGCACTGCCTGAACATCAAGCAAAAAGTGGGTGCTAGAAACAACATCATACGAAAGCTGACTGGCACAACCTGGGGATCACAACCAGACACAGTGAAGACATCTGCCCTCGCTGCTGAGTATGCATGCCCAGTGTGGAACACATCTCACCACGCTAAAACAGTGGATGTGGCTCTTAATGAGACACAGGATGTTTACGCCTCACACCACTGGAGGAATTACACTGCTTAGCCGGTATTGCACCACCTGACATCCGCCGGGATGTAGCAGCCAACAGTGAAAGGACCAAGGCAGAGACATCTCCAGCCCATCCCTTGTTTGGGTATCAGCCAGCACGTCAACAACTTAAATCAAGACATAGTTTTCTTAGATCTACAGAGACACTCGCTGGAACACCCCAGCAAGCGAGAGTCCAAAAGTGGCAGGCCCAAACCCAGCACCTCAATCCGTGGGTGATACCAGATGAGAGACACCAGTCAATTGTATTACATTTCTAACAGAACCAAACAAACAAACAAACAGACAAAATACAAAATTTGCGAGTTTGGTAGTTGTTTAAATGTCCTTTGACCAGTATCTGGCCACTTGGAGTGCCTCTGGTGTTGCTGCAAGAAGGTCCTCCATTGTGCATGTGGCAGGGCTCAGGTTGCATTGCAGCAGGTGGTCAGTGGTTTGCTCTTCTCCACACTCGCATGTCGAGGATTCCACTTTGTAGCCCCATTTCTGAAGGTTGGCTCTGCATCTCGTGGTGCCAGAGCACAGTCTGTTCAGTGCCTTCCAGGTCGCCCAGTCTTCTGTGTGCCCAGGAGGGAGTCTCTCATTTGGTATCAGCCATTGGTTGAGGTGCTGGGTTTGAGCCTGCCACTTTTGGACTCTCGCTTGCTGAGGTGTTCCAGCGAGTGTCTCTGTAGATCTTAGAAAGCTATGTCTAGATTTAAGTCATTGACGTGCTGGCTGATACCCAAACAGGGGGTGAGCTGGAGATGTCTCTGCCTTGGTCCTTTCACTATTGGCTGCTACTTCCCGGCGGATGTCAGGTGGCGCAATACCGGCTAAGCAGTGTAATTTCTCCAGTGGTGTAGGGCGCAGACACCCCGTGATAATGCGGCATGTCTCATTAAGAGCCACATCCACTGTTTTAGCGTGGTGAGATGTGTTCCACACTGGGCATGCATACTCAGCAGCAGAGTAGCATAGCGCAAGGGCAGATGTCTTCACTGTATCTGGTTGTGATCCCCAGGTTGTGCCAGTCAGCTTTCGTATGATATTGTTTCTAGCGCCCATTTTTTGCTTGATGTTCAGGCAGTGCTTCTTGTAGGTCAGAGCACGGTCCAGAGTGACTCCCAGGTATTTGGGTGTGCTGCAATGCTCCAGTGGGATTCCTTCCCAGGTAATCCTCAGAGCTCGGGATGCTTGTCTGTTCTTAAGGTGAAAGGCACATGTCTGTGTTTTAGATGGATTAGGGATCAGCTGGTTTTCCCTGTAATAGGCAGTAAGAGCACCTAGAGCTTCGGAGAGCTTCTGTTCTACCGTCTCAAAGCTCCCTGCTTGAGCAGTGATGGCATGATCATCAGCATAGATGAAGCTCTCTGTCCCTTCTGGCAGTGGCTGGTCATTTGTGTAGATGTTGAACATGGATGGAGCAAGCACACTCCCCTGAGGCAGGCCGTTCTTCTGTTTCCGCCATCTGCTTCTCTGGCCCTGGAACTCAACAAAAAAGCTCCTGTTTTGTAGCAGGTTTCCTATGAGGCGGGTGAGGTGGTCGTCCTTTGTGATACTATACATTTTTTCTCAGGAGGAGGCAGCGGTGATTCACAGTCTCATAGGCTGCTGACAGGTCTATGAAGACAGCTCCTGTGATCTGCTGCCTTTCAAAGCCCTCTTCTATGTGCTGAGTCAGGTTCAGCACTTGCGATGTGCAGCTTTTGCCTTTCCTGAAGCCAGCTTGCTGTGGAATCAGACATGGGTCTATTTTTTCCATAATTCTATGAAAAATAAGTCTCTCCAGAACTTTGTAGAGGTGGCACAACGGGGAGATTATTGGTCTGTAGCTTTTTGGGTCATTACGGTCTTTGCCTGGCTTCAAGATGGTGATGACTCTTGCTTTCCTCCAGATTTTAGGGTGATACCAAACGAGAGACTAAAACAGTGGATGTGGCTCTGAATGAGACATGCCGCATTATCACGGGGTGTCTGCGCCCTACACCACTGGAGAAATTACACTGCTTAGCCGGTATTGCGCCACCTGACATCCGCCGGGAAGTAGCAGCCAATAGTGAAAGGACCAAGGCAGAGACATCTCCAGCTCATCCCCTGTTTGGGTATCAGCCAGTACGTCAATGACTTAAATCTAGACATAGTTTTCTAAGATCTACAGAGACACTCGCTGGAACACCTCAGCAAGCGAGAGTCCAAAAGTGGCAGGCTCAAACCCAGAACCTCAACCAATGGCTGCTATCAAATGAGAGACCCCCTCCTGGGCACACAGAGGACTGGGCGACTTGGAAGGCATTGAACAGACTGCGCTCTGGCACCACGAGATGCAGAGCCAACCTCAAGAAATGGGGCCACAAAGTGGAATCCACGACATGCGAGTGTGGAGAGGAGCAAACTGCAGATCACCTGCTGCAATGCAACCTGAGCCCTGCCACATGCACAATGGAGGACCTTCTTGCGGCAACACCAGAGGCACTCCAAGTGGCCAGATACTGGTCAAAGGACATTTAACCAACTACCAAATTTGCAAAATCTGTCTTTTCTTTTTAATCTGTGTGTTTGTTTTGCTCTGTTAGAATTGTAATACAATGGTATGGTTGCTGATGACACGATAAATAAATAAATAAGTGAAGGATAATGAGATTTGTTCTGGGAACGCCGATGGAAGACAGCTGTCATCCACCCACCCTTCAACTTAAGGATGTTGTCGTGTGCTTTTGAGGCCTCGCTGACTTAAGGCGACCCTGAAACGACCCTGTGATTGGCATAACTTGCTGTGGCTTTCTTCTGAGGCTGAGAGAGAGTGACTCGCCATGGAGTTTCCGTGGTCCATTCTATGTTTCCTCCTGGTCCACTCTTTGAGAGTGTTTCCTTTCCTTTTGCAAACCCTTCCTGTCTCCGAGCCAAGCCGATTTCTCACCGAGGAAATGTCACCCATACATCAAGCAGCGTGAGGAGCGCTTTGCATCACAGTCTCTATGGCAGCAAAGTCCACGGGAAGGAGGGAGGAAAAGGAAACCAATTCCTACAAACCACCGTTTTATCTATATATATAAATTTCCTACTGGCGTCCAACGGGGAAGCAAAACTCTAAAACCCCTCCACAAAACTCTACCAAAATTGCCATGCCCCAAGGACAACCCACTAGGTACAAACTAATCCACTCAGAAATCAAAACCACACAACAACAACCACAAAAAACGGGAAAACAACTGAGCATGCGCACTGGCGCAAACTCCCCGATGCACGCGCACATATGGCCCCTCCCCCTCCCCCCCGGCACAGCACACACACATAACCGCACGTGCGCACCCCCTCACCCCCCCAGCACACACGCGCATGCGCACCCCCTCACCCCCCAAGCGGCACACACACACACGCACGTGCGCGCCCCCCTGATCCCCCGGCCCGGCACACACACGTGTGCGCGCCCCCCTCCCCCCCCGGCCCGGCACACACGCGCGCGCGTGCGCACGGCCCCTACCCCCCGGCACGGCACACACGCGCGCGCGCCCCCCCTCACCCCCCGGCGCGGCCACGCCCCCTTCTAAACCCATCCCCCCTCCCCTCCTCCCTCTTACCCCTCACGTCACCTCCAAGCCCACGCCCCCTTCTAAACCCACCCACCTCCCAGCATCCACCCTCTTACCCTCACGTCACCCCAAGCCGCCCACCTTCAACCATCCCCCCTCCGCCCTCCTCTTACCCCTCACGCACATCAAGCCCGCAACCTTCTTAAACCCATCCCCTCCCTCTCTCTACCCTAACATCACATCCAAGCCCCGCTCCCTGCAAATCTGTAAAGGAAGAAGGAGAGAAAGAGGAGGAAAGAAGAAGGAAGGAAGGAAGGGGGAGGAAGAAAAGGAAGAAAGGAGAGAAAGAGGGAGGGAAAGAAAGAAGGAAGGAAGGAATGAGGTAGAAAAGGAAGAAAGGAGAGAAAGAGGGAGGGAAAGAAAGAAGGAAGGAAGGAATGAGGTAGAAAAGGAAGAAAGGAGAGAAAGAGGGAGGGAAAGAAAGAAGGAAGGAAGGAATGAGGTAGAAAAGGAAGAAAGGAGAGAAAGAGGGAGGGAAAGAAAAAGGGGGAGGAAGGAAAGTTAGAGAAAGAAGGAAGAGAAGGAAAGAAAAAAGGGAAAGAAGGAAGGAAAGAAGGAGCGAAGGAAGGGGGGAAGATGTAGAGAAAGAGGGAGGGAAGGAAAGATGGAAAGAGAGAAGGAAGAAAAGAGAGACTGCAGAAGAGAAAAAGGAAGAAGGAAGGAAAGAGGGAGCGAAGGAAGGGGATAAGATGTAGAGAAAGAGGGAGGGAAAGAAAGGAGGAAAGAGAGAAGGAAGAAAAGAGAGACAGCAGAAGAGAAAGAAAAAGGGGGAAGGAAGGAAGACAACTACCTCTACTTTGAAAAGATTTACTATAGGCCACAGCAACGCGTGGCAGGGCAGGACGGCTAGAATATGTATAAATATCTATATATTTCCAATATCTCCACATCAAAAGGTTCTGGTTATATCTATATAAATAAAAATGTAATGTTCATTTGTGGGATTAACATAACTCAAAAACCACTGGACAATTTGACATCAACATAATACACCTATCAGACCAACGAGTGACCATCACTCATAAAAACACTGGAAAACACAGCGGAAGAGACTTAAAAAACAAAAAACACAATCCGTGTCCCTCTTGGTTGGTGAAATCCTGCTTGGAGGGATTACGTGACCCTCTGTTGAAGATCATAAACAGCTCCCTTGAGCAAGGAGTTTTTCCAGAGGGTTTAAAAGAGGCGGTGGTCTCTCCCCTGCTGAAGAAACCAGACTTAGATTGTTCGGTTCCCTCTAGCTACCGCTCAGTTTCTAATCTCTCATTCCTGGGCAAGGTGATGGAGAGGGCAGCAGTGGAGCAGTTGCAGCAATTCCTAGACAACACAGCTGGGCTAGATCCCTTCCAGTCCGGCTTCCGTGCGGGGCACGGGACAGAGACTGTGCTGGTCTCCATCACGGATCGCCTTCGATGCCAGCTTGACCAGGGCGGGTCGGGTGCTGCTCGTGTTATTGGATCTCACAGCAGCATTTGACACAGTCGACCACAATCCTTTGATCCACCGCCTTGCTGCCGTTGGAGTGAGTCAGGGGGAGAGCTTTCAACTGGCTGCCCTCCTTTCTTCACAACCGTGGACAGCGAGTGGAGAGGGGAGGCCTGGTCTCTGAGAGGTCCCCTCTCTCTTGTGGGGTTCCTCAGGGGGCCATTCTCTCCCCTCTGTTGTTTAACATCTATATGCGACCACTTGCTCAGCTGGTTCGAGGTTTTGGGCTTGAGTGTTATCAGTACGCCGATGACACTCAGCTGGTGCTGAAGATGGAAGGCCGACCGGACTCTGTACCCGATTGTTTCCATCAGTGCCTCGAGGCCGTGACTGGATGGCTGCGTGCCAGCAGGTTGAGGGTGAATCCAGCAAAGACGGAGATCCTACGGCTGGGTCGACCGGGCAGTGGGGACATCCAGCTGCCTACCTTGGATGGCGAGGTGCTACGCCCGTCATCGCTGGTCAAGAGTCTGGGAGTTCTTTTGGACCCTCTGCTGACAATGGAGGCCCAGGTCTCCACCGTGAGCAGAACCGCCTTCTTTCACATGCGGCAGGCTAGACGGCTGGCCCCCTCCCTGTCCAGGGACGACCTGGCTACGGTGATCCAGGCCATCCAGGCTGGATTAATTCTGGCGGCTGGCCGGGCCAGAGTATCTCAGTTTTTGCAGGATTCACTTTGAGTCTGCTCGCTCGCAGCCAACTCATCATTGCTTCCGAACACAGCTTAAAGTTCTCAGGAATCGCGGTTGTCCCAGGTTTGAGACGCAAGAGTAGTTGGGTATCATCTGCATACTGGGAGCACTCTATGCCAAAGCTCCGCACCAGTCCAGCAAGTGGCTGGACATAGATGTTAAATAACAGGGGCGAGAGGATGGCACCCTGGGGAACTCACTCCACAGCAAAGGCAGGAGCTCTCAGAGCTTTGGCCTGACCACTCCACCCTCTGTCTCCGGTCCCGGAGGAATGAATTGAACCATTTGAGGGCTAAACCTCGTACACCAGACATAGCCAATCATCTGCATACTGGTAGCACTCTATGCCAAAGCTCCGCACCAATCCAGCATGTGGTCGGACGTAGATGTTAAATAACAGGGGCGAGAGGGTAGCACCCTGGGGAACTCACTCCACAGCAAAGGCAGGAGCTTTCAGAGCTTTGGCCTGACCACTCCACCCTCTGTGTCCAGTCCCGGAGGAATGAATTGAACCATTTGAGGGCTAAACCTCGTACACCAGACATAGCCAATCATCTGCATACTGGTAGCACTCTATGCCAAATCGATGAATCAGCAAGTCATGGTCCACGGTGTCGAATGCAGCTGTGACGTCCAAGAGTACCAATAGCGCTGATCCGCCTCGGTCTAACTGACGACGAATTTCGTCAGTAATCGCTACCAAGACAGTCTCTGTCCCATGACCTGAACGAAAGCCTGATTGAAAGGGGTCCAAACCCGCAGTCTCATCTAAGAATTGCTGTAGCTGCCCCACCGCTGTCCGTTCAATCACCTTGCCCAGGAACGGAAGGTTTGAAACTGGGCGATAGTTACTAGGTATGTCGGCGTCTAGGCTTGGTTTTTTCAAGAGAGGGTGGACCACTGCTTCTTTAAGGCAATCTGGAAAAATTCCTTGCTCCAAGGAGCTGTTGATGATGCTTCTTAAGGTGGTTCCATGGCATGGTTCCATGAGACGGTTCCATGGCAACCCCATCTTCCTCCCCGATCTGGAGGCGACGATAATCCCACCCGGTTCTGATTCCTCTCAAGTTGCCTTCCCTGATTGTGTTCTATAAATGAAGTTCCTTTCAAGGTGAGCCGGGAAGGGGAAACTTGTCGCCAGCCTCTCCCCTCCTCACCTGCAGAGATAAGAATAGTGCTGACGCCCACCTGGTTCAAACAATTGAACCATTCCCAGGCGGGATGGATGGTGGTTTCTATAGTAATCATGTTCTCACGCGGATCTCCAGGTACAGCAAACACAAAAGCAATGCGGAAGGCGCTCTCTCCTACTCTTCCAAGAACATCGGCTTTGGGGTTTGGTTTTTTAAAAAAAATTCTGGCAAATGAAGCGTGTGGGAAGGCCAGCTGCTGAACCCCAGCGGAGTTCTGCATTCTGGCAATTGGGATCGGTTTCATTTGTGGAGAGGCTCTCAACTCCATCCCTCCCACATCTTTCTTTGTGCATAATCTTCTCTGGAGAAATACATAGGAGATGTGACACTTCACTTGAGCGCAGCACCTAGGAGACTGTGTAGACTCCAAGTTGGGTCAACAGCGTGATGCAGCAGAGAAAAGGCCAATGCAATCTTTCATTGTGCATAATCTCCTCTGGAGAGTGAGAAGTGTACAGTGTTCTCTCTCCAGCAGTGTGCAAAAGAATGAGGAAGTACTCCATCAGTGTCACAAGTGGACCATTATGAGTCCAGCTTGCTGTCGACCTATGCAGCCTGAATTACACTTGCATCTGTCAAGTATAAAATTGAGGTACCGCTTATGCAGGGAGACTAATTTAACTAATTTACGACACCATAAAACTATCCAGCAGTGTGCAAAAGAATGAGGAAGTACTCTATCGGTGTCACAAGTGGACCATTAATAGTCTAACTTGTTGTCGACCTATGCAGCCTGAAATACAGTTGCATCTGTCAAGTAGGAAATTGAGGTACCGCTTATGTGGGGAGGCTAATTTAACTAATTTACGACACCATAAAACTCTCCAGCAGTGTGCAAAAGAATGAGGAAGTACTCCATCGGTGTCACAAGTGGACCATTATGAGTCCAGCTTGCTGTCGACCTATGCAGCCTGAATTACAGTTGCATCTGTCAAGTAGAAAATGTAGGTTCCGCTTACGCAGGGAGACTAATTTAACTAATTTACGACACCATAAAACTCTCCAGCAGTGTGCAAAAGAATAAGGAAGTACTCCATCGGTGTCACAAGTGGACCACTTGTTGTTGACCTATGCAGCCTGAAATACAGTTGCATCTGTCAAGTAGAAAATGTAGGTTCCGCTTACGCAGGGAGACTAATTTAACTAATTTACGACACCATAAAACTCTCCAGCAGTGTGCAAAAGAATGAGGAAGTACTCCATCAGTGTCACAAGTGGACCACTTGTTGTTGACCTATGCAGCCTGAAATACAGAGTTTCGCCCAGCAGGGACGTCGTCCCTTGGCAGACTTTGATTATTTTTCTAATTGGAGATGAGGGGCGTCTTCGAAAAGCATCCTCCTCTCCATTTTGTTGCCCCATTCAATCACTCATCAGAAACTTCAACCAGTATCGCTCCTTTTGTCCTTCTGCTTTGCTTCCACAGAGAGTCGAGATTTTCCTGTTTGTATTTAATTAACACCATTCATGAATCAATAGAACTGCTTCATTAGAAGATCCTTCCTGGGACTCATTAAGCTATTGGCATTTCCTTATCTCATAATCCATTCAAGTATCCATTGTTTTTCCTTCGTCCTGCCTCCCTCCCTCCTGATTCGCTGAAGTGCCGAGGCGGTGGGAACCTTCCTATTGGCTCTGGAGCTCCACAGCTGCTCGGTGATTGGCCCAGGTGCCGGGAGGTGGACGAACCTCCTCCCCAGCTGTTAACGCACCGGCCAATCACAACGAAGACCAGCAGGGGGGCGGGCGTGGGAGATTTCAACCACACAACTCTGTATTTCTATAAAAATGGTGTTTATTTCTGTAACCACATGCTTTGCTGGTGAATGATTGTGACTCTGCATCCTATTAAGCTGAATTTCTCAATAAACATCTCGGTGGCGCTTCTTCAACCTTGGTGAGACATTTTCTGGGAAATTAGGGAAATAAATATTGTTTAAAAATCAGGCCATGGGCCATCCAGTCCAACCCCATTCTGCCAAGAAGAAGGAATATTGCATTCAAATCACCCCTGACAGATG
>NW_026844811.1:250380-265751 GCF_025583915.1 Anolis sagrei ordinatus
CCCCCTACCCTTTCCCCCCCTCCCCTTCTAGGACCCTCATTCCTATTATGTGACATAAGACCACGCCTTACCACGGGTAGAACACCAGGGATTCTACTCCTTAAATAGCCTTACAGGGAGGAAAGAAAGTTCCATACCTTTCTTTCTCGAACTGATGCATAGCATACACCAAGGCGGCAAACGCACTCATAATGATGTTAACCTTACCTGTACACCTCGCGTGAGACATTGTGGAGATCGGGAGGAAAGAAAGAGATTCCATGCAAAGATCACTTATTGAATCTTTAGTATTCTAATACGATATCGATACTATTCATGTTACCCTCCCCTTTCTAAACTTCGGGTTCGAGTAAGTGCATTTAGATTCTTCCTCATACCCTTTTCTACCAAGAACATCCGTAAATATTGAAAAATATCAGTTCAACTCCCCAAGCCATACCACTTACCTGAGACTGAACCTAATACTATCATGTTAAAGTATCTTTCTATCGCACTTTCTATATTTACGGCCCACTTATAAGGTTTACAGACGAAGAAAGAAAGAAAGAAAGAACAAGAAAAAGCCACACACCCCTTTTTTTTATGTTTACTTACTTAAGATTTCCCTACGTGTTTGATCATTCAACCAAGTCATTTTCCCCCAACCAAAAATGCCGAACACAGATCTTCCCCTCCACTTCCACAGGTGATACCCAATCACCCCGGAGGGAAAGAAAGAAAGAAAAGGAAGTATGGAACTACAGAGCGAAGGAAGGAAGGAAGGAAGGAAGGGAAGGCAGGTTATATCAGAGAAGAAAGGTAGGAAATAAACAAAAGGAGGGAAGGGAAAGGGAAGGTGTATGAAAAAAGGAAGGAAGGAGAAGTTGGGAAAGTATGTGAGGGAAGAAAGGGAGGAAAGAAAGAAGAAAGAGAGAGTAGGAGCATGGGAAAGAAGGGAGAAAGGAAGGAAGGAAGAAGAAAGGAGCGGAAGGGAAGGTGTAGGAACGAAGGAAAGGAAGGAGAAAAGGCAAGGGAGGAAAGAAAGCAAATGAAGAAGAGAAAGGGAGGAAAGAAAGAAAGAAAGAAAGAAAGAAAGAAAGAAAGAAAGAAAGAAAGAAAAGGAAGTATGGAACTACAGAGCAAAGGAAGGAAGGAAAGAGAAAGAGAGGGAAGAAAGGAGACAAAGAGGATGGAAAAGAAAAAGGGAGGAGGAAGGAAAGAGGTACAGAAGGAAGGAGGAGAGAAAGGAAAGAAAAAAGGGAAGGAAGGAGAAGTTGGGAAAGTATATGAGGGGAGAAAGGGAGGAAAGAAAGAAGAAAGAGAGAGTAGGAGCATGGGAAAGAAGGGAGGAAGGAAGGAAGGAAGGAAGAAGAAAGGAGCGGAAGGGAAGGTGTAGGAACGAAGGAAAGGATGGAAGAAAAGGCAAGGGAGGAAAGAAAGCAAATGAAGAAGAGAAAGGGAGGGAAGGAAGGAAAGAAAGAAAGAAAGAAAGAAAGAAAGAAAGAAAGAAAGAAAGAAAGAAAGAAAGGGAAGTATGGAACTACAGAGCGAAGGAAGGAAGGAAAGAAGGAAGGCAGGTATATCAGAGAAGAAAGGTAGGAAATAAACAAAAGGAGAGAATGGGAAGGGAAGGTGTATGAAAAAAGGAAGGAAGGAGAAGTTGGGAAAGTATGTGAGGGAAGAAAGGGAGGAAAGAAAGAAGAAAGAGAGAGTAGGAGCATGGGAAAGAAGGGAGAAAGGAAGGAAGGAAGAAGAAAGGAGCGGAAGGGAAGGTGTAGGAACGAAGGAAAGGATGGAAGAAAAGGCAAGGGAGGAAAGAAAGCAAATGAAGAAGAGAAAGGGAGGGAAGGAAGGAAAGAAGAAAGAAGAAAGAAAGAAAGAAAGAAAGAAAGAAAGAAAGAAAGAAAGAAAGAAAGAAAGAAAGAAAGAAAAGGAAGTATGGAACTACAGAGCAAAGGAAGGAAGGAAAGAGAAAGAGAGGGAAGAAAGGAGACAAAGAGGATGGAAAAGAAAAAGGGAGGAGGAAGGAAAGAGGTACAGAAGGAAGGAGTAGAGAAGGAAAGAAAAAAGGGAAGGAAGGAGAAGTTGGGAAAGTATATGAGGGAAGAAAGGTAGGAAAGAAAGAAGAAAGAGAGAGTAGGAGCATGGGAAAGAAGGGAGAAAGGAAGGAAGGAAGAAGAAAGGAGCGGAAGGGAAGGTGTAGGAACGAAGGAAAGGAAGGGAGAAAAGGCAAGGGAGGAAAGAAAGCAAATGAAGAAGAGAAAGGGAGGGAAAAGAAAGAAAGAAAGAAAGAAAGGGAAGTATGGAACTACAGAGCGAAGGAAGGAAGGAAAGAAGGAAGGCAGGTATATCAGAGAAGAAAGGTAGGAAATAAACAAAAGGAGAGAATGGGAAGGGAAGGTGTATGAAAAAAGGAAGGAAGGAGAAGTTGGGAAAGTATATGAGGGAAGAAAGGGAGGAAAGAAAGAAGAAAGAGAGAGTAGGAGCATGGGAAAGAAGGGAGAAAGGAAGGAAGGAAGAAGAAAGGAGCGGAAGGGAAGGTGTAGGAACGAAGGAAAGGAAGGAAGAAAAGGCAAGGGAGGAAAGAAAGCAAATGAAGAAGAGAAAGGGAGGAAGGAAGGAAGGAAGGAAAGAAAGAAAGAAAGAAAGAAAGAAAGAAAGAAAGAAGAAAAGGAAAGAAAGAAAAAGAAAGAAAGAAAGAAAGAAAGAAAGAAAGAAAGAAAAGGAAGTATGGAACTACAGAGCAAAGGAAGGAAGGAAAGAGAAAGAGAGGGAAGAAAGGAGACAAAGAGGATGGAAAAGAAAAAGGGAGGAGGAAGGAAAGAGGTACAGAAGGAAGGAGGAGAGAAGGAAAGAAAAAAGGGAAGGAAGGAGAAGTTGGGAAAGTATATGAGGGAAGAAAGGGAGGAAAGAAAGAAGAAAGAGAGAGTAGGAGCATGGGAAAGAAGGGAGAAAGGAAGGAAGGAAGAAGAAAGGAGCGGAAGGGAAGGTATAGGAACGAAGGAAAGGAAGGGAGAAAAGGCAAGGGAGGAAAGAAAGCAAATGAAGAAGAGAAAGGGAGGGAAAGAAAGAAAGAAAGAAAGAAAGAAAGGGAAGTATGGAACTACAGAGCGAAGGAAGGAAGGAAAGAAGGAAGGCAGGTATATCAGAGAAGAAAGGTAGGAAATAAACAAAAGGAGAGAATGGGAAGGGAAGGTGTATGAAAAAAGGAAGGAAGGAGAAGTTGGGAAAGTATGTGAGGGAAGAAAGGGAGGAAAGAAAGAAGAAAGAGAGAGTAGGAGCATGGGAAAGAAGGGAGAAAGGAAGGAAGGAAGAAGAAAGGAGCGGAAGGGAAAGTGTAGGAAGAAGGAAAGGAAGGAAGAAAAGGCAAGGGAGGAAAGAAAGCAAATGAAGAAGAGAAAGGGAGGGAAAGAAAGAAAGAAAGAAAGAAAGAAAGAAAGAAAGAAAGAAAAGGCAGTATGGAACTACAGAGCAAAGGAAGGAAGGAAAGAGAAAGAGAGGGAAGAAAGGAGACAAAGAGGATGGAAAAGAAAAAGGGAGGAGGAAGGAAAGAGGTACAGAAGGAAGGAGGAGAGAAAGGAAAGAAAAAAGGGAAGGAAGGAGAAGTTGGGAAAGTATATGAGGGGAGAAAGGGAGGAAAGAAAGAAGAAAGAGAGAGTAGGAGCATGGGAAAGAAGGGAGAAAGGAAGGAAGGAAGAAGAAAGGAGCGGAAGGGAAGGTATAGGAACGAAGGAAAGGAAGGGAGAAAAGGCAAGGGAGGAAAGAAAGCAAATGAAGAAGAGAAAGGGAGGGAAGGAAAGAAAGAAAGAAGGAAGTATGGAACTACAGAGCGAAGGAAGGAAGGAAAGAGAAAGAGAGGGAAGAAAGGAGACAAAGAGGAAGGAAAAGAAAAAGGGAGGAGGAAGGAAAGAGGTACAGAAGGAAGGAGGAGAGAAAGGAAAGAAAAAAGGGAAGGAAGGAGAAGTTGGGAAAGTATATGGGGGAAGAAAGGTAGGAAAGAAAGAAGAAAGAGAGAGTAGGAGCATGGGAAAGAAGGGAGGAAGGAAGGAAGGAAGGAAGGAAGGAAGGAAGGAAGGAAGAAGGAAGGAAGGAAGGAAGGAAGGAGAGGGAGGAAGGAAGGAAGGAAGGAAGAAGAAAGGAGCGGAAGGGAAGGTGTAGGAACGAAGGAAAGGATGGAAGAAAAGGCAAGGGAGGAAAGAAAGCAAATGAAGAAGAGAAAGGGAGGAAAGAAAGAAAGAAAGAAAAGGAAGTATGGAACTACAGAGCGAAGGAAGGAAGGAAAGAGAAAGAGAGGGAAGAAAGGAGACAAAGAGGAAGGAAAAGAAAAAGGGAGGAGGAAGGAAAGATGTACAGAAGGAAAGAAAAAAGGGAAGGGAGGAAAGACGCAGCAAAGGAAAAAGAGAAAGAAGGAGAGAAAGACGCAGGGAAGGAAAGAAATAAGGAGAAGGAAGGATGAAAGCAAACAGTTAAGGAAGGAAGTAAACAGGTAGAGAAGGAAGAAAGGAAAGAAGAAAACGGAATGAAGGAAGGAGTGAAAGAAGCAGAGAAAGAGGGAGAGAAGGCTGGCCACAGCAACGCGTGGCGGGTAAAGCTAGTCTATATATACAAAAATGCTCTGTGCGTCATGAGTACTTTAAAAACAAAAGAACCAATGAACGAAATCACACCAAATTTGGCAACAAAACGTCTCACAACACAAGGAGTGATTTTGTCATTTGGGAGTTGTAGTTGCTGGGATTTATAGTTCACCTACAATCCAAGAGCATTCTGAACTCCATCAGCGATGGAATTGAACCAAACTTGGCACACAGAACTCCCATGGCCAACAGAAAATGCTGGAAGGGTTTGGTGGGCATTGATCTTGAGTTTGGGAGCTGTAGTTCACCTACATCCAGAGAGCACTGTGGACTCAAACAATGATGGATCTGGACCAAACTTGACAGGAATACTCAATACGCCCAAATATGAACACAGGTGGAGTTTGGGGGAAATAGACCTTGTCATTTGGGAGTTGTAGTTGCTGGGATTTATAGTTCACCTACAATCTAAGAGCATTCTGAACTCCATCAACGATGGAATTGAACCAAACTTGGCACATAGAACTCCCATGGCCAACAGAAAATGCTGGAAGGGTTTGGTGGGCATTGACCTTGAAATTGGGAGCTGTAGTTGACCTACATCCAGAGAGCACTGTGGACTCAAACAATGATGGATCCGGACCAAACTTGGCACAAGCACTCAATATGCCCAAATATGAACACAGATGGAGTTTGGGGAAAATAGACCTTGACATTTGGGAGTTGTAGTTGCTGGGATTTATAGTTCACCTACAATCAAAGAGCATTCTGAACCCCACCAATGATAGAATTGGGCCAATTTCCAGCCATGAAAGCCTTCGACAATACAACTCCCAGGATTCGTTCGCAGGAAACCATGGCAGTTAAAGTGGTGTCAAACTGCATTAATTCTGCAGGACAGACGCACCCAAGGATTGGAAATCAATCTTCAAGGAAACTTTTCCATCACAACAATCCTTCCACGCGTGTACCTTTTACAGACTTCTGAGGAATCCCAAGTCCCACCGAAAATCATTTGAAATCCATAATAAAGTAGAACTGGCATTCCGGTTTTGTTCCGCAAAGTTGATGGTTTGGGTCCGCTTCCTTCATTTGGTATAAATTACTCCAAGTTGCGCCTCTCAATCTCTCTCTCTCTCATTTTTTTGCCCCAAAAAATCCTCTTTTCCACATGAACAATAATGTTGAACTGAATGTCAGTCATCAAGAAGGAATAATTGGATTGCGGAAAGTGTTCTATTGTGAATTAAAGTTGATGGATGGAGGGAAAATGTCAGTATTATTAAGCGGGGGGCCCGTCGCCTCGATAATTTTTCCGTCTCGGAGAAATGGATTGCCAAAGAGCACTCCGAGGCATCCATTCAAAGTGATGGAGCCCTTTTAATCAAAGGCAGGTTTCGCTTTCATCTCATTGTTTTTACACCGTTTATCTCCCCGGAAGAGGAACGGCGCCACGTTAAGAGACTTGAGTTATTGGAAGAGCTGTTGAGAGCAGTTTCGCTGGAAAAAATACAGATTTTTCCAATTTAAGGGCAGAAATTAAATCAGATTCATAGAATCATAGAATCAAAGAGTTGGAAGAGACCTCCTGGGCCATCCAGTCCAACCCCATTCTGCCAAGAAGCAGGAATATTGCATTCAAAGCACCCCTGACAGATGGCCATCCAGCCTCTGTTTAAAAGCTTCCAAAGAAGGAGCCTCCACCACACTCCGGGGCAGAGAGTTCCACTGCTGAACGGCTCCCACAGACAGGAAGTTCTTCCTCATGTTCAGATGGAATCTCCTCTCTTGTAGTTTGAAGCCATTCTTCCATTGCGTCCTAGTCTCCAGGGAAGCAGAAAACAAGTTCGCTTTCTCCTCCCTGTGGCTTCCTCTCACATATTTATTAGGGTTGGGCGGTTTCGTTCGTTAATTTCGTAATTCGTTATTAATTCGTATTTAAATTAGCTTACGATTTAAATAAGCCTATCAGCCCACCAGGACCCTAAGATCTTCTGGAGCAGTGGTTCTCAACCTTCCTAATGCCGCGACCCCTTAGTACAGTTCCTCATGTGTTGGTGACCCCCAACCATAACATTATTTTCGTTGCTACTTCATAACTGTCATTTTGCTACTGTTATGAATCGTAATGTAAATATCTGATATGCAGGGTGGATTTTCATTCACTGGACCAAATTGGGCCCAAATACCCAATACGCCCAAATGTGAATACTGGTGGGATTGGGGGGATTGATTTTGTCATTTGGGAGTTGTAGTTGCTGAGATTTATAGTTCACCTACAATCAAAGAGTATTCTGAAGTTCACCAACAATGGAATTGAACCAAACTTGGCACACAGAACTCCCATGACCAAGAGAAAATACTGGGAGGGTCTGGTGGACATTGACCTTGAATTTTTGGAGTTGTAGTTCACCTACATCCAGAGAGCACTGCGGATTCAAACAATAATGGATCTAGACTAAACTTGGCACAATATCCCCAAATGTGAACACTGGTGGAGTTTGGGGAAAATAGACCTCAGCATTTAGGAGTTGTAGTTGCTGGAATTTATAGTTTACCCACAATGAAATAGCATTCTGAACCCCACCAACGATAGAATTGGATCAAACTTCCCACACAGAACCCCCATGACCAACAGAAAATACTATGTTTTCTCATGGTCTTTGGTGACCCCTCTGACACCCCCTCGCGACCCCCAAAGGGGTCCCGACCCCCAGGTTGAGAAACGCTGTTCTGGAGAGTCCCTGCTCTCTATCCCACCGGCTTCCCAAGTGCGGCTGGCGGGAACGAGAGACAGGGCCTTCTCTGTGGTGGCCCCTCGGCTTTGGAACACCCTCCCTATAGAGATACGATCAGCCTCTTCGCTGATGGTCTTTCGGAAGAGATTAAAAACATGGTTGTGTAAACAAGCATTCAATTAGTTTGTTACTATTGAATTTATAGACTAAGGACTGGTTAACTATGGATGACGAACTCTGGACTGTGATTTTTGTGACGAGAAGCATGGTATTATTATTGGTGGCCCAATAATTTGTATTGTTTACGTGTTGTTGTTTTAAATTGCACATTGCTTTTAATTGCTGTAAACCGCAATGAGTCGCCGATTTAGGCTGAGATATTAGCGGTATACAAGTGTATTAAATAAATAAATAAATAAATAAATAAATAAATACGATCCAATATTGAGCCATGCAGGAATTGTGAGGAGTAATAAAGATTCGAAGATTCAATTTTTTCAATTTATTTCGTAGTTATTTCGTAATTATTTCATAATTATTTCGTAATTATTTCCGCATGTCTGGTGCAAGTTTTATAGTTGTTGTTTGTTTTCTCACACCAACAGTCAACAACAGAGGGAGAGGGAAGCTTCAGAAGTTCCCCCTGTCCCATTTGGAGGGTTTTTTAGCGTATTGCGCAATCGTGTCCGCCATTAACGAATCGATTCGAAATTAACGAAATTTCATAAATAACGAAATTTTGAAATCTCAAAATTTCGGAAGTATTTAAAATTTGGAAACGCTAGCGCCCCCTGGAAACAAATCGAGTTTAGAAACAAATTTTTCCGTGGTTACCCAGCCCTATTATTTAGATCCTGCGCGGTCTGGCTTTAGCCCGGGACATGGTACCGCGGCCGCCTTGGTCACCTTAGTGGATGATCTTCACCAGGAACTATTTATTTATTTATTTATTTACTGCATTTATTGACCGCCGCTCTCAGCCCTAGGGCGACTCGCGGCGGTGCACAACATATAAAAACAGTTTACAAAAGGGCAAAACAGGAAATCAATACAACAATAATACACTATAATCTAGTTACACTAAATAATCCGCTCCGTCACATCATAGAATCATAACCAATATCGTAATCCGTATTCCGTTCCAGTTGTCAATTACCAGTTGCCGTAGCGCTCAGTTGAATGCCTTCTCAAATAGCCAGGTCTTCAGGCTCTTACGGAAGGACAGAAGGGAGGGCGCCTGTCTGATGTCAGCAGGGAGGTCGTTCCACAGCCGGGGGGCCACCACCGAGAAGGCCCTCTCTCGTCCCCGCCAGGCGTGCCTGTGAAGCAGGCGGGATCGAGAGAAGGGCCTCCCCAGATGATCTCAAGGTCCTCGTGGGCTCATAGGCCGAGATGCGGTCCGAAAGGTATTTTGGGCCGGAACCGTTTAGGGCTTTGTAGGATAACACCAGCACCTTAAATTGGGCCCGGTAGCAGATCGGCAGCCAGTGGAGCTGGAACAGCAAGGGCGTTGTGTGCTCCCTGCGTCCCGCTCCGGTTAGTAACATGGCTGCCGCGCGCTGGACTAGCTGAAGCTTCCGGGCCGTCTTCAAGGGCAGCCCCACGTAGAGAGCGTTGCAGTAGTCAAGGCGGGATGTGACCAGAGCGTGTACCACCATGGCCAAGTCAGACTTCCCAAGGTACGGGCGCAGCTGGCGCACGAGCCTAAGCTGTGCGAATGCTCCCCTGGTCACCGCTGAAACCTGGGGATCCAGGCTCAATGATGAATCCAGGGTCACACCCAAGCTGCGAACCTGCGCCTTCAAGGGGAGTGCGACCCCGTCCAGCACAGGCTGTAACCCTATACCCTGTTCGGCCTTGCGACTGACCAGGAGTACCTCTGTCTTGTCTGGATTTAATTTCAATTTGTTCGCCCTCATCCAGACCATTACAGCGGCCAGGCACCGGTTCAGGACCTCGACAGCCTCCTTAGTAGCAGGTGGGAAGGAGTGACAGAGTTGGACATCATCTGCGTACAGGTGACACCGCACCCCGAAACTCCGGATGATCTCACCCAGCGGCTTCATGTAGATATTAAACAGCATGGGGGACAGTATAGAGCCCTGTGGAACCCCACAGGTCAAAGGCTGTGGTGTTGAACAGGAGTCCCCCAATAACACCTTCTGGGTACGGCCCTCCAGAAATGACTGGAGCCACTGCAAGCAGTGCCCCCAAGACCCATTTCCGCAAGGCGCCCCAGAAGGATACCGTGGTCGACGGTATCGAAGGCCGCTGAGAGGTCCAGGAGCATCAACAGGGACACACTCCCCCTGTCTAGCTCCCGGCGCAGATCATCCACTAAGGCGACCAAGACCGTCTCGGTTCCATGTCCCGGTCTGAAACCAGACTGTGCCGGATCCAGATAATCCGTGTCTCTCAAGAATACCTGGAGTTGTGAGGCCACCACGCTTTCCATGACTTTGCCCAAAAAGGGAAGATTGGAAACAGGCCGAAAGTTGTCCAATTTAGTGGGGTCCAGTGATGGTTTCTTCAACAGCGGTTTTATAATAGCCTGTTTTAGGCTCGCTGGAATCTTGCCTTCCCGAAGGGAGGCGTTAACCACCACCGTTACCCACTCAGCCAATCCCCCTCTGGCTTCCTTCAGAAGCCAGGATGGGCAGGGGTCTAGGATGGACGTGGTGGGCCTCATTCCTCCAAGTATCTTGTCCACATCCTCGGGCTTCACAAATTGAAAAGAATCCATCAAAATAGGACAAGCAGGTGCTCGTGTCACATCCTCAGAGACTGCATTTAACATGGTGTCCAGCCCAGAACGGATCAAAGCGACTTTGTCTGCAAAAAACCGAGCAAATGCTTCGCAGCGCGTGACCGAGTTGTCAGGGCTCCCGCCTGAAGTGGCGGGAGTTAAAAGACCTCTGACAATCCGGAACAACTCTGCCGGACGGTTTATTGCAGACGCAATAGTGGCCGCAAAGAAACTTTTCTTTGCGGCTTTTATTGCCGGCATATGCCCTTAAGAAGGACACAAACCGTGCTCGATTTGGCTCGCTTGGGTCCGAACGCCACACGCTCTCTAGTTCCCTCTTCCTTCGCTTCATCACTGCCAACTCCTCGGTAAACCAAGGAGCTGGTTTAGCTCGGCTACTTGAGAGGGGACGTTCTTCAGCTTCAAAAAACTTGTTATTTATTTATTTATTTACAGCATTTATATTCCGTAGGCTTGGGTAACCACGGAAAAATTTGGTTCTAAACTCGTTTTGTTTTTAGGGGGCCCTTGCGTTTCGTTTTTTAAAATAATTCCGAAATTTTCCTTTAAAAATTTCGAAATATACGAAATTTCGTATAATTACGAATCGATTCGTTAATGGCGGACGCGATTGCGCAATATGCTAAAAAAACCTCCAAATGGGACAGGGGGAACTTCTGAAGCTTCCCTCTCCCTCTGTTGTTGACTGTTGGTGTGATAAAACAAACAACAACTATAAAACTTGCACCAGACATGCGAAAATAATTACGAAATAATTACAAAATAATTACGAAATAATTACGAAATAATTACGAAATAAATTGAAAAAATTGTTTCGAATCTAATTTACTCCTCACACTATTCCTGCATGGCTCAATATTGGATCGTAAGCTAATTTAAATACGAATTATTTATTTATTTATTTATTTATTTATTTATTGCATTTGTTGACCGCCGCTCTCAGCCCTAGGGCGACTCGCGGCGGTGTACAACATATAAAAACAGTTTACAGTAGAGCACAATAAGAAATCAACATATCAAAAGACAAGCTAATCTAAATTACACTAACTAATCCGCTCCGTCACATCAGAATCATAACCAATCTCATAATCCATATTCCGTTCCAGTTGTCGTTACCAGTTAATATAGCATTTAGTTAAATGCCTTCTCAAATAGCCAGGTCTTTAGGCTCGTACGGAAAGCCATAAGGGAGGGCGCCTGTCTGATGTCAACAGGGAGGGTGTTCCACAGCCGGGGGGCCACCACCGAGAAGGCCCTCTCTCTCGTCCCCGCCAGACGTGCCTGTGAGGCAGGCGGGATCGAGAGAAGGGCCTCCCCAGACGATCTCAAGGCCCTCGTGGGCTCATAGGCCGAGATGCGGTCCGAAAGGTATTTTGGGCCGGAACCGTTTAGGGCGTTGTAGGATAACACCAGCACCTTAATTAATAATGAATTACGAAATTAACAAACGAAACCGCCCAAGCCTAATATTCCGCCCTTCTCACCCCGCAGGGGACTCAGCAAGCCTCTTATAGATTGCCATGTTGCATTGGATTCATGTCCTAGAGTTATGGATCCGTAATTGCTCCATATTCGGAAATGCGACCTATTTCTGAGGTAGCATTCCTATGCTAAGGTCACCATGGAATGACTCAAAGCCGCATGGAAACCGATTACCTTTCAGCTGGAGTCCGTCTTTGGTTCTGGTGACCGTGAAGGGACTCCGTTTTAATTTGATCTTTTTAAAAAGTGCAGTTTGAAGTTCATCTGAATCTGAAGCATACATCATTCAGCCCGGAAGGACAGCTCCCTTATCATTGCCAAACGGCCAAGGATGTTCTCTGATTTATTCCCGTCTTATTACCTCCTCTCTCCATCGCAGCCCAATAGTGTCACTGAAGTTTGAAATTGCCTATTCGAAAATATATGAATGTGGCCACCTTCGTAATGCTCGCCCCGGAATGCAAGGCGGGTGTGATGGATCAAAGAGACGTTTTTGCCATCCAGTGTTAAACATGACCCAGAGGAGAATCAGAGAAGAGAGATGGAGTCCTGCAAAATTCCAAAACAGCTCCAGAATCCACAACTGTCCACCTAGTTGCTGAGATACAATATTGCTTGTTCAATATAATCAAACTTGGTTCCACGGTGTTATAAATAATGGAATATAATATGACCTTCAGGCTATGTGGAGAAAGTGTCTATAGAACATAAATGGGGTTTGTGTCTAGCCTTGGGCCCCATCTCCAAAAGATCCTGTCTGGCCTTGGGTCCCATCTCCAAGAGATTCTCTTTGGACTTGTGTTTGGACTTAAGTCCCATCTGTGAGAGATCCTGTCTGGCCTTGGGCCCCATCTCCAAGAGATTGTACATGGATCTGGGTCCCAGGAGATTGTACATGGATCTGGGTCCCATCTCCAAGTGATTCTCGTTGGACTTGTGTTTAGACTCAAGTCCCATCTCCAAGAGATTGTACATGGATCTGGGTCCCATCTCCAAGAGATTCTCGTTGGACTTGTGTTTAGACTCAAGTCCCATCTCCAAGAGATTGTACATGGATCTGGGTCCCATCTCCAAGAGATTCTCGTTGGACTTGTGTTTGGACTCAAGTCCCATCTGTGAGAGATCCTGTCTGGCCTTGGGTCCCATCTCCAAGAGATTGTACATGGATCTGGGTCCCATTTCCAAGAGATACTCTTTGGACATGTGTCTGGACTCAAGTCCCATCTCCAAGAGATCCTGTCTGGCCTTGTGTCCTATCTCCAAGAGATTGTACATGGATCTGGGTCTCATTTCCAAGAGATACTCTTTGGACTTGTGTTTGGACTCAAGTCCCATCTCCAAGAGAACCTGTCCGGCCTTGAGTCCTATCTCCAAGAGATTGTACATGGATCTGGGTCCCATCTCCAAGAGATTCTCTTTGGACTTGTGTCTGGACTCAAGTCCCATCTGCAAGAGATCCTGTCTGGCCTTGGGTCCCATCACCAAGAGATTGTACATGGATCTGGGTCCCATCTCCAAGAGATTCTCTTTGGACTTGTGTCTGGACTCAAGTCCCATCTGCAAGAAATCCTGTCTGGCCTTGGGTCCCATCACCAAGAGATTGTACATGGATCTGGGTCCCATCTCCAATAGATACTCTTTGGATTTGTGTTTGGACTTAAGTCCCATCTCCAAGAGATTGTACATGGATCTGGGTCCCATCTCCAAGAGATACTCTTTGGACTTGTGTTTGGACTCAAGTCCCATCTCCAAGAGATTGTACATGGATCTGGGTCCCATCTCCAAGAGATTCTCGTTGGACTTGTGTTTGGACTCAAGTCCCATCTGTGAGAGATCCTGTCTGGCCTTGAGTCCTATCTCCAAGAGATTCTACATGGATCTGGGTCCCATCTCCAAGAGATTCTTTTTGGACTTGTGTTTGGACTCAAGTCTCATCTGCTTTCTGGCCTTGGGTCCCATATCCAAGAGATTGTACATGGATCTGGGTCCCATCTCCAATAGATACTCTTTGGACTTGTGTTTGGACTCAAGTCCCATCTCCAAGAGATTGTACATGGATCTGGGTCCCATCTCCAAGAGATTCTCTTTGGACTTGTGTCTGGACTCAAGTCCCATCTGCAAGAGATCCTGTCTGGCCTTGGGTCCCATCACCAAGAGATTGTACATGGATCTGGGTCCCATCTCCAATAGATACTCTTTGGACTTGTGTTTGGACTCAAGTCCCATCTCCAAGAGATTGTACATGGATCTGGGTCCCATCTCCAAGAGATTCTCGTTGGACTTGTGTTTAGACTCAAGTCCCATCTCCAAGAGATCCTGTCTGGCCTTGGGTCCCATCTCCAAGAGATTGTACATGGATCTGGGTCCCATCTCCAAGAGATTCTTTTTGGACTTGTGTTTGGACTCAAGTCTCATCTGCGAGAGATACTGTCTGGCCTTGGGTCCCATCTCCAAGAGATTCTCTTTGGATTTGTGTTTGGACTCAAGTCCCATCAGTGAGAGATCCTGTCTGGCCTTGGGTCCCGTCTCCAAGAAATGTTGTATGGGCCTGGGTCCTATCTTCAAGAGATTATGTTTGACTTTGGTTCCCATCTTCAAGACATTGTGCCTGGACCTCAGTCCCATCTCTAAGAGATAGCACTTCGATTTGATTCCCTTATCCAAGAGATTGTGCTTGGACTTGGGTCCCATCTCCAAGAGATCACACTTGGACCTAGGCCCCATCTCTAAGAGATCCTGTCTGGCCTTGGGTCTCGTCTCCAAGAAATTGTGTGTGGGCCTGGGTCCTATCTTCAAGAGATTATTTATGACCTTGGGTCCCATCTTCAAGACATTGTGGCTGAACCTCAGTCCCATCTCCAAGAGATAGCACTTCGATTTGAGTCCCTTATCCAAGGGATCGTGCTTGGACTTGGGTCCCATCTCCAAGAGATTCTGTTTGGACCTGTGTTTTGACTCACGTTCCATCTCCAGGGGATCCTATCTAGACTTGGGTTCCATCTCCAAGAAATGAAGTATGGATCTGGGTCCTATCTTCAAGAGATTGTGTTTGTCCTTGGGCCTCATCTTCAAAAGGTTGTGCCTGGACCTCAGCCCCATCTCCAAGAGATTGTGTTTGGACTCAAGTGCCATCTCCAAGGGATCCTATCTAGCCTTGGGTTCCATCTCCAAGAAATAATGTGTAGACCTGCATCCTATCTTCAAGAGATTGTGTTTGCTGCTGGGCCCCATCTTCGAGATGTTGTGCCTGGACCTCAGTCCCATCTCCAAGAGATAGCACTTGGCTTTGGGTCTCATCTCTAATAAACTGTGTTTATTTATTTATTTACCCTATTTATTTACCCTATTTATACCCACCTTTCTCAACCCCATAGAGGACTCAAGGCAGTGATTTGATGCCATGTAAATATACATATATAGTAGAATAAACAGATATATTAAAATGATCATCAATAACATATCAAATCTTAAAACACTTGTTAAAATCACGTTATCTAAAATCATAGTTCATGACCAATCTAAATTGTCATTACACTATTCCATAGTTCTCTAGTGGTTTACCAACTGAATGTTTGGTCCCACATCCATGTCTTTACCCTTTTCCTGATCATCAGGAGGAAGGGGGCTGATCTGATTTCATTAGGGAGGGGTTCCATAACCGAGAGGCCACCACTGAAAAGGCCCTGTCTCTTGTCCCCACTAACCACACCTGCGAAGGAGGTGAGAACGAGAGCAGAGTCTTGGGTTCCACATGGTACTAGGACATGGACCTCATCTCCAAGAGATCGTGCTTGGTCTTGTGTTCCACATTGAACTAGGACATGGACC
>NW_026844811.1:303512-343826 GCF_025583915.1 Anolis sagrei ordinatus
TTGAGAGGTGATTAGATGTCCCTGATTGTTTCCCCTCTGCTGTTTTGCTGTTTTAATTTTAGAGTTTTTTAATACTCGTAGCCAGATTTTGTTCATCTTCATGGTTTCCTCCTTTCTGTTGACGTTGTCCACATGCTTGTGGATTTCAATGGCTTCTCTGTGTAGTCTGACATGGTGGTTGTGAGAGTGGTCCAGCATTTCTGTGTTCTCAGATAATATGCTACTAGTGAGGTCTGTTGGAACTAGGAAAAAGTGGTTTATATATCTGTGGAATCACCAAGGTGGTACAAAGGACTCTTGTCTGCTGGAGCTAGGTGTGAATGTTTCAACTGACCACCTTTGTCCCACCCTGGTCATTCCACAAATATATAAACCCCTTTTTCCTAGTTCCAACAGACCTCACTACCTCTGAAGATGCTTGGCATAGATGCAGGCGAAACGTCAGGAGGGAATGCCTCTAGAACACGGCCATATAGCCCAAAAAAACCTACAACAACCCAGTGATTCTGGCCATGAAAGCCTTCGACAATACAGAAAATACTGTGTTTCCTGATGGTCTTTGGCAACTCCTCTGACACCCCCTCACAAACCCCCCCCCCCAGGGGTCCTGACCCCCAGGTCGAGAAACTCTGTCTTACCTGAACCACTGAATGTTGGTGTGAGGCATGGATTCCAAGATGTAGTCCCACCTTGAGGCCCACTTGATATTGTTGTTCTCCTGCAGCAAAAAAAAACAGGAGCTGAAACTAAAGTTGTTGCACAAACCCATTACTCGTGGCTACAAGGGTCTGCAGGAGCCATGCGCTCATGCATTTCAGTTCACCAAGGTCAAAAACGGTGCTGGGCCATCCCACGCTTTCTTGAGGTCCAAGGAAAACCCAAAATATCAGTTGGCATGGATTTTATTACACCTGAAATCATAAATCTGATCAAATGCTATTAAATTAACTGACTAGTCCCAGTGTACTATAGAATTCCAGTCCCATTAGAGATGGGATTTGCTAGGTCTTCCAATACTATTCTACTATTAATACTATTATTAATACTATTCTACTATCAATACTATTCGACGCATTTCCACCTACGAACCGACTAGAACATTAAGATCGTCTGGGGAGGCCCTGCTCTCGATCCCGCCTGCGTCACAGGTGCGCTTGGCGGGGACGAGAGACAGGGCCTTCTCAGCGGTGGCCCCTCGGCTATGGAATGCTTTGCCAGCAGACATCAGACAGGCACCTTCGTTGCTGGCGTTTCGGAGAATGGTCAAGACCTGGCTCTATGAGCAAGCGTTTGGCTAAGTAATGCAACTAACTAAGGAAGACGGTAACTGAATATAGGAACGGCACAATGACTATGAGAATGGATCTGACTTTAACGGAGGCGTTGTATATGTTGTTTGTGGGTTGTGTGTCTGATGTTAATTGTTGGTGGAGCGACTTTGTCGTTCCGGTTTTTTGTACTATTGTGTTTTAACTGCACTGTGAACCGCATTGAGTCGCCTGCTAAAGGCTGAAATATGCGGTATAAAAGTGAAGCAAATAAATAAATAAATAAATACAGTAACTTCCAAGAAAAGCATAACATGCCTGAAGGACCCAGCAAATTCCTAGAAAGACCATTTTCCCTGTGGTTCCCCTGCGGATATGAGTTCCATAGTTACAGGGGTCTTACTATGGACTGGTTTCGGCCCACAATGAAAATGGAAATGCCATAATATCTGCATCAAATGAGAAGCTCAAAACCACCAGACTCGAACTCTAAAGAGGCCTGAATCTGGGTCCTGAGCATCTACACATTGAGAGGCTGCCTTGTTCTCTTCTTCCACAAGGAAAGCTCAAGACCCACTGAAAATGGACAATGACTGAAACAATACACATATTAAAGCCACTGGTTTGGGGTAAATAATAATAATAATAATAATAATAATAATAATAATAATAATACATTTTGTCGTGTCAGGAGCGACTTGAGAAACTGCATGTCGCTTCTGGTGTGAGAGAATTGGCCGTCTGCAATGACGTTGCCCAGGGGACGACTGGATGATTTGATGTTTTTATCATCCTTGTGGGAGGCTTCTCTCATGTCCCCGGTGGCCCCTCGGCTATGGAATGCCTTGCCAGCAGACATCAGACAGGCACCTTCGTTGCTGGCGTTTCGGAGAATGGTCAAGACCTGGCTCTACGAACAAGCGTTTGGCTAAGTAATGCAACTAACTAAGGAAGACGGTAACTGAACATAGGAACGGCACAATGACTATGAGAATGGATCTGACTTTAACGGAGGCGTTATATATGTTGTTTGTGGTTTGTCTGTCTGATGTTAATTGTCTGTGGAGCGACGTTGTCGTCCCGGTTGTTGTACTGCTGTGTTTTAACTGCACTGTAAACCGCATTGAGTCGCCTGTCAAAGGCTGAAATATATCTTCATAACTGCTTATTTCTAACAGGCACTCAAAAACCAACTCTCCTCTTCACACACAGATTCCTAACTGTCATTTTCAAACTCCCTCACTCTAACTGCCTCTTTCAAAACCTTGGCTCCGCCCCTTTGGAATGTTCAGCTCTGCTCTCCCCAACTGTCATTTTGGCCTAGCAGCCTTTTCAAATCCTGGGCCTACGCTAATCTGCATATGACCAATCGGCTTCACATATGCAAATAAATCCTATCTCTGCTGTTGCTACCCTGTCTGTGCCTATTCTTCCTTATCTGCCATATGTAAACATAGAGCTAGACACCAAAAATTCAACATAGAGTAGCAATTTCGCTACATGATCTCTTGGAGATGGGACTGCGGCCAAAGCATCTTGGGTCGCATGTCCATGTCCTAGTTCCATGTGGAACCCAAGACCAAGCAGGATCTCTTGGAGATGAGGTCCATGTCCTAGTTCCATGTGGAACCCAAGACCAAGCAGGATCTCTTGGAGATGAGGTCCATGTCCTAGTTCCATGTGGAACCCAAGACCAAGCAGGATCTCTTGGAGATGAGGTCCATGTCCTAGTTCCATGTGGAACCCAAGACCAAGCAGGATCTCTTGGAGATGAGGTCCATGTCCTAGTTCCATGTGGAACCTAAGACCAAGCACGATCTCTTGGAGATGACGTCCATGTCCTAGTTCCTTGTGGAACCCAAAACCAAGCAGGATCTCTTGGAGATGAAGACCATGTCCTAGTTCCATGTGGAACCCAAGACCAAGCAGGATCTCTTGGAGATGAGGTCCATGTCCTAGTTCCATGTGGAACCCAAGACCAAGCAGGATCTCTTGGAGATGAGGTCCATGTCCTAGTTCCATGTGGAACCCAAGACCAAGCAGGATCTCTTGGAGATGAGGTCCATGTCCTAGTTCCATGTGGAACCCAAGACCAAGCAGGATCTCTTGGAGATGAGGTCCATGTCCTAGTTCCATGTGGAACCCAAGACCAAGCAGGATCTCTTGGAGATGAGGTCCATGTCCTAGTTCCATGTGGAACCCAAGACCAAGCAGGATCTCTTGGAGATGAAGACCATGTCCTAGTTCCATGTGGAACCCAAGACCAAGCAGGATCTCTTGGAGATGAGGTCCATGTCCTAGTTCCATGTGGAACCCAAGACCAAGCAGGATCTCTTGGAGATGAGGTCCATGTCCTAGTTCCATGTGGAACCCAAGACCAAGCAGGATCTCTTGGAGATGAGGACCATGTCCTAGTTCCATGTGGAACCCAAGACCAAGCAGGATCTCTTGGAGATGAGGTCCATGTCCTAGTTCCATGTGGAACCCAAGACCAAGCAGGATCTCTTGGAGATGAGATCCATGTCCTAGTTCCTTGTGGAACCCAAAACCAAGCAGGATCTCTTGGAGATGAAGACCATGTCCTAGTTCCATGTGGAACCCAAGACCAAGCAGGATCTCTTGGAGATGAGGTCCATGTCCTAGTTCCATGTGGAACCCAAGACCAAGCAGGATCTCTTGGAGATGAGGTCCATGTCCTAGTTCCATGTGGAACCCAAGACCAAGCAGGATCTCTTGGAGATGAGGTCCATGTCCTAGTTCCATGTGGAACCCAAGACCAAGCAGGATCTCTTGGAGATGAGGTCCATGTCCTAGTTCCTTGTGGAACCCAAAACCAAGCAGGATCTCTTGGAGATGAAGACCATGTCCTAGTTCCATGTGGAACCCAAGACCAAGCAGGATCTCTTGGAGATGAGGTCCATGTCCTAGTTCCATGTGGAACCCAAGACCAAGCAGGATCTCTTGGAGATGAAGTCCATGTCCTAGTTCCATGTGGAACCCAAGACCAAGCAGGATCTCTTGGAGATGAGGTCCATGTCCTAGTTCCATGTGGAACCCAAGACCAAGCAGGATCTCTTGGAGATGAGGACCATGTCCTAGTTCCATGTGGAACCCAAGACCAAGCAGGATCTCTTGGAGATGAGGTCCATGTCCTAGTTCCATGTGGAACCCAAGACCAAGCAGGATCTCTTGGAGATGAGGTCCATGTCCTAGTTCCATGTGGAACCCAAGACCAAGCAGGATCTCTTGGAGATGAGGTCCATGTCCTAGTTCCTTGTGGAACCCAAAACCAAGCAGGATCTCTTGGAGATGAAGACCATGTCCTAGTTCCATGTGGAACCCAAGACCAAGCAGGATCTCTTGGAGATGAGGTCCATGTCCTAGTTCCATGTGGAACCCAAGACCAAGCAGGATCTCTTGGAGATGAGGTCCATGTCCTAGTTCGTTTGGAGAGGTCCTGCTCTCAGTCCCACCACCTTCGCAGGTGTGGTTCGTGGGGACAAGGGACAGGGCCTTCTCAGTGGTGGCCCCTCAGCTATGGAATTCCCTCCCCAGCAAAATCAGGTCAGCTCCCTCCCTCCTCACCTTCAGGAAGCAAGTAAAAACATGGCTTTGGGACCAAACTTTTCAGTTAGTATCCCACTAGAGAACTATGGAATAGTGCAATGACAATTTGGAATGGCCATGGACTATGATTTTGGATAATGTGATTTTAACAAGTGTTTTAAGATTTGATATGTTATTGATGATCATTTTAATATATCTGTTTATTCTACTATATATGTATATTTACATGGCATCAAATCACTGCCTTGAGTCCTCTATGGGGTTGAGAAAGGTGGGTATAAATAGGGTAAATAAATAGGGTAAATAAATAAATAAACACAGTTTATTAGAGATGAGACCCAAAGCCAAGTGCTATCTCTTGGAGATGGGACTGAGGTCCAGGCACAACATCTCGAAGATGGGGCCCAGCAGCAAACACAATCTCTTGAAGATAGGATGCAGGTCTACACATTATTTCTTGGAGATGGAACCCAAGGCTAGATAGGATCCCTTGGAGATGGCACTTGAGTCCAAACACAATCTCTTGGAGATGGGGCTGAGGTCCAGGCACAACCTTTTGAAGATGAGGCCCAAGGACAAACACAATCTCTTGAAGATAGGACCCAGATCCATACTTCATTTCTTGGAGATGGAACCCAAGTCTAGATAGGATCCCCTGGAGATGGAACGTGAGTCAAAACACAGGTCCAAACAGAATCTCTTGGAGATGGGACCCAAGTCCAAGCACGATCCCTTGGATAAGGGACTCAAATCGAAGTGCTATCTCTTGGAGATGGGACTGAGGTTCAGCCACAATGTCTTGAAGATGGGACCCAAGGTCATAAATAATCTCTTGAAGATAGGACCCAGGCCCACACACAATTTCTTGGAGACGAGACCCAAGGCCAGACAGGATCTCTTAGAGATGGGGCCTAGGTCCAAGTGTGATCTCTTGGAGATGGGACCCAAGTCCAAGCACAATCTCTTGGATAAGGGAATCAAATCGAAGTGCTATCTCTTAGAGATGGGACTGAGGTCCAGGCACAATGTCTTGAAGATGGGAACCAAAGTCAAACATAATCTCTTGAAGATAGGACCCAGGCCCATACAACATTTCTTGGAGACGGGACCCAAGGCCAGACAGGATCTCTCACTGATGGGACTTGAGTCCAAACACAAATCCAAAGAGAATCTCTTGGAGATGGGACCCAAGGCCAGACAGGATCTCTTGCAGATGGGACTTGAGTCCAGACACAAGTCCAAAGAGAATCTCTTGGAGATGGGACCCAGATCCATGTACAATCTCTTGGAGATGGGACCCAAGGCCAGACAGGATCTCTCACAGATGGGACTTGAGTCCAGACACAAGTCCAAAGAGAATCTCTTGGAGATGGGACCCAGATCCATGTACAATCTCTTGGAGATGGGACTTGAGTCCAAACACAAGTCCAAAGAGTATCTCTTGGAGATGGGACCCAGATCCATGTACAATCTCTTGGTGATGGGACCCAAGGCCAGACAGGATCTCTTGCAGATGGGACTTGAGTCCAGACACAAGTCCAAAGAGAATCTCTTGGAGATGGGACCCAGATCCATGTACAATCTCTTGGAGATGGGACTTGAGTCCAAACACAAGTCCAAAGAGTATCTCTTGGAGATGGGACCCAGATCCATGTACAATCTCTTGGAGATGGGACTTGAGTCCAAACACAAGTCCAAAGAGAATCTCTTGGAGATGGGACCCAGATCCATGTACAATCTCTTGGAGATGGGACTTGAGTCTAAACACAAGTCCAACGAGAATCACTTGGAGATGGGACCCAGATCCATGTACAATCTCCTGGGACCCAGATCCATGTACAATCTCTTGGAGATGGGGCCCAAGGCCAGACAGGATCTCTCACAGATGGGACTTAAGTCCAAACACAAGTCCAAAGAGAATCTCTTGGAGATGGGACCCAAGGCCAGACAGGATCTTTTGGAGATGGGGCCCAAGGCTAGACACAAACCCCATTTATGTTCTATAGACACTTTCTCCACATAGCCTGAAGGTCATATTATATTCCATTATTTATAACACCGTGGAACCAAGTTTGATTATATTGAACAAGCAATATTGTATCTCAGCAACTAGGTGGACAGTTGTGGATTCTGGAGCTGTTTTGGAATTTTGCAGGACTCCATCTCTCTTCTCTGATTCTCCTCTGGGTCATGTTTAACACTGGATGGCAAAAACGTCTCTTTGATCCATCACACCCGCCTTGCATTCCGGGGCGAGCATTACGAAGGTGGCCACATTCATATATTTTCGAATAGGCAATTTCAAACTTCAGTGACACTATTGGGCTGCGATGGAGAGAGGAGGTAATAAGACGGGAATAAATCAGAGAACATCCTTGGCCGTTTGGCAATGATAAGGGAGCTGTCCTTCCGGGCTGAATGATGTATGCTTCAGATTCAGATGAACTTCAAACTGCACTTTTTAAAAAGATCAAATTAAAACGGAGTCCCTTCACGGTCACCAGAACCAAAGACGGACTCCAGCTGAAAGGTAATCGGTTTCCATGCGGCTTTGAGTCATTCCATGGTGACCTTAGCATAGGAATGCTACCTCAGAAATAGGTCGCATTTCCGAATATGGAGCAATTACGGATCCATAACTCTAGGACATGAATCCAATGCAACATGGCAATCTATAAGAGGCTTGCTGAGTCCCCTGCGGGGTGAGAAGGGCGGAATATTAGGCTTGGGCGGTTTCGTTTGTTAATTTCGTAATTCATTATTAATTTAAGGTGCTGGTGTTATCCTACAAAGCCCTAAACGGTTCCGGCCCAAAATACCTTTCGGACCGCATCTCGGCCTATGAGCCCACGAGGGCCTTGAGATCGTCTGGGGAGGCCCTTCTCTCGATCCCGCCTGCCTCACAGGCGCGTCTGGCGGGGACGAGAGAGAGGGCCTTCTCGGTGGTGGCCCCCCGGCTGTGGAACACCCTCCCTGTTGACATCAGACAGGCGCCCTCCCTTATGGCTTTCCGTAAGAGCCTAAAGACCTGGCTATTTGAGAAGGCATTTAACTAAATGCTATATTAACTGGTAACGACAACTGGAACGGAATATGGATTATGAGATTGGTTATGATTCTGATGTGACGGAGCGGATTAGTTAGTGTAATTTAGATTAGCTTGTCTTTTGATATGTTGATTTCTTATTGTGCTCTACTGTAAACTGTTTTTATATGTTGTACACCGCCGCGAGTCGCCCTAGGGCTGAGAGCGGCGGTCAACAAATGCAATAAATAAATAAATAAATAAATAAATAAATAATTCGTATTTAAATTAGCTTACGATCCAATATTGAGCCATGCAGGAATAGTGTGAGGAGTAAATTACATTCGAAACAATTTTTTCAATTTATTTCGTAATTATTTCGTAATTATTTCGTAATTATTTTGTAATTATTTCGTAATTATTTTCGCATGTCTGGTGCAAGTTTTATAGTTGTTGTTTGTTTTATCACACCAACAGTCAACAACAGAGGGAGAGGGAAGCTTCAGAAGTTCCCCCTCTCCCATTTGGAGGTTTTTTTAGCATATTGCGCAATCGCGTCCGCCATTAACGAATCGATTCGTAATTATACGAAATTTCGTATATTTCGAAATTTTTAAAAGGAAAATTTCGGAATTATTTTAAAAAAACGAAACGCAAGGGCCCCCTAAAAACAAAACGAGTTTAGAACCAAATTTTTCCGTGGTTACCCAAGCCTACGGAATATAAATGCTGTAAATAAATAAATAAATAACAAGTTTTTTGAAGCTGAACCAACAGGGACACACTCCCCCTATCTATCCTTGGTTTACCGAGGAGTTGGCAGTGATGAAGCGAAGGAAGAGGGAACTAGAGAGCGTGTGGCGTTCGGACCCAAGCGAGCCAAATCGAGCACGGTTTGTGTCCTTCTTAAGGGCATATGCCGCGGCAATAAAAGCCGCAAAGAAAAGTTTCTTTGCGGCCACTATTGCGTCTGCAATAAACCGTCCGGCAGAGTTGTTCCGGATTGTCAGAGGTCTTTTAACTCCCGCCACTTCAGGCGGGAGCCCTGACAACTCGGTCACGCGCTGCGAAGCATTTGCTCGGTTCTTTGCAGACAAAGTCGCTTTGATCCGTTCTGGCCTGGACACCATGTTAAATGCAGTCTCTGAGGATGTGACACGAGCACCTGCTTGTCCTATTTTGATGGATTCTTTTCAATTGTGAAGCCCGAGGATGTGGACAAGATACTTGGAGGAATGAGGCCCACCACGTCCATCCTAGACCCCTGTCCATCCTGGCTTCTGAAGGAGGCCAGAGGGGGATTGGCTGAGTGGGTAACGGTGGTGGTTAATGCCTCCCTTCGGGAAGGCAAGATTCCAGCAAGCTTAAAACAAGCTATTATAAAACCGCTGTTGAAGAAACCATCACTGGACCCCACTAAATTTGACAACTTTCGGCCTGTTTCCAATCTTCCCTTTTTGGGCAAAGTCATGGAAAGCGTGGTGGCCTCACAACTCCAGGTATTCTTGAGAGACACGGATATTCTGGATCCGGCACAGTCTGGTTTCAGACCGGGACATGGAACCGAGATGGTCTTGGTTGCCTTAGTGGATGATCTGCGCCGGGAGCTAGACAGGGGGAGTGTGTCCCTGTTGGTGCTCCTGGACCTCTCAGCGGCCTTCGATACCGTCGACCACGGTATCCTTCTGGGGCGCCTTGTGGAGATGGGCCTTGGGGGCACTGCTCTGCAGTGGCTCCACTCATTCCTGGAGGGACGCACCCAGAAGGTGTTATTGGGGGACTCCTGTTCTGCCCCACAACCTTTGACCTGCCCCACAACTATTGTCAATACTGTCCCCTATGTTGTTTAACATCTACATGAAGCCGTTGGGGGAGATCATCCGGAGTTTCGGGTGCGGTGTCATCTGTACACGGATGATGTCCAACTCTGTCACTCCTTTCCACCTGCTACTAAGGAGGCTGTTCAGGTCCTGAACTGGTGCTTGGCTGCTGTAATGGTCTGGATGAGGGCGAACAAATTGAAATTAAATCCAGACAAGACAGAGGTACTCCTGGTCAGTCGCAAGGCCGAACAGGGTATAGGGTTACAGCCTGTGCTGGACGGGGTCGCACTCCCCTTGAAGGCGCAGGTTCGCAGCTTGGGTGTGACCCTGGATTCATCATTGAGCCTGGATCCCCAGGTTTCAGCGGTGACCAGGGGAGCATTCGCACAGCTTAGGCTCGTGCGCCAGCTGCGCCCGTACCTTGGGAAGTCTGACTTGGCCACGGTGGTACATGCTCTGGTCACATCCCGCCTTGACTACTGCAACGCTCTCTACGTGGGGCTGCCCTTGAAGACGGCCCGGAAGCTTCAGCTAGTCCAGCGCGCGGCAGCCATGTTACTAACAGGAGCGGGACGCAGGGAGCATACAACGCCCTTGCTGTTCCAGCTCCACTGGCTGTCGATTTGCTACCGGGCCCAATTTAAGGTGTTGGTGTTGGCCTACAAAGCCCTAAACGGTTCCGGCCCAAAATACCTTTCGGACCGCATCTTGGCCTATGAGCCCACGAGGACCTTGAGATCGTCTGGGGAGGCCCTTCTCTCGATCCCGCCTGCTTCACAGGCACGTCTGGCGGGGATGAGAGAAAGGGCCTTCTCGGTGGTGGCCCCCCGGCTGTGGAACGACCTCCCTGCTGACATCAGACAGGCGCCTTCCCTTCTGTCCTTCCGTAAGAGCCTGAAGACCTGGCTATTTGAGAAGGCATTCAACTGAGCGCTACGGCAACTGGTAATTGACAACTGGAACGGAATACGGATTACGATATTGGTTATGATTCTATGATGTGACGGAGCGGATTATTTAGTGTAACTAGATTATAGTGTATTATTGTTGTATTGATTTCCTGTTTTGCCCTTTTGTAAACTGTTTTTATGTGTTGTGCACCGCCGCGAGTCGCCCTAGGGCTGAGAGCGGCGGTCAATAAATGCAGTAAATAAATAAATAAATAAATAGTTCCTGGTGAAGATCATCCACTAAGGTGACCAAGGCGGCCGCGGTACCATGTCCCGGGCTAAAGCCAGACCGCGCAGGATCTAAATAATAGGGCTGGGTAACCACGGAAAAATTTGTTTCTAAACTCGATTTGTTTCCAGGGGGCGCTAGCGTTTCCAAATTTTAAATACTTCCGAAATTTTGAGATTTCAAAATTTCGTTATTTATGAAATTTCGTTAATTTCGAATCGATTCGTTAATGGCGGACACGATTGCGCAATACGCTAAAAAACCCTCCAAATGGGACAGGGGGAACTTCTGAAGCTTCCCTCTCCCTCTGTTGTTGACTGTTGGTGTGAGAAAACAAACAACAACTATAAAACTTGCACCAGACATGCGGAAATAATTACGAAATAATTATGAAATAATTACGAAATAACTACGAAATAAATTGAAAAAATTGAATCTTCGAATCTTTATTACTCCTCACAATTCCTGCATGGCTCAATATTGGATCGTATTTATTTATTTATTTATTTATTTATTTATTTAATACACTTGTATACCGCTAATATCTCAGCCTAAATCGGCGACTCATTGCGGTTTACAGCAATTAAAAGCAATGTGCAATTTAAAACAACAACACGTAAACAATACAAATTATTGGGCCACCAATAATAATACCATGCTTCTCGTCACAAAAATCACAGTCCAGAGTTCGTCATCCATAGTTAACCAGTCCTTAGTCTATAAATTCAATAGTAACAAACTAATTGAATGCTTGTTTACACAACCATGTTTTTAATCTCTTCCGAAAGACCATCAGCGAAGAGGCTGATCGTATCTCTATAGGGAGGGTGTTCCAAAGCCGAGGGGCCACCACAGAGAAGGCCCTGTCTCTCGTTCCCGCCAGCCGCACTTGGGAAGCCGGTGGGATAGAGAGCAGGGACTCTCCAGAACAGCGTTTCTCAACCTGGGGGTCGGGACCCCTTTGGGGGTCGCGAGGGGGTGTCAGAGGGGTCACCAAAGACCATGAGAAAACATAGTATTTTCTGTTGGTCATGGGGGTTCTGTGTGGGAAGTTTGATCCAATTCTATCGTTGGTGGGGTTCAGAATGCTATTTCATTGTGGGTAAACTATAAATTCCAGCAACTACAACTCCTAAATGCTGAGGTCTATTTTCCCCAAACTCCACCAGTGTTCACATTTGGGGATATTGTGCCAAGTTTAGTCTAGATCCATTATTGTTTGAATCCGCAGTGCTCTCTGGATGTAGGTGAACTACAACTCCAAAAATTCAAGGTCAATGTCCACCAGACCCTCCCAGTATTTTCTCTTGGTCATGGGAGTTCTGTGTGCCAAGTTTGGTTCAATTCCATTGTTGGTGAACTTCAGAATACTCTTTGATTGTAGGTGAACTATAAATCTCAGCAACTACAACTCCCAAATGACAAAATCAATCCCCCCAATCCCACCAGTATTCACATTTGGGCGTATTGGGTATTTGGGCCCAATTTGGTCCAGTGAATGAAAATCCACCCTGCATATCAGATATTTACATTACGATTCATAACAGTAGCAAAATGACAGTTATGAAGTAGCAACGAAAATAATGTTATGGTTGGGGGTCACCAACACATGAGGAACTGTACTAAGGGGTCGCGGCATTAGGAAGGTTGAGAACCACTGCTCCAGAAGATCTTAGGGTCCTGGTGGGCTGATAGGCTTATTTAAATCGTAAGCTAATTTAAATACGAATTAATAACGAATTACGAAATTAACGAACGAAACCGCCCAACCCTAATAAATATGTGAGAGGAAGCCACAGGGAGGAGAAAGCGAACTTGTTTTCTGCTTCCCTGGAGACTAGGACGCAATGGAAGAATGGCTTCAAACTACAAGAGAGGAGATTCCATCTGAACATGAGGAAGAACTTCCTGTCTGTGGGAGCCGTTCAGCAGTGGAACTCTCTGCCCCGGAGTGTGGTGGAGGCTCCTTCTTTGGAAGCTTTTAAACAGAGGCTGGATGGCCATCTGTCAGGGGTGCTTTGAATGCAATATTCCTGCTTCTTGGCAGAATGGGGTTGGACTGGATGGCCCAGGAGGTCTCTTCCAACTCTTTGATTCTATGATTCTATGAATCTGATTTAATTTCTGCCCTTAAATTGGAAAAATCTGTATTTTTTCCAGCGAAACTGCTCTCAACAGCTCTTCCAATAACTCAAGTCTCTTAACGTGGCGCCGTTCCTCTTCCGGGGAGATAAACGGTGTAAAAACAATGAGATGAAAGCGAAACCTGCCTTTGATTAAAAGGGCTCCATCACTTTGAATGGATGCCTCGGAGTGCTCTTTGGCAATCCATTTCTCCGAGACGGAAAAATTATCGAGGCGACGGGCCCCCCGCTTAATAATACTGACATTTTCCCTCCATCCATCAACTTTAATTCACAATAGAACACTTTCCGCAATCCAATTATTCCTTCTTGATGACTGACATTCAGTTCAACATTATTGTTCATGTGGAAAAGAGGATTTTTTGGGGCAAAAAAATGAGAGAGAGAGAGATTGAGAGGCGCAACTTGGAGTAATTTATACCAAATGAAGGAAGCGGACCCAAACCATCAACTTTGCGGAACAAAACCGGAATGCCAGTTCTACTTTATTATGGATTTCAAATGATTTTCGGTGGGACTTGGGATTCCTCAGAAGTCTGTAAAAGGTACACGCGTGGAAGGATTGTTGTGATGGAAAAGTTTCCTTGAAGATTGATTTCCAATCCTTGGGTGCGTCTGTCCTGCAGAATTAATGCAGTTTGACACCACTTTAACTGCCATGGTTTCCTGCGAACGAATCCTGGGAGTTGTATTGTCGAAGGCTTTCATGGCTGGAAATTGGCCCAATTCTATCATTGGTGGGGTTCAGAATGCTCTTTGATTGTAGGTGAACTATAAATCCCAGCAACTACAACTCCCAAATGTCAAGGTCTATTTTCCCCAAACTCCATCTGTGTTCATATTTGGGCATATTGAGTGCTTGTGCCAAGTTTGGTCCGGATCCATCATTGTTTGAGTCCACAGTGCTCTCTGGATGTAGGTCAACTACAGCTCCCAATTTCAAGGTCAATGCCCACCAAACCCTTCCAGCATTTTCTGTTGGCCATGGGAGTTCTATGTGCCAAGTTTGGTTCAATTCCATCGTTGATGGAGTTCAGAATGCTCTTAGATTGTAGGTGAACTATAAATCCCAGCAACTACAACTCCCAAATGACAAGGTCTATTTCCCCCAAACTCCACCTGTGTTCATATTTGGGCGTATTGAGTATTCCTGTCAAGTTTGGTCCAGATCCATCATTGTTTGAGTCCACAGTGCTCTCTGGATGTAGGTGAACTACAGCTCCCAAACTCAAGATCAATGCCCACCAAACCCTTCCAGCATTTTCTGTTGGCCATGGGAGTTCTGTGTGCCAAGTTTGGTTCAATTCCATCGCTGATGGAGTTCAGAATGCTCTTGGATTGTAGGTGAACTATAAATCCCAGCAACTACAACTCCCAAATGACAAAATCACTCCTTGTGTTGTGAGACGTTTTGTTGCCAAATTTGGTGTGATTTCGTTCATTGGTTCTTTTGTTTTTAAAGTACTCATGACGCACAGAGCATTTTTGTATATATAGACTAGCTTTACCCGCCACGCGTTGCTGTGGCCAGCCTTCTCTCCCTCTTTCTCTGCTTCTTTCACTCCTTCCTTCATTCCGTTTTCTTCTTTCCTTTCTTCCTTCTCTACCTGTTTACTTCCTTCCTTAACTGTTTGCTTTCATCCTTCCTTCTCCTTATTTCTTTCCTTCCCTGCGTCTTTCTCTCCTTCTTTCTATTTTTCCTTTGCTGCGTCTTTCCTCCCTTCCCTTTTTTCTTTCCTTCTGTACATCTTTCCTTCCTCCTCCCTTTTTCCTTCCTCCTCCCTTTTTCTTTTCCTTCCTCTTTGTCTCCTTTCTTCCCTCTCTTTCTCTTTCCTTCCTTCCTTCGCTCTGTAGTTCCATACTTCCTTTTCTTTCTTTCTTTCTTTCCTTCCCTCCCTTTCTCTTCTTCATTTGCTTTCTTTCCTCCCTTGCCTTTTCTTCTCCTTTCCTTCGTTCCTACACCTTCCCTTCTGCTCCTTTCTTCTTCCTTCCTTCCTTCCTTCCTCCTCCCTTCCTTCCTTCCTTCCTTCCTTCCTTCCTTCCTTCCTTCCTTCCTTCTTCCTTCTCCCTTCTTTCCCATGCTCCTACTCTCTCTTTCTTCTTTCTTTCCTACCTTTCTTCCCTCATATACTTTCCCAACTTCTCCTTCCTTCCTTTTTTCTTTCCTTCTCTCCTCCTTCCTTCTGTACCTCTTTCCTTCCTCTCCCTTTTTCTTTTCCTTCCTCTTTGTCTCCTTTCTTCCCTCTCTTTCTCTTTCCTTCCTTCCTTCGCTCTGTAGTTCCATACTTCCTTTTCTTTCTTTCTTTCTTTCCTTCCCTCCCTTTCTCTTCTTCATTTGCTTTCTTTCCTCCCTTGCCTTTTCTTCCTTCCTTTCCTTCGTTCCTACACCTTCCCTTCCGCTCCTTTCTTCTTCCTTCCTTCCTTTCTCCCTTCTTTCCCATGCTCCTACTCTCTCTTTCTTCTTTCTTTCCTCCCTTTCTCCCCTCATATACTTTCCCAACTTCTCCTTCCTTCCCTTTTTTCTTTCCTTTCTCTCCTCCTTCCTTCTGTACCTCTTTCCTTCCTCCTCCCTTTTTCTTTTCCATCCTCTTTGTCTCCTTTCTTCCCTCTCTTTCTCTTTCCTTCCTTCCTTTGCTCTGTAGTTCCATACTGCCTTTTCTTTCTTTCTTTCTTTCTTTCTTTCTTTCTTTCTTTCTTTCCCTCCCTTTCTCTTCTTCATTTGCTTTCTTTCCTCCCTTGCCTTTTCTTCCTTCCTTTCCTTCGTTCCTACACCTTCCCTTCCGCTCCTTTCTTCTTCCTTCCTTCCTTTCTCCCTTCTTTCCCATGCTCCTACTCTCTCTTTCTTCTTTCTTTCCTACCTTTCTTCCCTCATATACTTTCCCAACTTCTCCTTCCTTCCTTTTTTCATACACCTTCCCTTCCCCTTCCCTCCTTTTGTTTATTTCCTACCTTTCTTCTCTGATATACCTGCCTTCCTTCTTTCCTTCCTTCCTTCGCTCTGTAGTTCCATACTTCCCTTTCTTTCTTTCTTTCTTTCTTTCTTCCCTCCCTTTCTCTTCTTCATTTGCTTTCTTTCCTCCCTTGCCTTTTCTCCCTTCCTTTCCTTCGTTCCTACACCTTCCCTTCCGCTCCTTTCTTCTTCCTTCCTTCCTTTCTCCCTTCTTTCCCATGCTCCTACTCTCTCTTTCTTCTTTCTTTCCTCCCTTTCTCCCCTCATATACTTTCCCAACTTCTCCTTCCTTCCCTTTTTTCTTTCCTTTCTCTCCTTCCTTCTGTACCTCTTTCCTTCCTCCTCCCTTTTTCTTTTCCATCCTCTTTGTCTCCTTTCTTCCCTCTCTTTCTCTTTCCTTCCTTCCTTTGCTCTGTAGTTCCATACTTCCTTTTCTTTCTTTCTTTCTTTCTTTCTTTCTTTCTTTCTTTCTTTCTTTCTTTCTTTCTTTCTTTCTTTCTTTCCTTCCTTCCTCCCTCCCTCCCTCCCAGGGGCCTGTGCGTCTCTTTTCTTTCTTCCTTCCTTTCCTTCGTTCCTACACCTTCCCTTCCGCTCCTTTCTTCTTCCTTCCTTTCTCCCTTCTTTCCCATGCTCCTACTCTCTCTTTCTTCTTTCTTTCCTCCCTTTCTTCCCTCATATACTTTCCCAACTTCTCCTTCCTTCCTTTTTTCATACACCTTCCCTTCCCTTCCCTCCTTTTGTTTATTTCCTACCTTTCTTCTCTGATATACCTGCCTTCCTTCTTTCCTTCCTTCCTTCGCTCTGTAGTTCCATACTTCCCTTTCTTTCTTTCTTTCTTTCTTTCTTTCTTTCTTTCTTTCTTTCTTTCTTTCTTTCTTCCTTCCCTCCCTTTCTCTTCTTCATTTGCTTTCTTTCCTCCCTTGCCTTTTCTTCCATCCTTTCCTTCGTTCCTACACCTTCCCTTCCGCTCCTTTCTTCTTCCTTCCTTCCTTTCTCCCTTCTTTCCCATGCTCCTACTCTCTCTTTCTTCTTTCTTTCCTCCCTTTCTCCCCTCATATACTTTCCCAACTTCTCCTTCCTTCCCTTTTTTCTTTCCTTTCTCTCCTCCTTCCTTCTGTACCTCTTTCCTTCCTCCTCCCTTTTTCTTTTCCATCCTCTTTGTCTCCTTTCTTCCCTCTCTTTCTCTTTCCTTCCTTCCTTTGCTCTGTAGTTCCATACTTCCTTTTCTTTCTTTCTTTCTTTCTTTCTTTCTTTCTTTCTTTCTTTCTTTCTTTCTTTCCTCCCTTTCTCTTCTTCATTTGCTTTCTTTCCTCCCTTGCCTTTTCTTCCTTCCTTTCCTTCGTTCCTACACCTTCCCTTCCGCTCCTTTCTTCTTCCTTCCTTCCTTTCTCCCTTCTTTCCCATGCTCCTACTCTCTCTTTCTTCTTTCTTTCCTCCCTTTCTTCCCTCATATACTTTCCCAACTTCTCCTTCCTTCCTTTTTTCATACACCTTCCCTTCCCTTCCCTCCTTTTGTTTATTTCCTACCTTTCTTCTCTGATATACCTGCCTTCCTTCTTTCCTTCCTTCCTTCGCTCTGTAGTTCCATACTTCCCTTTCTTTCTTTCTTTCTTTCTTTCTTTCTTTCCCTCCCTTTCTCTTCTTCATTTGCTTTCTTTCCTCCCTTGCCTTTTCTCCCTTCCTTTCCTTCGTTCCTACACCTTCCCTTCCGCTCCTTTCTTCTTCCTTCCTTCCTTTCTCCCTTCTTTCCCATGCTCCTACTCTCTCTTTCTTCTTTCTTTCCTCCCTTTCTCCCCTCATATACTTTCCCAACTTCTCCTTCCTTCCCTTTTTTCTTTCCTTTCTCTCCTTCTTCCTTCTGTACCTCTTTCCTTCCTCCTCCCTTTTTCTTTTCCATCCTCTTTGTCTCCTTTCTTCCCTCTCTTTCTCTTTCCTTCCTTCCTTTGCTCTGTAGTTCCATACTGCCTTTTCTTTCTTTCTTTCTTTCTTTCTTTCTTTCTTTCTTTCTTTCCCTCCCTTTCTCTTCTTCATTTGCTTTCTTTCCTCCCTTGCCTTTTCTTCCATCCTTTCCTTCGTTCCTACACCTTCCCTTCCGCTCCTTTCTTCTTCCTTCCTTCCTTTCTCCCTTCTTTCCCATGCTCCTACTCTCTCTTTCTTCTTTCTTTCCTCCCTTTCTTCCCTCATATACTTTCCCAACTTCTCCTTCCTTCCTTTTTTCATACACCTTCCCTTCCCTTCCCTCCTTTTGTTTATTTCCTACCTTTCTTCTCTGATATACCTGCCTTCCTTCTTTCCTTCCTTCCTTCGCTCTGTAGTTCCATACTTCCCTTTCTTTCTTTCTTTCTTTCTTTCTTTCTTTCTTTCTTTCTTTCTTTCTTTTCTTTCTTTCTTTCTTTCTTTCTTTCTTTCTTTCCTTCCCTCCCTTTCTCTTCTTCATTTGCTTTCTTTCCTCCCTTGCCTTTTCTCCCTTCCTTTCCTTCGTTCCTACACCTTCCCTTCCGCTCCTTTCTTCTTCCTTCCTTCCTTCCTCCCTTCTTTCCCATGCTCCTACTCTCTCTTTCTTCTTTCTTTCCTCCCTTTCTCCCCTCATATACTTTCCCAACTTCTCCTTCCTTCCCTTTTTTCTTTCCTTCTCTCCTCCTTCCTTCTGTACCTCTTTCCTTCCTCCTCCCTTTTTCTTTTCCATCCTCTTTGTCTCCTTTCTTCCCTCTCTTTCTCTTTCCTTCCTTCCTTTGCTCTGTAGTTCCATACTTCCTTTTCTTTCTTTCTTTCTTTCTTTCTTTCTTTCTTTCTTTCCTTCCTTCCCTCCCTTTCTCTTCTTCATTTGCTTTCTTTCCTCCCTTGCCTTTTCTTCCATCCTTTCCTTCGTTCCTACACCTTCCCTTCCGCTCCTTTCTTCTTCCTTCCTTCCTTCCTTCCTCCCTTCTTTCCCATGCTCCTACTCTCTCTTTCTTCTTTCTTTCCTCCCTTTCTCCCCTCATATACTTTCCCAACTTCTCCTTCCTTCCTTTTTTCATACACCTTCCCTTCCCCTTCCCTCCTTTTGTTTATTTCCTACCTTTCTTCTCTGATATACCTGCCTTCCTTCTTTCCTTCCTTCCTTCGCTCTGTAGTTCCATACTTCCTTTTCTTTCTTTCTTTCTTTCTTTCTTTCTTTCTTTCTTTCTTTCTTTCTTTCCTTCCCTCCCTTTCTCTTCTTCATTTGCTTTCTTTCCTCCCTTCCCTTTTCTTCTGTCCTTTCTTCCTTCTTTTCCTTCGTTCCTACACCTTCCCTTCCGCTCCTTTCTTCTTCCTTCCTTCCTTTCTCCCTTCTTTCCCATGCTCCTACTCTCTCTTTCTTCTTTCTTTCCTCCCTTTCTCCCCTCATATACTTTCCCAACTTCTCCTTCCTTCCCTTTTTTCTTTCCTTCTCTCCTCCTTCCTTCTGTACCTCCTTCCTTCCTCCTCCCTTTTTCTTTTCCATCCTCTTTGTCTCCTTTCTTCCCTCTCTTTCTCTTTCCTTCCTTCGCTCTGTAGTTCCATACTTCCTTTTCTTTCTTTCTTTCTTTCTTTCTTTCTTTCTTTCTTTCTTTCTTTCTTTCTTTCTTTCTTTCTTTCCTTCCTCCCTTTCTCTTCTTCATTTGCTTTCTTTCCTCCCTTGCCTTTTCTTCTGTCCTTTCTTCCTTCCTTTCCTCCATTCCTACACCTTCTCTTCCTCCTTCCTTTCTCCCTTCTTTCCCATGCTCCTACTCTCTCTTTCTTCTTTCTTTCCTCCCTTTCTTCCCTCATATACTTTCCCAACTTCTCCTTCCTTCCTTTTTTCATACACCTTCCCTTCCCTTCCCTCCTTTTGTTTATTTCCTACCTTTCTTCTCTGATATACCTGCCTTCCTTCTTTCCTTCCTTCCTTCGCTCTGTAGTTCCATACTTCCCTTTCTTTCTTTCTTTCTTTCTTTCTTTCTTTCTTTCTTTCTTTCTTTCTTTTCTTTCCTTCTTTCTCTTTCTTTCTTTCCTTCCCTCCCTTTCTCTTCTTCATTTGCTTTCTTTCCTCCCTTCCCTTTTCTTCTGTCCTTTCTTCCTTCTTTTCCTTCGTTCCTACACCTTCCCTTCCGCTCCTTTCTTCTTCCTTCCTTCCTTTCTCCCTTCTTTCCCATGCTCCTACTCTCTCTTTCTTCTTTCTTTCCTCCCTTTCTCCCCTCATATACTTTCCCAACTTCTCCTTCCTTCCCTTTTTTCTTTCCTTCTCTCCTCCTTCCTTCTGTACCTCTTTCCTTCCTCCTCCCTTTTTCTTTTCCATCCTCTTTGTCTCCTTTCTTCCCTCTCTTTCTCTTTCCTTCCTTCCTTTGCTCTGTAGTTCCATACTTCCTTTTCTTTCTTTCTTTCTTTCTTTCTTTCTTTCTTTCTTTCTTTCTTTCTTTCTTTCTTTCCTCCCTTTCTCTTCTTCATTTGCTTTCTTTCCTCCCTTGCCTTTTCTTCCATCCTTTCCTTCGTTCCTACACCTTCCCTTCCGCTCCTTTCTTCTTCCTTCCTTCCTTCCTTTCTCCCTTCTTTCCCATGCTCCTACTCTCTCTTTCTTCTTTCTTTCCTCCCTTTCTCCCCTCATATACTTTCCCAACTTCTCCTTCCTTCCCTTTTTTCTTTCCTTTCTTTCCTCCTTCCTTCTGTACCTCTTTCCTTCCTCCTCCCTTTTTCTTTTCCATCCTCTTTGTCTCCTTTCTTCCCTCTTTCTCTTTCCTTCCTTCCTTTGCTCTGTAGTTCCATACTGCCCTTTCTTTCTTTCTTTCTTTCTTTCCCTCCCTTTCTCTTCTTCATTTGCTTTCTTTCCTCCCTTGCCTTTTCTCCCTTCCTTTCCTTCGTTCCTACACCTTCCCTTCCGCTCCTTTCTTCTTCCTTCCTTCCTTCCTCCCTTCTTTCCCATGCTCCTACTCTCTCTTTCTTCTTTCTTTCCTCCCTTTCTTCCCTCATATACTTTCCCAACTTCTCCTTCCTTCCTTTTTTCATACACCTTCCCTTCCCCTTCCCTCCTTTTGTTTATTTCCTACCTTTCTTCTCTGATATACCTGCCTTCCTTCTTTCCTTCCTTCCTTCCTTCCTTCCTTCCTTCCTTCCTTCCTTCCCTTTCCCACTTTTCTTCTTTGTTTCCTTCTTTTCTTCCTTCCTTCCTTCCTTCCTTCCTTCCTTCCTTCCTATTTACACCCCTTCCCCTCATTTCCGTCCTTCCTTCCCTCACCTGCTTCCTTCCCTCCTTCCCGTTCCTCATCGTCCCCGATGGCGGCGTCCTTCCTTCCCTGGAGCCAGACGCCGGTGTGCGGGGGCAGCCTGGGAGGGGGCGTGGCTTGCACGGAGGGGGCGTGGTGCGGCCATGTGCGCGCGCCGGGCGACTCGCGCCGGGACTCCTCTGCGCATGCTCCATTTGGTTGTGTAATTGTGAGTTTGTTGTTATGTTTTTTTGAGTTGTGATGAGTGTTCTGCATACCTTGTGGTTTGAGGTATGCGTACGCCAAGTTTGGTGATTTTTCGTCCGGGGGTTTTCGCGTTTTGCGGTCCCTAACGACGCCCTTTTGGATTTTATATATATAGATACACACATACACACATCCTTTTTATTGATGGAAATGGCCAACCAAAGCTTTCTATGGCAAAGGGAGGATTTAGAATCATAGAATCATAGAATCATAGAATCAAAGAGTTGGAAGAGACCTCCTGGGCCATCCAGTCCAACCCCATTCTGCCAAGAAGCAGGAATATTGCATTCAAATCACCCCTGACAGATGGCCATCCAGCCTCTGTTAAAAGCTTCCAAGGAAGGAGCCTCCACCACACTCCGGGGCAGAGAGTTCCACTGCTGAACGGCTCTCACAGTCAGGAAGTTCTTCCTCATATTCAGATGGAATCTCCTCTCTTGTAGTTTGAAGCCATTGTTCCGCGTCCTAGTCTCCAGGGAAGCAGAAAACAAGCTTGCTCCCTCCTCCCTGTGGCTTCCTCTCACATATTTATACATGGCTATCATATCCCCTCTCAGCCTTCTCTTCTTCAGGCTAAACATGCCCAACTCCTTAAGCCGCTCCTCATAGGGCTTGTTCTCCAGACCTTTTATCATTTTAGTCGCTCTCCTCTGGACACATTCCAGCTTGTCAATATCTCTCTTGAATTGTGGTGCCCAGAATTCGACACAATATTCCAGGTGTGGTCTAACCAAAGCAGAATAGAGGGGTAGCATTACTTCCCTAGATCTAGACACTATGCTCCTATTGATGCAGGCCAAAATCCCATTGGCTTTTTTTGCCGCCACATCACATTGTTGGCTCATGTTTAACTTGTTGTCCACGAGGACTCCAAGATCTTTTTCACACGTACTGCTCTCGAGCCAGGCATCCCCCATTTTGTATCTTTGCATTTCGTTTTTCCTGCCAAAGTGGAGTATCTTGCATTTGTCACTGTTGAACTTCATTTTGTTAGTTTTGGCCCATCTCTCTAATCTGTCAAGATCGTTTTGAATCCTGCTCCTGTCCTCTGGAGTCTTGGCTCTCCCTCCCAATTTGGTGTCGTCTGCAAACTTGATGATCCTGCCTTCTAGCCCTTCATCTGAGTCATTAATAAAGATGTTGAACAAGACCGGGCCCAGGACGGAACCCTGCGGCACTCCACTCGTCACTTCTTTCCAGATGAAGAGGAAGCATTAGTGAGCACTCTCTGTGTTCGTCCACTTAACCAATTACAGATCCACCTCACCGTAGTTTTGCCTCGCCCACCTTGGACTAGTTTCCTTGCCAGAAGGTCATGGGGGACCTTGTCAAAGAAGGCCTTCCTGAAATCCAGGACACGCTCCATCCACGGCATTCCCCGCATCTACCCAGCTTGTAACTCTATCGAAAAAAGAGATCAGATGAGTCTGGCATGACTTGTTTTTGATAAATCCATGTTGACTATTAGCGATGACCGCATTTGTTTCTAAGTGTTTGCAGACCACTTCCTTAACAATCTTTTCCAGAATCTTGCCCGGTATCGACGTGAGGCTGACCGGACGGTAGTTGTTTGGGTCATCCTTTTTTCCCTTCTTGAAGATTGGGACCACATTGGCCCTCCTCCAATCTGCTGGAACTTCTCCCGTTCTCCAAGAACTCTCAAAGATGGTTGCCATGACCCACTCTACATCCTACTGCTGTTTGGAGGAGGGTGGGCCATGGATGATGGGACTTGCAGTACATCCACTCACTTCCCGAGACCACTGCAACCCTCATCCAATGACTGAGCAAGACCAAACTTGGCACACAGAGCCCCCATGACCCACTCTCCATCCTGGTGCAGTTTGGAGGAGGATGGACCATAGATGATGGGACTCGCCAATGGTTCCGAAATGACTTCCGCTAGTTCCTTCAATACTCTTGGGTGTAGTTGATCTGGCCCTGAAAGGGGACTTGAACTCATTTAGAGCGGCCAGGTATTCCTGGACGACTTGTTTCCCAATTTGGGGTTGGATGTCCTCCAATCCCTCATCCACTCCATTTGAACCCTGGTCTCTGCGAATGATAGTCCAACAATTGAGCAACACCCCCAATCTTTGCTATTCCATCCTTTTCTCTCTGAAGGGTGTTGGAAATCCACGCGTGGAGCGACGGATGAAGGATTTGCACGGGCAATACAATCCCATTTGATGCAGTGCTAAATGCCCATAAAGGTTGGATTTAAGAATTGTGCTTGTTCCCGACTTATAATTTTTCCGTAATTTTCCACTCCCTGGGAGAAACATCACTTAGATGAAAGAGGCGAGAGGTTGCTTGGAACTGATACGAAGGGAACGTTTGATTGCAAAGGGAGGAAGCGCTGCTGTTTGGCTTCCGACGGCGAAAAGAACAATTTCTCATTTGAGTTTTCGCTTCTTTTGTATGGAGCTGGGTGTAACATATTTCTGTCGCAATTCAACACTTGGAAATGTCCCTCTGAGAAGGTGAGGAAAGGGAGAAACTAGTTCTGAAAGGGAAGAGTGGATCGGGGGATCTTAAGATTGGCTCTGCATCTCGTGGTGCCAGAGCGCAGTCTGTTCAGCACCTTCCCAGTCGCCCAGGTTTCTGTATGCCCAGAGGGTAGTCTCTCATTCGATATCAACCATTGATTGAGGTTCTGGGTTTGAGCCTGCCACTTTTGGACTCTCGCTTGCTGGCGTGTTCCAGCAAGTGTCTCCGTAGATCTTAGAAAACTATGTCTAGATTTGAAGTCGTTGACGTGCTGGCTGATCCCAAACAGGGGATGAGCTGGAGATGTCTCTGCCTTGGTCCTTTCACTATTGGCTGCTACCTCCCGGCGGATGTCAGGTGGTGCAATACCGGCTAAGCGGTGTAATTTCTCCAGTGGTGTGGGGCGCAGCATGTCTCATTAAGAGCCACATCCACTGTTTTAGTGTGGTGAGATGTGTTCCACACTGGGCATGCATACTCAGCAGCAGAGTAGCACAGCGCAAGGGCAGATGTCTTCACTGTGTCTGGTTGTGATCCCAGGTTGTGCCAGTCAGCTTTCGTATGATATTGTTTCTAGCACCCACTTTTTGCTTGATGTTCAGGCAGTGCTTCTTGTAGGTCAGAGCACGGTCCAGAGTGACTCCCAGGTATTTGGATGTGCTGCAATGCTCCAGTGGGATTCCTTCCCAGGTAATAATCCTCAGAGCTAGTGTCTCTGTAGATCTTAGAAAACTATTTCTTGATTTAAGTCGTTGACGTGCTGGCTGATACCCAAACAAGGGATGAGCTGGAGATGTCTCTGCCTTGGTCCTTTCACTATTGGCTGCTACTTCCCGGCGGATGTCAGGTGGTGCAATACCGGCTAAGCAGTGTAATTTCTCCAGTGGTGTAGGGCGCAGACACCCCGTGATAATGCGGCATGTCTCATTAAGAGCCACATCCACTGTTTTAGTGGTGAGATGTGTTCCACACTGGGCATGCATACTCAGCAGCAGTAGCACAGCGCAAGGGCAGATGTCTTCACTGTATCTGGTTGTGATCCCCAGGTTGTGCCAGTCAGCTTTCGTATGATATTGTTTCTAGCGCCCATTTTTGCTTGATGTTCAGGCAGTGCTTCTTGTAGGTCAGAACACGGTCCAAAGTATTTGGGTGTGTTGCAATGCTCGAGTGGGATTCCTTCCCAGGTGATCCTCAGAGCTCGGGATGCTTCTCTATTCTTGTGATGAAAAGCACATGTCTGTGTTTTAGTTGGGTTGGGGATCAGCTGGTTTCCCCTGTAATAGGCAGTAAGAGCACCTAGAGCTTCGGAGAGCTTGAGCAGTGATGGCACGATCATCAGCATAGATGAAGCTCTCTGTCCCTTCTGGCAGTGGCTGGTCATTTGTGTAGATGTTGAACATGGATGGAGCAAGCACGCTCCCCTGAGGCAGGCCATTCTTCTGTTTCCGCCATCTGCTTCTCTGGCCCTGGAACTCAACAAAAAAGCTCCTGTTTTGTAGCAGGTTTCCTATGAGGCGGGTGAGGTGGTGTTGTTGTTCATTCGTTCAGTCGTCTCTGACTCTTCATACAGGAGAGAGAAAGACGGAACCTTTGAAAGGCACCCCCTCTTGGAGCTGTCTTCATAGACCTGTCCGCAGCCTATGAGGCTGTGAACCACCGCCTCCTCCTGAGAAAAATGTATAGTATCACAAAGGACGACCACCTCATCCGCTTCATAGGAAACCTGCTACAAAACAGGAGCTTTTTTGTTGAGTTCCAGGGCCAGAGAAGCAGATGGCGGAAACAGAAGAACGGCCTGCCTCAGGGGAGCGTGCGTGCTCCATCCATGTTCAACATCTACACAAATGACCAGCCACTGCCAGAAGGGACAGAGAGTTTCATCTATGCTGATGATCGTGCCATTACTGCTCAAGCAGGGAGCTTTGAGATGGTTGAACAGAAGCTCTCCGAAGCTCTAGGTGCCCTTACTGCCTATTACAGGGAAAACCAGCTGATCCTTAACCCATCTAAAACACACACATGTGCTTTTCACCTTAAGAACAGACAAGCATCCCGAGCTCTGAGGATCACCTGGGAAGGAATCCCACTGGAGCATTGCAGCACATCCAAATACCTGGGAGTCACTCTGGACCGTGCTCTGACCTACAAGAAGCACTGCCTGAACATCAAGCAAAAAGTGGGCGCTAGAAACAATATCATACAAAAGCTGACTGGTACAACCTGGGGATCACAACCAGACACAGTGAAGACATCTGCCCTTGCGCTATGCTACACTGCTGCTGAGTATGTATGCCCAGTGTGGAACACATCTCACAACACTAAAACAGTGGATGTGGCTCTTAATGAGACACAGGATGTTTACGCATCACACCACTGGAGAAATTACACTGCTTAGCCGGTATTGCACCACCTGACATCCACCGGGATGTAGCAGCCAATAGTAAAAGGACCAAGGCAGAGACATCTCCAGCTCATCCCGTTTGGGTATCAGCCAGCACGTCAACGACTTAAATCAGGAAATAGTTTTCTAAGATCTACAGAGACACTCGCTGGAACACCTCAGCAAGCGAGAGTCCAAAAGTGGCAGGCTCAAACCCAGAACCTCAACCAATGGCTGATACCAAATGAGAGACTCCCCCCTGGGCACAGAGAGGACTGGGCGACTTGGAAGGCGCTGAACAGACTGCGCTCTGGCACCACGAGATGCAGAGCCAACCTTCAGAAATGGGGCTACAGGGTGGAATCCTCGACATGCGAGTGTGGAGAGGAGCAAACCACTGACCACCTGCTGCAATGCAACCTGAGCCCAGCCACATGCACAATGGAGGACCTTCTTGCAGCAACACCAGAAGCACTCCAAGTGGCCAGATACTGGTCAAAGGACATTTAATCAACTACCAAACTCACAAATTTTGTATTTTGTCTGTTTGTTTGTTTTGTTCTGTTAGAAATGTAATACAATTGACTGGTTGCCCTGACATGACAAATAAATTATTATGGTTCACAGCTGACCTCCATTTAGAGCGCTCAAGGGCCAGGCTTCCCAGTCTCTCTTGGTGTCTATGCCACAGTTTTTAAGCTTAGCTTTAAGCCCATCTTCCAATCTCTTTTCCTGTCCTCCAACATCCCGTTTTCCATTTTTGAGTTCGGAGTAGAGTAACTGCTTTGGGAGACGGTGGTCAGGCATCTGGACAATGTGGCCGGTCCAGCGGAGTTGATGGCGGAGGACCATTGCTTCAATGCTGGTGGTCTTTGCTTCTTCCAGCATGCTGACATTTGTCCACTTGTCTTCCGAAGAGATTTGCAGGATTTTCCAGAGGCAGCGCTGATGGTGTTGTTCCAGAAGTTGCATGTGACGTCTGTAGACAGTCCACGTTTCGCAGGCGTATAGCAGGGTTGGGAGGACAATAGCTTTATGAACAAGCACCTTGGTCTCCCGATGGAGATCTCGGTCCTCAAACACTCTCTGCTTCATTCGGAAAAATGCTGCACTCACAGAACTCAGGTGGTGTTGTATTTTGGTGTCGATGTTGACGTCTGTAGACAGTCCACGTTTTGTGGGCGTATAGCAGGGTTGGGAGGACAATAGCTTTATGAACAAGTACCTTGGTCTCCCTATGGATATCCCGGTCCTCAAACACTCTCTGCTTCATTCGGAAAAATGCTGCACTCGCAGAACTCAGGCGGTGTTGTATTTCGGTGTCGATGTTGACGGCTGTAGACAGTCCATGTTTTGCAGGCGTATAACAGGGTTGGGAGGACAATAGCTTTATAAACAAACACCTTGGTCTCCCTACGGATGTCCCGGTCATCAAACACTCTCTGCTTCATTTGGAAAAATGCTGCACTCAGAGAACTCAGGCGGTGTTGTATTTTGGTGTCGATGTTGACGTCTGTAGACAGTCCACGTTTCGCAAGCGTATAGCAGGGTTGGGAGGACAATAGCTTTATAAACAAGCACCTTGGTCTCCCTATGGAGGTCCCGGTCCTCAAACACTCTCGGCTTCATTCGGAAAAATGCTGCACTCACAGAACTCAGGCGGTGTTGTATTTTGGTGTCAATGTTGATGGCTATAGACAGTCCACGTTTTGTGGGCGTATAGCAGGGTTGGGAGGACAATAGCTTTATAAACAAACACCTTGGTATCCTTATGGAGGTCCCGGTCCTCAAACACTCTCTGCTTCATTCGGAAAAATGCTGCACTCGCAGAACTCAGGCGGTGTTCTATTTCAGTGTCAATGTTGACGTCTATAGACAGTCCACGTTTCGCAGGCGTATAGCAGGGTTGGGAGGACAATAGCTTTATAAACAAACACCTTGGTATCCTTATGGAGGTCCCGGTCCTCAAACACTCTCGGCTTCATTCGGAAAAATGCTGCACTCGCAGAACTCAGGCAGTGTTGCATTTCAGTGTCAATGTTGACGTCTGTGGACAGTCCACGTTTCACTGGCGTATAGCAGGGTTGGGAGGACAATAGCTCTATAAAGTAGCACCTTGGTCTCTCTACGGAGGTCCCGGTCCTCAAACACTCTCGGCTTCATTCGGAAAAATGCTGCACTCACAGAACTCAGGCGGTGTTGTATTTTGGTGTCGATGTTGACGTCTGTAGACAGTCCACGTTTCGCAAGCGTATAGCAGGGTTGGGAGGACAATAGCTTTATAAACAAGCACCTTGGTCTCCCTATGGAGTTCCGGTCCTCAAACACTCTCGGCTTCATTCGGAAAAATGCTGCACTCACAGAACTCAGGCGGTGTTGTATTTTGGTGTCGATGTTGACGTCTGTAGACAGTCCACGTTTTGCGGGCATATAGCAGGGTTGGGAGGACAATAGCTTTATAAACAAGCCCATTGGTCTCCCTACGGATGTCCCGGTCCTCAAACTCTGCTTCATTCGGAAAAATGCTGCACTCGCAAAGCTCAGGGCTTTATAAACAAGCACCTAGGTCCAAACCCAAGTAACGTTTTCATTCAACCCTCGTATAAACCCCACTTCCCTAGTTTCCCAATACATCTCACAACCTCTGAGGCGAAACATCAGGAGAGAATGCTTCTGGAACATGGGCAGACAGCCCGAAAAACCTACAACAACCCAGGAGTCAATTCCTACTTAAAGCCCTCCATGGATGAGAGTCCACTGCTCTTTGAGACATCCCATTTAGACAACGCTTAGGAGTCTTGCTGTCCGGTTGGAGTCCCACAGTTCCCAACGTCCGGCCGTCCAGAAACACCTGAGAAAAGTCACAATTTGGTTTTACGCCCAAAAGGCTAAAATTGCTGATGAGCAAAAATCCGTCCGTCTTTCCCTCCCTGGGAAACGAGGCCTTCCGATTTCCAACCGGCACCATTGTCTCGCCTGGCATTTAAGTGACAGGGAACGCCGAGCGAACGCAAGCCTTGCTTTGCATTAAAGTCAGAAGTTACTAAAGAATTTATCAAAGTGACAAGGCGACAAAAGCCGAGCATTAGAGCTCTGCCGCTCCCTTGCCACTCACCGGGAAATAAATGGAGGCATTGGATCTGGTTCAATTATTTTTTAATTTTCGGCGTGTTCGTCAAGGAGACGATCCCGTGGAAGACTATTTTTTCCCCCTCCTTCCCCGGCTTCGGTTCCATTAAAAAGTTTCCTTGCTATGAATACTCAATGTAGCAAGTGATAAGTGGATTCGCATTAGAGAGAAGGACGGAGGAAATGTTTGTGGTGGTGATTCGGTCCTTCGATCAAACCCACTCGACTTTACGCAACACGAGGCACTCCTCTCCATAGATATCTTTTTTCCAGAACTCCTCGGGGGAAAGGTTTACTTATTCATTTAGATTGCTTTCCTCGCTTATCATCAGCCGTGGCATTAATGGGGTGTTTCAAGGCAATCTTATTGCATTCATGCCGTGATCACTGATAGGATGCAATGGCAAAGGAGGGGAAAAAAAGGTGTCAAGATTTATCCCAGATTGGGTGGGATCTCCAAGAGGAAATCCCCAAAGGAGGAACAGGATTCTTTAGGGAAGGGGTTCTCAAACTACGGCCCGCGGGCCGGCCCTGCCCCCCCGAGAGTATTTATCCAGCCTGCGGGGTGTGGAGAAGCGGCAGGCGAAGCAGCCCCAAAGCCGCATCGCCTGCCACCTCTCCTGCCTTCTCCTGCCTTCAGGATGAGGCGAGGCCCCATCCCAAAAGCAGGGGAAGGCCAGGCTCACCCCGGTGAAGCGGCAGGCAACATGGCCCCAAAGCTCCTGCCTTCAGGATGAGGCGAGGCCCCATCCCGAAGGCAGGAGAAGAGCAGGCTGGGCCCAGGGAGGTGGCAGGTGAAGCAGTCCCAAAGCCGCTTCGCCTGCTCCCTCCCCCACCTTTCCCTTTCCCCACCCTCTTTTGCCTTCAGGATGAGGCGAGGCCCCATCCTGAAGGCAGGAGAAGGCCAGGCTGGCCAGGGAAGCGGCAGGCGACGCAGCCCCAAATGGGGATCCCTGGGCCCAGCCTGGCCTTCTCCTGCCTTCAGGATGAGGCGAGGCCCCATCCCGAAGGCAGGAGAAGAGCAGGCTCGGCCCAGGCAAGTGGCAGGTGATACGATTCCAAAGCCGCTTTGCCTGCCCCTTCCCCCACCTTTTCCTGCCTTCGGGATGAGGCGAGGCCCTGTCCTGAAGGCAGGAGATGGCCAGGCTTGGCCCGGGGAAGTGGCAGGTGACGCAGCCCCAAAGCCACTTTGCCTGCCCCTTCCCCCGCCTTCTTTTGCCTTCGGGATGACGTGAGGCCCCATCCTGAAGGCAGGAGATAGCCAGGCTCGGCCCAGGGAAGCAGCAGGTGATGTGGTCTCAAAGCCACTTCACCTGCCCCCTCCCCCGCCTTCTTTTGAGTTCAGGACGAGGCGAGGGTCCATCCTGAAGGCAGGGGAAGGCCACGCTCAGCCCAGGGTAGTGGCAGGCTACACAGCCCCAAAGGGAGACTCAACCTTCCCTGGGCCCAGCCGTTTCACCTATCCAGTCAGGTCATGGGACAGAGGCAGTCCTGGTTGCCATTACGGATGAACTCCATCGCCAGTCTGACAACGGTGGATCCGCGCTACTGGTACTTCTTGACCTTACCGCAGCGTTTGACACCGTCGACTACGATCTAATGATTCACCGTCTTGCCATGTCCGGAGTTCGTGGTCAGGCCCTCAATTGGTTCAACTCATTTCTCCGGAACCGGAGTCAACGCGTGGAGTACATGGATCAAGTCTCCGATAGATCCCCCCTCCTATGTGGGGTCCCCCAAGGTGCAATTCTCTCCCCTCTTCTCTTCAACATCTACATTAGACCCCTTGCTAGTTTGGCTCAGAGTTTCGGCCTGGACTGCTACCAATATGCAGATGATACCCAACTCCTTCTGCGTCTGGAGCCTGGAGCAACGTCAATTCCAGACAATTTCACCCGATGTCTGGAAGCTCTGTCAAACTGGCTACGTGCTAGCAGACTGAAGGTGAACCCGGTGAAGACTGAGATTCTCTGGCAGGTCTGACTCCTCCGTTGCCCACCTTCGATGGTGCCGCCCTATCTCCATCGACCACTGTTAAGAGCTTAGGTGTTGTTTTGGATTCGCAGCTGACAATGGAAGCTCAGGTCGCTGCTGCCAGCAAACAGGCCTTTTTCCATCTACGACAAGCGAGGCAACGGGCACCCTCCCTATCTGATGAGGCTCTGGCAACGGTCATCCATGCCACGGTCACGTCTAGGCTGGACTATTGCAACGCCCTGTATGTGGGCCTTCCGATGTCTACAACCCGAAAGCTTCGTATTGTTCAGAATGCGGCAGCCAGGCTACTCACAAGAACGCCCATGAAATGCCATAGAACACCAGTGCTGCAACATTGACATTGGCTTCCAACTGAGTCCCGTGGCCTGTCTAAGATGCTAGTTCTGACCTTTAAAACTCTTTACGGCCAGGGTCCATTGTACCTTAGGGACTGCCTCTCCTTCTCCCATCATCGGAGGTCGCAACGACCATCCCAACGTGACTTACGCAGGTTCGCAGCTTGGGAGTGATCCTGGACTCATCGCTGAGCCTGGAACCCCAGGTCTCAGCGGTGGCCGGGAGAGCTTTCGCACAATTAAAACTTGTGCGCCAGCTGCGCCCGTACCTTGGGAAGTCGGATCTGGCCACAGTGGTCCACGCTCTTGTCACATCCCGGTTGGATTACTGCAACGCACTCTACATGGGGTTGCCTTTGAAGACTGCTCGGAAACTTCAACTAGTCCAGCGAGAAGCAGCCAGATTGCTCACCGGAGCGGCGTACAGGGAGCACACCACCCCCCTGTTGCGTCAGCTCCACTGGCTGCCGATCCAATTCCGAGCACAATTCAAAGTGCTGGTTTTGACCTACAAAACCCTATACGGTTCCGGCCCAGTGTATTTGTCCGAACGGATCTCCCTCTACATCCCACCTTGAAGTTTAAGATCTTCTGGGGAGGCCCTGCTCTCGACCCCGCCAGTGGCACAAGTGAGGCTGGCGGGGACGAGGAGCAGGGCCTTCTCAGTGGTGGCCCCCCACCTGTGGAACTCACTCCCCGGGGAGATCAGATCGACGACTTCCCTTCTAGCGTTTAGGAAAAAACTAAAGACCTGGATGTGGGACCAAGCTTTTGGCCATGCTGACAACTAACTAAAGGACCTGTCGATAGACAAGGACAATGGAATGGAATGGATATATGGACTCTGATATGAGATAGTTTTTATGATTTTATTAGGTATTGATGTTTTATTTTAATTGTTGAATTGTTATATTTTGTATTGTTTGTTGTGTGTTTTGGGCATCTAATTGTGCCTTTCCTGTAAGCCGCCCTGAGTCCCCCTCGGGGTGAGAAGGGCGGGGTATAAGTAGATGAAATAAATAAATAAATAAATTACTCCATATACCGGGTCCTAGAGAAGGGCACTTGGAAAGTACCAAACGCAGGTGGGCTTTTTCAATTTCTGCCCCTGCCTTGTGGAATTCCTTGCCACCCTATGTGAGAGCCACGCGTGACTGAGGGCCTTTTACTCTCACACTTAAGACCTGGCTTTTTACGAGAGCATTCGATCTCTGTTAATTTTTAATTTTTGCATGTATTATTTATTTATTTATTTATTTACTCCATTTGTATACCGCATATATCAGCCTGCGACGGCGACTCAATGCGGTTTACAATAAAAATGGCAACACTGACAATATATAAGACGTACATACACAAACAACACACACAGTCATCAACGCCTCAATTAGAATCAGATCCCGTTCTCATAGTCCTTTTTCGTTCCTTGTTCAATGCCGTCTTACTGAGTTAGTTGTCATTGCATAGTTGTCCAAACGCCTGCTCATAGAGCCACGTCTTAACCCTCCTCCGAAACACCAGCAACGAAGGGGCCTGCCTGATGTCCACTGGTAGGGCATTCCATAGCCGAGGGGCCACCACTGAGAAGGCCCTGTCTCTCGTCCCCGCCAACCGCGCCTGCGACGCCGGCGGGACCGAGAGCAGGGCCTCCCCGGACGATCTTAAAGTCCTCGCCGGTTCATAGGTGGAGATGCGTTCGGAGAGGTAGGTGGGGCCGGAACTGTGTAGGGCTTTATAGGCTAAAGCCAGCACCTTGAATTGTGCCTGGTAGCAAATTGGCAGCCAGTGGAGCTGGCTCAGTAGCGGAGTGGTGTGCTCCCTGAGTGCCGCTCCTGTTAGCAACCTGGCTGCCGAGCGCTGGACCATCTGAAGCTTCCGGGCAGTCTTCAAGGGCAACCCCACGTAGAGCGCGTTGCAGTAATCTATACGGGATGTGACAAGAGCGTGGACTACCGTGGCCAAGTCCGACTTCCCAAGATACGGGCGCAGCTGGCGCACGAGCCGAAGCTGTGCAAATGCTCCTCTGGAAACCGCTGAAACTTGGGGTTCCAAGCTTAGCGAAGAATCCAGAGTCACACCCAAGCTGCGAACCTGCGTCTTCAGGGGGAGTGCGACCCCATCCAACACAGGCTGTAACCCTATACCCTGTTCGGCCTTCCGACTGACCAGGAGTACCTCTGTCTTGTCTGGATTGAGTTTCAATTTGTTCGCCCTCATCCAGACCGTCACAGCGGCCAAGCACCGGTTCAGGACCTGGACAGCCTCCTTAGTAGCAGGTGGAAAGGAGTGACAGAGTTGGACGTCATCTGCGTACAGATAACACCGCACCCCGAAACTCCGGATGATCTCGCCCAGCGGCTTCATGTAGATGTTATTTTATCTTTTGTAATTTAGTTGTAAATCACCTGGAGCATTCTCGGATGGAGGGCAATTAATAAGTTATTAAATGATGATGATGATGATGATGATGATGATGATGATGATCTGACCCTCCAATGGTTTGAGGGACCGTGACCCAGCCCTCTGTTTAAAAAGTTTGAGCCTAGTTGGGAATTTCCATCTCAGTTGGTCTCAACCAATCAGGGACACAAATCCTAGCCACTCATTTCCAAATTGTGCGACCGGTCGATACTATCAGAGTGATACGACTCCGTTGTATCCCTCTGATACGTTGTGGTCGAGGACTGGCAGTGCCAAGGCAAACGAATCATTCCGTCCCCACTGAAAGACATCAAGCATTTCTCTTTCTCTGCCGGAAAATAACGCTATGTAACACGATCATGGAATCATAGTATCCTGGTGGGCCATCCAGTCCAACCCCATTCTGACAAGAAGCAGGGAAGTTGCATTCAAAACATCCCCAACAGATGAACATCCAGCATCTGCTTAAAAGCCTCCAAAGAAGGAGGACAGGAAAAGAGATTGAAAGACGGGCTCAAAGCCAACCTTAAAAACTGTGGCACAGACACTGAGAACTGGGAAGCCCTGGCCCTTGAGTGCTCCAGCTGGAGGTCAGTTGTAACCAGCAGTGCTGCAGAATTTGAAGAGGCACGAATGGAGGGCGAAAGAGAGGAACATGCCAAGAGTAAGGCGCGTCAAGCCAACCCCGACCGGGACCGCCTTGCACCTGGAAACTGATGTCCTCACTGTGGGAGAAGATGCAGATCAAGAATAGGGCTCCGCAGTCACCTACAGACCCACCACCTGCTTTCTTCTCCTTTTCCTTTTCCTTCTCTTTCTCTTTCTCTGCTTTTCTTTTTCCTTCTCCACTTCCTTCTCATCCTTCTTGTCCTCTTTCTCTTTCTAATTTCCTTCTCCTCTTCTGCTTCCTTCTCCTCTTCCTTTTGCTTCTCTTTCTCTTCACCTGCCTTTCTTTTTCCTTCTCCACTTCCTTCTCGTCCTTCTCCTCCTCTTTCTCTTTCTAATTTACTTCTCATCTTCTGCTTTCTTCTCCTCTTCCTTTTGCTTCTCTTTCTCTTCACCTGCCTTTCTTTTTCCTTCTCCACTTCCTTCTCGTCCTTCTCCTCCTCTTTCTCTTTCTAATTTACTTCTCCTCTTCTGCTTCCTTCTCCTCTTCCTTTTGCTTCTCTTTCTCTTTACCTGCCTTTCTTTTTCCTTCTCCACTTCCTTCTCATCCTTCTCCTCTTTCTAATTTCCTTCTCCTCTTCTGCTTCCTTCTCCTCTTCCTTTTGCTTCTCTTTCTCTTCACCTGCCTTTCTTTTTCCTTCTCCACTTCCTTCTCGTCCTTCTCCTCCTCTTTCTCTTTCTAATTTACTTCTCCTCTTCTGCTTTCTTCTTCTCTTCCTTTTGCTTCTCTTTCTCTTCTCCTTTCTCTTTACCTGCTTTTCTTTTTCCTTCTCCACTTCCTTCTCATCCTCCTCTTTCTTTCTCATTTCCTTCTCTTCTGCTTTCTTCTTCTCTTCCCTTTGCTTCTCTTTCTCTACTCCTTTTCCTTTACCTGCTTTTCTTTTTCCTTCTTCACTTCCTTCTTGTCCTCCTCCTCCTCCTTCTCTTTCTAATTTCCTTCTCTTCTTCCGCTTTCTTCTTCTCTTCCTTTTGCTTCTCTTTCTCTACTCCTTTTCCTTTACCTGCCTTTCTCTTTCCTTCTCTATTCCCTTCTTCTCCTGGCCTTCTTCCTCCTCTCCCTTTCCTCCTCCTCCTCCTCCCTTTCTCTTAATTGTCTTCCCGACCTTTTCCTTCTCACTCTCCTCCCCCCTTCCTCTTCTTTTTCTCCTTCTTTCCTTTTCTTCTTTTTCCTCTTCCTCGGACACTGTGACTCATACAAATGTGCAGATTCTCAAAGGCGACTCTCCGGTGAAGCTGCCTTTGCCAAGACCATAAAAATCATCATCATCATCATCATCATTGAATAACTTATTAATCACCCTCCATCCGAGAAAGCTCTAGGCGATTTACAGCTAAATCGTAAAAGATAAAATACATACATACAGAATTGAAAAATCAACAGAGATCGAATGCTCTCGTAAAAAGCCAGGTCTTAAGTGCGAGAGAAAAAGGTCCTAAGTCACGCGTGGCTCTCATGTAGGGCGGCAAGGAAAGAGAGAAAGCCCACCTGCTCCTGGTCCTTTCCAAGGGCACTTCTCTAGGACCCGGTATATGGAGTAAGTCACGTTGGGATGGTCGTTGCGACCTCCGATGATGGGAGAAGGAGAGGCGGTCCCTAAGGTACGATGGACCCTGGCCGTAAAGAGTTTTGAAGGTCAGAACTAGCATCTTAGACAGGCCACGGGACTCAGTTGGAAGCCAATGTCAATGTTGCAGCACTGGTGTTAGATGGCATTTCATGGGCGTTCTTGTGAGTAACCTGGCTGCCGCATTCTGAACAATACGGAGCTTTCGGGTCGTAGACATCGGAAGGCCCACATACAGGGCGTTGCAATAGTCCAGCCTAGACGTGACCGTGGCATGGATGACCGTTGCCAGAGCCTCGTCAGATAGGTAGGGTGCCCGTTGCCTCATTTGTTGTAGATGGAAAAAGGCTTGTTTGCTGGCAGCAGCGACCTGAGCTTCCATTGTCAGCTGCGAATCCAAAACGACACCCAAACTCTTAACGGTAGGCGAAGGAGATAGGGCAGCACCATCGAAGGTGGGTAATGGAGGAGTCAGACCATGTCTTCGCCAGGTTCACCTTCAGTCTGCTAGCACGTAGCCAGTTTGACAGATCCTCCAGACATCGGGTGAAATTGTCTGCAATTGACGTTGCTCCAGGCTCCAGGCGCAGAAGGAGTTGGGTATCGTCTGCATATTGGTAGCAGTCCAGGCCGAAACTCCGAGCCAAACTAGCAAGGGGTCTAACGTAGATGTTGAAGAGAAGAGGAGAGAGAATTGCACCTTGGGGGACCCCACATAGGAGGGGGGATCCATCGGAGACTTGATCCATGTACTCCACGCGTTGACTCCGGTTCCGGAGAAATGAGTTGAACCAATTAAGGGCCTGACCATGAACTCCGGACATGGCAAGACGGTGAATCATTAGATCGTTGTAATGCAGCTGACACCCAGCCAGTTACACCACAATATTCTCCCAGTTCTCCAAAACTATCCTGCAAAATTGGAGGTGGACCATGGCATCTCTTCACGTCCTAACGCTGAGATGCCAACTCTCCTCACCTTGTCCCACCTTCTCCCTTCTCAACCACATAGGAAGTCAATTAATTTTAGGACTTGTTTTGACTTCTCCCTCCATTGGGATTTGTCAAAGTTTGGCTCAAAGCATTTTGGAAGACCCTCCAACGCAAGCGATGTGCCCCCATGCGCCCAAGTGAGAAGCTCCCTCCTCCTTTGCTAGATGGATCATGATAGCTGCAAACAGGGCATGATAACAAAGACTCCTCCTCCTCCTCCTCCTCCTCCTCCTCCTCCTCCACCTCCTCCTCCTCCTCCTCCTCCTCCTCCTCCTCTTTTAGCTCTATCTCCGAGGGAAGCTCCAGTAATTGCATCTGAAATCTCTAAATCCCTTCAGTGTGGGGGAGAGAAAAGCACATCAGATAGCCAACGGGGAACGATTTGAGGATAATGCTAGGAACAGAATGTCCGGGGCGTAGAAGAATATTATTGAACATCTGCAATAATGTCTTTGGAGAAAACGCTCTCGGTTCTCTTTTGTTTGGAAGGGTATTTATGGTCGCCCCCTGAGATGTTCTTCAGGCCTGTGGAGCATGGAGCTCCACTGATGGGCTTCCATGGGCAATGGTGGAGATACAGCTCTTGATCTTTGCTTCTTCTGTCATCGAGGACAGCGGAGGACCCCGCCTTCAAGTTGGTCTGACACATAGCCGAGAGTTCCGCAGTTCCTAGGAGCCACAATTGGGACAAACTGATGAAATGTGCCCCAACAGATAGCTCAAAACAGGGACTGCACTCAGCCTCTATGCTTTTCTATCACTTTCCCCCAAGCCCTAACATTGTAACTATTCCTCTAATAAAGATACTTGAGATTGCAACTTTTTAACTTTCTCGCTTGATACTTTGTGTCTCTCCTTGCCTGAACTATCAAATTGCATGAAAGTAACCTTTTCCAGGCTCCGGGGAACCACAAGCCTGCCTGGAATGCCTCCCTGGCATTCTGGGGACGCCGGATCTGCGTTATTTGAAACCGCGGATACGGGGTCTCTCCTTTCGGATCTCGATATCTGCAAAAATCACAAAATGGCGGATCGGCTCCATTTTAATGTCTTATTTTTCTGCACTAAATTCTTATCAGATCAGGGACAGGAAAACTCTCCTTGAGTCAATCAACCCTTTCATCAACAAGACAATAACTCAATGCCCCAGCTGGCCGATTCCCCCCCAGACGCAGGGACACATAGGTTTCAAGATGTCATAATCCCATTACTCTCCATTGTCCCTGATCGTCCTGCCTCCTCTTCCCTGATTCGTCGATCCCCAGAAGCGGGGAAAGCGTCCTGATAGGCTCCCCAGAAGCGGGGAAGCCTTGTGATTGGCCCAGGCTGAGGGCGGGCCGCCAAGCCTCCTCCCAGCTGTTTGGCCACCAGCCAATCACCGTCAAGCTGGGCGGGGAAGGGCGGGTGGGAAATTTGAAATCTCTGAACATGTTTTTGCTATAAAAATGCTTCCAAACTTTGTATTGGTATGCTTGCATGTGAATGATCACTGCAATTGCATTCGCTTCAGCTGAATCGCTCAATAAACCTCGGTGCCACTTCTTCGCCTTGGCAAGAGTCTAATTTCAATTATTAATATTAATAAAACTGCTGGAATCAGGGTCCTTTGATGGCTTGCCGAGGTCGCAGATTGTTTTTGGTGCGGTCCTAGGGGTCTCTCTTACAGGGGAGACCCTCCAAAAGTCTAGCTTTACTTCTTTCTAAAGGAACCACCTCATTGGAACGCATTTCTGGGCATAGCTCCTGCCCATATATTTGTTGGTCGGAATCTATATAAATAAAAATGTAATGTTTGTTTGTGGGATGGACATAACTCAAAAACCACAGGACGCATTGACACCAAATTTGGACACAAGACACCTCTCTGGCCAACGAGTGACCATCACTCATAAATACACTGAAAAACACAGCGGAAGAGACTTAAAAATCCAAAAAAAAATTAAAAATACATTAAATAACAATCTAATGTTTGTTTGTGGGATTCACATAACTCAAAAACCACAGGACGCATTGACACCAAATTTGGACACAAGACACCTCTCTGGCCAACGAGTGACCATCACACATAAAAATACTGAAACACACAGTAGAAAAGAATTTAAAAAGGAAAAAAAATATACATTACAACGCATGGGCAAAACCACACACACACACACACACACACACACACGGCACGGATAGAGTTACATTGGATAACTTGTTGCTCGTAATAATTTCATTAAAATTACCTTTTTGAAATGATATCGAAGCTTTTGTAAAAACTGGAAGTCCCTTTGCCCTTCTGAAGCTTTTTCCTCCATTTGTGTTATTACTCAGGAAGTGAGTCAGAAATGATTCAGATTTCCCCATTTCTGGTCCCGAGTCTCAGCTCAAGCCAGAGAAGCCAGTTTTAAACCAGAGAAGGAAGGAATTTCCTTGCCTCGGCTCGAGGCAGAGAAGCCAGTTTTAAACCAGAGAAGGAAGCGTCTCAAGCCAGAGAAGCCAGTTTTGAACCAGAGAAGGAAGGAATTTTCTGGTTTCAGCTCAAGACAGAGAAACGAGTATTAAACCAGAGAAGGAAGGAATTTCCTGGCCTCGGCTGAAGCCAGAGAAGCCAGTTTTAAACTAGAGAGGGAAGGAATTTCCTGGCCTTGGCTCAAGACAGAGAAACAAGTTTTAAACCAGAGAAGGAAGGAATTTCCTGGCCTCGGCTCAAGACAGAGAAACAAGTTTTAAACTAGAGAGGGAAGGAATTTCCTGGCCTTGGCTCAAGACAGAGAAACAAGTTTTAAACCAGAGAAGGAAGGAATTTCCTGGCCTTGGCTCAAGACAGAGAAACAAGTTTTAAACTAGAGAGGGAAGGAATTTCCTGGCCTCGGCTCAAGACAGAGAAGCAAGTTTTAAACCAGAGAAGGAAGGAATTTCCTGGCCTCGGCTGAAGCCAGAGAAGCCAGTTTT
>NW_026844811.1:348316-478316 GCF_025583915.1 Anolis sagrei ordinatus
TATATGCAAAAATTAACGAATGTTTAACGAATTAACGAATTAACGAACGAAACCGCACAGGCCTACTATCTAGTCCAATCTACATCAAGGTAGGAATCCACAAGTAAAAGGCTACTGAGTGATGACCATCTAATGTCTGTTTGAGGACCTCCACAGATGGAGAGTCCATCACTCTTTGGGCTTGTCCAAGTTGGACACTCAGTTCCGGAAGATACAATTAAAGCACCTTTGAAAGATGCAAATTCCAGCTTTTTTAAACATTTCCAAAGATGGTGATTCCACTCCTCCCCCCAAGGCAGTATGTGGAGAATATACTTAGTAACACCCTTTTGTGTTTCAGTAATGTTTGTTTTCTTTAGAGGGTTTAAATCACAATGATCTTCACAATGAGGCTGGTATAAAGTGTTAACAATAAGAAAACGTTTATTTAACAGGCTTAAACTTTTTCTGGTACAAATGCGTAGTGGTTTTTGTAAGTTACTGGTACATAAGCTTCCGGTTACTTTTGATGTACAATTCTTAGATGGGTTGTGGGTTCAAATTTTGATGTTAACAAAACAGGAGATTATCTCAGGAAATTAATAATAATTCCAAATAAAATCCCCCCTTGCTGGAACCTAGCCAATAGCCTTTGGTCGAGCCTTCCTCAGGAACAAAGAACAGACCACAAACAAGATCTTATTCCACTGTCTGTATTCCTAGCTAATTTCTCTAGCTCTTGAATACCACAAAAGATTAACGCAGCTCTCCTATCTAACACCAACCAACTGTTATCACCACCTGACAAACTCCCAACGGATAAATTCCAACGGCCAACTCAAGCCTCAGTTCAAAAGGTACTTTTTTTCTTTTTGAATGCTTGGCTCCACCCTCTATTTTCTAACCAATCCTGACCATCTAATCTCTGCTTCCTGGATTAGGACACGCCCCCTCTAGAAAACCCTTAATTAAGATGGCGTCTCCTTGTTTCCCTATCCTAAGATGGCCGCCAGGGCTTCGCCAGGCTCACATTCCAGCTGCTTAAGGTAAGTTCTTTACAACCATCATAATATCTCAAAGATGACCACCATAACATCTTCTCCAAGCCAAACATGTCTTTCTCATGGTTGTTCCTCAGAGGAATTCATGGTTTTCAGACCTTTGATCATCTTGAGATAGTTAAAGATGACCATCATATCATCTCAAAGATGACCACCATGACATCTTCTCCAAGCCAAACATGTTTTTCTTGTGGTTGTTCCTCAGAGGAATTCATGGTCTTAGACCTTTGATCATCTTGAGATCAAAGGTCTACGTCCCTGGGCAACATCCTTGCAGACGGCCAATTCTCTCACACCAGAAGTGACTTGCAATTTCTCAAGTCACTCCTGACACGACCAAAAAAAAAAGAGTTAAAGATGACCACCATAACATCTTCTTCAAGCCAAACATGTCTTTCTCATGGTTGTTCCTCAGAGGAATTCATGGTTTTCAGAGCTTTGATCATCTTGAGATAGTTAAAGATTACCACCATAGCATCTTCTGTAAGCCAAACTTGTCTTTCTCATGGTTGTTCCTCACAGGAATTCATGGTTTCCAGACCTTTGATCATCTTGAGATAGTTAAAGATGACCACCATAGCATCTCAAAGATGACCACCATGACATCTTCTCCAACCCAAACATGTCTTTCTCATGGTTGTTCCTCAGAGGAATTAAGGGTTTTAGACCTTTGATCATCTTGAGACAGTTAAAGATGACCACCATAACATCTTCTCCAAGCCAAACATGTCTTTCTCATGGTTGTTCCTCACAGGAATTCCAGACCTTTGATCATCTTGAGATAGTTAAAGATGATCATCATAACATCTCAAAGATGACCACCATAACATCTTCTTAAAGCCAAACATGTCTTTCTCGTGGTTGTTCCTCAGAGGAATGCATGGTTTTCAGACCTTTGATCATTGTGAGATAAAGATGACCACCATAGCATATTCTCTAAGCCAAACTTGTCTTTCTCATGGTTGTTCCTTACAGGAATTCATGGGTTCCAGACCTTTGATCATCTAGAGATAGTTAAAGATGACTATCATATCATCTCAAAGATGGCCACCATGACATCTTCTCCAAGCCAAACAAGTCATTCTCGTGGCTGTTCCTCAGAGGAATTAATGGTTTTCAGAGCTTTGATCATCTTGAGATAGTTAAAGATGTAACATCTCAAAGATGACCACCATAACATCTTCACCAAGCCAAACATGTCCTTCTCATGATTGTTCCTCAGATGAATTCATGGATTTCAGACCTTTGATCATCTTGATCACTCTTCTTTGGGCACAGATCCTTCTTGAATTGTGGTGCCCGGAATTGATTATTTCAGATGACTTCTGACCAAAAGCAGAAGATAGGAAGCCACCTTGAAGAATGAAGTGAGGAACAATGCAATGGGCAGCATTTTTTCCTTCCAAGACTCTATCTCCAAAACTATTCAGAGGAAGCCACAAAAAGTGACAACTGAATCATCTCAATGATATATTGCTCTTATTTGTTTTTTCTCTTCTTCTGGTGCCTATTTTTAGCCACTTGGAACCAGCAAGATTCTGAGCAAATGTATAACTCTGTGGGATTAGCATGCCAAAGCGAGTGAAAGGGATATGGGACACATTCATCAGCCATGGATTATTTATTAAATAGAGGATGTGATGGAAGGATAGATGGATGGAGAAAGAACTCTGTCCCAGGGATAGGGATAATATTTGTCATTATTCATCCCCAGGTCAAAAACAGGTTTCTTCACAATTGGGGAACCCCAGTGGCAGGAATAATAGAGCAGCGTTGATCTTAAACAAAATTTTGTGTTGGTAGCCAAATGTCCTGAAGTGCTGTGGAAGAATGATTCTTGAAAGGAAACACTTCGGATTTTCCCTACAGAGAACAATAAAACCAGAAGGAGGGGAAGAATGAATGGCATGACGTGATTATTAGGCTTGGGTAACAATGGAAAAAATTGTTTCTAAACTCGTTTCGTTTTTAGTAGGCCTGGGTAACAACGCAAAAATTTGTTTCTAAAATCGATTTGTATTTGGGGGTTTTTTTTGTTTCGATATTTAAAATAATTACAAAATTTTCCTTTTAAAAATTTCGATATTTACAAAATTTCGTAAATGGTAAAAAATTAACGAATCGATTTCCGAAACAATAACGAATCGATTCGTTAATAGCGGACGCGACCGCGAAATACGCTAAAAAACCTCCAAAAACTTCTGAAGCTTCCCTCTCCCTCTGTTCTTGACTGTTGGTGTGATATTATAATTTTTTTTCACTAATTAAACCATAAAACTGGCCCAGACATGCGGAAATAATAACGAAACGACCTCTGAACAATAACGAAACGAATACAATAACGAAATACGAAGCATTTACAAAACGTGTTTGAAAATTCGGTTTTTTAAATGATTGCTCCAGAATGGTTTGTTATCGTTTTGTAATTGGAAAAATTAACGAATTATTAGCGAATTACGAATTAACGAAACGAAACCGCCCAGGCCTAGTTTTTAGGGGTCCATCGCGTTTCGGTTTTTTAAAGAATTCCGAAATCTTCCTTTTAAAAATTTCGACATATACGAAATTTCGTAATATTGCGAATCGATTCGTTAATGGCGGGCGATTGCGCAATATGCTAAAAAACCCTCCAAATGGGACAGGGGGAACTTCTGAAGCTTCCCTCTCCCTCTGTTGTTGACTGTTGGTGTGATAAAACAAACAACAACTATAAAACTTGCACCAGACATGCGAAAATAATTTCGAAACAATTACGAAATAATTACAAAATAATTACGAAATAATTACGAAATAATTACGAAATGAATTGAAAAAATTGTTTTGAATCTTTATTACTCCTCACACAATTCCTGCATGGCTCAATATTGGATCGTAAGCTAATTTAAATACGAATTAATAACGAATTACGAAATTAAATCTTTCTCTCTCCTGTTTCTGGGACAGATTTCCACCTGGGATTGAGACCAAGGTATGGGATGAAGGTCTACCATGGTCTTGCGTGACTCTGTAGCATTGCATTCTCCTGTCATTTTTTTGTTTTGCTTCCGTGAGACACAAAGAGATGGGAGAAAATTAAACATGAAAATTTAATTAAACTGTCTGCCAACCGCTCTCCGCAGAATGGACGTTGGCTCCCAAGATTATTTGCAAGAGAGCAATAATAGCATCCAATTAGGGTGCGAATCAACCTGAAACGGAAGTTGGAGTTACAAATCAACTTGCTCCATAAACAGGCAGGGGTTTGCATCTTATTAAGTGTGTTTTATAGTTCAATTATACTCTGCCTCCTTTTTTTGTTTATTTGCAACTTCGTCTTGATTTAAACCTAATGCTCACATCTAAATGCCTTTGTGCGGGAGCTAATGTGGTGCGCTTTGATCATGCTGGATAGAGGGTGTGATCTAAACCTTAGGAAGAATTTCCTGATGGTCAGAGATGTCAGAACTTGGACTATGATGGAGTCTCCCCATTGTTACAACGAGAAATTAGGGCTGGGTAACAACGGAAAAAATTGTTTCTAAACTCGTTTCGTTTTTAGGGGGTCCATTGCGTTTCGTTTTTTAAAAGAATTCCGAATTTTTCTTTAAAATTTTTTCGTTATTTAAGAAATTTCGTAAATTTCGAATTGATTCGTTAATGGCGGACGCGACGGCGCAATACGCTAAAAAAACCTCCAAATGGGACAGGGGGAACTTCTGAAGCTTCCCTCTCCCTCTGTTGTTGACTGTTGGTGTGATAATTATATATTTTTTTCACTGATAAAACAAACAACAACTATAAAACTTGCACCAGGCATGTGGAAATAATAACAAAACAATTTTGAAACGATTTCGAAACGATTTCGAAACGATTTCGAACCAATTACGAAACAATTACGAAATAAATTGAAAAATTGGTTTCGATTTTTAGTTGCTCTTGCATGGCTCAATATCGGATCGTAAGCTAATTTAAATACGAATCAATAACGAATTACGAAATTAACGAATGAAACCGCCCAGCCCTACTAGAAATACATCTCGTATGGAACGCTTCCTATGGTCTCCTATGGCAGAGATGTCCTTTTGGATCTAGAGATGATTGGACTCATTGGAGAAGATGATAAAAGTGGGAAAAGTGGAAGGATTTGGGAAAGATGGAGACCACATTACAGGAGGATGCATTCCATCAAGAAAGCCATACGTGATGTCTTGGCCTAGCTTTTCCCTGCTCTGTTTCACTTCATTGTTTTGTTCTCCCTTTGGTGTGGACTTTTCCATTTCCGCTTAGTTTTAGGGGCGGAGCTTAAAACCCCTAGAGGCGTGGTTCTGTTGGTTTAGCCCTTTTGCCTCAGAACTTGTCTGAAAGGCTTTCCCCTCCTTTTTAGTCTGTGCCAGTGTTTTAGAGAAGGCCAGAAATTGTCTGGGTTCCTTGTCCTGGCAATCTAAACAGGCATTCTATATCACGTATATACCTCATACCTCATAGAACCTCGTAGCTCTATATACTAGGCTTGGGCGGTTTCGTTCGTTAATTTCGTAATTCGTTATTAATTCGTATTTAAATTAGCTTACGATCCAATATTGAGCCATGCAGGACTACTGTGAGGAGTAATTAAAAATCGAAACAATTTTTCCAATTTATTTCGTATTGTTTCGTAATTGTTTCGTAATTGTTTCGTAATTGTTTCGTAATTGTTTTGTAATTATTTCCGTATGTCTGGTGCAAGTTTTATAGTTGTTGTTTGTTTTATCAGTGATAAAAATAAATTATCACACCAACAGTCAACAACAGAGGGAGAGGGAAGCTTCAGAAGTTCCCCCTGTCCCATTTGGAGGGTTTTTTAGCGTATTGCGCAATCGCGTCCACCATTAACGAATCAATTCGTAATTTTACGAAATTTCGTATATTTCGAACTTTTTTAAAGGAAAATTTTGGAATTCTTAAAAAAAACGAAACGCAAGGCCCCCCCTAAAAACGAAAAGAGTTTAGAACCAAATTTTTCCGTTGTTACCCAAGCCTACTATATACCTCATAGAACTTCATAGCTGTATTCCTCACAGTCATCATAGCTTGTATTCATACCATCATTATAGTATATACCTCATAGTCTGTGCCAGTGTTTTAGAGAAGGCCAGAAATTGTCTGGGTTCCTTGGCCTGGCAATCTAAACAGGCATTCTATATCACGTATATACTAGGCCTGTTTGATCAAGAAAAAATTTGTTTCTAAAATCGATTTGTAATTGGGGTGTTTTTTTGTTTCGATATTTAAAATAATTACAAAACTTTCCAAAAAAAGTTTTGGTATTTAAGAAATTTTGTAAATATTAACGAATTTTTAGAATATTTTTGGTATTTCTTAAGAATAATATTAAAATAATATTAAAAAATATTTTAAAATGGAAAATTAACCAAAAAATGGCCCAAATGTGGACCAAAAACAGGCAGGATACAGCAAATGAGAGCACACACCAACAGAAGAGTCTTTTCTTTTTTAGAATATTTTTTAAGAATAATATTAAAATAATATTAAAAAATAATATTAAAATAATATTAAAAAATATTTTAAAATGGAAAATTAACCAAAAAATGGCCCAAATGTGGACCAAACACAGGCAGGATACAGCAAATGAGAGCACACACCAACAGAAGAGTCTTTTCTTTTTTAGAATATTTTTTAAGAATAATATTTAAAAATAATATTAAAAAATAATATTAAAAAATAATATTAAAAATAATATTAAAAAATAATATTAAAAATATTTTAAAATGGAAAATTAACCAAAAAATGGCCCAAATGTGGACCAAACACAGGCAAGAGACAGCAAATGAAGCAAGCAGCACTCACAGCAGCAAGGAATGAATCCAATCCCAGTTGCTAGCAGCAGCCATTGCCAAGCCAACCCAATGCAAACTCCCTCGCCCTCTGCAGCAAGCTACGGGCCGCGCGGAGCCGCTTTGAAAGGGCTCGCCGGCCAATCAAAAACAGACAGCCACGGACCCATGGTGCACTGCTTGGGAGCGCCGGATTGGCTCCCAGGCACCAGCACTCCAGCAGCCTCCACCCCATTAACGAAACGAGCGGAGGCTCGTTAAAACTATGGGGGTTGCTGGTTCGATATTTAAAAACCCTTCCGGGTTTGGTAATATGTTTCAATATCGCTTCGGAAATGCCAAAATTAACGAATTAATAACGAATTAACGAATTAACGAACGAAACCGCACAGGCCTAGTATATACCTCATACCTCATAGAACCTCGTAGCTCTATATACCTCATAGAACTTCATAGCTGTATTCCTCACAGTCATCATAGCTTGTATTCATACCATCATTATAGTATATACCTCATAGTCTGTGCCAGTGTTTTAGAGAAGGCCAGAAATTGTCTGGGTTCCTTGGCCTGGCAATCTAAATAGGCATTCTATAGCACATATATACCTCATACATCATAGACTCTCATAGCTCTATATACCTCATAGACCAGTGGTTCTCAACCTTCCTAATGGCACGACCCCTTAGTACAGGTCCTCATGTTGTTGTGACCCCCAACCATAAAATTATTTTCGTTGCTATTCCATAACTGTAATTTCGCTACTGTTATGAATTGTAATGTAAATATCTGATATGCAGGATGTATTTTCAGTCACTGGACCAAATTTGGCACAAATACCCGATACGCCCAAAATTTGAATACTGGTGGGGTTGGGGGTGATTGATTTTGTCATTTGGTAATGCTGGAGTTGCTGGGATTTATAGTTCACCTTAAATCAACGAGGCTTCTGAACTCCATCAATGATGGAATTGAATCAAACATGGCACACAGAATTCCCATGACCAAGAGCAAATACTGGGAAGTTCTGGTGGACAGTGACCTTGAGTTTTTGGAGATGTAGTTCACCTACATCCAGAGAACACTGTGGACTCAAGCAATGATGTGTCAGAGTTTGACAGTGCACAGCAGAAGGATTGCTAGATCAGCAGACACTGTGTTGTAAAATAAGGACTCTGCAGGCCTTTAGTTACAAAAGAAACTAAGTTTTAATAAGCACATTCAAAAGACACGTCTTACTACAGCGAGCTACAATTCAGGAACTAGTCAAAACGAAAGTCTCTTCTGCTTATCGTCTCTTGCTGAGACTAGTTACACCCTTCTGTTCCCAGTGAGAGCAAGCATTATCTTACTTCTCTCAGGGTTACTTAATCACAGCCTCATGGAATAAACATTCTGCACAGCATTTCTAATACACAGTGGAGTCCATCTTGGAAATACATAGAAGCACATTTAAAACACACACATAACTAAATTAATCCTGACATGATGGATCTGGATCAAACTTGGCACAAATACTCAATATGCCCAAATGTGAACACTGGTAGAGTTTGGAGAACAACGACCTTGTCATTTGGGAGTTGTAGTTGTTGGGATTTATAGTTCACCCACAATGCAATAGCATTCTGAACCCCACCAACGATAGAATTGGACCAAACTTTCTACACAGAACCCCCATGACCAACAGAAAATACGATGTTTTCTGATGGCCTTTGGTGACCCCTCTGACACCCCCTCGCAACCCCCACAGGGGTCCCGACCCCCAGGTTGAGAAACACTGTCATAGACCTTCATAGCTGTATATACTAGGCCTGTGCGGTTTCGTTCGTTAATTCGTTAATTCGTTAATAATTCGTTAATTTTACCATTTCCGAAGCGATATTGAAACATATTTCCAAACCCGGAAGGGTTTATAAATATCGAACCAGCAGCCCCCATAGTTTTAACGAGCCTCCGCTCGTTTCGTTAATGGGGTGGAGGCTGCTGGAGTGCTGGTGCATGGGAGCCAATCCGGCGCTCCCAAGCAGTGCACCATGGGTCCGTGGCTGTCTCTTTTTGATTGGCCGGCGAGCCCTTTCAAAGCGGCTCCGCGCGGCCCGTAGCTTGCTGCAGAGGGCGAGGGAGTTTGCATTGGGTTGGCTTGGCAATGGCTGCTAGCAACTGGGATTGGATTCATTCCTTGCTGCTGTGAGTGCTGCTTGCTTCATTTGCTGTCTCTTGCCTGTGTTTGGTCCACATTTGGGCCATTTTTTGGTTAATTTTCCATTTTAAAATATTTTTAATATTTTTTAATATTATTTTAATATTATTTTTAATATTATTTTAATATTATTCTTAAAAAATATTCTAAAAAAGAAAAGACTCTTCTGTTGGTGTGTGCTCTCATTTGCTGTATCCTGCCTGTGTTTGGTCCACATTTGGGCCATTTTTTGGTTAATTTTCCATTTTAAAATATTTTTAATATTATTTTAATATTATTTTTTAATATTATTTTAATATTATTCTTAAAAAATATTCTAAAAAAGAAAAGACTCTTCTGTTGGTGTGTGCTCTCATTTGCTGTATCCTGCCTGTGTTTGGTCATTTTTTGGTTAATTTTCCATTTTAAAATATTTTTTAATATTATTTTAATATTATTTTTTAATGTTATTTTTTAATATTATTTTTAAAAAATATTCTAAAAAAGAAAAGACTCTTCTGTTGGTGTGTGCTCTCATTTTCTGTCTCTTGCCTGTGTTTGGTCCACATTTGGGCCATTTTTTGGTTAATTTTCCATTTTAAAATATTTTTTAATATTATTTTAATATTATTCTTAAGAAATACCAAAAATATTCTAAAAATTCGTTAATATTTACAAAATTTCTTAAATACCAAAACTTTTTTTTTGGAAAGTTTTGTAATTATTTTAAATATCGAAACAAAAAAACACCCCAATTACAAATCGATTTTAGAACCAAATTTTTTCTTGATCAAACAGGCCTAGTATATACCTCACTCGCTACTCACCAGGCCGAGTTCTGGTTCTGCCGCTGGGACATAGCCTGGTGAGTGAGCAAGCAAGGGAGAATGGGTGAGCAAGCGAGGGAAGGCCGCAAAGGCAGAAGCGGCGGCAGAAGCAGAAGCCTTTGCGAGTGAGTGAGCAAGTGAGCAAGAAGGCCGGGAAAGGCAGCAGGAGCCTGGTTGCCTCTTCCAGGCTTCTGCCGCCACCGCTGTCTTCCCTTGCTCACTCACTCACCAGAATGGATGACAGTGGCAAAACCAGGACTCAGCCTGGTGAGTGAGCGAGCAATGGAGGAAAGGGCGAGGGAGCAAGGGAAGGGAGGGTGGCAAAGGCAGTGGCGGCTAATACGGAGTGTCGGATAAGCAGAAGTTGGATAAGCGGGCTATACTGTATATCACTTTTCTCAGGTGGTCCTGGAACGTAACACCCGTGATAAGTGAGGGAACACTATACTATTTTAAGTAATCCTTACTATGAGATGGAAAGAGTGTTCATTCTTATTCATAGAATCATAGAATCAAAGAGTTGGAAGAGACTAGGCTTGGGCGGTTTCGTTCGTTAATTTCGTAATTCGTTATTAATTCGTATTTAAATTAGCTTACGATCCAATATTGAGCCATGCTGGAAGAGTGTGAGGAGTAAATTAGATTCGAAACAATTTTTTCAATTTATTACATAATTATTTCGAAATTATTTCGTAATTAATTCGTAGTTTTTTCGTAATTATTTCGTAATTATTTTCGCATGTCTGGTGCAAGTTTTATAGTTGTTGTTTGTTTTATCACACCAACAGTCAACAACAGAGGGAGAGGGAAGCTTCAGAAGTTCCTCCTGTCCCATTTGGAGGTTTTTTTAGCATATTGCGCAATCTCGTCTGCCATTAACAAATCAATTCGTAATTTTACGAAATTTCATAAATTTTGAAATTTTTTAAAGGAAAATTTCGGAATTATTTAAAAAAAAGGAAACACAAGGGCCCTCTAAAAACAAAACGAGTCTAGAACCAAATTTTTCCGTGGTTACCCAGTCTTAAAAGATGATGCTGTCAAGGTGATGCATGCCATATGCCAGCAAATATGGAAAACACAAGAATGGCTATCAGACTGGAAAAAAATCAACTTATATCCCCATACCAAAAAAGGGAAATGCGAAAGACTGCTCCAACTTCCGTACAGTGGCCCTTATTTCTCATGCCAGTAAGGTAATGCTCAAGATCCTGCAAGGAAGACTCCAGCAATACATGGAGCGAGAGTTGCCAGATGTTCAAGCTGGGTTTAGAAAAGGTAGAGGAACGAGAGACCAGATTGCCAATATCCGCTGGATAATGGAGAAAGGCAGGGAGTTTCAGAAAAACATCTACTTCTGCTTCATTGACTATTCTAAAGCCTTTGACTGTGTGGATCATCATAAATGGTGGCAAGTTCTGGGTGGGATGGGCATCCCAAGCCCCCTTCCCTCTCTCCTGAGGAATCTGTACAAGGACCAAGGAGCAACAGTCAGAACTGACCACGGAACAACAGACTGGTTCAAGATTGGGAAAGGCGTACGGCAAGGCTGCATCCTCTCACCCAACCTTTTTAACTTGTATGCAGAACACATCATGCGAGGATGTGCGGGGCTTGAGGAGATGCAAAGCTGGGGTGAAAATTGCTGGAAGAAACATTAACAACCTCAGATATGCAGATGACATCACTCTGATGGCCTGAAAGCGAGGAGGAGCTGAGGAGCCTTCTAATCAAGGTGAAAGAAGAAAGCGCAAAATCCGGGTTGCAGCTAAACATCAAAAAAACCAAGATTATGGCAACAAGAATGATTGGCAACTGGAAAGTAGAGGGAGAAACCGTGGAGGCCGTGACAGACTTTGTGTTTCTAGGCACAAAGATTACTGCAAATGCAGACTGTAGCCAGGAAATCAGAAGACGCTTCCTTCTTGGGAGGAGAGCAATGTCCAGTCTCGATAAAATGGTGAAGAGTGGAGACATCAGACTGGCAACAAAGATCCATTGCCTAGTCCAAGCCATGGTCTTCCCTGTAGTAACCTACGGATGTGAGGGCTGGACCTTAGGGAAGGCTGAGCGAAGGAAGATCGATGCTTTTGAACTGTGGTGTTGGAGGAAAGTGCTGAGAGTGCCTTGGACTGCGGGGGGATCCGGCCAGTCCATCCTCCAGGAAGTGAAGCCCGACTGCTCACTGGAGGGAAGGATACTAGAGACAAAGTTGAAGTCCTTTGGCCACATCATGAGGAGACAGCAAAGCCTAGAGAAGACAATTATGCTGAGGAAGGTGGAGGGCAAGAGGAAGAGGGGCCGGCCGGGGGCAGGATGGATGGATGGCATCCTTGAAGTGACTGGACTGACCTTGAGGGAGCTGGGGGTGGTAACGGCCGACAGGGAGCTCTGGCGTGGGCTGGTCCATGAGGTCACGAAGAGTCGGAGACGACTGAACGAATGAACAACAACAACAACCCAGTCCTAGAAGAGACCTCATGGATACATTTCTGCCAACGATGAACAAGTTTTCTGAAGCTGTCATGGAAGAAGTCGACACTCTGTTTTCGCAACCAGCATCTCACAGTTCTCTCATCCTGGGTACCCATCGTGCACAGATCTTCTGATAGCCACGCAAAGCAATAATGTGACCCACACGTTCTTGTGAAATGCCGATTATGCTTGAAATTTCTCTCTGAGTGATACGACGATCATCCTGAATCAATCATAGAATCATTTGAATTCTTCTTTGATGATTTCTCCCCTTTTCCACTTCTTGTGCATGTCTCTTTTGAGTCTTAGCCCAATTAGAAGTTCTTTGGACATCCATTCTGGCTTAGAATCATAGAATCATGGAATCAAAGAGTTGGAAGAGACCTCCTGGGCCACCCAGTCCAACCCCCTGCCAAGACACAGGAATATTGCATTCAAATCACCCCTGACAGATGGCCATCCAGCCTCTGTTTAAAAGCTTCCAAAGAAGGAGCCTCCACCACACTCCGGGGCAGAGAGTTCCACTGCTGAACGGCTCTCACAGTCAGGAAGTTCTTCCTCATGTTCAGATGGAATCTCCTCTCTTGGTTTCCAACAAGGAGGTGATCCCACCGGGAAGAATTTTAGAGCTTCAGGATGATCTTCGCCGGGAACTATAGAAAAATGCACAGGTTTTATGTTTCTGCTTAAAATTCCATTTTGTGCAGAAAAATAAATTCTATGCAAAAATCCACAGAAAATATTGCAGCATTATGCCTCTGCGGTGTGTCCAGAATTAAGGGTGAATATTGTGATGGAATAATATATTTTTTTCTTGAAGTTTGGTGAAAACTACAGTATTCTCTTCTAATCTTGAATTGCCTAGATTCCAAAACCATACACAGACATCAGAAATACTTGTTTCCTTGCCTGCTTGTTTTGCAGGAAGAAATAGGAAGGAAAGTCATAGACGATAAAGGAAGAACTACTTCCAAAAAAGAAAAAAACCCTTTAAGAATAAGAGCAAGAGGTTAGGGAGCTATAATGCTTGAAAACCAGTCTTAAGACTTTTAAGATAGTGGAGTGTGGTGGCATTAGAAGAATAGCCGTCTCGCGAGGGAGGAAAGGGGAAGATTAAAGAAGATTAAAGTTGTTAAAGAAAGCCACCAAAACAGAATGTGACCTCCTAACCCGACTAAATCCGAAAATCAAAAGCGTTTTTTTTCCAGTCTCTGTCTGGCCCCTGTCTTATTCTTTCTGAACAACAAAGGCAGAGGAAGCTGAAGTCATAAGTTTGATGGAAATCACAATCCCTCCCTCGGTTGCAAAGCTTCCAATGAAATGTGCTTGGGGATTAGTGGACCTGCCAGTCACGCAAACCCACTCCTTCCCCGTCGTCTCACCTGGATCCGAAAATATATCTTGATTGTCCTCTTTCGAAATCTCCTGACTCCCTTTATACAAGAATATGGGCAAGTTGGAGTAAGTTCAGAGGAGGGCAATGAGGATGATGATGAGAGGAATGAAGAACAAAACATTGGAGGACACATTGGAGGAGTTTGGTATGTTCAGCCTGGTGCACAGAAAACATGGTTACCCTCCATAGATATTAGGCTTGGTTGATTAAAAAATGGCTCAAAACTTGTTTCAGATGTAGGGGGCACTGGTGATTCGATTCGGAATTGAATTCAGAATTTTTCCGAAAAAAATTCGGAATTTTCCGAAATTTCTGAATCACTTTGTTAATGGCGGACACGATTGCGCAATACGCAGAAAACAGCAAATGATAATGAACAAACTTCAGGAGATCCTCTCTGAAGTATAGGCATGAAAGTATGGGATTAGGCCTGGGTAACAACGGAAAAATTTGTTTCTAAAATCGATTCGTTTTTTGGGATTTTGTTGCGTTTCGATATTTAAAAGAATTCCGAATTTTTTTAAAGAAAGTTCGATATTTATGAAATTTCGTAAATGGTAAAAAAATTACAAAACAATAACGAAACAATAACGAAATAATAACGAATCGATTCGTTAATGGTGGACGTGACCGCGCAATACGCTAAAAAACCTCCAAATGGGACAGCTTCCCTCTCCCTCTGGTGTTGACTGTTGGTGTGATATTATAATTTTTTTTCACTAATTAAACAAAAAACAACTATAAAACTTGCCCCAGACATGCGGAAATAATAACGAAACGACCTCAAACCAATAACGAAACGAATACATAACAAAATACGAAGCATTTACGAAACGAATTGAAAAATTTGTTTCGTTTTTAAGTTGCTCCAGAATGGTTTGTTATCACTTCGTTAACAAAAAAAATGAATTTTTAACGAATTACGAATTAACGAAACAAAACCGCCCAGCCCTATATGGGATGTCTAGTGTCTTCTTAGGCAACTCACAGCAAACAAAGAAACACCTTCTGGGAGCACCCCTTGAGGAAGGACTGGAGCCACTGCAAAGCAGTACCCCCGAGGCCCATTCCCGCGAGGCGTCCCAGAAGGATACCATGATCGACGGTATCGAAGGCCGATGAGAGGTCCAGCAGAACCAAGAGGGACACACTCCCCCTGTCCAGTTCCCGGCGAAGATCATCCACTAAGGCGACCAAGGCTGTCTCAGTACCATGTCCCGGCCTAAAGCCAGACTGCGCCTGATCCAGATAATCCGTGTCTACCAAGAAATCCTGGAGTTGCGAGGCCACCACACGTTCCAGGATTTTGCCCAAATAGGGAAGATTGGAAACTGGCCAATAGTTGACGAATTGAGTGGGGTCCAGTGATGGCTTTTTCAACAGCGGTTTTATAACAGCTTGTTTTAAGCTGGCTGGAATGATGTCATCCCGAAGGGAGGCATTAACCACCACCTTTACCTGCTCTGCCAAACCCCCTCTGGCTTCCTTGACCAGCCAGGATGGGCAGGGGTCTAGGATGCATGTGGTGGGCCTCGCCTCCCCAAGAATCCTGTCGACATCCTTGAGTTGAACAGATTGAAACGAATCCATCAAAACTGGACAAGCAGGTGCTCGTGTTACATCCTCAGAGACTGCCGTTAATATGGTGTCAAAGCCTGAACGGATCAAAGCAACTTTGTCCGCAAAGTACTGAGCAAGGGCTTCGCAGCAGGCTGCCGAATCGTCAGGGGACCCATCCTGAAAGGTGTGTTTCAACAACCCTCTGACTACTCGAAACAACTCCGCCAGACGGTTCCTTGCAGAAGCAATATTAACCAAATAGAAGGAATTTTGAGTTGCCTCTATTGCCGCGCCATGCGCCCTTGAATAAAGGCATAGGCGTGTTCGGTTTGACTCGCTAGGTTTTTTCCGCCATATGCTCTCTAGCCACCTCTTTGTTCGCTTCATCGCTGCCAACTCCTTGTTGAACCAAGGAGATGGTTTAGCTTGGCTACGGAGCGATCGTGTCTATTGCCCTAGTCAACTCATTATTCCAGGGCAACGACAGAATTACCTACCGAGGTGATGGGAAATTCCCCAAGAGCCAACAGGAATCCCTCTGGATCCATAAGCCTCCTGGGGCGGACCATCTTAATGGGTCCACCACCCCTGCGAAGGTTAAGAGTTGCAGAGAGTCTAAACCTGATCAGGTGATGGTCGGTCCATGGCAATGGAGCGATGGACAGCTCCTCCACACCGCCACCATTTTCTCAACACTGACAGAAAACCAAGTCAAGTGTGTGTCCAGCACAGTGGGTAGGGCCAGATACTCGTTGGGACAGCCCCATAGTTGCCATGGTGGCCATGAAGTCCTGAGCCGCCCCTGAAAGGGTGGTCTCCACATGGACATTGAAGTCCCCCAGCACTATAAGCTGCCGGGACTCCAATGCCAGGTGTGAGACCAACTCTACTAGCTCAGGTAGGGCGGATGTGGTGCAGCGGGGTGGTCGGTACACCAACAGCATCCCTATGCTGTCCCGGTCTCCTAGCCTCAGGTGGACAATTTCAAACAAAGCTGACTGTGGGGTAGGGCACCTGATCAAGGAGATGGAATAGACTATTGCAACTCTGCCTCCCCGCCCCCCAGATCTTGGCTGGTGCACAGAGTAGCCTGGCGGGCAAAGCTTGGTGAGATTAACTCCCCCAGCCTCGTCCAACCAGGTCTCTGTAATGGACGCCAGGTTCTGAAAATTAAAATAACCTTGGGAGACATCCGAACATTATGGAATCTTTCCAGGAAAAAAATTCAGAACCCCCCCCCTCTTTTCTGCATGTTTCAAAACTGCTTCGAAAGTCAAAAGTCGGAAGTTTTTTACGACTTTCAGGCTCTTCCGAACGAACCAATCCAAACCAAGAAGTCATGGATGGTGCCAATACTTTTGGAGGAGAAGGATCCAGGCCGTGCACAACTGCTATGATTCCATGGCATGGAGCCATAGTGGTGTCCAATTGCATTACATCTACAGTGTAGACGCACTCTTTCTTTAATGCAAGCTTCTCATTAGAAGCTCCCTCAGAGAGCATTATCCTTAGTTACACAAGGAATTGTGTAATAGGTCTCCCTTCTCCATATGGAGCTAAAAGGCTCTTGCCTTTCTCAAGTGCCAAGGAATTAAATATGAATTAGATTCATATATTGGTTCAAATGTGATGCTCTGTGCAGGAAGTGTCTAATTCGTGGTGGTAAACGTTGGGGGAGATAGAATGGCTTGTTCTAAGAGAAAGCTGCAGCCTCGGTGTCAGTACACAAGCAATCAAGTAATCTGAGTATCATCATCATCATCATCATCATCATCATCATCATCATCATTTAATAACTTATTAATCGCCCTCCATCTGAGAATGCTCTAGGAGATTTACAGCTAAATTATAAAAGATAAAATACATACATACAAAAATTAAAAATTAACAGAGATCGAACACTCTAGTAAAAAGCCAGGTCTTAAATGAGAGAGTAAAAGGCCCTAAGTCACGCATGGCTCTCATGTAGGGTGGCAAGGAATTCCACAAGGCAGGGGCAGAAATAGAGAAAGCCCATCTGCGCCTGGTCCTTTCCAAGTGCCCTTCTCTAGGACCCGGTATATGGAGTAAGTCACGTTGGGCTGGTCGTTGCGACCTCCGATGATGGGAGAAGGAGAGGTGGTCCCTAAGGTACGATGGAGCCTGGCCTTAAAGAGTTTTAAAGGTCAGAACTAGCATCTTAGACAGGCCACGGGACTCAGTTGGAAGCCAATGTCAATGTTGCAGCACTGGTGTTATATGGCTTTTCATGGGCGTTCTTGTGAGTAGCCTGGCTGCCGCATTCTGAGCAATACGAAGCTTTCGGGCCGTAGACATCGGAAGGCCCACATACAGGGCGTTGCAATAGTCCAGCCTAGACATGACCGTGGCATGGATGACAGTTGCCAGAGCCTCGTCAGATAGGGAGGGTGCCCGTTGCCTCGCTTGTCGTAGATGGAAAAAGGCCTGTTTGTTGGCAGCAGCGACCTGAGCTTCCATTGTCAGCTGCAAATCCAGGATGACACCTAAGCTCTTAACAGTGGTAGATGGAGATAGGGCGGCACTATCGAAGGTGGGTAATGGAGGAGTCAGACCTGCCGGGAGGCCATGCCAGAGAATCTCAGTCTTCGCCGGGTTCACCTTCAGTCTGCTAGCACGTAGCCAGTTTGACAGAGCTTCCAGACATAGGGTGAAATTGTCTGGAATTGACGTTGCTCCAGGCTCCAGGCGCAGAAGGAGTTGGGTATCATCTGCATATTGGTAGCAGTCCAGGCCGAAACTCCAAGCCAAACTAGTAAGGGGTCTAACGTAGATGTTGAAGAGAAGAGGAGAGAGAATTGCACCTTGGGGGACCTCACATAGGAGGGAGGATCCATCAGAGACTTGATCCATGTACTCCACGCGTTGACTCCGGTTCCAGAGAAATGAGTTAAATCAATTGAGGGCCTGACCACGAGCAGTATGAGCATAATTTGGTGTTGCACTTCAGGTCCAGAAGAATACACCACACGAAGAGTGAAGAACCAAATCTTCTTTTATTGGAACTTAATAAATAGCCAGAAAAAATAAATGCTTGTAAGAAAATCAGAAGGTTCCAAAAAATATTAGTCCATAAACAGTAGTAACCCAAAGCAATGTCCACACAAGAAATACAGGCAACCCAGACCGGAAACAAGCAGGATGCAAAGACAATCCAAAAGGCTTAAAAAAACTCCACAGAAGCAAGATCCCTTGAACAAGACTTCCACGTCACAAAAATTTGTTTTCCAAATGATGCCTGATCTGACAGGTATTCCCTTGAAACAAACATTATATCCCAAAACTCAGAAATTCGTTTCGTTTCCCTCCACATTCTCCCTTTATCAGACGAAGCCTTTTGGAGCAACGTAAATACTGAAATTGTTGCCAATCCTGGCTAATCTCCAGCCGCCTATTCTTCAGCTCCCTATCTGGCTGCTCATTAAAATTCCCAGGTGTCAGATTGTTTTCCAAACCCAAATCTTGAGAGCCGACAGAGAGAGGGAGTGAACCATCACTGCTAGGCCCAGCAAGGATACTCTCATGAGAAACTGCCCTTTGCAGTGGGGCCTCTCTGTCATTGTCTGCCTGAAAATCATTGACCAAACCATCTCCATCTTGCACCTCAGCCTCAGCACCATCATTTCCCTCATCATGTCCCACATCAAGAGCATCATGATCCTGAGCATCATGAAACACAAACACAGGCTGATTCCCAATAGTTTGTGGGATACCTTTTATGTGTAGCCAGGTGTCTCCCATCCTAAATCTATACATTTCCAGATTTATTGGATTGACTTCTCTTAAGGGAATCTCTCACTTTGGACAATTGCATCAGAAACATACCCTCAAAATAAAACCAACATCTTGGAAAGTGGCTACAACCTTTGGAATACAACCCAGAAGAGGTTTCCTAAGCACCAACTTTCGTGGCTCTCACTTCTGCCATGCATTGGAAATCTACTGGATGGTTTCTCCTTCTCAGAAATGGGCAGATTATGAGAATTTTTGTCCACCGAAGTACTGATTGCGCAATGATGCTTGGAATACTTTCTCAAATTCCATGTTCGGAGGACCAACTTCCATGTCTGGAGGTCCAACTTCCATGTTCGGAGGTCTAACTTCCTTGTCTGGAGAACCAGCTTCCACGTTTGGAGGTCCAACTTCCATGTTTGGAGGTCCAACTTCCATGTTTGGAGGACCAGCTTCCATGTTTGGAGGACCACCTTCTATGTTTGGAAGTCCAACTTCCTTGTCTGGAGAACCAGCTTCCACGTTTGGAGGTCCAACTTCCATGTTTGGAAGTCCAACTTCCTTGTCTGGAGAACCAGCTTCCACGTTTGGAGGTCCAACTTCCATGTTTGGAGGTCAACTTCCATGTTTGGAGGACCAGCTTCCATGTTTGGAGGACCACCTTCTATGTTTGGAAGTCCAACTTGCTTGTCTGGAGAACCAGCTTCCACATTTGGAGGTCCAACTTCCATGTTTGGAGGTCCAACTTCCATGTTTGGAGGACCAGCTTCCATGTTTACAGGACCAGCTTCAATGTCTGGAGGTCCAACTTCCATGTCTGGAGGACCAGCTACCATGTTTGGAGGTCCAACTTCCATGTTTGGAGGTCCAACTTCCATGTCTGGAGGACCAGCTTCCATGTTTGGAGGTCCAACTTCCATGTCTGGAGGACCAACTACCATGTTTGGAGGTCCAATTTCCTTGTTTGGAGGTCCAACTTCCACGTCTGGAAGACCAGCTTCCATGTTTGGACGTCCAACTTCCATGTTTGGAGGTCCAACTTCCATGTCTGGAGGACCAGCTTCCATGTCTGGAGGACCAGCTTCCATGTCTGGAGGTCCAAATTTCATGTTTGGAGCACCATCATTTCTCATCAATTCCCTCGTCATTTCCCACATCAGGATCCTGAAACACAAACACAGGCATCTTTACATAGCAAAACCCAATTACGTCCTGATCATAGCATATGGACTCTGGATAACTTTGTAAAAGCAGACTATGTCTGGATACTCTTAGGCTCGGCTTTATAGCATTCTTTAAATCTCAGCTGAGTAGTTACAGGTCCTTAACTCCAGTTATTGCCTTTATTTTTTGGATTTATACCCAGCATTTATCCCAGGCTGGGACTCAAGGTGGCAATACTGAATGCCTCCATCAGTATATATTTATGTGCATGTGTGCCGCGCAGGTATTATTTTATAAGAATACATGTTTACTGCTCACTCCCATATGTGTTCTGCACAAGAAAGCTGCAGGTACAAAGCAATATTCCCCCAACAAAGTTCCAAAGATGGCTGAAATTCACGCTTTGACCTTTTTTTCCTGTCGAGGATGCAAATATTAACTTGCAAAGAGGCAGATGGAGAGGTGAGGCCGCCCCCGTTTTCCTCCCTGGATTCCTCCCGGTATTTGCCTTGATCCGAACCCACACACGGAGGCAAAGGCCTGGTTCACAGAGCCACTGACCCACCTTCCCCGAAGCATTTGCTTCACGAGCACAATGCAAAGGAGCAATTCTCTCCCCTGGATTTGCAAAGGAAATATTCTTATCCTCTTAGCTCCCCGACACTTCTCTCCTCGTTGAAACGGATCCCGGGTTTCCTTCGGAGAATACTGGCAATTAGTTTCCATAACAACACCTTTTCTTTCCCCCCCGCCCTTCTCCTACTTGACAAAGTTGAAAACCACCACGTTTTCAGTGTTGGCGCATAAGTGGAAGTCTGGCACACTTCTTTTTTTTTTTTTTTTTGCAAAAAATTCCTAAGAATGCCTTCCAGGAGACAGAAATTGTGGGCTGCATCCCCAAAGGAACTCATTATGCAATGAAGATCTAGATGGTATGAAAGAAGGAAGGCTATCCAAAGGACGATGAGAGAAACACATGGCTGTGCCGCCAAAACCTGGTGCAAAATGGTAGCGGCACTGGGCAGAATGCAGTGGTGATGTCATCATTGTGCGCCTGGACCCTGGGAAAATCCGGAAGTGAAAATCCCCGCTTCGGGGAATTGACGAATCAGGGAAGAGGAGGCGGGACGATCAGAGACAATGGGGGATGAAAGGATTATGACATTCCTGAAACCTAAGTGTCCCTGCGTCTGGAAAGTCGGCCAGCTGGGGGATTGGCTTATTGTCTTGATAATGAGAAACTAGAATCTCCTCCCAAGGTCCGGGGCCCCTTGGCCAGGCTCTTCCCCTAAGTCCCTGGGTCCGGAGCTTGGCAGAGGCGAGGGGCAGCAAGGCTCAATGGAGCCGCAACAATGGAACCGGCACATTTGACAATCAGCTGTTTCTAATAAAATATATTCTTAAAACTTGAGAGGTTATTTCCTGAGTGTAGAGATCCATAAGGAGAAGAGCGAGATGGCAGATAGGGTTAGAATTTAGCACAGAAAAATAAGTCATTAAAAGCCGATCCACCATTTTGTGGATACGGAGATCTGAAAGGAGAGATTCCGTATCTGCGGTTTGAAGAGGTGCGGATCCGACTTCCCCGGAATGCCAGGGAGTCATTCCGGGCAGACTCGCAGTCTCCCGCGGCCTGGAAAAGGTTGAATTCATGCATTTAGCTAGTTCAGGCAAGAAGTGACACAAAGTATCCAGCTAGAGAGATAAGAAGTAGCAATTTCAAGTACCTTTATTAGGGGAATGGTTACAAAGTTAGGACTTGGGCGGAAAGTGATAGAAAGGCATAGAGGATGCGTGCCGTCCCTGTTTGAGCTGTCTGTTGGGGCACATTTCATCAGTTTGTCCCAATTATGGCTTCCAGGAACTGCGGAACTCTCAGCTGCAGGTCAGACCAACTTGAAGGCGGGGGCCTCCACTGCCCTCGATGACAGTATGAAAGAAGGAAGGATATCCAAAGAGAAACACATGGCTATGCCACCAAAACCTGGTGCAAAATGGTAGCGACACTGGGCAGAATGCAGTGATGATGTCATCATTGTGCGTCTGGTCCTTGGGAAAATCTGGAAGTAAAAATCCGGAAGTGAAAATCCACAAAATAGGGACGATCTATATGGTATGAAAGAAGGAAGGATATCCAAAGAGAAACACATGGCTGTGCCGCCAACACCTGGCGCAAAATGGTAGCAGCACTGGGCAGAATGCAGTGATGATGTCATCATTGTGCGCCTGGTCCCTGGGAAAATCCGGAAGTAAAAATCCGGAAGTGAAAATCCACAAAATAGGGACGATCTATATGGTATGAGAGAAGGAAGGATATCCAAAGAGAAACACATGGCTGTGCCGCCAAACCCTGGTGCAAAATGGTAGCAGCACTGGGCAGAATGCAGTGGTGATGTCATCATTGTGCACCTGGTCCCTGGGAAAATCCGGAAGTGAAAATCCAGAAGTGAAAATCCGCAAAGAAGGGACGATCTATATGGTATGAAAGAAGGAAGGATATCCAAAGAGAAACACATGGCTGTGCCGCCAAACCTTGGTGCAAAATGGTAGCAGCACTGGGCAGAATGCAATGGTGATGTCATCATTGTGCGCCTGGTCCCTGGGAAAATCCGGAAGTGAAAATCCGCAAAGTAGGGACGATCTATATGGTATGAAAGAAGGAAGGATATCCAAAGAGAAACACATGGCTATGCCGCCAAAACCTGGTGCAAAGTGGTAGCAGCACTGGGCAGAATGCAGTGATGAGGTCATCATTGTGCGCCTGGTCCCTGGGAAAATCCGGAAGTGAAAATCCGGAAGTGAAAATCCACAAAATAGGGACGATCTATATGGTATGAAAGAAGGAAGGATATCCAAAGAGAAACACATGGCTATGCCACCAAAACCTGGTGCAAAATGGTAGCAGCACTGGGCAGAATGCAGTGATGATGTCTTCATTGAGCGCCTGGTCCCTGGGACATAGCCAGATCATCGGACAGCAATCCGGCTATGACCCCATGGACATCAGCACAAATGTATCTATATATTCCCTATACTATAAAGCAGTATCGCAGGGGTTATGTTTCAGGACCACCCGCGAAAAGTGAAAATCCGCGAAGTAGGGATGATATATATATTTAGGTGAGGGTTTCAGCCGTCTCGGGAAGTGAGTGGAGGTACTTCAAATCCTATCATCCATGGTCTGCCCTCCTCCAAACTGAAGTAGGATGTAGAATGGATCATGGGGGCTCTGTATGTCAAGTTTGGTCCTGATCGGTCATTGGATGAGGGTCGCAGCGGTCTAGGGGAACTGAAGGGAGAGAAAGTACTACAAATCCCATCATCTGTGATCCATCCTCCTCGAAACTGCACCAGGATACAGAGTGGTTCCGGGGGGGCTCTGTGTGCCAATTTTGGTCTTGATCAGTCATTGGGTGAGGGTCGTAGTGGTCTTGGGAAGTGAGTGGAGGTACTTCAAGTCCCATCATCCATGGTTCACCCTCCTCCAAACTGCAGTAGGATGTAGAGTGAGTCATAGGGGCTCTGTGTTTTGTCTTTATTGGTCTTTGTTGGGGGCCACAATGGTCTGTGGGAACCAAAGGGTTGGAAAGTATGACAAATCCCATCATCCATGGTCTGTCCTCCCCCCAAACCTCACCTGGACATAAAGGGAGGCATGGGGGTTTTGTGTGCCAAGTTTGGTCCAGGTCTGTCACCCGTGCTGGTCACAGTGGCCTGTGAAAGTGGGAGCCAATGGGAAAGCTGCCACATACACCTCCGCATACAAACATACAAACATTTATTATTTATTATCTATATAGATATAGGTATATATATAGGTATAGATATAGATATAGGTATAGAGATATAGATAGAGATATAGATGGAGTCACTCCATTTTACAGGAGCTCTCCAAGGTTCTGAACCCATTCGGAGCCTGGGCTCAGGACCATGGAAAGCCACATACACCTCCGCATACAAACATACATTTATTTTTATTATCTATATAGATATAGGTATATATATAGGTATTGATATAGATAGAGATATAGATGGAGTCACTCCATTTTACAGGAGCTCTCCAAGGTGCTGAACCCATTCGGAGCCTGGGCTTCAGGACCATGGAAAGCCACATAAACCTCCGCATACAAACATACAAACATTTATTTTTATTATCTATATAGATAAAGGTATAGGTATAGGTATAGGTATTGAGAAAGATAGAGATGGAGTCACTCCATTCTACAGGAGCTCTCCAAGGTGCTGAACCCATTCAGAGCCTGGACTTTAGGACCATGGAAAGCCACATACACCTCCGCATACAAACATACAAACATTTATTTTTATTATCTATATAGATATAGGTATAGGGTTAGGTATGAATATAGATAGAGATAGAGATGGAGTCACTCCATTCTACAGGAGCTCTCCAAGGTGCTGAACCCATTCAGAGCCTGGGCTTCAGGACCATGGAAAGCCACATACACCTCCGCATACAAACATACAAACATTTATTTTTATTATCTAATAGATATAGGTATAGGTATAGGTATTGATATAGATATAGATATAGATGGAGTCACTCCATTTTACAGGAGCTCTCCAAGGTGCTGAACCCATTCGGAGCCTGGGCTTCAGGACCATGGAAAGCGCTTTCGCCATTCGAAAGAAACAGAGCCACTCAAAACATAGCTGGGAAACGTAAATACGAGAGGAATATATTTCCACCCGTTCTTTCCTTTCCGCACCGCTAAGTCTAGCAATGTCTCAACAGCACGCTTTGCCTTTGATTTTATTTTTAAATCGAGTCCAAGGCTTCTCAAGAGACTGCGGCTGAAACCAGAGCTCTAAACGTTCCCCCCTCTGCACTTTAGGATAGAAAGATATGGAATTCTTTCCCCCCCCCCCCCCCGTTTTTAAAAATCCCCCTCCCTATCTCCTGGACCCTCTCTTTGCAATTATATAATCTTGTTATGTTAACATGAAAATTAAACACAGGAGATGAATCAGCCAAATTGGATTCGCTTATAGAAATCGAAACCCCGGTGGGACCAGAGCAAAAAGATGGGAGGGGGGAAGTATCATCTTGAAAAGAGATATTAGTCCCATGGTGGTGAAAGTGGTATCAAACTGTATTAAGTCAGCAGTGTAGATGCACCTCGAGTGTAACAACGTACTGTCCTTCTTGGTTGGTGAAATCCTGCTTGGAGGGATTACGTGACCCTCTGTTGAAGATCATAAACAGCTCCCTTGAGCAAGGAGTTTTTCCAGAGGGTTTAAAAGAGGCGGTGGTCTCTCCCCTGCTGAAGAAACCAGACTTAGATTCTTCGGTTCCCTCCAGTTACCGCCCAGGGCAAGGTGATGGAGAGGGCAGCAGCGGAGCAGTTGCAGCAATTCCTAGACGACACAGCTGGACTAGATCCCTTCCAGTCCGGCTTCCGTGCGGAGCATGGGACAGAGACTGTGCTGGTCTCTATCACAGATCGCCTTAGATGCCAGCTTGACCAGGGCGGGTGGGTGCTGCTCGTGTTATTGGATCTCACAGCAGCATTTGACACAGTCGACCACAATCCTTTGACCCACCGCCTTGCTGCCGTTGGAGTGAGTCAGGGGGAGAGCTTTCAACTGGCTGCCCTCCTTTCTTCACAACCGTGGACAGCGAGTGGAGAGGGGAGGCCTGGTCTCTGAGAGGTCCCCCCTCTCTCTCTCTTGTGGGGTTCCTCAGGGGGCCATTCTCTCCCCTCTCTTGTTTAACATCTATATGCGACCACTTGCTCGGCTGGTTCGAGGTTTTGGGCTGGAGTGTGACCAGTACACTAATGACACTCAGCTGGTGCTGAGGATGGAAGGCCGAACGGACTCTGTACCCGATTGTTTCCATCAGTGCCTCGAGGCCGTGACTGGATGGCTGCGTGCCAGCAGGTTGAGGGTGAATCCAGCAAAGACGGAGATCCTACGGCTGGGTCAACCGGGCAGTGGGGACATCCAGCTGCCTACCTTGGATGGCGAGGCGCTACGCCCGTCATCGCTGGTCAAGAGTCTGGGAGTTCTTTTGGACCCTCTGCTGACGATGGAGACTAGATCCCTTCCAGTCCGGCTTCCATGCAGGGCATGGGACAGAGACTGTGCTGGTCTCCATCATGGATCACCTTCGATGCCAGCGTGACCAGGGCGGATTGGCACTGCTTGAGTTATTGGATCTCACAGCAGCATTGGACACAGTCGACCACGATTCTTTTGGACCCTCTGCTGATGATGGAGGCTCAGGTCTCCACCGTAGCTAGGTTGTCCCTGGACAGGGAGGGGGCCAGCCGTCTAGCCTGCCGCAGATGAAAGAAGGCGGTTCTGCTAACGGCGGAGACCTGGGCCTCCATCGTCAGCAGAGGGTCCAAAAGGACTCCCAGACTCTTTACCAATGATGATGGGCGTAGCGCCTCGCCATCCAGGGTAGGCAGCTGGATATCCCCACTGCCCGGTCGACCCAGCCATAGGATCTCCGTCTTTGCTGGATTCACCCTCAACCTGCTGGCACGCAGCCATCCAGTCACGGCCTCAAGGCACTGATGGAAACAATCGGGTGCAGAGTCCGGTCGGCCTTCCATCTTCAGCACCAGCTGAGTGTCATCGGCGTACTGGTCACACTCCAGCCCAAAACCTCAAACCAGCTGAGCAAGTGGTCGCATATAGATGTTAAACAAGAGAGGGGAGAGAATGGCCCCCTGAGGAACCCCACAAGAGAGAGGGGACCTCTCGGAGACCAGGCTTCCCCTCTCCACTCGCTGTCCACGGTTGTGCAGAAAGGAGGACAGCCAGTTTAAAGCTCTCCCCCTGACTCACTCCAGCAACAGCAAGGCGGTGGGTCAAAAGATGGTGGTCGACTGTGTCCAATGCTGCTGTGAGATCTAATAACACAAGCAGCTCTGACCCACCCTGGTCAAGCTGGCATCGAAGGTGATCCGTGATAGAGACCAGCACAGTCTCTGTCCCATGCCCCGCACGGAAGCCGGACTGGAAGGGATCTCGTCCGGCTGTGTCGTCTAGGAATTGCTGCAACTGCTCCGCTGCTGCCCTCTCAATCACCTTGCCCAGGAACGAGAGATTCAAAACTGGGCGATAACTAGCTTGGGGACCCGGCTGGGTTTACTGGGTGTGGGGGAACTATAACTCCGATATGCAAGTCCCATTGTCCATGGTCCATCCTCCTCCAAACTGCACCAGGATCTAGGGTGGGTCATGGTGGCTCTGTGTGCCATGTTTGGTCTTGAGCAGAAAATTAGCATGGGTTGCAGTGGTCTCAGGAAGTGAGTGAAGGTACTGCAAGTCCCATCATCCATGGTCCATCATCCCACCAACCACACCAAGATGTAGAGTGGGTCACGGGGGCTTTGTATGCCACACATAACCCTCACTTCCTGAGACCATCCCAACCAAAACCAATGACTGATCAAGATTGAACTTGGCGTACAGAGCCACCATGGCCCACTGCACATCCTGGTGTGGTTTGTGGGATTACCACAGATGATGGGATTTGTAGTACTTTCCATTTTGATCAGTCATTGGTGTGGGTCGGGATTGTCTCGGGAAGTGAGGGTTATGAGTGTCAAGTTTGGTCCTGGTCCCAATGGTTTCACGAAGTGAGTGAAGGTACTACAAGTCCCATCATCCATGGCCTGTCATCCTCCAAACCACACCAGGATGTCAAGTGGGTCATGGGGGTTCTGTGTGCCAAGTTTGGCCTGGTTCCATCATCCACCATCACAGGGGTCTGTGGGAACTAAAGCGATTGAAAGTACTACAAATCCCATCATCTGTGGTAATCCCACAAACCACACCAGGATGTACAACGGGCCATGGCAGCTCTGTATGCCATTCGATCTTGATCAGTCATTGGTGTAGGTCGGGATGGTCTCAGGAAGTGAGCGTTATGAGTGTCAAGTTTGATCCAGGTCCATCATTCATGCTGGTCCCAATGGTTTCACGAAGTGAGTGAAGGTACTGCAAGTCCTATAATCCATGGTCCATCATCCCACAAACCATAGCAGGATGTAGAGTGGGCCATGGCGGCTCTGTATGCCAAGTTCAATCTTAATCAGTCATTGGTGTGGTTCAGGATGGTCTCAGGAAGTGAGGGATATGTGTGTCAGGTTTGGTCCAAGTCCCTCATTCATGCTGGTCCCAATGGTTTCACAAAGTGAGTGAAGGTAGTGCAAGTCCCATCATCCATGGCCTGTCCTCCCCCAAACCACACCAGGATGTCAAGTGGATAATGGGGGTTTTGTGAGCCAAGTTTGGTCAAGTTCCATCTTTGGTGAACATTTCAGTGATCTGTGGGATCCGAAGCGTTTGAAAGTACTGCAAATCCCATCATCCGTGGTCTATCCTTCCCCAAACCACACCAGGACATAAAGTGGGTCATGGGGGTTATGTGTGCCAACTTTAGTCCAGGTCTGTCACTCATGCTGGTCACAGTGGCCTGTGGAAGTGGGAGCCAATAAGAAAGCTGCCACATACACACATATTCACATACATACATACATACTAGGCCTGTTTGATCAAGAAAAAATTTGTTTCTAAAATCGATTTGTAATTGGGGTGTTTTTTTGTTTCGATATTTAAAATAATTACAAAACTTTCCAAAAAAAAGTTTTGGTATTTAAGAAATTTTGTAAATATTAACGAATTTTAAGAATATTTTTGGTATTTCTTAAGAATAATATTAAATATTTTAAAATGGAAAATTAACCAAAAAATGGCCCAAATGTGGACCAAACACAGGCACAATACAGCAAATGAGAGCACACACCAACAGAAGAGTCTTTTCTTTTTTAGAATATTTTTAAAAAATAATATTAAAATAATATTAAAAAATAATATTAAAATAATATTAAAATATTTTAAAATGGAAAATTAACCAAAAAATGGCCCAAATGTGGACCAAACACAGGCAGGATACAGCAAATGAGAGCACACACCAACAGAAGAGTCTTTTCTTTTTTAGAATATTTTTTAAAAATAATATTAAAAATAATATTAAAAAATAATATTAAAATAATATTAAAAAATATTTTAAAATGGAAAATTAACCAAAAAATGGCCCAAATGTGGACCAAACACAGGCAGGATACAGAAAATGAGAGCACACACCAACAGAAGAGTCTTTTCTTTTTTAGAATATTTTTTAAAAATAATATTAAAATAATATTAAAATAATATTAAAATAATATTAAAAATATTTTAAAATGGAAAATTAACCAAAAAATGGCCCAAATGTGGACCAAACACAGGCAGGATACAGCAAATGAGAGCACACACCAACAGAAGAGTCTTTTCTTTTTTAGAATATTTTTTAAAATAATATTAAAAATAATATTAAAAATAATATTAAAAATAATATTAAAAAATAATATTAAAAAATAATATTAAAAATATTTTAAAATGGAAAATTAACCAAAAAATGGCCCAAATGTGGACCAAACACAGGCAAGAGACAGCAAATGAAGCAAGCAGCACTCACAGCAGCAAGGAATGAATCAAATCCGAGTTGCTAGCCTAGCAGCCATTGCCAAGCCAACCCAATGCAAACTCCCTCGCCCTCTGCAGCAAGCTACGGGCCGCGCGGAGCCGCTTTGAAAGGGCTCGCCGGCCAATCAAAAACAGGCAGCCACGGACCCATGGTGCACTGCTTGGGAGCGCCGGATTGGCTCCCATGCACCAGCACTCCAGCAGCCTCCACCCCATTAACGAAACGAGCGGAGGCTCGTTAAAACTCTGGGGGCTGCTGGTTCGATATTTAAAAACCCTTCCGGGTTTGGAAATATGTTTCAATATCGCTTCGGAAATGGTAAAAATAACGAATTAATAACGAAATAACGAATTAACGAACGAAACCGCACAGGCCTAATACATACACTGACTTTTATTATATAGATATAGATATAGATAAACATTTTACCCCCAAATCACATTGTACTCGCCATCTCATGTGAAACCGAATGGAAATCGTCCTATCAGAATCTCAGAAACCAGATACCGCCATTTGCTGTACAGTCCTTCTCAAAATGGCAGCAGGCCATGATAGGACGTCACTTCCTGTTGCCATTTTTGAAAGGAGTCCCAGAAGAAATCATAAAACATTACGAGAGGGGAGAGATCAATATGTGGAATGGGAGGAATGAGTGGATTCCCAGCAAGGCAGAGCGGCTGATACTATTTTGCAAAATCCAAGATGGCACCTCTGACCTGGATGTCTACAAGCCAACTGGATAAGTCACTCTGTTTGGCTCCAATGCTCCATTCCCACTAAGACCCACAAACCTTCTGGCATCAGTCCCTTTCAATCCAAATGTTGGGAATCAGCCTGTGTTTGTGTTTCAGGATCCTGATGTGGGAAATGATGAGGGAAATGATGAGAGAAATGATGGTGCCGAGGCTGAGGTACAAGATGGAGATGGTTTGGTCAATGATTTTCATGACAATGACAGAGAGGCCCCAGTGCAAAGGGCAGTTTCTCATGAGAATATCCCTGCTGGGCCTAGCAATGATGGTTCACTCCCTCTCTCTCTCTGAGCTCTCAAGATTTGGGTTTGGAAAACAATCTGACACCTGGGAATTTTAATGAGCAGCCAGATAGGGAGTTGAAGAACAGGCGGCTGAAGGCCAGGAATGCCGTTTTGACCAGGCTTCCCTTGGATTGCACAGGCTGCTCGTAGGCCTGGGTAACAACGGAAAAATTTGTTTCTAAAATCGATTTGTATTTGGGGTTTTTTTTGTTTCGATATTTAAAATAATTACAAAATTTTCCTTTTAAAAAGTTCGATATTTACGAAATTTCGTAAATGGTAAAAAAATTAACGAATCGATTTCCGAAACAATAACGAATCGATTCGTTAATGGCGGACGCGACCGCGAAATACGCTTAAAAACCTCCAAAACCTTCTGAAGCTTCCCTCTCCCTCTGTTGTTGACTGTTGGTGTGATATTATAATTTTTTTTCACTAATTAAACCATAAAACTGGCCCAGACATGCGGAAATAATAACGAAACGACCTCAAAACAATAACGAAACGAATACAATATCGAAATACGAAGCATTTACAAAACGTTTTTGAAAATTCGTTTTTTTTAATAATTGCTTCAGAATGGTTCGTTATCGTTTTGTAATTGAAAAAATTAACGAATTATTAACGAATTACGAATTAACGAAACGAAACCGCCCAGCCCTAGCTGCTCGCTTATTGAGCGCCTCTCTTCCTTCCTTCCCTCCGTCCGCGAGGGGCCTTCGCTTGTCAGGGGAAGGCTGCCCGTTGATAAGGAACATGGCAATTAGGAAGGCGCCAGAAATTGGGTATTAATAGAAGTGCTATTAGAGGATTTATGGGGAATTTAAGATGCGGTGCATTCGCTTCACTGAGGCCTTGTCTATTTAAGAGCGGTAATTGCCTATTACTTTGCAGCTTCTGATGAGAAACATGGGCAGATACAGAGTATATTTAAAGACCAGGGTGTCTGTCTGCAATTTCAGTAATGCGACTTCGTAAAATCAAAAAGTTGGTTTTGTTTATTGCATCAAGAGCGAATCAAGGGTACAGTTGTAATGTATTTAAGAAACACAAAGTTTGCAAACTTGGCATTCTATTACATGTCCATTTGATGATGAGCATGCCCCAAGCCCCTACATTCAAGTTAATTTGACCTGCAGCAAGGAGTTCCGCAGTTCCAGGATGCCAGACCGGGCCAAGACTGATGAAATGTGCCACAGCAGCAGCCTCAACCAGGGACTCTTTGCAGCCGTGTGCTCTCTTCTTTCACTCCTTCTACCAGCCCAAACTATGTAACCAATCCCCCAATAAAGACTAATCAAATTGTAACTTTAACCTCTCCAGACTGATACTTTGTGTCCCTTTCTTGCCTGAAATTGTGTAAATGCATGAAAGTAACCTTTTCTGGGCCGCGGGAGGCCGAATCTGCGCTCCTCCAAACCGCGGATACGGAAACCCCTCGGGCCCCCGTATCCGCGAGATAGCGGATCGGCTCCATTTTGATGGCATATTTTTCCTGGCTCGCTGCTACCGTGCTGCCGCTGCCTTCTTTGTTTCTTCGTCCTTCCGAAGCCCCCTGCCCTGGGGACTTGCTGCAGTCACCCCATGAGGTTTCCAGGGAGCAGACTGACCACCGGGCTTCTGTCCTTGGAAGGAGCTGTAGTTTTCCAAGGACCAAGGACTAGCCTTGATCTCAGCGCTGCAGGACTCCAACCTTTGGCTCAGTGGAAACCACCAAGCTTCTCTTTTTTGACTGTATGACTCTCTGCCATGTTACTTGGACTTCATTTTTCCTCGTGAACTTGCCTTCGCCCATGAAATTCCCAGGATGAACTTGTATTGAGTTATGATCATAATGACCTTATGTGGAGGGGGTGTCTAAATATGATTTTCTTATGATTCCTATATGTATTTCCCCATGCTTCTGACCTTGCCCTGACCTTTTCTGCCCCCTTCCCTTTCTTTGGAGGAAGTTGCCCTGCCTCTGGAAATAGCAATCAGCAATCATGAAAAAACTCTTATTTTAGGACATATTTGCATGGAAAACAGAACAGAAAAATCCTTCTTGACCTCGGAGTTTGGCCATCAGAAGGGATTTTTGCTTGGCAGACCTTTTAATCACATAACAAAGGGGGAACCCTCAAAAAGTTCCTTTCCCCCAAAACCTGTTTTTCTCCTTCAAACCTCTCCACAAAGGACATCCACCCAAGCCTCCCCATTGTGTCATATCTGATGGCGACAGGAAAACTCTGATTAAGCAATCACTGCTTATCACATCTAAAGACAATAAAATTAGTTTCTCTAGAAGGCCAATTCCGGACTCGGGAAGCCCCAGGACATTAAAATTCCACAATCCACTCAAGGAAGCATTGTTTCTCTTTGTCCCTCCTCCCTGCCTTCTGATTTGCCAGAGCGCCGAGGCGGCAGGAGCTTCCTGATAGGTTCAAGCACGCTGCAGGAACTCTGTGATTGGCCCTGGTGCAGGGAGAGTGGCTGAGCCTCCTCCCAGCTGTTATCACGCTAGCCAATTTCTCCTCCTGGGGCAGACCCTCCTAAAGTTCCTATCGACTTCACTTTCACCAGTAGCTGGCCACTTGGAGTGCCTCTGGTGTTGCTATAAGAAGGCCCTCCATTGTGGATGTGGCAGGACTCAAGCTGCATTGCAATAGGTGGTCTGTGGTTTGCTCTCCTCCGCACTCGCATGTTGCAGGCTCCACTTTGTGGCCCCATTTCTTGAGGTTGGCTCTGCATCTCGTGCTGCCAGAGCGCAGTCTGTTCAGCGCCTTCCAAGTCGCCCAATCTTCTGTGTTACCAGGTGGGAGTCTCTCATTTGGTATCAGCCATGCTATATGCCTGTGAGACATGGACTGCGAGTGCAGCATTCTTCCGAATGAAGCAGAGAGTGTTTGAGGACCAAGACATCCGTTGGGAGACTAAGGGGCTTGTTCATAAAGCTATTGTCCTCCCAACCCTGCTATATGTCTGTGAGATGTGGACTGTCTACAGATATCAACATTGACACTGAAATACAACACCGCCTGAGCTCTTAGAGTGCAGCATTCTTCCGAATGAAGCAGAGAGTGTTTGAGGACGGGGACATCCGTAGCGAGACCAAGGTGCTTGTTTATAAAGCTATTGTCCTCCCAACTCTTCTATATGCCTGCGAGATGTGGACTGTCTACAGACATCAACACTGACACTGAAATACAACACTGCCTGAGCTCTGCGAGTGCAGCATTCTTCCGAATGAAGCAGAGAGTGTTTGGGGACCAGGACATCCGTCAGGAGACTAAGGGGTTTGTTTATAAAGCTACTGTCCTCCCAACCCTGCTATACGCCTGCGAGATGTGGACTGTCTACAGACATCAACATTGACACTGAAATAGAACACCACCTGAGCTCTTAGAGTGCAGCATTCTTCCGAATGAAGCAGAGAGTGTTTGAGGACCAAGACATCCGTCAGGAGACTAAGGGGCTTGTTCATAAAGCTATTGTCCTCCCAACCCTGCTATATGCCTGTGAGACATGGACTGTCTATAGATATCAATATTGACACCAAAATACAACACCATCTGAGCTCTTAGAGTGCAGCATTCTTCTGAATGAAGCAGAGAGTGTTTGAGAATGGGGACATCCGTAGCGAGACCAAGGTGCTTGTTTATAAAGCTATTGTCCTCCCAACCCTGCTATACGCCTGCGAGACGTGGACTGTCTACAGACGTCAGCATTGACACTGAAATACAACACTGCCTGAGTTCTTAGAGTGCAGCATTCTTCCGAATGAAGCAGAGAGTGTTTAAGGACGGGGACATCCGTCGGGAGACTAAGGTGCTTGTTTATAAAGCTATTGTCCTCCCAACCCTGCTATACGCCTGCGAGACGTGGACTGTCTACAGGCGTCAGCATTGACACTGAAATACAACACCGCCTGAGCTCTTGGAGTGCAGCATTCTTTCGAATGAAGCAGAGAGTGTTTAAGGACGGGGACATCCGTAGCGAGACCAAGGTGCTTGTTTATAAAGCTATTGTCCTCCCAACTCTTCTATATGCCTGCGAGATGTGGACTTTCTACAGACATCAACATTGACACTGAAATACAACACTGCCTGAGCTCTGCGAGTGCAGCATTCTTCCGAATGAAGCAGAGAGTGTTTGGGGACCAGGACATCCGTCAGGAGACTAAGGGGCTTGTTTATAAAGCTATTGTCCTCCCAACCCTGCTATACGCCTGCGAGATGTGGACTGTCTACAGACATCAACACTGACACTGAAATACCACACCGCCTGAGCTCTTAGAGTGCAGCATTCTCCCAAATGAAGCAGAGAGTGTTTGAGGAACAGGACATCCATTGGGAGAATAAGGGGCTTGTTTATAAAGCGATTGTCCTCCCAACTCTTCTATATGCCTGCGAGATGTGGACTGTCTACAGACATCAACATTGACACTGAAATACAACACCACCTGAGCTCTTAGAGTGCAGCATTCTTCCGAATGAAGCAGAGAGTGTTTGAGGACCAAGAAATCCGTCAGGAGACTAAGGGGCTTGTTCATAAAGCTATTGTCCTCCCAACCCTGCTATATGCCTGTGAGACATGGACTGTCTATAGATATCAACATTGACACCGAAATACAACACCACCTGAGCTCTTAGAGTGCAGCATTCTTCTGAATGAAGCAGAGAGTGTTTGAGAATGGGGACATCCGTAGCGAGACCAAGGTGCTTGTTTATAAAGCTATTGTCCTCCCAACCCTGCTATACGCCTGCGAGACATGGACTGTCTACAGACGTCAGCATTGACACTGAAATACAACACTGCCTGAGTTCTTAGAGTGCAGCATTCTTCCGAATGAAGCAGAGAGTGTTTAAGGATGGGGACATCCGTCGGGAGACCAAGGTGCTTGTTTATAAAGTTATTGTCCTCCCAACCCTGCTATACGCCTGCGAGACGTGGACTGTCTACAGGCGTCAGCATTGACACTGAAATACAACACCGCCTGAGCTCTTGGAGTGCAGCATTCTTTCAAATGAAGCAGAGAGTGTTTAAGGACGGGGACATCCGTTGGGAGACTAAGGGGCTTGTTTATAAAGCTATTGTCCTCCCAACTCTTCTATATGCCTGCGAGATGTGGACTTTCTACAGACATCAACATTGACACTGAAATACAACACTGCCTGAGCTCTGCGAGTGCAGCATTCTTCCGAATGAAGCACAGAGTGTTTGGGGACCAGGACATCCGTCAGGAGACTAAGGGGCTTGTTTATAAAGCTATTGTCCTCCCAACCCTGCTATACGCCTGCGAGATGTGGACTGTCTACAGACATCAACACTGACAATGAAATATCACACCGCCTGAGCTCTTAGAGTGCAGCATTCTCCCAAATGAAGCAGAGAGTGTTTGAGGAACAGGACATCCGTTGGGAGACTAAGGGGCTTGTTTATAAAGCTATTGTCCTCCCAACTCTTCTATATGCCTGCGAAATGTGGACTGTCTACAGACATCAACATTGACACTGAAATACAACACCACCTGAGCTCTTAGAGTGCAGCATTCTTCCGAATGAAGCAGAGAGTGTTTGAGGACCAAGACATCCGTCAGGAGACTAAGGGGCTTGTTCATAAAGCTATTGTCCTCCCAACCCTGCTATATGCCTGTGAGACATGGACTGTCTATAGATATCAACATTGACACCGAAATACAACACCACCTGAGCTCTTAGAGTGCAGCATTCTTCTGAATGAAGCAGAGAGTGTTTGAGAATGGGGACATCCGTAGCGAAACCAAGGTGCTTGTTTATAAAGCTATTGTTCTCCCAACCCTGCTATACGCTTGCGAGACATGGACTGTCTACAGATGTCAACACTGACACTGAAATACAACACTGCCTGAGCTTCTAGAGTGCAGCATTCTTTCAAATGAAGCAGAGAGTGTTTGAGGACGGCGACATCCATAGCGAAACCAAGGTGCTTGTTTCTAAAGCTATTGTCCTCCCAACCCTTCTATATGCCTGCGAGACGTGGACTGTCTACAGACGTCAGCATTGACACTGAAATACAACACTGCCTGAGTTCTTAGAGTGCAGCATTCTTCCGAATGAAGCAGAGAGTGTTTAAGGACGGGGACATCCGTCGGGAGACCAAGGGGCTTGTTTATAAAGCTATTGTCCTCCCAACCCTGCTATACGCCTGCGAGACGTGGACTGTCTACAGACGTCAGCATTGACACTGAAATACAACACCGCCTGAGCTCTTGGCGTGCAGCATTCTTTCGAATGAAGCAGAGAGTGTTTGAGGATGGCGACATCCATAGCAAAACCAAGGTGCTTGTTTCTAAAGCTATTGTCCTCCCAGCCCTTCTATATGCCTGTGAGACGTGGACTGTCTACAGACGTCAGCATTGACACTGAAATACAACACCGCCTGAGCTCTTGGAGTGCAGCATTCTTCCAAATGAAGCAGAGAGTGTTTAAGGATGGGGACATCCGTCGGGAGACCAAGGTGCTTGTTTATAAAGCTATTGTCCTCCCAACCCTGCTATACACCTGCGAAACGTGGACTGTCTATAGACATCACATGCAATTCCTGGAACAATTCCATCAGCGCGGCCTCTGAAAAATCCTGCAAATCTCTTGGGAAGACAAATATCTGCATGCAGAAGAAGCAAAGACCACCAGCTTTGAAGCGATGGCCCTCCGCCATCAACTCCGCTGGACCGGCCACGTTGTCCGGATGCCCGACAACCGTCTCCCAAAGCAATTGCTCTATTCCGAACTCAAGAACAGAAAACGGAATGTTGGTGGAAAGGAAAAGAGATTGAAAGATGGGCTCAAAACCAACCTTATCAACTCTGGCATAGACACTGAGAACTGGGACGCCCTGGCCTGTGAGCAGAGCAGCTGGAGGTTAGCTGTGACCAGCAGTGCTGCAGAATTTGAAGAGGCACAAATGGAGGGTGAAAGAGAGAAACGTGCCAAGAGGAAGGCACATCAAGCCAACCCCGACCGGGACCGCCTTACACCTGGAAACCGATGCGGGAGAAGATGCAGGTCAAGAATAGGGCTCCACAGTCACCAATGGGCCCACCTCCAGGACACTACATTCAGGGGCGGCTCGTCCATTACGCGAAGTAAGTGGTCGCAGAACACTTTTTTTTGCCAGGGGCGCAGAGGCGCCTCTGTAAATGCCCCTCGACCGCCACTTGAGGAGCGCCCCCTCAGCTCACAACAGCCCTAGCAGTCCGGGGGGAGCCTCGGCTTTCTTGCCTCGCTGCCGGGCGATTCTCTTCCCAAAGGGGCCGGGCCCTTGAGCCTCGCCTAGCCCCTCTCGTTCCTGCTCCACCCGGCCACCGGGTGTGCGAGCAGAGCCGGCGTTCAATCGTTCTCCGCGTTCGATCCCTTCCCCATGACCGGCTCCCTTTCCCGATCCCCGGCGCTCCACCCGCCTCCTCTCCTCTCCCCAATCCACGGGTGGGCCAAGGGGCGGAGCCGCCACGCCTGGCCCGCTTTGGGTCGGAGGTGTGTCTGAAGACCCCAGTGTGCGCACCAAAAGTCGCCTCTTCTCCTGACTTTCTCTTCAGCCATTGGGACCAAGAGAGAGAGAGAGAGAGAGCCCCTCCGGCTGGAGGTATCTCCCACCTCCGCTCCCTCCTTTGTTTTTGCGCCTACCTTCAGGAAAGGTGGGCATCTCCACCTCTCTCTCTCTCTCTCTCTCTTGGTCCCAATGGCTGAGGAGAAAGTCAGGAGAAGAGGTGACTTTTGGTGCACACGCCGGGGTCTTCAGGCACGCCTCCGGACCCAAAGCGGGCAAGGCAAGGGAGCAAGTGCGGCAAGTGTAGTTACTGGGATGTATAGTTCACCTACAATCAAAGAGCATTCTGAACTCCACCAATGATGGAATTGAACCAAATATGGCACACAGAACTCCCACGACGAACAGAAAATATATATCAATGATTGGTTGGGGGGGGCCAAAATACTGTTTGCTTACCATTGAAAATTACCTAGGGCCGCCTCTGACTACATTGGAGAACCCTATGGACTCACCTGGAGGATTATCCTACTTGGACAACGAGGGATTACCTAAGTCAGGAAACTATATTGTTTCGAATCACTCAGAAAATTCCACATTTCTGTACTTGTATTCCTTTGCACACCTTCTTGTTCCTCTCGAGTTCATCTCCGTGTGACACAGGTCTGGAGAGAGAAAGGGACTAGACATCTCTTCCTAAGCGATGCCTTTCCCTTTGTTTGCTCATGTTAATTGACACCATCTTTTCAGGTCTGATTACCCGTACCTGGCTGTTACTCATCTACATGCCGTTTGCATAAAGAGGAATCCGATGCAACTCTTATCAGCTACATAAAGGCCCTTTTATCGTACGAAAGGGAAGCTTCAGGAGGAAAGAGGCGCAAAGTGTCGGGAATACCAATTTGCATGCTGCATTTTCTCCAGCTATAACCTTCAAGCTCATTTGCAACTGGATGGTTCAGCTGAGATGTTGTTGTTTCTTTAAGACGGTGTGAGTTGGTGGCTTCCATGATCAAGGGACAATGTTCTGGATTTTTGTCTAATCTTCAAAGTTGCATTCCAAGTTGCTTCCCGAAACAACACCATCAGAACATTGACCTATCTGCTCAGAGCATCGTTTGACTGATCTGTTGAAGCCTACATGACTTACATAATTTCTTCTGAGCCATCACAACGGACTAAAGTTGGTCCACATCGATCTTTCAAAGTGTGTGGTGCTTATTCCTAGTAGAGACCTTGATATTGTTGTGTGCCTTCAAGTTGTTTCCAAATTATGGTGAGCCTACCATGGGATTTTCCAAGGCTAAGAGTGTGTGATGTACCCAAAGTGGGTTTCTATGCCCAAGAGAGGACTTGAACCTTGGTCTTCTGACTCATAGTCCAACTATGTAGATTCAGCTCCTTGGAACCTAAACCCCAACGTAGATGTATCACTTCCTCAAGATCTTCTGCAACATCTCTGATTTTGCTCAGTTAGCTCCACCAGCTCCTCGTTGAACCAAGCAGCCGGTTTCGCTCGGCGACTTAAGAGGGGGCGCTCCGGAGCAATCGTGTCTATTGCCCTAGTCAACTCCCTATTCCAGTGAGCGACCAGGGCATCGACAGAATCACCATCCAAGGCAGCGGAAACATCCCCAAGAGCCATCAGGAGTCCTTCTGGATCCATAAGCCTCCTGGGGCGGACCATCTTAATGGGTCCACCACCCCTGCGGAGGTTAGAAGTTGCAGCAAGTCTAAACTTGATCAGGTGGTGGTCAGTCCATGGCAAAGGGGAGATTGATAACTCCTCCACACCGCCACCTTCTTCCCAGCCCTGACAGAAGACCAAGTCAAGTGTGTGTCCAGCACAGTGGGTAGGGCCAGATATTAATTGGGACAGCCCCATAGTTGCCATGGAAGCCATGAAGTCCTGAGCCGCTCCTGAAAGAGTGGTCTCTGCATGGACATTGAAGTCCCCCAGCACTACAAGCCACCGGGACTCCAATGCCAGGCCCGAGACCAACTCTGCAAGCTCAGGTAGGGCGGCCGTGGTGCAGCGGGGTGGTCGGTACACCAACAACAGCCCTATTCTGTCCCGGTCAACTAGCCTCAGGTGGACACATTCAAACAAGGTCGACTGTAAGGCTGGGCCCCTGACCAAGGAGATGGAATCTTTATAGACTATTGCAACTCCGCCTCCCCGCCCCCCGGATCTCGGTTGGTGTTGCACAGCGTAACCTGGTGGGCAAAGCCGGGTGAGATTAACCCCTCCAGCTTCGTCCAACAAGGTCTCCGTGATGCACGCCAGGTCTGCCTTTTCATCCAGGATTAAATCCTGAATGGTTGATGTTTTACCATTGACAGACCTGGCATTCAACAGCACCACCTTTAATATGGGAGGACCGTCTACCTTGGTACCCAAGTTTACCATGTCGGGAGAACATTTTGGAATTTTTCTTAAGGTTTGTTCACGAATTGGCCGAATTGGTTTTTTAATTCTCTCTTTCCCGTATCTCCCCCTCCCCATCATCACCTCGATGGGGGCCCCCCAAGCACTGGAACTCCCTCCCCCCCCTTCCCCCCTCTATCATTCTCCACATCCTGGTAGTTCACTAGTGCGCTGTTATATGATAGGTCAGCCCGGGCGGTTGTTAAACCATCATTTCCACCATTATTGTAGTTGAATTCCTCCGCCTTATAAAACCATCTCCAATTTTGCCCGGCCATTCGACCATTGTTGGGAATGATTATATAATACACGATGTAAAGTGCAAATGCAAAATTAAAGTGACCGCACAATAGCACCATTGATATTAGTAACTAACAGAGATCTCACAGTTAATTAAAATGCTGGAGTGCTAACAAGTCATCTTTTACAACAGTGCAATGGGGGATTAGACTACAGAGGTATTCCTACACAGTGCAATTCTTATTGGCAAGAAATCGGCAGATTAGCAGTATAATTGACATTAGGTAGGGGCATAAGAAAAAGTGCCAGGTGCAAATCACAGTAGCTGGAGAGATATTTGCAGCAGGACCTCGGGCTCCAGGAGGGAGCTGTACAGTTCCTCTACTGATGCCTTCAGTCAATCTGCAGCTGTTGGACTTGTTCTCCTTAAGGTCCTTTCTTTCTCCTTGGGTTGGGGAAATACTTACAAATGAGCTCCAAGGTGTTGAACCTAAAGGGAGGATTGAATGCAACACCTTGGATGGTCCATTGGAAGTTCAACCTAAGCCCCAACGTAGATGGATCACTTGCTCAAGATCCTCTGCAACATCTCTGATTCTTCTCAGTAGAGAATGGAGTACTAGATGTGCCTTCCTCCAAATTTCTCTTGTGATTTGGGAATACGTGCGATGCCCTTTGAAGGTGGGTCTTCACCATAGGACATCCCAAGGAAAAGACCATCTTTGAATATCTCACAATGTAAAGGGTGGTGTGAGCCTACCTCAAGGAAATAGAGGTAGCGTTGGAGATCCCTCCATTCAAGGAGACAAGATGGAAACATGAGTGAAATGAGGAATTTACTTTAGATCCGAACCACCTGCACCCCCTACATCCAAAACGAGTTTTGAACCATTTTTTTAAATCAAACAAGCCTACTAGATAGCTATGCTACTTTGTGACTTTGCGGCTGGAAATTGTCCTTGCCTGCCGATCCCAATATTTGCCTATTTCGTTCTTACACACATGAATTAAGGATTGGGAAGCTCTTCTTTGCACCGCTGGAGACGAACAATTATTTATTTTTATTTATTTAGAAGATTTCTATACCGGCCTTCTCAACCTCGATGAGGGACTCAGGTCGGTTTACAGTGCATATCAAATACAATCATATAAAACAACAAATACAAATCATTACATATTAAAATAGTACAACTCAGTACAATAAAAACATCATCATTACATCATTACAGTTTCCTACGCCAAATCGTCAATCCAGTCATGATCATAATCATATTCATAGTCACAGTTCATCATAATTCATCACAGGGAAGGTTCTAGGTTCAGTCTTTGAATGCCGCATTCCAGAGCCATGTTTTTAACGATTTCCTGAACGTCAGGAGGGAGGGGGCAGATCTAACCTCTAGTGGGAGGGAGTTCCAAAGCCGGGGAGCCACCACCGAGAAGGCCCTGTCTCTCGTCCCCACCAGCCGTGATTGTGAGGGTGGTGGGACCGAGAGCAGAGCCCCCCCGGAAGATCTTAGAAGCCTTGATGGTTCATAGGGGAGAATCCGTTCGGACAGGTAAACTGGGCCAGAGCCGTTTAGGGCTTTATAGATCAACACCAACACTTTGAATTGTCCCCGGAAGCTGATCGGCAGCCAGTGGAGCTGGCGTAGCAGAGGGGTCGTATGGTCTCTGTACCCTGCTCCTGTTAGCAATCTGGCTGCCGCGCATTGGACTGATTGAAGCTTCCGGGCAGTCTTCAGAGGCAACCCCACGTAGAGAGCGTTGCAGTAGTCTAAACGGGATGTAACCAGAGCGTGGACTACCGTGGCCAAGTCAGACTTCCCAAGGTATGGGCGCAGCTGGCGCACGAGTTTTAATTGTGCAAAAGCTCCCCTGACCACCACCGAGACCTGGGGTTCCAGGCTCAGCGATGAGTCCAGGAGAACTCCCAGACTGCGAACCTGCGCCTTCAGGGGGAGTGTAACCCCGTCCAGCACAGGCTGTAACCCTATACCCTGTTCGGCCTTTTGACTGACCAGGAGTACCTCTGTCTTGTCTGGATTTAGTTTCAATCTGTTGTCCCTCATCCAGTCCGTTACAGCGGCCAAGCACCAGTTCAGGACCTGAACAGTTCACGAATTATTAACGAATTACGAATTAACGAAACGAAACCGCCCAGCCCTACCTGGACAGCCTCCTTAGTAGCAGGTAGAAAGGAGTGACAGAGCTGGACATCATCTGCGTACAGGTGACACCGTACCCCGAAACTCCGGATGATCTCTCCCAACGGCTTCATGTATATGTTGAACAACATAGGGGACAGTACAGAGCCCTGCGGAACCCCACAGTACAACGGCCGCGGAGTCGAGCAGGTGTCCCCTAATGACACCATCTGGGAACGCCCCTCGAGAAAGGACTGGAGCCACTGCAGAGCAGTACCCCCAAGGCCCATTCCCGCGAGACGTCCCAGAAGGATACCGTGATCGACGGTATCGAAGGCCGAAGAGAGGTCCAGCAGAACCAACAGGGACACACTCCCCCTGTCCAGTTCCCTGCGCAGATCATCCACTAAGGCAACCAAGGCTGTCTCCGTACCATGCCCCGGCCTAAAACCAGACTGCACAGGATCTAGATAATCCATGTCTACCAGGAACTCCTGGAGTTGTGAGGCCACCACACGTTCCAGGACTTTGCCCAAATAGGGGAGATTGGATACTGGCCGATAGTTGACGAATTGAATGGGGTCCAGTGATGGTTTTTTCAACAGTGGTTTTATAACAGCTTGTTTTAAGCTGGCTGGAATGATGCCTTCCCGAAGGGAGGCATTAACCACCACCTTTACCCACTCTGCCAAACCCCCTCTGGCTTCCTTTACCAGCCAGGATGGGCAGGGGTCTAGGATGCATAGTGGTTGGCCTCGCTTCCCCAAGAGTTGCGAAGCCTTTTCAAACCATCTCTCTTATTTCAGGGCCCTTGTCCCTCCATCGCCAACATAGTTGCACACCCAACTATGAAAAAGACAAAGAAATGGTTGCAATGTTTTGTGCAGAAAGGGGAAAAGGTCATTGCAGCGTGTAAATATTTAAGGGCTTAATAATCAATAAAGGTATTTGTCATGCAGGCTGAGAAGTACATGGTAATTCACTCGACCGAGGAGAACATGTGTTGCCAAAGATGAATTAATCACTCCCGACTGTTGCTTTGCGCGTCCGTTGCCTGCCAAGGGCAAATGGAGTCACCCAAAGTTGTGTCAGAGCTGGCACCATTCAGGGCACTTCTATAGACCAGGCTGGGTTGTGCTTCCTCTTAAAAAGACAAAGAGTGAAATATATCCTGGGGTTCCTCAGTAGTCCTCCATCCAAGACCCAAACAGGGCTGGATTTGCTTCCATCCCAGTATCAGACAGGACTGGTGAGGTATTTAATAATAATAATAATAATAATAATAGCATAAATTCTAGGCCTGTTTGATCAAGAAAAAATTTGTTTCTAAAATCGATTTGTAATTGGGGTGTTTTTTTGTTTCGATATTTAAAATAATTACAAAACTTTCCCAAAAAAAAGTTTTGGTATTTAAGAAATTTTGTAAATATTAACGAATTTTTAGAATATTTTTTGTATTTCTTAAGAATAATATTAAAATAATATTAAAAAATATTTTAAAATGGAAAATTAACCAAAAAATGGCCCAAATGTGGACCAAACACAGGCAGGATACAGCAAATGAGAGCACACACCAACAGAAGAGTCTTTTCTTTTTTAGAATATTTTTTAAAAATAATATTAAAATAATATTAAAAAATAATATTAAAATAATATTAAAAATATTTTAAAATGGAAAATTAACCAAAAAATGGCCCAAATGTGGACCAAACACAGGCAGGATACAGCATATGAGAGCACACACCAACAGAAGAGTCTTTTCTTTTTTAGAATATTTTTTAAAAATAATATTAAAATAATATTAAAAAATAATATTAAAATAATATTAAAAATATTTTAAAATGGAAAATTAACCAAAAAATGGCCCAAATGTGGACCAAACACAGGCAGGATACAGCATATGAGAGCACACACCAACAGAAGAGTCTTTTCTTTTTTAGAATATTTTTTAAGAATAATATTAAAATAATATTAAAAAATAATATTAAAATAATATTAAAAATATTTTAAAATGGAAAATTAACCAAAAAATGGCCCAAATGTGGACCAAACACAGGCAAGAGACAGCAAATGAAGCAAGCAGCACTCACAGCAGCAAGGAATGAATCCAATCCCAGTTCGTTGCTAGCAGGCAGCCATTGCCAAGCCAACCCAATGCAAACTCCCTCGCCCTCGCCTCTGCACCAAGCTACGGGCCGCGCGGAGCCGCTTTGAAAGGGCTCGCCGGCCAATCAAAAAGGGACAGCCACGGACCCATGGTGCACTGCTTGGGAGCGCCGGATTGGCTCCCATGCACCAGCACTCCAGCAGCCTCCACCCCATTAACGAAACGAGCGGAGGCTCGTTAAAACTATGGGGGCTGCTGGTTCGATATTTATAAACCCTTCCGGGTTTGGAGATTTGTTTCAATATCGCTTCAGAAATGGTAAAATTAACGAATTATTAACGAATTAACGAATTAACGAACCAAATCGCACAGGCCTAATAATTCCTCCTTAATAGCCTCTGCTAGATCGCACCCAGGACAATTATTCAAAATTGTTCGTGCTTTGATCAGTCCGGCTCCCTTAGTCCAGAACCCAGCAACCATGGCTCTTACAGCAGTGGCATTCCAGAAGGTTTTCACTGATAAAACTGCCCCCTACAGTCGATACCTTGAGTGAGCTCGAGACTTTGTGGCCGTTTAGTGGACCTATCGTTGACCGATTTACTCCGCTTGACAGGGAAGATGTCACCAGAATCCTGGCTGCTGCAAAACCAACCACCTGTTCCCTTGATCCGTGTCCGTCTTGGCTGGTGAAGAGCTGCCTGGAAGGTCTACTCAATCCGTTGAGTAATATAATCAATGGCTCTCTTGTCCGGTCTTCCCGGACAACCTAAAAGAGGCAAGAGTTCGTTCCTTGCTAAAGAAGCCTAGCTTGGATCCCATGACCCTTGCCAATTATCGTCCTGTCTCTAACCTTCCATTCTTAGGTAAGGTGATAGAGCGGGCTGTACTGGGACAATTGCAACAATTCCTGGATGACACAGCCGGCCTGGACCCTTTCCAGTCAGGTTTCCGCCCGGGTCATGGGACGGAGACAGTCTTGGTTGCCATTACAGATGAACTTCAGCACCAGTCTGATAACGGCGGATCAGCGCTACTGGCACTTCTCGACCTTACCGCAGCGTTTGACACAGTTGACTACGATCTAATGATTCACCGTCTTGCCATATCAGGAGTTTGCAGCCAGGCCCTCAATTGGTTCAACTAATTTCTCCAAAACCGGAGCCAGTGTGTGGAGTATATGGATCAAGTCTCTGAAAGATCTCCCCTCCTATGTGGGGTACCCCAAGGTGCAATTCTCTCCCCTCTTCTCTTCAACATCTATGTTAGACCCCTTGCTAGTTTGGCTTGGAGTTTCGGCCTAGACTGCTACCAATATGCGGATGACACCCAACTCCTTCTGCGTTTGGAGCCTGGAGCAACGTCAATACCTGACAATTTCACCTTATGTCTGGAGGCTCTGTCGAACTGGCTACGTGCTAGTAGACTGAAGGTGAACCCGGCGAAGACTGAGATTCTCTGGCATGTCCGCTCGATTGATCTGAGCCATTTGCTACCCACCTTCGATGGTGCTGCCCTATCTCCTTCGCCTACAATTAAGAGCTTAGGTGTCGTCCTGGATTCACGGCTGACAATCGAAGCTCAGGTCGCTGCTGCCAGCAAACAGGCCTTTTTCCATCTACGACAAGCGAGGCAACGGGCACCCTACCTATCTGATGAGGCTCTGGCAACGGTCATCCATGCCACGGTCACGTCTAGGCTGGACTATTGCAACGCCCTGTATGTTGGCCTTCCGATGTCTACGACCCGAAAGCTCCGTATTGTTCAGAATGCAGCAGCTAGGTTACTCACAAGAACGCCCATGAATTGCATATAACACGTGTTGTGGCATTTGCATTGGCTTCCAATTGAGTACCGTGGTCTATATAAGATGCTAGTTCTGACCTTTAAAATTCTTTACGGCCAGGGTCCATCGTACCTTAGGCACTGTCTCTCATTCTCCCATCATCGGAGGTCACAACGACCATCCCAACGTGACTTACTTTATATACCGGGCCCTAGAGAAGTGCCCTTGGAAAGGACCAGGTGCCGATGGGCTTTTTCTATTTCTGCCCCTGCCTTATGGAATTCCTTGCCGCCCTACTTGAGAGCCATGTGTGAGTTAGGGCCTTTTACCCTAGCACTTAAGACCTGGCTTTTTACTAGAGCTTTTGATCTATGTTAATTTTATCAATATCTGTATGTATGTATTTTTATCCTTTACAATTTAGCTTGTAAATCGGCTAGAGCATCTTGGATGGAGAGCGATTAATAAGTAATTAAATGATGATGATGATGATGATGATGATGATGATACTACTCAGGGTGGAATTGAGAAGGACCCCCAGATGCAGACCTGCACCCTCAGGGGGGAGTGTAACCCCGTTGAGCACAGATTGCTACCCTATACTCTGATCAGCTCCACAACTGACCTGGAGGATTTCTGTCTTGTCAGGATTAAGCTTCAGCTTGTTAGCCCTCATCCAGTCCATCACAGCGGCCAGGTACTGGTCAAGGATCTGGGGGGCTTCGGCTTCCTTGGATTTCGGTGGAAAAGAGTAAGTAGAGTTGAGTGTCATCTGCATAGAGATGGCACCAAACTCCAAAACTCCAGATGACCTCACCCAGCAGTTTCATGTAGATGTTAAAAAGCATGGGAGATAGAATAGACCCTTGTGGGACCCCACAGGTCAAACGCCAGGGGTCCGAGCAGGAATCTCCCTGCTTCACCGACTGGGTATGACCCCCAAGGCAGTGCACCCAAGAACCATTCCAGAAAGCCGTCCCAGAAGGATACCATGGTTGATGGTATCAAAGGCCGCTGAGATGTCCAGGAGAACCAACAAGGACACACTCCCCCTGTCAAGTTCTCTGCGGAGGTCGTCCACCAAGGTGACCAAAGCTGTCTCCGTGCCATGACCAGGCCTGAAACCTGACTGTGACGGATCCAGATAATCAGTATTGGCCAAGAATCCCTGAGATGTCCAGGAGAACCAACAAGGACACACTCCCCCTGTCAAGTTCTCTGTGGAGGTCATCCACAAAGACAACCAAAGCTGTCTCCGTTTCATGACCAGGCCTGAAACCTGACTGTGACGGATCCAGATAATCAGTATTGGCCAAGAATCCCTGAGATGTCCAGGAGAACCAACAAGGACACACTCCCCCTGTCAAGTTCTCTGCAGAGGTCGTCCACCAAGGTGACCAAAACTGTCTCCGTTTCATGACCAGGCCTGAAACCTGACTGTGATGGATCCAGATAATTAGTATTGGCCAAGAATATCTGAGATGTCCAGGAGAACCAACAAGGACACACTCCCCCTGTCAAGTTCTCTGCAGAGGTCGTCCACCAAGGCGACCAAAGCTGTCTCCGTTTCATGACCAGGCCTGAAACCTGACTGTGATGGATCCAGATAATTAGTATTGGCCAAGAATATCTGAGATGTCCAGGAGAACCAACAAGGACACACTCCCCCTGTCAAGTTCTCTGCAGAGGTCGTCCACCAAGGCGACCAAAACTGTCTCCGTTTTATGACCAGGCCTGAAACCTGACTGTGACGGATCCAGATAATTAGTATTGGCCAAAAATGCCGCTGAGATGTCCAGGAGAACCAACAAGGACACACTCCCCCTGTCAAGTTCTCTGCGGAGGTCGTCCACCAAGGTGACCAAAGCTGTCTCAGTGCCATGACCAGGCCTGAAACCTGACTGTCATGGATCCAGATAATCAGTATTGGCCAAGAACCCCTGAGATGTCCAGGAGAACCAACAAGGACACACTCCCCCTGTCAAGTTCTCTGTGGAGGTCGTCCACCAAGGTGATCAAAGCTGTCTCTGTTTCATGACCAGGCCTGAAACCTGACTGTGACGGATCCAGATATTCGGTATTGGCCAAGAACCCCTGAGATGTCCAGGAGAACCAACAAGGACACGCTCCCCCTGTCAAGTTCTCTGCGGAGGTCGCCCACCAAGGCAACCAAAGCTGCCTCCATTTCATGACCAGGCCTGAAACCTGACTGTGATGGATCCAAATAATCAGTATTGGCCAAGAATCCCTGAGATGTCCAGGAGAACCAACAAGGACACGCTCCCCCTGTCAAGTTCTCTGCGGAGGTCGCCCACCAAGGCAACCAAAGCTGCCTCCATTTCATGACCAGGCCTGAAACCTGACTGTGATGGATCCAAATAATCAGTATTGGCCAAGAATCCCTGAGATGTCCAGGAGAACCAACAAGGACACACTCCCCCTGTCAAGTTCTCTGTGGAGGCCGTCCACCAAGGCGACCAAAGCTGTCTCCGTGCCATGACCAGGCCTGAAACCTGACTGTGACGGATCCAGATAATCAGTATTGGTCAAGAATCCCTGAGATGTCCAGGAGAACCAACAAGGACACACTCTCCCTGTCAAGTTCTCTGTGGAGGTCGTCCACCAAGGTGACCAAAGCTGTCTCCGTTTCATGACCAGGCCTGAAACCTGACTGTGATGGATCCAGATTATCTGTATTGGCCAAGAACCCCTGAGATGTCCAAGAGAACCAACAAGGACACACTCCCCCTGTCAAGCTCTCTGCGGAGGTCATCCACCAAGGTAGTTGCTGGAACCGGGGCAACTGCTCCTCCAGAAACATGGAGTAGAGCCTCTCAATAGTTGCTGAAGTCACGACACAATGGAGTTGTTCCTGGCTGCTCTTCTCTCCTCCAGAAACATGGAGAAGAGCCTCTCAATAGTTGCTGAAGCCAAGGCACAATGGAGTTGTTCCTGGCTGTTCTTCTCTCCCTTAGAGATCATGTAAAACATTGTGAACGTGGAGGAGGACCTCTTAATAGTTGCTGGGAACCAAGACACAATAGAGCTGTACCTGGCTGTTCTTCTCTCCCCCAGAAACATGGAGAAGAGCCTCTCAATAGTTGCTGAAGCCAACCAACAATGGAGTTGTTCATGGCTGTTCTTCTCTGCCTTAGAGATCGTGTAATGACATTCTGAATATGGAGGAGGACCTCTCAATACTTGCTGAAGCCAAGACACAATGGAGCTGTACCTGGCTGTTCTTCTCTCCCTTAGAGATCATGTAATGACATTGTGAATGTGGAGGAGGACCTCTTAATAGTTGCTGGGAACCAAGACACAATGGAGCTGTACCTGGCTGTTCTTCTCTCCCCCAGAAACATGGAGAAGATCCTCTCAATACTTGCTGAAGCCAAGACACAATGGAGCTGTACCTGGCTGTTCTTCTCTCCCTTAGGGATCATGTAATGACATTGTGAACGTGGAGGAGGACCTCTTAATAGTTGCTGTAAACCAAGGCACAATGGAGTTGTTCCTGGCTGCTCTTCTCTCCCCCAGAAACACGGAGAAGAGCCTCTCAATAGTTGCTGAAGTCAAGACACAATGGAGTTGTTCCTACCTGCTCTTCTCTCCCCTAGAAACATGGAGAAGAGCCTCTCAATAGTTGCTGAAGCCAACCAACAATGGAGTTGTACCTGGCTGTTCTTCTCTCCCTTAGAGATCATGTAATGACATTCCGAACATGAAGGAGGACCTCTCAATACTTGCTGTCTCCATGCTATGACCAGGCCTGAAACCTGACTGTGACGGATCCAGGTAATCAATATCGGCCAAGAATCCCTGGAGCTGAGGAGCAACCACTCGCTCCAGAACCTTGCTCAAGAAGGGAAGATCTGGAATTGGCCGGTATTTAAGCATATCTCAAGCTATTTATGAAGATGTACGCCCCAAGCGGTAGGCCTGTGCGGTTTCGTTCGTTAATTTTGTAATTCGTTATTAATTCGTTATTTTTGGCATTTACGAAGCGATATCAAAACACATTTTCAAACCCGGAAGGGTTTAAAAATATCGAACCGGCAACCCCCATAGATTTAACGAGCTTCCGCTCGTTTCGTAAATGGGATGGAGGCTGCTGGAGGCGGCTGGGCAAGAAGAACACGATCCAATCCCTCCCGACGGATGGCCATCCATTGCGACATTTCCCTCTTCCACAATGCCCAAGCCCCCCCTCTTGATCAGAGAAAAAAGAGGGGCATTAAACCACCACCACCACCACCACCACAACAACGACAAGAGCCAGCGTAGTGGTTTTGTGCTCACGATGAATCCGAAGGGGTGTGCGTTGGAGCCGAGCTTGCGGAGGAGCCTCTCCTGGAGGCGGGAGAGGGGCTCCTTGGGGGTCTCCTGGGCCGGAGGGAAGGCCTGCCAGGACGCCAGGAAGAGGTCCTTCCGGAAGGACAGGCCCAGCACATCCAGGTCCTCGCGCCCGTACCGGAAGGCGCAGGTCAGCGTCACAAACACTGCGGGGAGAGCGGAAGGCAGGGGCGCCCGTCAGAAGCCAGGCCGGCACAAGGGGGGGGGCTGCCTGGCCAAGGGGCTCCAGCAGCATCTTCTCCTGACATGTCGCCTGCATCCATGGCTAATGGCTTCCTCAGAGGCTTGTTCAGGTGCCTGATGGAAATGAGGCAAGTGGAGCGCATACCTATCTGCGGAATAATGTCCAATGTGAGCGAACATTTCGTTAACGCTTTGCGCATGCGCGGGGGGGGGTCCGCCATCTTAACGAATCAATTCGTAAATATTTACGAAATTTCGTAAATACCGAAACTTTTTGGGGAAAATTTTGTAATTATTTTAAATATCGAAACAAAAAAACACCCCAATTACAAATCGATTTTAGAACCAAATTTTTTCTTGATCAACCAGGCCTACCAAGCAGATATCCATGAATTGTATCCGAAAGAGATGTTGGTAAGAGTGTGACCACGTCCAGAAAAAATAATGACTTGTTGTGCTTCAAAGAGCATTATTATACAACTCCATGCGATTGAATCTATTTCCAGAATCAAAGACTTGTATCTCTTTTCGCCTTCTGTGATTTTGATTCCTTTAAAAATATATATACTTTTATTTTTATTTTGGGGAGCAATATATTCCATTTCTAGCAAAGCTGAGCCACACAGCAGATTAAAAGAAATGTTCTCCCACCCCTGGGGAGGCTACATTGCAATCTTGCTAAACAGCCTAGTTCAGAAAAGATAGAATAACTTAAGAGTCTGCTTTGCGGAAGGAACAGGCCAGAATGTTGCAGCCATATATAGTCATTTGGGGTAAAGGGACGGGAAGCGAGCAAAAGCAAAAAAAAAAATGCAAGGCCGCTGCTGGATCAGATTCCAAAGTTGATGCAATTTGGCAATTTTGCTTTTCATGAGGTTTTCATGAGGCTTGTTCTTCCTGAAACCATGGAGGAGGTCCTTGGGGCTGTGAGGGTGACCACATCGGCTCTAGACCCTTGCCCATCTTGGCTAATTAAATCGGCCGGGGGGGGGGGGGGTTGGTTGATTGGTTTGTGTTGATCATTAATGCATCGTTGGAGCAAGGGATTTTTCCATCCATTCTGAAACAGGCTGTGGTTTGGCCACTCCTTAAGAAGGTTTCCCTTGACTCCACGGTGCTGAGCAATTACAGACCGATCTCCAACCTCCCTTTTTTGGGCAAGGTGCTGGAGCGGGTGGTCGCCTCCCAGCTCCAGGGATTCTTGGATGACATCAATTACCTAGATCAGTCACAGTCTGGCTTCAGGCCTGGTCACGGCACCGAAACAGCCTTGGTCACCTTGGTGGATGACCTCTGTAGAGAGCTGGACAGGGGGAGTGTGACCCTGTTGGTTCTCTTGGACATCTCAGCGGCTTTCGATACCATCGACCATGGTATCCTTCTGGGTCGACTCTCTAGAATGAGTCTCGGGGGCACGGTTTTGTCGTGGCTCCGGTCCTTCCTGGAGGGACGAACCCAGATGGTGAAGCTGGGAGATGCCTGCTCGGACCCCTGGCCTTTGACCTGTGGGGTCCCGCAAGGCTCCATTTTGTCTCCCGTGCTTTTTAACATCTACATGAAACCCCTGGGAGAGGTTGTAGAGAAGTGTCTATTATAACTGTGTTTTAAACTGTGTTTATGCTTTACATTGTAGCCATGACCTAGCTGAGAGAGATAGGTTGCCATGGTGACAGGCCAGAGGAGGTGGGCGGAGCTTAAGTAGGAAAGGTTTGAAAACGACAGTTTAAAATCAGTCAGGCGGATGAGACCCTGAAGGACAGAGTCAAAGGGGACTCTGGGATAATAGTTCAGTCAGGGGAATGAAACCCTGAGGGGCAGAGTCAGTTGAGGCTCTGTGGTGTAGTGTAAATACAGCCAGTTCTTAGGATTTGTGAATATTATTCCAGCTAGGAAGCTGGAGGTGAAACCTCGTTAGATTGCTTGAGTAAAGAAAGAATCTAACAAGAGAGAGGTTTAGGGATCCCAGTGGTGAAGGGCTGGAGATCGCTAGTTTGATCCTGTGTAGGACAAACAGTTGTAAATATTCACAATAGGGAACTGAAATATTAAAGCACCTCATTGTAGAAGAAGTCAAAGAATTGTAACATCACCTGAATGTATCTCAACTAAGCCATATTTGTAACCATCAAGCTTGTGCCAAGTTCAACAGTTAATATTGCAACAGTTACGCTCCGACAATAAATCTGTTCTCTTTGTGTTTTAAAACCTGCCTCATCCATTGATTTCAACGTTTTGCACAATCCACACTACCAAAGTGGCCTCACAACCCAGATAAGAAGAAACAGAGATTATATTACCAATATCTCTTTATATTAGGGTGGCAGCTTAACCTAGAAGTCTCAAATTCTCATTACATTTGTGTGGTGATCCTATTTAGTTGGGATTTCACGCCATTATTTTATTTTTGGAGACTACTTCACATATTTTGGTGGCAGCAAGTGAACGGCTTCGAATTGTAGTAACGAGCGGTGGGGACGCGGCTTCGCAAATTTGGTGGCAGACGACGGGATTCGTGTAACAACTAATCGAGTGCCTTAAGTTTAATTTTAAAATAAGTTGTGAGGTAAAAGTTGCTGAGAAATGGCTACCAGGCGGCAGAGAAAGCTAGCTGAGGAAAGAGAAGAGGAAAATTCGAGCTCTGAGACAGATGAGCCGATGCCTTTCTCAGAGATGGCTTTTAAGTACAAGTTAGAGATGAAACGATTGGAGATGGAGGCAAAACAGAGAGAGTTTGAAGAAAAACAGAGAGAGAGAGAACAGGAGTTAGAATTGAAGAGAATGGAGTTTGAGCTAGAGAAACAAAGATTGGCTTTGTCTCGAACAGCCAGTGAAACCCAGGAGGGAAGATCTGGAGGAAATACCCCAGATTTGATGAAGAAATTCCCAAAATTCAACAAAGACGATGATCCAGAGAAATTCCTAATATCTTTTGAGAGATGTTGTCGAGATTTTGATGTGGCTAAAGAAAGATGGATGACATACCTAAGGCCACAAATAAGTGGGAAACTTTTGCAGATTTATGGGCAGATGACTGAGGAATCTTATGGGGACTATGATCTGTTTAAGAAGCAGGTTCAACAGGAATTTAGATTGACTCCTGAATATTATAGATTTAAGTTCAGGACAATAAAAAAAGATAAAGCTCAAAGTTTTGCTCAGGTGGCCTCAAGACTATCTCAACTGTTTGATAGTTGGATAAGAACGTCTGAGGTGGGAGATTTTCAACAGCTGAGGGAACTTTTGAAGCTGGAGCAGTTTTTTCAAATATTGCCTTTTGATATTCGGTGGGTGATTCAAGATCGCAAGCCAGCCACTGTTGTAGAGGCAGCGGTTATGGCAGATCAAATTACAACCTTAAAAGAGGGATTTAAAAGAGAAGATCCACCAAGTGAAAGAAAAGCAAATAAGCCACCATTTTATTCACATCAAACGCGCTCACAGCCAGAAAAGGGTTCTGACTTAGAAAACACCATCTATAGGAGGCAGGGTGTAACAAGACAAACCGCTCCTGAGGTAAAAAGACGGTGCTTCCAATGTGGAGAATTTGATCATATAAAATATCAATGTCCTCTGTTAAGGAAAGAAAAAGCAACCCTCTTTGTGAGCAAGATGAGAGATACTCCACAGGCAGAACGGGATACTGTTTCGAAGGAGAATTCAAGCTTGGAGCCACAAGAGAAACGATGTTTGCTCATCTTGTCAGGCAGCCCATATGAAGAATACTTAGAATCCATCAATATTAACAACAAGAATAGGAAAGGACTCAGAGACACAGGTTCAGAACTGTGTTTAGTACATCCTGAAATAGTACCACAGGAATTTAAGCAGCCAACCTCTGCAGTAAAATTAAAAGGTTTAGGACCTGCGATACTAACCGCAGTCGTAACCTTACCAATAGAATATGATGGATGGAAGGGAATGTGGGACTTCGCAGTTAGTCCTGACATACCATATGATTGTTTAATTGGAAACGATTTGGCTGAGACGATTAAGATCGGGAAGATGGCGTGTGAGGAGAAGGAATGTAACATCGAAACCCCAGAACCAGCAGCCCTGTGTTATGCTATACAGCAAGATGAAAGCGAGAGTCCAGAGTCCAGTTCTACAGTTGCCGAGTTTGTTAGTAAGACGGGAGGAGTTGAGGAGATTCGGCAGGAACAAAGAGCCGATGATTCTCTTAAGCCTCTATTGGCTGCAGCTCAAAACACCCAGGCATCAACACAGGAACAGCCCAACGAGTTTGTGCTAAAGAAGGGAGTCTTATACAGAAAAACCAAAAGAGTACCATCGACGGAAGGATCAGTGTCAGATAGTCAAATTGTAGTACCTCAAAAATTTAGAGAGCAGCTGATGAGGGTGGCACATGAAAACCCTCATGGTGGACATTTGGGTGTGAGGAAAACCACGAGCAGGATCACTAGGAATTTTTATTGGCCTGGCATGTTCCAGAGAATAAAGGAATTCTGCCAGTCATGTGATACATGCCAAAGACAAACTACAGGGAGGGATAAGACCAAAGCACCTCTTATCCCTATGCCTTTAATTGGAGAGCCATTCTACAGAGTGGGAATTGACATAATTGGTCCCCTCAACAAGCCAAGCAGACGTGGTTATAGATACATCTTAACTATGATAGACTATGCTACGAGGTATCCTGAAGCAATAGCTCTCACTAACATCGAGACTACAACTGTAGCTAATGCTTTATTGTCTATCTGGGGAAGGACTGGATATCCCAAGGAACTGGTATCTGACTTAGGGACCCAGTTTACCTCAAAGCTCATGACAAAACTGCTTGAGCTATGCGGAATTCGACACCTTACATCAACGGCATACCACCCCCAAACCAATGGGTTGGTTGAAAATCTGAATAAGACACTGATTAAGATGATGAAGTCATATTGCCAAGAAAGACCATTTGATTGGGACAATAAGCTTCAACAGCTATTATTTGCTTATAGAACCGTCCCTCAGGACAGTACAGGATACAGTCCTTTTGAACTGTTATATGGCAGGAAGGCTCGAGGACCGTTGGATTTGGTTAAAGAATACTGGGAAGCTAGCCCAGTAACAGAACCGGTTCCTGTAGATGATTATTTGAGAGATCTTCAATCAACAATGCGGTTAGCCAGAGACATCGCACAAGAGCATCTAACTGCAGCACAACATCGGCAAAAAGACTATTACGATGCAAAGGCCAAACCAAGAACTTTCAATGTGGGAGACGAAGTCCTGTTTTTGTCGCCCAACAAAACCAGCAAGCTTCAACTGGATTGGTCGGGACCATGGAGAGTCACCAGAAAGCACAACCATGTGAACTATGACATCTATGATGAACATTTAAATGTTGAAAGGAGAGTCCATGTAAATATGTTAAAACCTTATGTTGTAAGGTCTGCGAATGTATGTTTTGTTGTTGCGGAAGAAGAATCCGGTCCCTTTTCTTTTTGGGAGGGTGATCGTGAACAGTGTAAAAATTTAGATCGTATAAATATGAACATAGAATTGTTTAAAAAGCAGCATAGAGAAGTTGGATAATGTGAAAGGTACAAATAATAAGTTATTGAGATAGAGTTTGTGTTTGCAGGATTTTATGTTTCAGTAAACGTAATGTGGTTGCGGACGCTTTGTCTAGGATTTCATAGTTTAAAGGTTTGTATATATGTAATTAAAGTGTAATTAACCATAATGTGTTTCCCTTTCAGGAATGTTATGTATATGTATTTATTGTTAAGTAATATGTGAAGTTATTTTTGCCAATTCTAGGACTGAGAATGGTGCAAAAATACTTTTTCTGGGGGGGAAGGTGTAGAGAAGTGTCTATTATAACTGTGTTTTAAACTGTGTTTATGCTTTACATTGTAGCCATGACCTAGCTGAGAGAGATAGGTTGCCATGGTGACAGGCCAGAGGAGGTGGGCGGAGCTTAAGTAGGAAAGGTTTGAAAACGACAGTTTAAAATCAGTCAGGCGGATGAGACCCTGAAGGACAGAGTCAAAGGGGACTCTGGGATAATAGTTCAGTCAGGGGAATGAAACCCTGAGGGGCAGAGTCAGTTGAGGCTCTGTGGTGTAGTGTAAATTCAGCCAGTTCTTAGGATTTGTGAATATTATTCCAGCTAGGAAGCTGGAGGTGAAACCTCGTTAGATTGCTTGAGTAAAGAAAGAATCTAACAAGAAAGAGGTTTAGGGATCCCAGTGGTGAATGGCTGGAGATCGCTAGTTTGATCCTGTGTAGGACAAACAGTTGTAAATATTCACAATAGGGAACTGAAATATTAAAGCACTTCATTGTAGAAGAAGTCAAAGAATTGTAACATCACCTGAATGTATCTCAACTAAGCCATATTTGTAACCATCAAGCTTGTGCCAAGTTCAACAGTTAATATTGCAACAGTTACGCTCCGACAATAAATCTGTTCTCTTTGTGTTTTAAAACCTGCCTCATCCATTGATTTCAACGTTTTGCACAATCCACACTACCAAAGTGGCCTCACAACCCAGATAAGAAGAAACAGAGATTATATTACCAATATCTCTTTATATTAGGGTGGCAGCTTAAACTAGAAGTCTCAAATTCTCATTACATTTGTGTGGTGATCCTATTTAGTTGGGATTTCACGCCATTATTTTATTTTTGGAGACTACTTCACATATTTTGGTGGCAGCAAGTGAACGGCTTCGAATTGTAGTAACGAGCGGTGGGGACGCGGCTTCGCAGAGGTCATCCGGAGTTTTGGAGTTGGGTGCCATCTCTACGCAGATGACACACAACTCTACTACTCATTTCGACCTAACTCCAAGGAGGCCTCTCGGGTGCTAGACGAGTGCCTGGCCGCTGTGTCTATCTGGATGAGGGAGAACAAGCTGAAGATCAATCCCGACAAGACAGAGGTCCTCCTGGTCGATCGTAAACCAGATCGGGGTATAGGGTGGCAACCTGTGTTGGACGGGGTTACACTCCCCCTGAAGCCACAGGTCCGCAGTTTGGGAGTCCTCCTGGATTCATCGCTCACGCTTGAGGCTCAGGCATCGGCGGTGTCCGGGAGGGCTTTTGCACAATTGAGACTCGCGCGCCAACTGCGACCGTACCTCGCGAAGGCTGATCTGGCCGGGGTGGTCCATGCCTTGCTCACCTCCAGATTGGATTACTGCAATGCGCTCTACGTGGGGCTGCCCTTGAAAACGGCTCGGAGATTCCAACTGGTCCAACGGGCAGCAGCCAGGATGTTAACTGGGGCTCCTTACAGAGAGAGGTCAACCCTCCTGTTTAAGGAACTCCACTGGCTGCCGTTTATTTTCCGAGCCCAATTCAAGGTGCAGGTGCTTACCTACAAAGCCCTAAACAGTTTGGGACCTGCCTACCTGAGTGACCGCATCTCCATCTACGAACCCACACGTTCACTTCGGTCATCTGGTGAGGCCCTGCTCGTGATTCCGCCTGCGTCGCAAGCGCAGCTGGTGGGGACACGAGACAGGGCCTTTTCCGTGGTGGCCCCCCGACTCTGGAACACCCTCCCAAAAGATCTTAGACAGGCCCCTACACTGGCAGTCTTTAGAAAGAACTTGAAGACCTGGCTGTTCCGATGTGCCTTTCCAGAATAGGAATTCTCCAATAACAAGTCCTCGAAGCACTTTTAGTAGAATTAAGATTATTGCACACCGCACACTGCACTTGCCCTATAATCCTCGTATACCACCTGCCACATCAGCACTTTTAATCCTGTACCCACTACTCTGGCCTGGTCCAGTTTTTATTGTGTCTTGATATACTGTCTATTACATGATGGGAGAAACTGGGGAAACTACACGCAGTCTAGGAGTTCATTGAATGACTCAATGCAGAGGAATCCTTGGAGTTGTGTTTGGTGAGGCACCAGCCATCTTTGAAGGAGAAGGCTGAAGACCTTGTAGAACTATAACTCCCAAAATTTTACAACTGGCAGCTAGGACATGGAGGAGGGCCTCTCGCTTGTTCCTGGAACCAAGATATGATGGAATTATGGCTGGCTGCTCTTCTCTCCCTTAGAGATCATGTTATGGCATTTTGAATATGCAGGAGGGGCTCTCAATAGTTGCTGAAGCCAAGACAATGAAGTTGTACCTGGTTCCTCTTCACTCCCTTAGAGATCGCGTAATGGCATTCTGAATGTGGAGAAGGGTCTCTCAACAATGGCTGAAGCCAAGACACAATGGAGTTGTACCTTGCTGCTCTTCTCTCTCTTAGAGATCACGCTAGGGCATTCCGAATGTGGAGGAGGGCCTCTCAATAGTTGCTGAAACCAAGGCACAATGGAGTTGTTCCTGGCTGCTCTTCTCTCCCTTAGAGATCACGTAATGGCATTCTGGACATGTAGAAGAGCCTCTCAATGGTTGCTGAAGCCAAGACACAATGGAGCTGTTCCTGCCTGCTCTTCTCTCCCCCAGAAACATGGAGAAAAGCCTCTCAAAAGTTGCTGAAGCCAACCAACAATGGAGTTGTTCCTGGCTGCTCTTCTCTCCTCCAGAAACATGGAAAAGAGCCTCTCAATAGTTGCTGAAGCCAAGGCAGAATGGAGTAGCTCCTGGCTGTTCTTCTCTGCCTTAGAGATCATGTAATGACATTCCGAACGTGGAGGAGGACCTCTTAATAGTTCCTGGAAACCAAGGCACAATGGAGTTGTTCCTGGCTGCTCTTATCTCCTCCAGAAACATGGAGAAGAGCCTCTCAATAGTTGCTGAAGTCAAGACACAATGGAGTTGCTCCTGGCTGTTCTTCTCTCCCTTAGAGATCGTGTAATGACATTCCGAACCTAGAGGAGGACCTCTCAATAGTTGCTGAAGCCAAGACACAATGGAGCTGTACCTGGCTGTTCTTCTCTCCCTTAGGGATCATGTAATGACATTGTGAACGTGGAGGAAGACCTCTTAATAGTTGCTGGGAACCAAGGCACAATGGAGTTGTTCCTGGCTGCTCTTCTCTCCCCCAGAAACATGGAGAAGAGCCTCTCAATAGTTGCTGAAGTCAAGACACAATGGAGTTGTTCCTGGCTGCTTTCTCTCCACCAGAAACATGGAGAAGAGCCTCTCAGTAGTTGCTGAAGCCAACCAACAATGGAGTTGTACCTGGCTGTTCTTCTCTCCCTTCGAGATCATGTTATGATATTGTGAACGTGGAGGAGGACCTYTTAATAGTTGCTGGGAACCAAGACACAATGGAGCTGTATCTGGCTGTTCTTCTCTCCCCCAGAAACATGGAGAAGAGCCTCTCAATAGTTGTTGAAGCCAAGGCACAATGGAATTGATCCTGGCTGTTCTTCTCTGCCTTAGATATGATGTAATGACATTCCGAACGTGGAGGAGGACCTCCCAATAGTTCCTGAAGTCAAGACACAATGGAGTTGCTCCTGGTTGTTCTTCTCTGCCTAAGGGATCATGTTATGACATTGTGAATGTGGAGGAGGACCTCTTAATAGTTGCTGGAAACCAAGGCACAAAGGAGTTGTTCCTGCCTGTTCTTCTCTCCCCTAGAAACATGGAGAAGAGCCTCTCAATAGTTGCTGGAAACCAAGGCACAATGGAGATGTTCCTGCCTGCTCTTCTCTCCCCTAGAAACATGGAGAAGAGCCTCTCAATAGTTGCTGAAGCCAAGACACAAAGGAGTTGTTCCTGCCTGCTCTTCTCTCCCCTAGAAACATGGAGAAGAGCCTCTCAATAGTTGCTGAAGCCAACCAACAATGGAGTTGTACCTGGCTGTTCTTCTCTCCCTTAGAGATCATGTAATGACATTGTGAACATGGAGGAGGACCTCTTAATAGTTGCTGGGAACCAAGACACAATGGAGCTGTACCTGGCTGTTCTTCTCTCCCTTAGAGATCATGTAATGACATTGAGAACGTGGAGGAGTACCTCTTAATAGTTGCTGGGAACCAAGACACAATGGAGCTGTACCTGTCTGTTCTTCTCTCCTCCAGAAACATGGAGAAGAGCCTCTCAATAGTTGCTGAAGCCAAGGCACAATGGAGCTGTACCTGGCTGCTCTTCTCTCTCCCAGAAACTAGTGCAATTGCAGTTGTGACATGGAAGAAGACCTCTCACCAGTCATTGGAACCCAGATATGATGGAGTTGTGGCTCACAGCTCTTCTCTCCCTCAGAGATTAGAGGAATAGCAGTTGGAACATGGAGTAGGACCTCTTTGTAGTTGCTGGAACCAGGGCATGATGGAGTTGCACTTGGCTGTTCTTCTCCCTCTCAAAGAGCAGGGGTATCTTTCTAGCCATTGGAACCAAGGCAAGATGGAGCTTCGCCTGGATGCTCTTGTCTCCCTCAGAGGTTATTGTCAAAACAGATGGAATGGAGCCTAATGCCTTGGTTCTCATCAATTACAGACCAAGACATGTTGATGTTTGCGCTAGGCTTGGGTAACCACGGAAAAATTTGGTTCTAAACTCGTTTTGTTTTTAGAGGGCCCTTGCGTTTTGTTTTTTTAAATAATTCCGAAATTTTCCTTTAAAATTTTTCAAAATTTACAAAATTTCGTAAAATTACCAATTGATTCGTTAATGACGGATGAGATTGCGCAATATGCTAAAAAAACCTCCAAATGGGACAGGAGGAACTTCTGAAGCTTCCCTCTCCCTCTGTTGTTGACTGTTGGTGTGATAAAACAAACAACAACTATAAAACTTGCACCGGACATGCGGAAATAATTACGAAATAATTACGAAATAATTACGAAATAAATTGAAAAAATTGTTTCCAATCTTAATTACTAGGGCTGGGCGGTTTCATTCATTAATTTCGTAATTTGTTATTAATTCGTTATTTTTTTTTATAACGAAGCGATATTGAACCATTCAGGAGCAACCCCAAAATCGAAACGAATTTTTAAAATTTATTTCGTAATTGTTTCGAAATTGTTTCGTTATTATTTCGTTATTATTTCCGTATGTCTGGTGCAAGTTTTATAGTTGTTGTTTGTTTTATCAGTGATAAAAAAAGAAATTATCACACCAACAGTCAACAACAGAGGGAGAGGGAAGCTTCAGAAGTTCCCCCTGTCCCATTTGGAGGGTTTTTTAGCGTATTGCGCAATCGCGTCCACCATTAATGAATCGATTCATTATTGTTTCGAAATTGTTTCGTAATTTCCAAAATATTGTAAATATCGAACTTTTTTAAAGAAAAATTTCGGAATTCTTTTAAATAACAAAACGCAAAAACCGCCTAAAAACGAATCGAGTTTAGAAGCAAATTTTTCCGTGGTTGGACAGCCCTATTAATTACTCCTCACACTCTTCCTGCGTGGCTCAATATTGGATCGTAAGCTAATTTAAATACGAATTAATAACGAATTACGAAATTAACGAACGAAACCGCCCAAGCCTAGTTTGCGCAGTTTCAGTCTTTTTTCAACTATTTTCGAGTTGATCTCAGAGAGGGCTCAGACCCACGGATCAGATTTGCTCTATCCTTCCTTTCGAAAGTACGGATGCTTCCGTGTGAGATCATAAGTCATGTTCTTATCCTGGACACAATGTTCCAAGAAGTACATTGCGGAATTTGCAGCGAGCGAGTTCTTCTGGCATCCCCAGCGCGAATTAGGTGGGCAGACGCTTTCCATATGTACGTAAAGCCTACCAGATGGCCTCGAAAAGGCAACGATTTCTCTTAAGACACAGAGAGAAGCCTCTCCTCTTGGTAGGAAGCCGATAGAATATTGGTATTCAGGAACAGCCCAGGCATCATTATTCCAAGTTTCCCCCTTGATTAGATATATCAAAGGAACGTCTCGAAGAGCCTGGCTCTTTACATCGCCGGGGCGTACGATAAGTGAAAAAACGGCCCAACTGGCCCTTTTCAATTTCCTTGTTAACACCGATTCCTACTTAACGCTCCGCCGGCAGATCCGCCGAGTTCATTTCTAAAACACACGGCTCGCTTTCTGGGGATGGTCTCCCTCGCTGTCACTCAGGCAGATGCTTCAGCGTGCCAACTGGGCGCCTGGGGGCTTTTGCAGCTGCGAAGGGACCGTTTTGGTCCTCCCTCAACACTTCTGAGCATCTTCGTCACTTTGCTTATCTCCCTCCAGCGTTATCTGGACACCGATTCTCCTTCCCTGTCAGCCAGTCCCGGCTTCACCTGTTTTCACGTGTTGCGCAGAAACGTAGTCCTCCCACAAATATGTAAAGTGTGATCACTCGTTTGAAGGAGAGGGAAGGAGCACTAATTCATTCTGATCCTGTCTCTTTAGGTTGCATATGGAGAATGGGATTCAAAAATATTTATCCGATGTGTGGATTTGGAGCATTCAAAGTTCAGATGAGTAGCTTGGAGGTTTTTACGTGTTGATTTCTGTGGACGACCAAAAACTGGACTGGGAAGACGCTGATGGGAAAAGACTCAACTCCTTTGATATGGTGCTGGAGGAACTGTGGTTGATAAAAAGAGAAATACTGGAGAAGTCCTTATTAGGGTTGGGCGGTTTCGTTCGTTAATTTCGTAATTCGTTATTAATTCGTATTTAAATTAGCTTACGGTCCGATATTGAGCCATGCAGGAGTAATTAAAAATCGAAACGAATTTTTTCAATTTATTTCGTAATTGTTTCGTAATCGATTCGTAATTGTTTCAAAATCGTTTCGAAATCGTTTCGAAATCATTTCGTAATTATTTCCGCATGTCCGGTGCAAGTTTTAGGGCTGTTGTTTGTTTTATCAGTGATAAAAAATAAATTATCACACCAACAGTCAACAACAGAGGGAGAGGGAAGCTTCAGAAGTTCCCCCTGTCCCATTTGGAGGGGTTTTTTTTGCATATTGCGCAATCGCGTCCGCCATTAACGAATCGATCCGTAATTGGTTCGAAATCGTTTCGTAATTGTTTCGTAATTTTACGAAATTTTGTATATTTCGAACTTTTTTAAAGGAAAATTTTGGAATTCTTTTAAGAAACGAAACGCAAAAACCCCCTAAAAACGAATCGAGTTTAGAAACAAATTTTTCCGTGGTTACCCAGCCCTAGTCCTTATTTATTATTATTACTAGCCAAGCTTCCCTCCCTCTTTCTCTCCTTTTTTCCTTCTCTCCTTCCTTCCTTCTCTACCTCCTCCTTTCCTCCCCCCATTTCTTTCCCTTCTCTTTTCTCCTCTTTCTTCCTTCCCTACCTATTCTTGGACTACAATTCCCACCAGTCCTCCTGAGCAATCTATCTACTGACCTATCTCCCTCCTAGCAGTGCTCCTGATCGAGCTACCTACCTACTAGGGCTGGGCGGTTTCATTTGTTAATTTCGTAATTTGTTATTAATTCGTATTTAAATTAGCTTACGATCTGATATTGAGCCATTTTGGAATAGTGTGAGGAGTTAAATAGATTCGAAACAATTTTTTCAATTTATTTCGTATTGTTTCGTAATTGTTTCGTAATCGATTCGTAATCGGTTCAAAATTGTTTCGAAATCGTTTCGTAATTATTTCCGCATGTCTGGTGCAAGTTTTAGGGTTGTTGTTTGTTTTATCAGTGATAAAAAATAAATTATCACACCAACAGTCAACAACAGAGGGAAGCTTCAGAAGTTCCCCCTGTCCCATTTGGAGGGTTTTTTTTAGCATATTGCGCAATCGCGTCCGCCATTAACGAATCGATTCGTAATTGGTTCAAAATCGTTTCGTAATTGTTTCGTAATTTTACGAAATTTTGTATATTTCGAACTTTTTTAAAGGAAAATTTTGGAATTCTTTTAAGAAACGAAACGCAAAAACCCCCTAAAAACGAATCGAGTTTAGAAACAAATTTTTCCGTGGTTGCCCAGCCCTAGTTTTTACGTGTTGATTTCTGTGGATGACCAAAAACTGGACAGGGAAGACGCTGATGGGAAAAGACTCAACTCCTTTGATATGGTGCTGGAGAAACTGGAGAAGTCCTCATTTATTATTGTTACTAGCTGTATCCATCACGCATTGCGGTAGCCAACCTTCCCTCCCTCTTTCTCTCCTTTTTTCTTTCTCTCTTTCCTTCCCTTTTTTCTTTCCTTCTCTCCTTCCTTCCTTCTCTACCTCTTCCTTTCCTCCCCCCTTTTCATTCCCTTCCTCTTTCTCCTCTTTCTTCCTTCCCTACCTATTCTTGGACTACAATTCCGAGCAGTCCTCCTGAGCAATCTATCTAATGACCTATCTCTCTCCTAGCAGTGCTCCTAATCGAGCTACCTACCTACCTATCTCTGTCTAATCTGTCTACCTTATCTATCTGATTGCTGGGAGTTGCAGTCCAGGAATAGGAAATTGGAAATATGCACTTCTGCCTTTTCTCTGTTCCCTGTCAGCATTGCCCCATCTTTTCCTCGAAGAGGCCCAATCACCTCCTTGTTCTTCCTTTTTCTACCAACATAAGCAAAGAAGCCCTTTTAATTGTTTTTAATGTCCCTGGTAATCGTGAACTCATTTTGCGCTTTAGCCTTGCAAACCCTTTCCCTACAGGAACTGGCTATTCATTTGAATTCTTCTTTGGTGATTTCTCCCCTTTTCCACTTCTTGTGCATGTCTCTTTTGAGTCTTGGCCCAATTAGAAGTTCTTTGGACATCCATTCTGGCTTCTTCGCACTTGTCCTATTTTTTCTCTTTGTTGGCACTGTTTGTAATGACTTAGAGCTTCTTCACTCATGGGGTCACCATAAGTCCAGGCCTACTTGACTCAACAAGAACAAAATATTTAGCTAGAATCTCTTTTCTGGCCCTTTGCATCCAGTCTCTCAAACTACTGAAAACCACTTGGCTCTATCTTCTCCATGAAACCCCCTTCAGATGTTCCAAGTCGAACACTCCCAAACTCATGAAGCTGTTCCTCATATTTATTTATTTATTTATTTAAATGTTTTCTATACTGATCTTCTCACCTACAAGAGGGACTCAGATCCGGTTCACAACATGTGTTCATATACAAAAATACAAACCACACAATGCATCATCATTACACAATTAAAAACATATTACAATACATCGTCATCATCACAGTCACATAGCCATGTCGGCAAAGCATTCCTGGTCATAATTCACAGTTATTCATTCTCCTTCCATGTGGACCAAAGTTGACTCAGTTGTCAAAGGCCGCATTCCATAGCCAAGTCTTTGTTAGCTTCCTAAACGTCAGGAGGGAGGGAGCAGTACTAATCTGTGGGAGGGAGTTCCAAAGCCAGGGAGCCACCATCGAGAAGGCCCTGTCTCTCATCCCCACCAACCGAGATTGTGACAGTGGTGGGATCGAGAGCAGGGCCCCCTCGGAAGATCTTAAAGACCTTGATAGTTCGTAGGGGAGAATCCGTTCGGACAGGTAAACAGGGCCAGAGTCGTTTAGGGCTTTGTAGGTCAAAACCAGCACTTTGAATTATGCTCAGAAGCTAATCGGCAACCAGTGGAGCTGGCGTAACAGAGGGGTTGTATGCTCCCTGTACCCAGCCCCCGTTAGTAGTCTGGCTGCCGAGCATTGGACTAGCTGCAGCTTCCGGGCAGTCTTCAGAGGCAGCCCCACGTAGAGAGCATTGCAGTAATCTAAACTAAATAAGGTTTGGCTAGCAGACCTTTCATCATTTTTGTCATCCTTGACTTGTCATTATCCTTCTTAGTGACAATTGTATGTCTCTCAATACTGGATTCAAACCAATCTCAGTGCAGAAATGAATGGGTTTATGGAGGATTTGGGGAGTTCTGGTCCAAAGGAGATACTTCTGGTTGGGTTGCATAGCTTCTTGGGGGATTTGGGGCATTATAAGACAGGACTTTCAGAGAGTAGGCATGGTAGAGAAGGGAATGAATGGAGGGTTTTCAATCGCATGGAGCTTCCAAAAAGGCTGTTTTGAGAGATGCCTATTTTGCAACAATTATTTCATCCCATGGGGAGAGACAAGGACGTCACTGTTCAAACTGGAGTTTGAAGCCGTGAAATGGGGGAAGGTGTGTTGGAAGATTAAGTCTTGCAAGATCCAGAGGAAATTAATTCCTTCGACACCGAGGGGGGCAAGAGGCAGGCGGGCGGGCTATAAAATTAATGAGATCCGACCAAAAGAAGAAGGATAAACAATTAGGGACATTGAGAAAAAGGGGAGGGGGGAGATAAACGCAAACTTGTTGCCACCCAAACCGAAGAAGCTAATTAAACTGAAAATTGCAGCGCAAGTGTGTGAAAAATGGCAACATCGGGGAGAAGAAGTGAAGAGAGAGGGAAAAGGGGGGAAGGGAAGCAAAAATGAAAATGGGGGTGAGAATTAACCGGCTTAATATTGCTTTGGCATTATGATTATTAACAAGGAGGTGGGCGGGCGGGCATCGAGATTTGATTAAATTCATTTATCCTTACAGGAAGAAATGCCAAGGTAGGACGAGGATGGGCCTGGAGGTGATCCACATCTCTGCCAAACAGTACTGAGTTCATATGACTCCATAGCTTTGAGCCATGGTCGTTCAAGTGGTGCCAAACTGCATTAATTCAACAGTGTAGGCACACTCCATGATGTAAATGTAGTCGTTAGGGCTGGGTAACCACGGAAAAAATTGTTTCTAAACTCGATTCGTTTCCAGGGGGCGCTAGCGTTTACAAATTCTAAATATTTCTGAAATTTTGAGATTTCGAAATTTCGTTATTTACGAAATTTCGTTAATTTCGAATCGATTCGTTAATGGCGGACGCGATTGCGCAATATGCTAAAAAATACCTCCAAATGGGACAGGGGGAACTTCTGAAGCTTCCCTCTCCCTCTGTTGTTGACTGTTGGTGTGATAAAACAAACAACAACTATAAAACTTGCACCAGACATGCGAAAATAATTACGAAATAATTACGAAATAATTTCGAAATAATTACGAAATAAATTGAAAAAATTGTTTCGAATCTAATTTACTCCTCACACTATTCCTGCATGGCTCAATATTGGATCGTAAGCTAATTTAAATACGAATCAATAACGAATAACGAAATTAACGAACTGGATCGCCCAAGCCTAGTAAGCACCTGCACTTTGAATTGGGACCGAATAATGAACGGCAGCCAATGGAGCTCCTTAAACAGGAGGGTTGACCTCTTCCTGTAAGGAGCACCAGTTGACAACCTGGCCACCGCCCGTTGAACCAACTGAAATTTACGAGCCATTTTCAAGGGCAGCCCCACGTAGAGTGCACTACAGTAGTCCAATCTGGAGGTGACTAAGGCATGGACCACCCTGCCAGATCCGCCTTCATGAGGTACAGTCGCAATTTCATTTCTGCAAAGGCCCTCCCGGCCACTGCCAACGCCTGAGCTTCAAGCATAAGTGATGAGTCCAGGAGGACTCCCAAACTGCGGACCTGTGGCTTCAGGGGGAGTGTAACCCCGTCCAGCACAGGTTGCCACCCTATACCTCGATCTGGTTTACGATCGACCAGGAGGACCTCTGTCTTGTTGGGATTGATCTTCAGCTTGTTCCTCCTCATCCAGACAGCCACAGCGGTCAGGCACTCGTCCAGCACCCGAGAGGCTTCCTTGGAGTTGGGTGGAAATGAGTAGTAGAGTTGCGTGTCATCTGTGTAGAGATGGCACCCAACTCCAAAACTCTGGATGACTTCTCCCAGCAGTTTCATGTAGATGTTGAAAAGCACTGGAGACAGAATGGAACCTTGCGGGACCCCACAGGTCAAAGGCCAGGGGTCCGAGCAGGCGTCTCCCAGCTTCACCATCTGGGAACGGCCCTCCAGGAAGGACCGGAGCCACAACAAAGCCGTACCTCCAAGGCTCATCACGGAGAGTCGTCCCAAAAGGATACCATGATCGATGGTATCAAAAGCCGCTGAGATGTCCAAGAGAACCAGCAGGGTCACACTCCCCCTGTCCAGCTCTCTATGGAGGACATCCACCAAGGTGACCAAAGCCATCTCGGTGCCGTGGCCAGGCCTGAAGCCAGACTGTGACTGGTCCAGGTAGTTGATGTCATCCAAAAAGTCCTGGAGCTGAGAGGCGACCACCCGCTCTAGCACCTTGCCCAAGAAAGGGAGGTTGGAGATTGGTCTGTAGTTGCTCAGCACCGTGGAGTCAAGGGATGTCTTTTTCAGGAGTGGTCGAACCACAGCCTGTTTTAATCGGGATGGAAAAATCCCCTGCTCCAATGATGCACTAATGATCAACACAAACCAATCAATCAACCCATCCCTGGCCGATTTAATTAGCCAAGGATCCAGGGCTGACGTGGTCGCCCTCACAGCATAGAGGACCTCCTCCACGTCCTCAGGAAGAACAAGCGGAGGGGGCATCCCTACTTTGTGGTTTTCACTTATCACGGGTGGTCCTGGAATGATAAGTGAGGGAATAGTGTAACTCTACTTCCAAGGCCATTGAGACAGCGAGGATTGTAGGTCTAGCTAAAATTTAAGGACAGTTGGAAGACTCGGCAATTACTACCTTTGAAACAACTTTCTACGCATGTTTTCGCCTGCTCTTGAGTGTTCCAGCTAGTCTTCTCCAGAACAAGATGTTACTGTCGGAAGTAATCTCTGCGTTTGACTCTTTGTCCCCGCAAGTCGACAGGGTGATTAAAAAATGCATTATGGGGCTGTACGGTCCCATAAATCCGCAAGGCAAGACTCGCTGAGGAGAGAGAAAGAAGCATGGCGGCACCCGACGATTGAGTCATTACCAAACATCCCATTTTCCAAACTAGTCGACCGGAACGTACTGGAAGCCTGCTAGGAAGAAGAAGATGAAGACGAAGGAGGAGGAGGAGGAGGAGGGGGGGAGGAGAAGGAGAAAGAGAAAGAGGAGGAGGAGGAGAAGGGGAGGGGAAGGAGAAGAGAAGGAGGAGGGGAGGAGGTGGAGGAGGAGGAGAAGGAGGAGGAGGAGAAGGGGAAGGAGAAGGAGAGAGAAGGAGGAGGAGGAGGGGGGGGGGAGGAGGAGGAAGAGGAGGAGGAGGAGAAGGAGGAAGAGGAGGGAGGAGGAGGAGAAGGAGGAGGAGGAGAGGAGGAGAGGAGAGGAGAAGGAGAAGGAGGAGGAGGGGAGGAGGAGAAGAAGAGGAGAGAAGGAGGAGAGGAGGGGGAGGAGAAGGAGAAAGAGAAAGAGGAGAGGAGGAGGAGAAGGAGAAGAAGGAGAAGGAGGAGGAGAAGGAGGAGAAAGAGGAGGAGGAGGAGGAGGAGGAGGAGCAGGAGGGTGAGGAGGAGGAGAAGGAGAAGGAGGAGGAGGTGGAGGAGGAGAAAAAGAAGGAGAAGAAGGAGAAGGAGGAGGAGGAGGTGGTGGTGAAGGAGAAGGAGCAGGAGGAGGAGCAGAAGGAGAAGGAGAAGGAGAAGTAGGAGGAGGAGAAGGATAAGAAAGGAGGAGGTGGAGGAGGAGAAAAGGAAGAAGGAGAAGGAGGGAGGAGGAGGGTGGGGAGGAGAAGGAGCAGGAGGAGGAAGGAGAAGGAGAAGGAGAAGGAGAAGTAGTAGGAGGAGAAGGATAAGAAGGAGGAGGAGGTGGAGGAGAAGAGAAGGAGGAAGGAGGAGGAGGGGGGGAGGAGGGGGAGGAGGAGAAGAGCAGGAGGAGGAGAGAAGAGAAGAGAAGGAGAAGAGGAGGAGAAGGATAAGAAGGAGGAGGAGAAGGAGGAGAAGAGAAAGAGAGGAGGAGAAAGGAGGAGAGGAGGAGAAGAGAAGGTGAAGAAGAGGGAGGAGGAGGAGGAGGAGGAGGAGGAGAAGGAGGAGGAGGAGAAGGAGGAGGAGGAGGAGGAGGAGGAAAAGAAGGAGAAGAAGGAGAAGAAGGAGAAGGAGGAGGGGTGGAGGAGAGGAGGAAGAGGAGGAGGAGGAGAAGGAGAAGGAGAAGAGGAGGAGGAAGGAGGAGGAGGAGCAGGAGCAGGAGGAGGAGGAGGAGGAGAAGAAGGAGAGAGGATAAGAAGGAGGAGGAGGAGGAGGTGAAGGAGGAGAAGGAGAAGGAAAAGAAGAAGAAGAAGAAGAAGAAGAAGAAGAAGAAGAAGAAAGGACCGTTTCATATACTTTGTACCTAGGGCTGGGCGGTTTCGTTTCGTTAATTCGTAATTCGTTAAAAATTTGTTATTTTTTTTATAACGAAGCGATAGCGAACCATTCTGGAGCAACTTAAAAACGAAACGAATTTTTAAATTCGTTTCGTAAATGCTTCGGATTCGTTATGTATTCGTTTCGTTATCGGTTTGAGGTCGTTTCGTTATTATTTCCGCATATCTGGGGCAAGTTTTATAGTTGTTTTTTGTTTAATTAGTGAAAAAAAATTATAATATCACACCAACAGTCAACAACAGAGGGAGAGGGAAGCTTCAGAAGTCCCCCCTGTCCCATTTGGAGGTTTTTTAGCGTATTGCGCGGTCGCGTCCGCCACTAATGAATCGATTCATTATTGTTTCGTATTTGTTTCGTTAATATTTCGTAATTTTTTTAAACATTTACGAAATTTCGTAAATATCGAACTTTTTAAAAGAAAAATTTCGGAATTCTTTTAAATATCGAAACGCAAAACCCCCCAAAAAACGAATCGATTTTAGAAACAAATTTTTCCGTTGTTACCCAGGCCTATTTGTACCACTTGTGGCAAGTCGTGAGGGGAGAAAGATTGGCGATCTCACCCTGAACATTGTGCATTGGGGGATCAGTTTGGAGAAATTTCAAATGCATGCAAAATGGATTTGAACCAGAACTCAGAAATGTGCTCCTCCTTTTCCTAATTCTCCTGCTATTTATCTTCTATTCCCTTCTCCTCCTTCTATTTATCTTCTTCCTCCTTTTGTTTATCTTCTCCTTGTCCTCTATAAAAGATCGAGCTTATTTTTGGGAAAGGAAAATCCCAACGCTGTTCCACCAAAATACAGCGACGTTGAGGATTTATTTGAAACTTTGAATCTATGTTTTATTATAATGTCAAACTGCATGAATTGTACTCTTGTTATTGTAATTGCTGTGTTTAAAAGTTTGCAATTACTTTCTGTAACTACTTTCTGTAACTAGTTACTTTCTGTAAGCAACTTTCCAAACTTTGGAACGTGTCTACTAGGCTTGGGTAACCACGGAAAAATTTGGTTCTAAACTCGTTTCGTTTTTAGGGGTCCATCGCGTTTCGTTTTTTAAAAGAATTCCGAAATTTTCCTTTAAAAATTTTTGAAATTTACGAAATTTCGTATAATTATGAATCGATTCGTTAATGGTGGACGCGATTGCGCAATATGCTAAAAAAACCTCTCAATGGGACAGGGGGAACTTCTGAAGCTTCCCTCTCTCTCTGTTGTTGACTGTTGGTGTGATAAAACAAACAACAACTATAAAACTTGCACCAGACATGCGGAAATAATTACGAAAAAATTACGAAATAATTACGAAATAATTACAAAATAATTACGAAATAAATTGAAAAAATTGTTTCGAATCTAATTTACTCCTCACACTATTCCTGCATGGCTCAATATTGGATCGTAAGCTAATTTAAATACGAATTAATAACGAATTACGAAATTAACGAACGAAACCGCCCAAGCCTATTTCCTTGGTATTAATATAAAGCCTTTCCTGGCCCCTGAAAGAAAGGAAAGCATTTCAGTTGCCCGTACAACCAGATAAGGATTTCTTATTGCTCTTCTCCTGCAGACTCTATGATTCTGGAATTCTTTGAATCTATGTTTTATTATAACGTCAAACTGCATGAATTGTACCCTTGTTATTGTAACTGCTGTGTTTAAAAGTTTGTAATTACTTTCTGTAACTAGTTACTTTCTGAAAGCAACTTTCCAAACTTTGGAACTTGTCTACAGAACAGGTTTGAAATTCAAGCGGACTTAAGTTTGGAGCTCATTCTGAATTCTGGCCATCCCGAAGTTTTTGAAGAGGCAATGCTTTTTTAATGGGAAAAAAGAGGAAAATTACAAAACGAAGAGATGCTCGGAGGAGATGGAGCGGAGGCCAAGCAAGCAGGAGATAAAAGTTAGCAAACAGGACCGAGCGGAGGCCAGTTCATGATCTAATTTGGATCCGATTGCCGTTATCTCGGCCCAGGGAGCTCCAGCGCTCATCTCGTTGGGTGTTTTTTTGTCTCGCCGCGCGTTGCCTTATCGGAACGACACAAAGGGCGAGGGCCGGCATGGAAGAAGAGCTCGGCCTCGAGGCTTGCTCGCACAAATCAGATAGAGGGGAGGTTTTACACTTCAGCGCTCCTGCCTTCCTTGCAGAAATTGGCAATATCAACTGGGTGGATTGTCTTGGGCAGGGAGGGCATCTTGGGATGTGTGTGCTGGAAACTGCACCACTCATGGAATGAAAGAATGGTTTATTGTACCAGGACATCAAATAATATACAATTTTTAAAGGTACAGTGTTTCCTCACTTTTTCGCGGTTCGTTTTCCGCAGACTCGCTGTTTCACGGTTAGGGTTTAGAATTAATATTCGAAACCCTAACCACAAAACAGTGAGTCCACGGGCAAGGTGAGGAAGTTGGCCTTGGTCAATCCAGGGGTGGAGCCTGCCAGCTTCCCCACCTCGCTACCCTGGGCCTCCGTGGCTGCCAGGGCGAGATGGGGAAGCCGGTTCTGGCTGATCCGCTGGTTGGATTGGCCAAGGCCAGCTTCCCCACCTTGCCCCAGCAGCCATGGATCCCTGAGGAGGTTCTGGGCAGCCCTGCAAAGACTGCTGGGGTGAGGTGAGGAAGCCAGCCCTGGCCGATCCAGCGGTGGGGCAGGGCCTGTTACCAGTTGGCCAGCTGGCCAAGTGGCGAGAGACTTCCCACCATGCAGGGGGCTTCTGGGAAGAAGAAGCCCCCTGCAAGCAGAAGTGCTGGTGGGAGGGTGCCCACTGCCACAACAGCCCTTGCCCGGTAAGATGAGCTTATATATATATATATATATATATATATATATATATATATATTAGGGCTGGGCGGTTTCGTTCGTTAATTTCGTAATTTGTTATTGATTCGTATTTAAATTAGCTTACGATCCGATATTGAACCATTCAGGAGCAACTAAAAATCGAAACGAATTTTTCAATTCATTTCGTAATTGTTTCATAATTGTTTCAAAATCGTTTCGAAATCGTTTCGAAATTGTTTCGTTATTATTTCCGTATGTCTGGTGCAAGTTTTATAGTTGTTGTTTGTTTTATCAGTGATAAAAAAATAAATTATCACACCAACAGTCAACAACACAGGGAGAGGGAAGCTTCAGAAGTTCCCCCTGTCCCATTTGGAGGGTTTTTAAGCGTATTGCGCAATCGCGTCCGCCATTAACGAATCAATTCGGAATTTACGAAATTTCGTAAATAACGAAAAAAATTTAAAGAAAAATTCGGAGTTCTTTTAAAAAATGAAACGCAATGGACCCCCTAAAAACAAAACAAGTTTAGAAACAATTTTTTCCGTTGTTACCCAGCCCTAGAAGCCGGCCCTGGCCGATCTGCTGGTTGGATTGTCCAGGGCTGGCTTCCCCACCTTGTCCCAGCAACCAATCTGCTGGAACTTCTCCCGTTCTCCAAGAACTCTCAAAGATGATTGCCAATGGTTCCTAAATGACTTCCGCTAGTTCCTTCAATACTCTTAGGTGTTGTTGATCTGGCCCTGGGGACTTGAACTCATTTAGAGCAGCCAGGTATTCCTGGACAACTTGTTTCCCAATTTGGGGTTGGATGTCCTCTAATCCCTCATCCACTCCGTCTTGCTGAGGTTGAAGATGACTTTCTTTTTGTGAGAAGACCGAGGCAAAGAAGGTATTAAGTAGTTCTGCCTTTTCCCTATCATCCCCTGTCAGCATTGCCCCATCTTCTCCTCGAAGAGGCCCTATCGCCTCTTTTCCTTTTTCTACTGACATAAGAAAAGAAGTCCTTTTTATTGTTTTTAATGTCCCTGGCAAGCCTAAGCTCGTTTTGTGCTTTAGCCTTGCGGACCTTTTCCCTACAGGCGTTGGCTATTTGTTTGAATTCTTCTTTGGTGATTTCTTCCTTTTTCCAGTTCTTGTGCATGTCTCTTTTGTGTCTTAGAACAGTTAGAAGTTCTTTGGACATCCATTCTGGCTTCTTTGCACTTGTCCTATTTTTTCTCTTTGTTGGCACAGTTTGCAATTGCACCTTGAGTATTTCACTCTTGAGAAATTCCCATCCATCTGTAAGTCCCTTGTCTTTTAGTATCTGTGTCCACGGAATGCTGCTCAGTGTTTCCTTCATATTTTAGCTCTCCTAAAGTCCAAAATGTGGGTTTGACTTGTCTTAGTTTCGGCCTTCCTTTGTACCTCAAATTGCAGTAAAGAATTTTAAAGGTCGGAACTAGCATCTAGTCCCCCCTCGGGGGTGAGAAGGGTGGGGTATAAGTAACTGCAATAAATAAAATAAATAAATACAGGCCACGGTGCTCAGTTGGAAGCCAATGTAAATGTTGCAGCACTGGTGTTATATGGCATTGTGAGTAACCTGGCTGTCGCATTCTGAACAATATAAAGCTTTCGGGTTGTAGACATCGGAAGGCCCACATACAGGGCGTTGCAATAGTCCAGCCTAGACATGACCGTGGCATGGATGACAGTTGCCAGAGCCTCGTCAGATAGGGAGGGTGCCCGTTGCCTCGCTTGTCGTAGATGGAAAAAGGCCTTTTTGCTGGCAGCAGCAACCTGAGCTTCCATTGTCAGCTGCGAATCCAGGACGACACCTAAGCTCTTAACAGTGGTCGATGGAGATAGGGCGGCACCATCGAAGGTGGATAGCAAATGGCTCAGACCAATCGAGCGGACATGCCAGAGAATCTCAGTCTTTGCCAGGTTCACCTTCAGTCTGCTAGCACATAGACAGTTCGACAGAGCCTCCAGACATAAGGTGAAATTGTCTGGGATTGACGTTGCTCCAGGCTCCAGGTGCAGAAGGAGTTGGGTATCGTCTGCATATTGGTAGCAGTCCAGGCCGAAACTCTGAGCCAAACTAGCAAGGGGTCTAACGTAGATGTTGAAGAGAAGAGGAGAGAGAATTGCACCTTGGGGGACTCCACATAGGAGGGGGGAATCTATCGGAGACTTCATCCATGTACTCCACGCGTTGAGCTGAACCAATTAAGGGCCTGACCACGAACTCCGGACATGGCAAGACGGTGAATCATTAGATCATAGTCGACAGTGTCAAACGCTGCGGTCAGGTCGAGAAGTACCAATAGCGCGGATCCACCGTTGTCAGACTGGCGACGGAGTTCATCCGTAATGGCAACCAGGACTGTCTCCGTCCCATGGACCCGGCGAAAACCTGACTGGAAAGGGTCCAGGCCAGCTGTGCCATTTACCATAAGTTGGAAGCGACTTGAAGGCACGCAACAGCAAGAAGTGTGCATCAAAAGGAATAAAGGTATTTCCTCCCAGAAAAGAAACACCAAAGATACACACCAATATATATATATACACACACACATATTTATACCTACCAAAAAGCATGCTGAGAAGCATTCGGCAGCCGGAGAGATTGACGGATGTGGAAACGCGTAAAAACCACTCCAAGCAAATGTAAAGAAATCCACAACACGAACCGTGCCGTGCCGTGTGCCTGTCTTTATTTATGGGACAATCACTGTGATTTAGCAGCAATGATCAGGAATATATTTATCCTGCCTGAAATCCCCGGCCGTATTTCAAAAGCCGCTCACCTCCGGTGCCGAAGTTCCTCTGTCGCTTGTCCTTGTCACTCGGCTTTCTCCATTTTTCTTCCGCTTATTGTGGAGAATGTCAATCCATTGGGAGCCATTCAGATTTCTCTGGGATTTTATCAGGAGGAGGCATTGTATTGCCCTGTACAAAATCCAATGCAATTAGAACGGAAAAACCTATTAGTATATTATAGTCATTATTATTATTACTAGGCCTGGGTAACAACGGAAAAAATTGTTTCTAAACTCGTTTCGTTTTTAGGGGGTCCATTGCATTTAGTTTTTTAAAAGAATTCTGAAATTTTTCTTTAATTTTTTTTTGTTATTTACGAAATTTCGTAAATTTCGAATCGATTCGTTAATGGTGGACGCGACCGCGCAATATGCTAAAAAACCCTCCAAATGGGACAGGGGGAACTTCTGAAGCTTCCCTCTCCCTCTGTTGTTGACTGTTGGTGTGATAATTTATTTTTTTATCACTGATAAAACAAACAACAACTATAAAACTTGCACCAGACATACGGAAATAGTAACGAAACAATTTCGAAACGATTTCGAAACGATTTCAAAACGATTTCGAACCAATTACGAAACAATTACGAAATGAATTAAAAAATTCGTTTCGATTTTTAGTTGCTCCTGAATGGCTCAATATCGGATCGTAAACTAATTTAAATACGAATCAATAACAAATTACGAAATTAACGAATGAAACTGCCCAGCCCTAATTATTACTATTAGCCTGGGGACCTGGCAGTGCCCAGTTTATTTGTAAAAGGCATTGTTTGTTTTGGGAAGTTTGGTAATGTGTAGCGCTATTTGTAGCACCAGTCTGTGCTTTTGTTTTTTATGAATATTCCTGTTAGAAAATGCATAAGGATGTGGGTGAACTACAATTCCAAGAATTGCCAATCCGTCCCGAACTGTGCCAGTTGGTTATGTTGGGTCTGTGTGCCAAATTTGGTCCAAATCTGAAGCCGAGCATATCGTCCCCCCACCCAATAAGGGATAGTAACTAGGCTTGGGCTCGTTAATTTTGTAATTCGTTATTCATTCATATTTAAATTAGCTTACGATCCAATATTGAGCCATGCAGGAATAGTGTGAGGAGTAAATTAGATTCGAAACAATTTTTTCAATTTATTTCGTAATTATTTCGTTATTATTTCGAAATTATTTCGAAATTATTTCGTAATTCTTTTCGCATGTCTGGTGCAAGTTTTATAGTTGTTGTTTGTTTTATCACACCAACAGTCAACAACAGAGGGAGAGGGAAGCTTCAGAAGTTCCCCCTGTCCCATTTGGAGGTTTTTTTAGCATATTGCGCAATCGCGTCCGCCATTAACGAATCAATTCAAATTTTACGAAATTTCGTAAATTTTGAAAATTTTTAAAGGAAAATTTCAGAATTATTAAAAAAAATGAAACACAAGGGCCCCCTAAAAACAAAACGAGTTTAGAACCAAATTTTTCCGTGGTTATCCAAGCCTAGTAAACATATGTCGACCTATAGGTCAGCTGAATCATTGGGATTCCTATTGATGCATTGGAAGCAATGATATAAATATTGAAATCATTTCATCCCTGCAACAATCCAATGTGCTGAATGAAGTCATCCTATTTATTGAGGCCGTTGGGATTCTTCAGACGGCCTTCTTAAATGTCAGAAATTGCATCCCTTCCTTGAATCGGACTCTATTGATGCCATTGAGGGACCTCGCTTCCCTCCGATGACTGGCTATTGAAAAGAGAGAATGCCACGTCCAACATGAGCTCCACAGTTGCATGACTTGCTTTGTTAAGGTGGTTGAAAGACTTAACAAAAGCGCAGCAGCACCAAAGGCTTCACAGCTGACCATTTCAGTGTTGGTTGAGAAGGAGCCAGACCTCAAAGGGATCCATTGTGAATGGTGCAAAGGTTCATTCAAGTCCTGATTATTATTTGCTCTGATCTGAGAAGGTGCACCAGATACCTTCTGGAGTTGTTCTCCTGGGTGCTGTGGTCACGAAAAGCGAGCAACCAATGTGTATGTGACTTCGTGTTGCCTTTGTTGTGGCTCACTTTGAGCCTGAGTTTCCTCAGGACGAGGAGGATGATGGGTTACAGATTTCTGAACATGTCCCTGTTATTGAGGCTGACAGTGTTGATTCTGAAGAAGAGACGGCATTTCCTCGACCGGTTCATCCCACTGGACGCAGAGGCTGTCGATAGGCTCATAGCTGCATCTAGTAGGGCTGGGCGGTTTCGTTCGTTAATTTCGTAATTCGTTATTCATTCGTATTTAAATTAGCTTACGATCCAATATTGAGCCATGCAGGAATAGTGTGAGGAGTAAATTAGATTCGAAACAATTTTTTCAATTTATTTTGTAATTATTTCGTAATTGTTTCGTAATGATTTCGTAATTATTTTCGCATGTCTGGTGCAAGTTTTATAGTTGTTGTTTGTTTTATCACACCAACAGTCAACAACAGAGGGAGAGGGAAGCTTCAGAAGTTCCCCCTGTCCCATTTGGAGGGTTTTTTAGCATATTGCGCAATCGCGTCCGCCATTAACGAATCGATTCGTAATGTTATGAAATTTCGTAAATCTCGAAAAATTTTAAAGGAAAATTTCGGAATTATTAAAAAAAACGAAATGCAAGGGCCCCCTAAAAACGAAACGAGTTTAGAACCAAATTTTTCCGTGGTTACCCAAGCCTAGTGGTGGTCTCTCTCCTGCTGAAGAAACCAGACTTAGATTGTTCAGTTCCCTCCAGTTACCGCCCAGTTTCGAATCTCTCGTTCCTGGGCAAGGTGATTGCGAGGGCAGCAGCGGAGCAGTTGCAGCAATTCCTAGACGACACAGCCGGACGATATCCCTTCCAGTCTGGCATCTGTGTGGGGCATGGGACAGAGACTGTGCTGGTCTCCATCATGGATCACCTTCAAAGCCAGCTTGACCAGGGCGGGTCGGCGCTGCTTGTGTTGTTGGATCTCACAGCAGCATTTGACAGAGTCGACCACAATCTTTTGACCCACCGCCTTGCTGTTGCTGGAGTGAGTCAGGGGGAGAGCTGTAAACTGGCTGCCCTCCTTTCTTCACAACCGTGGACAGCGAGTGGGGAGGGGAGGCCTGGTCTCCGAGAGGTCCCCCCTCTCTCTTTAAAAAAAATATATTTTTATTGAATTTTCTGTGACAATATTTTAAAAAAGGACACTTAAAAAGCAAAAGAGAGAAGGAAGAAAAAAGACAAAAACAGAAAGAAGGAAAAAGAAAAAAAGTGTTAGAAAAAAATATATCATGAAAAAAAAACGACCAAAAAAAAAAAAACAACAGAAAAAAAACGACCAAAAAAAATTGAAGATCTTCGTGGCTTCCTGAGTAATTTGGTGGAGATGTTATCCTTTTCTCTGTCTTCTGTCCTTCGTTGTTGTTGTTTGTTGTTGTTGTTGTTCTTCTTCTTTTTTTCCCTCCCATAGTAGGCTTCTCTCCTTCCTTCCTTCTTAGGAGTATAGTCCTTTGTTTAAATAATTGTCTTATATTTTATCTCTTTTAAATAGTCAGTAATTTTCCCCCAATTTGTCTCTTGTGTCGGTTTATCCTTGCTTCTAGATATTAGATATTAGGGCTGGGTAACAACGGAAAAATTTGTTTCTAAACTCGTTTCGTTTTTAGGGGGTCCATTGCATTTTGTTTTTTTTTAAAGAATTCCGAATTTTTCTTAAAAAAAATTCGTTATTTACGAAATTTTCGTAAATTTTGAATTTATTCGTTAATGGCGGACGCGATTGCGCAATACGCTAAAAAACACCTCCAAATGGGACAGGGGGAACTTCTGAAGCTTCCCTCTCCCTCTGCTGTTGACTGTTGGTGTGATAATTATATATTTTTTTCACTGATAAAACAAACAGCAACTATAAAACTTGCTCCAGACATACGAAAATAATAACGAAACAATTTCGAAACGATTTCGAAACGATTTCGAAACAATTACGAAACAATTACGAAATAAATTGAAAAATTCGTTTCGATTTTTAGTTGCTCCTGCATGGCTCAATATCGGATCGTAAGCTAATTTAAATACGAATCAATAACGAATTACGAAATTAACGAATGAAACCGCCCAGCCCTAGTAGATATGTAAGTCGATCCATATTTCTAATGTCATATATCTTTTGTAGCCATTCTTCTGGTTCTGGTATTTCTTCCTTTTTCCATAATTTTGCATAACACATCCTCGCCGCTGTTGTTAACAAAAATAGTAGTTTGTCGGTGTTTCTTTTCCATTTTTGGTGTTGTCATACCCAACAAGAATAATTCTGGTTTTAACTGAATATTAATACCTAGCCTCTTTTGCATTATCTCATGTATTTTTTTCCAATAAGACTTTGCCTTGTCACATGTCCACCACATGTGAAACAGAGTACCTTCTTTCTTTCTACATTTCCAACAATTTATGTTAACATTGCTCTAACATTTGCCTAATTTATATGGAGTCATATACCATCTAAATGCCATTTTTAACCAATTTTCCTTAAGGTCCCCTCTCTCTTGTGGGGTTCCTCAGGGGGCCATTCTCTCCCCTCTGTTGTTTAATATCTATATGCAACCACTTGCTCAGCTGGTTCGAGGTTTTGGGCTGGAGTGTTACCAGTACGCCGATGACACTCAGCTGGTGCTGAAGATGGAAGGCCGACCGGACTCTGTACCCGATTGTTTCCATCAGTGCCTCGAGGCCGTGACTGGATGGCTGTGTGCCAGCCAGGCCCGTAGCGAGGGGGGGGGGGTGTGTTTAGGGGTTCAACCCCCCCCAGAAATGTTTCAGATTTTTTTAAAAAACCTGGTTTACTCATGAATTTTAACTGGTTAACCCAATCCCCATGCTAAGTCTATGAGATGCAAAAAATCAAGAGTCCCTCCAGAACTGCAAGCACGATCTCAAGCAAATATTAGCCATTTATTCCCACTGTCATTACTTGCAGCAATAGCCGATGGAGTTGTTCTGGTACAGCTGTACCAGGAGCTCCAACTTTATTTGCTTTGTATTCAATGTTTGCTTGCAGTCCTAGGTTTCAGGGACTCTGCAGATAGGTGGCTTCTTTGGTTGCAGTCATAGGGCAAGTCACCTGTCCATCATTGTTAAGTTTTGGTCCCGCCCCTTGCTCAGGGCAATTGGGAAGGGAAGGGAGCCACTCTTAGTTAGTCTCAGCAAGGAAAGCTTATGTATAGGATGTGTGCAAGCTTCGCCTGTACAAAAGCTTCAACCCTTAAGACCTTCCGGGGGAGAAAGGTCTTAAGAGTCTCCAAAATATTTCCAGGAAAACAGCCCTAAAGACCAAAGAACTCCAGCTGGAGAACATCTACTGCCTTGCTGGTAGGTCCACGCGGTGTTTGAGATGCAGTTCGACCCGGTAGCGGAGCCCACATCAGTAAGGGTTAGATTACAGTCAGCCTGGGAGAAGTTAAAACAGGGATTTTCCTTTAAAGAAGAAGTTATTGAAGACAGTTGCCTGTCCTTCATGGGCAAGATTAGGAATTCACCAGTTGCAAAAGCTTGGAATCATTTGCTTAACTTTACTGAAGACAAGAGAAGTTTCTGTTTGATTGTTCATTAATAAAAGACTTTGTTGTACTTCTCAAGCCATCTAAAGACTGTTTGTGGTGGAAACCTCTGAGAACTTCTCTTTAGGCCCCCTGGCTTCCCACTGGGCAAAGGTTGCACATCCTGTTCTAAAGACAATTATTTACAGGCCCAGCGCGCGGCAGAACAGTACTAAAGCAACCAAGTTGGGGTGGGGGGGGATGTTGAATGCTCTCATTAAGGAGGCCAGACTTGGTGGAGGTGGTTGACAAGGGCGGAGCTGCAGGCTATTGAAGGATGCTCTGCCCCCTGCTGTGCTCTTGGCTTCAGCGTGAGCTAGGAGGCAGGTTTCTGGAAAAGATTGTTAAGGAAGCGGTCTGCAAACACTTAGAAACAAATGCAGTCATCGCTAATAGTCAACATGGATTTATCAAAAACAAGTCATGCCAGACTCATCTGATCTCTTTCTTCGATAGAGCTACAAGCTGGGTAGATGCGGGGAATGCCGTGGATGGAGCGTACCTGGATTTCAGGAAGGCCTTCTTTGACAAGGTCCCCCATGACCTTCTGGCAAGGAAACTAGTCCAATGTGGGCTAGGCAAAACTACGGTGAGGTGGATCTGTAATGGGTTAAATGGACGAACCCAGAGGGTGCTCACTAATGATTCCTCTTCATCCTGGAAAGAAGTGACAAGTGGAGTGCCTCAGGGTTCCGTCCTGGGCCCGGTCCTGTTCAACATCTTTATTAATAACTTAGATGAAGGGCTAGAAGGCATGATCATCAAGTTTGCAGACGACACCAAATTGGGAGGGATAGCCAATAGTCCAGAGGACAGGAGCAGAATTCAAAACGATATTGACAGATTAGAGAGATGGGCCAAAACTAACAAAATGAAGTTCAACAGTGACAAATGCAAGATACTCCTTTGGCAGAAAAAACGAAATGCAAAGATACAGAATGGGGGACAATGCCTGGCTCGAGAGCAGTACGTGTGAAAAAGATCTTGGAGTCCTCGTGGACAACAAGTTAAACATGAGCCAACAATGTGATGTGGCGGCAAAAAAAGCCAATGGGATGTTGGCCTGCATCAATAGGAGCATAGTGTCTAGATCTAAGGAAGTAATGCTACCCCTCTATTCTGCTTTGGTTAGACCACATCTGGAATATTGTGTCCAATTCTGGGCACCACAATTCAAGAGAGATATTGACAAGCTGGAATGTGTCCAGAGGAGGGCGACTAAAATGATCAAGGGTCTGGAGAACAAGCCCTATGAGGAGCGGCTTAAGGAGCGGGGCATGTTTAGCCTGAAGAAGAGAAGGCTGAGAGGAGATATGATAGCCATGTATAAATATGTGAGAGGAAGTCACAGGGAGGAGGGAGCAAGCTTGTTTTCTGCTTCCTTGGAGACTAGGACGCGGAGCAATGGCTTCAAACTGAACATTAGGAAGAACTTCCTGACTGTGAGAGCCGTTCAGCAGTGGAACTCTCTGCCCCAGAGTGTGGTGGAGGCTCCTTCTTTGGAAGCTTTTAAACAGAGGCTGGATGGCCATTTGTCAGGGGTGATTTGATGCAATATTCCTGCTTCTTGGCAGAATGGGGTTGGACTGGATGGCCCATGAGGTCTCTTCCAACTCTTTGATTCTATGATTCTATGATTCTATCCTTCCTTCCTTCCTTCCTTCCTTTCTCTTCCTTCCTTCCTTCCTTCCTTCCCTTCTCTTCCTTCCTTCCTTCCTTCCTTCCTTCCTTCCTTCCTTCCCTTCTCTTCCTTCCTTCCTTCCTTCCTTCCTTCCTTCCTTCTTCCTTCTCTCCTTCCTTCCTTCCTTCCTTCCTTCCTTCCTTCCTTCCTTCCTTCCTTCCTTCCTTCTGTCTCTCCATCATAATGGGGTTGGACTGGATGGCCCATGAGGTCTCTTCCAACTCTTTGATTCTAGGATTCTATGATTCAAACCCCCCCTGCGAAATTTTCAAACCCCCCCCCCCCCAAATTTCAACCCCTCCCGAATTTTTTTTCTGGCTACGGCCCTGGTGCCAGCAGATTGAGGGTGAATCCGGCAAAGATGGAGATAAGAAGATAAGAAAGGAGGAAGAGGAAAGAGACAGAAAGAGAAGGATCAAGAAAAGGAGGGGGATAGAAAGAGGGGGAAGGAGGGGTAATAATACAAAATAGAATCGATTTCATGCAACTGCTGAGAGCTGAGCAGTGACCCTCCTGCCTTTCTTTCACGGTTCTTTTTCTGCCCAGAATAGCAGAAATGTCCTCGTTTCCAACGCGAAGCCCTCTCCCCAAATCTGACTCTTCTCCACATGATGGACTCCAATTCCAGCGCTTTGATCAGATAACAGGGCAGATCTATAAAGCATGTCAGAGTAGGTTAAACTGTGGGAGAAAAAGCATTTTTCTTCTCTCTCGGAGATCCCTGCGGTTGATACTCGGGCCTTGGGCTGTGCGCAATCTCCCTCGGCTGAGAGGGCGAGAAGCCTGCCCTGATTCGACACTAATTGCAGGGTTTATATACTAAATCTGAAGATCTTCGAAAGTTCTGAGCAGTTACTTTTACTTGCAGTGAGGAGACTTGCAAATTCAGGAGGAAGGAATATCTTGGAAGAAGGAAGACGCCATCGCAGGGAGATGAACAGGGGAGTCCGTCACAATTGCCCATGGCTTTGTCAGCCTTGTGTGCTTCCTAGCAGCCAGGCATTTCCTCCATCCCATAATTACTTGGGATAGAAGTCAAAACTTAATTTCTGGAAGAGCAGGAGTCTCCTCCAAACTTGGCTCAAGTTTGGGTTGATGGTGTTACAGTAAATAATTATTATGTGCAGCTGGTAATGTAGGTCAACCGGAAATCTTGGACCACACCAGATAGGGTATAACTGTATTGGTTTTTAGAATACAGTTCTGGAAGAGCAGGAGTCTCCTCCAAACTTTGCTCAAGTTTGGGTTGATGGTGTTACAGTAAGTTGTAGCAGGAACAACTTACTGTAAGGTTAATCCTGCTTACTGTAAGCAGGACCAATCTTATGATGATAATTATTATTATGTGCAGCTGGTAATGTAGGTCAACAAGCAATCTTGGACCATACCTGATAGGGTATAACTGTATGGGTTTTCAGAATACAGTTCTGGAAGAGCAGGGGTCTCCTCCAAACTTTGCTCAAGTTCTGGTGGGTTGATGGTGTTACAGTAAGTTGTAGCAGGAACAACTTACTGTAAGGTTAATCCTGCTTACTGTAAGCAGGACCAACCTTATGATGATAATTATTATTATGTGCAGCTGGTAATGTAGGTCAACCAGCAATCTTGGACCATGCCTGATAGGGTATAACTGTATGGGTTTTCAGAATACAGTTCTGGAAGAGCAGGGGTCTCCTCCAAACTTTGCTCAAGTTCTGGTGGGTTGATGGTGTTACAGTAAGTTGTAGCAGGAACAACTTACTGTAAGGTTAATCCTGCTTACTGTAAGCAGGACCAACCTTATGATGATAATTATTATTATGTGCAGCTGGTAATGTAGGTCAACCAGCAATCTTGGACCACCCCCAACAGGGTATAACTGTATGGGTTTTTAGAATACAGTTCTGGAAGAGCAGGGGTCTCCTCCAAACTTTGCTCAAGTTCTGGTGGGTTGATGGTGTTACAGTAAGTTGTAGCAGGAACAACTTACTGTAAGGTTAATCCTGCTTACTGTAAGCAGGACCAACCTTATGATGATAATTATTATTATGTGCAGCTGGTAATGTAGGTCAACCAGCAATCTTGGACCATGCCTGATAGGGTATAACTGTATGGGTTTTCAGAATACAGTTCTGGAAGAGCAGGGGTCTCCTCCAAACTTTGCTCAAGTTTGGGTTGATGGTGTTACAGTAAGTTGTAGCAGAACCAGCTTACTGTAAGATTGGTCCTGCTTATTGTAAGCAGGACTAACCTTATGATGGTAATAATTATGTGCAGCTGGTAATGTAGGTCAACCAGCAATTTTGGACCATGCCAGATAGGGTATTACTGTATGGGTTTTCAGAATACAGTTCTGGAAGAGCAGGAGTCCCCTCCAAACTTTGCTCAAGTTTGGGTTGATGGTGTTACAGTAAGTTGTAGCCGGAACAACTTACTGTAAGGTTAATCCTGCTTACTGTAAGCAGGACCAATCTTATGATGATAATTATTATTATGTGCAGCTGGTAATGTAGGTCAACAAGCAATCTTGGACCATACCTGATAGGGTATAACTGTATGGGTTTTCAGAATACAGTTCTGGAAGAGCAGGGGTCTCCTCCAAACTTTGCTCAAGTTCTGGTGGGTTGATGGTGTTACAGTAAGTTGTAGCAGGAACAACTTACTGTAAGGTTAATCCTGCTTACTGTAAGCAGGACCAACCTTATGATGATAATTATTATTATGTGCAGCTGGTAATGTAGGTCAACCAGCAATCTTGGACCATACCTGATAGGGTATAACTGTATGGGTTTTCAGAATACAGTTCTGGAAGAGCAGGGGTCTCCTCCAAACTTTGCTCAAGTTCTGGTGGGTTGATGGTGTTACAGTAAGTTGTAGCAGGAACAACTTACTGTAAGGTTAATCCTGCTTACTGTAAGCAGGAACAACCTTATGATGATAATTATTATTATGTGCAGCTGGTAATGTAGGTCAACCAGCAATCTTGGACCATGCCTGATAGGGTATAACTGTATGGGTTTTCAGAATACAGTTCTGGAAGAGCAGGGGTCTCCTCCAAACTTTGCTCAAGTTCTGGTGGGTTGATGGTGTTACAGTAAGTTGTAGCAGGAACAACTTACTGTAAGGTTAATCCTGCTTACTGTAAGCAGGACCAACCTTATGATGGTAATAATTATGTGCAGCTGGTAATGTAGGTCAACCAGCAATTTTGGACCATGCCAGATAGGGTATTACTGTATGGGTTTTCAGAATACAGTTCTGGAAGAGCAGGAGTCCCCTCCAAACTTTGCTCAAGTTTGGGTTGATGGTGTTACAGTAAGTTGTAGCCGGAACAACTTACTGTAAGGTTAATCCTGCTTACTGTAAGCAGGACCAACCTTATGATGGTAATTATTATGTGCAGCTGGTAATGTAGGTCAACCAGCAACCCTGGACCACCCCTGATAAAGCATAACTATGGGTTTTTAGAATACAGTTCTGGAAGAGCAGGAGTCTCCTCCAAACTTTGCTCAAGTTTGGGTTGATGGTGTTACAGTAAGTTGTAGCAGGACCAACCTTATGATGATAATTATTATGTGCAGCTGGTAATGTAGGTCAACCAGCAATCTTGGACCATGCCTGATAGGGTATTACTGTATGGATTTTCAGAATACAGTTCTGGAAGAGCAGGGGTCTCCTCCAAACTTTGCTCAAGTTCTGGTGGGTTGATGGTGTTACAGTAAGTTGTAGCAGGAACAACTTACTGTAAGCAGGACCAACCTTATGATGGTAATTATTATGTGCAGCTGGTAATGCGGAGTTGTCTGTTCTGCTCCACAGTCACACAAGGTGTGAGATTTTTTTAGGTCATGCCATTTTGCCAGGTTGTCTTTTGATCTTCCCACTCCATTTCTGAGTCTGTTCAGGGACTTCCAAGTTGCCCATTCTTGGTTTTTCCCTGGAGGAAGACCTTCCCTTGTGGGAGGCCATCAAGTTGGGGTTTCCTGGTTTAGCGGCCCAGAGGGATGCTCTTGCTGTTGCTGGGGGGGGATAACCAAGAGGAGTGGTAGTTCTCATGAAGCTTTCCCTTGATTTGAGTCTACATCTGCCTGCCACCTCAGGAGGAGAAGGAGGAAATCCTGCTGCTACTCTCCCCCTCCCCAAGCCAGCTAAGAGGAGGAAGGGGACTGAGGAAGAGACTTTAAAAACACCTGTCTCCTGGCTGTTGCTTACTACATCTGCCTGCCACCTCAGGAGGAGAAGGAGGAAATCCTGCTGCTACTCTCCCCTTCCCAAGCCAGCTAAGAGGAGGAAGGGGACTGAGGAAGAGACTTTAAAAACACCTGTCTCCTGGCTGTTGCTTACTACATCTGCCTGCCACCTCAGGAGGAGAAGGAGGAAATCCTGCTGCTACTCTCCCCTTCCCAAGCCAGCTAAGAGGAGGAAGGGGACTGAGGAAGAGACTTTAAAAACACCTGTCTCCTGGCTGTTACTACAAAGCCAGCTAAGAGGAGAAAGAGGACGGAGGAAGAGACTTTAAAAACACCTGTCTCCTGGCTGTTGCTTACTACATCTGCCTGCCACCTCAGGAGGAGAAGGAGGAAATCCTGCTGCTACTCTCCCCTTCCCAAGCCAGCTAAGAGAAGGAAGGGGACTGAGGAAGAGACTTTAAAAACAGCTGTCTCCTGGCTGTTGCTTACTACATCTGCCTGCCACCTCAGGAGGAGAAGGAGGAAATCCTGCTGCTACTCTCCCCTTCCCAAGCCAGCTAAGAGGAGGAAGGGGACTGAGGAAGAGACTTGAAAAACACCTGTCTCCTGGCTGTTGCTTACTACATCTGCCTGCCACCTCAGGAGGAGAAGGAGGAAATCCTGCTGCTACTCAAGCCAGCTAAGAGGAGAAAGGGGACTGAGGAAGAAACTTTAAAAACACCTGTTGCTTATTATTTCTGTTTCGGTTTTATTTTGTATTCAATGTGTTTAAGTGCATTTTGATATGATGTATATTACTTGTTGCCTGTAAGCCACCTTGAGTCAGTGAAAGGCTAAGAAAGGTGGTATACAAATACAGTAAATAAATAAATAAATAAATACTGGGAGGAGGCTGGTAGCCATATGTTCAACTTTATTTCTCTCACATTTAGCAGCAACTTCCGGTCGCACAACCGGGGGGGGGGGGGGGGGGGGGGGCAATGCTAGCTAGCTTGTAGAATTTTTCAACAGGTGTAGGTTTCAAACATCCTGTGATTATTCTGCATGTTTCATTCAATGGTACCTTCACCTGCTTTGCCTGGGCAGACCTATGCCAAACAGGGCAGGCATACTCGGCAATTGAGTAAGACAAGGTCAGGGCTTATGTTCGTATGTTGGGATTTCCTGGTTTAGCTGCCCAGAGGGATACCTTTGCTGTTGCTTGGAGGACTCCAAGAGGAGTGGTTGTTCTCATAAAGCTTTTCCTTGATTTGCATCTATTGGGAGGGGGCTGTTAGCCTTGTAGTGGGGGGCTTGCACAGTGTTCAACTTTATTTCTCTCACATTTAGCAGCAACTTCCTGTCACACATCTGGGGGGGGGTTGCAATGCCACCTAGCTTGTAGAGTCTGTCAACAGGTGTAGGTTTAAGACATCCTGTGATTATTCTGCATGTTTCATTCAATGAGAGTTTATCCACAGGTGTAGGTTTAAGACATCCTGTGATTATTCTGCATGTTTCATTCAATGAGAGTTTATCAACAGGTGTAGGTTTAAGACATCCTGTGATTATATTGCATGTTTCATTCAATGAGAGTTTATCCACAGGTGTAGGTTTAAGACATCCTGTGATTATTCTGCATGTTTCATTCAATGAGAGTTTATCAACAGGTGTAGGTTTAAGACATCCTGTGATTATTCTGCATGTTTCATTCAATGAGAGTTTATCAACAGGTGTAGGTTTAAGACATCCTGTGATTATTCTGCATGTTTCATTCAATGAGAGTTTATCAAGAGGTGTAGGTTTAAGACATCCTGTGATTATTCTGCATTCTGCATGAGTTTATCAACAGGTGTAGGTTTAAGACATCCTGTGATTATTCTGCATGTTTCATTCAATGAGAGTTTATCAAGAGGTGTAGGTTTAAGACATCCTGTGATTATTCTGCATGTTTCCTTCAATGAGAGTTTATCAACAGGTGTAGGTTTAAGACATCCTGTGATTATTCTGCATGTTTCATTCAATGAGAGTTTATCAACAGGTGTAGGTTTAAGACATCCTGTGATTATTCTGCATGTTTCATTCAATGAGAGTTTATCCACAGGTGTAGGTTTAAGACATCCTGTGATTATTCTGCATGTTTCATTCAATGAGAGTTTATCCACAGGTGTAGGTTTAAGACATCCTGTGATTATTCTGCATGTTTCATTCAATGAGAGTTTATCAACAGGTGTAGGTTTAAGACATCCTGTGATTATTCTGCATGTTTCATTCAATGACAGTTTATCAACAGGTGTAGGTTTAAGACATCCTGTGATTGTTCTACATGTTTTGTTCAATGCTATATTCACCTGCTTTGCGTGGGCAGACCTATGCCAAACAGGACAGGCATACTCACCAGTTGAGTAAGACAAGGCCAGGGCTGATGTTCTTACTAATTTTGGGTGTGATGAAAGGAACCGTTCAAATTGAATCCTGGCAAAAAGTCCATGTATGAAGCGGAGGCACAATGCCGGGGATTTCAGAATAATGAAATTTCCGATGGTACGCTGCGGAGGGGAGGAGGAAGACATGAGCCATATTCTTGCCGCCAACGGCTTGTGATCAGCCATCGGTGAGACAGTAAAGTAATAAACATCCCCGCAAACGCAGGAAGTGGTGTTATTAACCCTGACGTCTTAGTTGCGCATAAATCAACGTCTCGCCGAGCTGTCAGCCTCCTTCTTCCCTTGATAGTCTGGAGGGAAAGGAATATATAGACAGTAGATGTCTTCTTTTCTGAGAGTGGAAAAAGGGAGGAACCACTAGAGTGTGACCCCCATAGCATTCCCACCGTTTTCTTTAGTAGTGTCTGAGAAATATGGATTCTCTAAGCATTTTCTAAGTCCTCCTATATATCTATGTTTTAGCTTGCCATTGTCCTTCTTGAATTATGCTGTCCAGAACTGGATGCAGGATTGTTATGACTTCCCTCAGTCAGTCTCCTCTTGATGCAGCTTAAAATCGCATTGGCCCTTCTCCTTTGCTGCATGGCCCTGTTGGCTCATGTTCAGTTTGTGTTGCACTCGAGAACAGAAACAATACCCTCTTGATCTAGAGCCTGGAATTTAGGGGTCTTTGCAAGGAGGCAGAGACCAAGTGGACTCATCAAAGAGTTCCTTTTCCCTGGCGAGACAGAGAAGCACCCAATATTTTTCCCTGATCTTCCCAATGAAAGGTCTCACCAAGTTGAAGAAAAGCCATAGAGGTTTATTAGCGATTCAGCTGAAAAGGATGCAGAGCTGCAATCATTCGCCAGCAGAGCATGAGGAGAATACACCAATACAGTCATATTTTTAGTAAATTCAAAGTTGCAGAGTTCAAACTTCCCGCCCCAGCCTCCCTGACGCCCTCCACCATGATTGGACGATGGGCAAACAGCTGGGAGGTGGCCCTCCTGCCCCTGGCGCCTCTGGACCAATCAGGAAACTCCAGTGGACCATAGGATCCAATGGGGAGACCTCTGCCACCTGGCGGCAAGAGCAAATCAGGAGAGAGGGAGGCGTGACTATAGAACAGAAAGGAATATGTGAATGAGTCTTAAAAAAGGAAATGCCATGTGGTCTGCGAGACAAAAAGCTCAAGCAGGGCTGACCTATTGTGTTTTGAGTGTTGTAAATCAACATGTGTAAAAATATCCAGATCCTTCCTGGCTGTGAGACAGGAGAACAATGAGGGCAGCCTGGGGTTAATGCTATCAGAGGGGAAGCAGAGGGGAAGATTTCCCCTTATCTTACTTGAAGAGTGATAGAAACTTTGCCAAACAATTCTTACTCTAATGGGCTGTCTCCGAAGTTAGAAATAAGAATCATTTCCTATTATCCATGCAAGAGTGTCTTGGCTGGGGGGGTTTCTGTAATCGCTAATGGCTTTTGTTCCTGAAGGCCAGGTGATCCCCTTACATATTTCTTTAGGGGGAGAATGGGGCAAAGGGTCAGGCTAGGGTCAGGAATACAAGGAAACATAGAAATCATAGAGATTATACACAGGGGAATCATATGCAGGTACCTTCCCATCCAGGACCCCAGCTTCCATGTTTGGAGGTCCAACTTTCATATTTGGAGGACCAACTTCCATGTTTGGAGGTCCAACTTTCATATTTGGAGGACCAACTTCCATGTTTGGAGATCCAACTTTCATATTTGGAGAACCAGCTTCCACATTTGGAGGTCCAACTTCCATGTTTGGAGGACCAGCTTCCATATCTGGAGGTCCAACTTCCATGTCTGGAGGACCAGTTTCCATGTTTGGAGGTCCAACTTCCATGTCTGGAGGACCAGTTTCCATGTTTGGAGGTCCAACTTAAAAGTCTGGAGGTCCAACTTCCATGTTTGGAGGACCAGCTTCCATGTCTGGAGGACCAGCTTCCATATCTGGAGGACCAGCCTTCATATTTGGGGGACCAACTTCCATGTCTGGAGGTCCAATTTCCATGTCTGGAGGACCAGCTTCCATATTTGGAGGTCCAACTTTCATATTTGGAGGACCAACTTCCATGTTTGGACTACCAGCTTCAATGTCTGGAGGTCCAACTTCCATGTCTGGAGGACCAGCTTCCATGTCTGGAGATCCAACTTCCATGTCTGGAGGTCCAACTTCCATGTCTGAAAGAACCAGCTTCCATGTCTGGAGATCCAACTTCCATGTTTGGAGGTCCAACTTCCATGTCTGGAGGACCAGCTACCATGTCTGGAGAACCACCTTCCTTGTCTGAAGGACCAGCTTCCAWGTTTGGAGGTCCAACTTCCATGTTTGGAGGTCCAACTTAAAAGTCTGGAGGTCCAACTTCCATATTTGGAGGTCCAACTTCCATGTTTGGAGGACCAGCTTCCATYTCTGGAGGACCASCCTTCATATTMYGGGGACCAACTTCCATGTCTGGAGGTCCAATTTCCATGTCTGGAGGACCAGCTTCCATATTTGGAGGTCCAACTTTCATATTTGGAGGACCAACTTCCATGTTTGGACTARCAGCTTCAATGTCTGGAGGTCCAACTTCCATGTCTGAAAGAACCAGCTTCCATGTTTGGAGGTCCAACTTTTATGTCTGGAGGTCCAACTTCCATGTCTGGAGGACCAGCTTCCATGTCTGGAGATCCAACTTCCATGTTTGGAGGTCCAACTTCCATGTCTGGAGGACCAGCTTCCATGTTTGGAGGTCCAACTTCCATGTCTGGAGGACCAGCTTCCATGTTTGGAGGTCCAACTTCCATGTCTGGATGTCCAATTTCCATGTCTGGAGAACCACCTTCCTTGTCTGGAGGACTAGTTTCCATGTTTGGAGGTGCAACTTCCATGTTTACATGTCCAACTTCCATGTCTGGAGGATCTGCTCAATATATTTCATTGATCATGCCTTCAGAGGTCATCTTGGAGATGTTTGAGGCCTCTCCAAAAACCCAAAGTGCCCTTGCCATCCTTCCTTCTGCAGAACAACTTGACATTGAGATGCTGCTTCCGGCGGCATCCGGCTTTTTATGAAATCCGTCGTATGGAGGGAAAAGTCTGCATGGAGTTCAATTACTCAGTCAGCAGTAATGCGGGAATATTCCTTCCCAAGGAAATTGGAAAGCCTGAATGGTAGGATCCCTTTCTCGTCGCCGAGAGATGAAATAAAACAGTGATTAGAACAGAACGCTCTACATAGGCGAAGGTGCAGTAATACATCTGCCGCGCATTGATAAATAGCGCCATCAAATAATAGGAGCCCCAGGCGGAGAGGGAGGGAAAAGGTACTAAAAATGGCTTGCATAAGTAAGGAGGTGCATAAGCCGGCTTCTCCGCAAAGAGACTCCTGGAGTCTGGATTTGCAAAAATGGAGAATTAAATCGAGGGACTTCAAAGGAGGGAAGCGGGAGGAGACGGTGGCGGCAAATGAGGTGGGAGGCCGAATCCAGGGCCGTTTCTGGATTCACGCATAGTGAAGTTGCTCAAAGGAACGGAGACTTGAATGCAAAGGCCGGCGAGACCTTGGAGATCTCAAGAAGAGGTCATCTCGGAGACTTCTGATATGGCATTCAAATCACCCCTGACAGATGGTCATCCAGCCTCTGTTTAAAAGCTTCCAAAGAAGGAGCCTCTACCACACTCCGGGGCAGAGAGTTCCACTGCTGAATGGCTCTCACAGTCAGGAAGTTCTTCCTCGTGTTCAGATGGAATCTCCTCTCTTATAGTTTGAAGCCATTGTTCCATTGCGTCCTAGTCTCCAAGGAAGCAGAAAACAAGCTTGCTCCATCCTCCCTGTGGAAGTGAGTGAAAGTACTGCAAGTCCCATCATCCATCATCCGTCCTCCTCCGAACAGCACTGGGATGTAGTGTGGCTTATGGGTGCTCTGTGTGTCAAGTTTGGTCTTCGTCGGTCATTAGATGAGGGTTGCAGCAGTCTTGGGAAGTGAGTGAAGGTTCTGCGTGCCCCATCATCCATGGACCATCCTCCTCCAACCTCATCAGGCTATTGAGTGGGTCATGGGGGCTCTGTGTGCCAAGTTTGGTTTTCATCAGTCATTGGTGATGGTCGCAGTGGTCTCAGAAAGTGAGTGAAGGAACTGCAAGTCCCATTATTCATGGTCCATCATCCTCCAAATTGCACCGGGCTGTAGAGTGGGTCATGGGGCTTATGTGTGCCAAGTTTGGTCCATGTCCATCATTCATGCTAGTCACAGTGGCCTCATGAAGTGGATGATGGTTCTACGTGTCCCATCATCCATGGGCCATCCTTCTCCAACCTCATCAGGCTATTGAGTGGGTCATGGGGGCTCTGTGTGCCAAGTTTGGTCTTGATCAGTCATTAGATGAGGGTCGCAGTGGTCTCAGAAAGTGAGTTAAGGTCCTTCAAGTCCCATCATCCATAGTCTGTTCTCCTCCAAACCTCACCAGAATGTTGACTTGGCCATGGGGGCTCTCTGTTCCAAGTTTGGTCTTTATTGGTATTTGGATAAGTGTCGCTGTGGTTTCAGGAAGTGAGTGAAGGTACTGCAAGTCCCATCATCCATCGTCCATCCTCCTCCGAACAGCACTGGGATGTAGTGTGGCTTATGGGTGCTCTGTGTGTCAAGTTTGATCTTCGTCGGTCATTAGATGAGGGTTGCAGCAGTCTTGGGAATAGAGTCATAGAGTCAAAGAGTTGGAAGAGACCTCTTTGGCCATCCAGTCCAACCCCATTCTGCCTAGAAGCAGGAATGTTGCATTCAAATCACCCCTGACAGATGGCCATCCAGCCTCTGTTTAAAAGCTTCCAAAGAAGGAGCCTCCACCACATTCCGGGGCAGAGAGTTCCACTGTTGAACGACTCTCACAGTCAGGAAGTTCTTCCTCGTGTTCAGATGGAATCTCCTCTCTTGTTGGCCTATAAAGCCCTAAACAGTTCTGGCCCAAGCTACCTATCCGAACGTATCTCTGCCTATGAGCCCACCAGGACCCTGAGATCTTCTGGGGAGGCCCTGCTCTTTATCCCGCCTGCTTCACAGGTTATTTATTTGTCGTGTCAGAGCAACCAGTCCATTATATATTACATTTCTAACAGAACAAAGCAAACAGACAGAAAAATACACATCTTTTGAGTTTGGTAGTTGGTTAAATGTCCTTTGACCAGTATCTGGCCCCTTGGAGTGCCTCTGGTGTTGCTGCAAGAAGGTCCTCCCTGGTGCATGTGGCAGGGCTCAGGTTGCGTTGCAGCAGGTGGTCAGTGGTTTGCTTTTCTCCACACTCGCATGCCGAGGATTCCACTTTGTGGCCTCATTTCTGAAGGTTGGCTCTGCATCTCGTGGTGCCAGAGCGCAGTCTGTTCAGTGCCTTCCAAGTCGCCCAGTCTTCTGTGTGCCCAGGAGGGAGTCCCTCATTGGGTATCAGCCATTGGTTGAGGTGCTGGGTTTGAGCCTGCCACTTTTGGACTCTCGCTTGCTGAGGTGTTCCAGCAAGTGTCTCTGTAGATCTTAGAAAACTATGCCTAGATTTAGGTCGTTGGCGTGCTGGCTGATACCCAAACAAGGGATGAGCTGGAGATGTCTCTGCCTTGGTCCTTTCCCTATTGGCTGCTACTTCCCGGCGGATGTCAGGTGGTGCAATACCGGCTAGACAGTGTAATTTCTCCAGTGGTGTGAGGCGTAAACATCCTGTGTCTCATTAAGAGCCGCATCCACTGTTTTAGCGTGGTGAGCTGTGTTCCACACTGGGCATGCATACTCAGCAGCAGAGTAGCACAGCGCAAGGGCAGATGTCTTCACTGTATCTGGTTGTGATCCCCAGGTTGTGCCAGATAGCTTTCGTATGATATTGTTTCTAGCACCCACTTTTTGCTTGATGTTCAGGCAGTGCTTCTTGTAGGTCAGAGCACCTGCTTCACAGCTGCGGCTGGCGGGGACGAGGGACAGGGCCTTCTCTGTGGTGGCCCCTCGGCTGTGGAACGCCCTTCCCACGGAGGTTAGATCAGCCCCTTCGCTAATGGTGTTTCGAAGAAAATTAAAAACTTGGCTGTTTGAATGGGCATTCGGATAAACAGTGCAACGAATATGATGAACACAGGAACGGAATTATGGACGACGAATTGGATCACGATTCTAGTTACGAGATGTTATTGTGCTGTTATTGATGTGGCATTATTTTGTACATTATGCTTTTAATGGTTTTTAAATTGTATATCGTTTGATTGACTTTTTACCCTTGCTGTAAACCGCGTTGAGTCGCCTGTCGGACTGAGAAACTGCGGTATACAAGTAAAGTAAATAATAATAATAATAATAATAATAATAATAATAATAATAATAATTGTAGTTTGAAGCCATTGTTCCATTGCGTCCTAGTCTCCAAGGAAGCAGAAAACAAGCTTGCTCCCTCCTCCCTGTGGCTTCCTCTCACATATTTATACATGGCCCTCATCATATCTCCTCTCAGCCTTCTCTTCTTCAGGCTAAACATGCCCAGCTCCTTAAGCCGCTCCTCATAGGGCTTGTTCTCCAGACCCTTGATCATTTTAGTTGCCCTCCTCTGGACACATTCCAGCTTGTCAATATCTCTCTTGAATTGTGCTGCCCAGAATTGGACACAATATTCCAGATGTGGTCTAACCAAAGCAGAATAGAGCATGGGGAGCATTACTTCCCTAGATCTAGATACTGTGCTCCTCTTGATGGAGGCCAAAATCCCATTGGCTTTTTTTGCCGCCACATCACATTGTTGGCTCATGTTTAACTTGTTGCCCACGAGGACTCCAAGATCTTTTTCACACGTACTGCTCTCGAGCCAGGCATTGTCCCCCATTCTGAATCTTTGCATTTCGTTTTTCCTGCCAAAGTGGAGTATCTTGCATTTGTCACTGTTGAACTTCATTTTGTTAGTTTTGGCCATTCATCTCTCTAATCTGTCAAGATCGTTTTGAATCCTGCTCCTGTCCTCTGGACTATTGGCTCTCCCTCCCAATTTGGTGTCGTCTGCAAACTTGATGATCCTGCCTTCTAGCCCAGTGTTTCTCAACCTGGGGGTCGGGATCCCTTTGGGGGTCGCGAGGGGGTGTTAGAGGGGTCACCAAAGACCATCAGAAAACATAGTATTTTCTGTTGATCATGGGGGTTCTGTGTGGAAAGTTTGATCCAATTCTATCAGTGGGATTCAGAATGCTATTTCATTGCGGGTGAACTATAAATCCCAACAATTACAACTCCCAAATGGCAAGGTCTATTTTCTCCAAACTCTACCAGTGTTCACATTTGGGCATATTGAGTATTTGTGCCAAGTTTGATCCAGATCCATCATTGCTTGAGTCCACAGTGTTCTCTGGATGTAGGTGAACTACAACTCCAAAAACTCAAGGTCAATGTCCACCAGACCTTCCCAGTGTTTTCTCTTGGTCATGGGAATTCTGTGTGCCAAGTTTGGTTCAATTGCATCACTGGCGGAGTTCAGAAGGTTCTTTGATTGTAGGTGAACTATAAATCCCAGCAACTCCAGCATTACCAAATGACAAAATCAATCACTCCCAACCTCACCAGTATTCAAATCTGGGTGTATTGGGAATTTGTGCCAAATTTGTTCCAGTGACTGAAAATACATCCTGCATATCAGATATTTACATTACGATTCATATAACAGTAGCAAAATTACATTTGTGAAGTAGCAACGAAAATAACATGGTTGGGGGTCACCACAACATGAGGCCCTTTACTAAGGTGTCGCGGCATTAGGAAGGTTGAGAAACACTGTTCTAGCCCTTTATCTAAGTCATTAATGAAGATGTTGAACAGGACTGGGCCCAGGACGGAACCCTGCGGATGGCACTCCACTCGTCACTTCTTTCCAGGATGAAGAGGAAGCATTGGTGAGCACCCTCTGGGTTTGTCCATTTAACCAATTACAGATCCACCTCACCATAGGTTCTTGTGGGTTTTTTTGGGCTATAGGGCCATGTTCTAGAGGCATTTCTCCTGACGTTTCGCCTGCATCTATGGCAAGCAACCTCAGAGGTAGTGAGGTCTGTTGGAATTAGGACAATGGGTTTATATATCTGTGGAATGGCTGGGGTGGGGCAAGGAGCTCTTCCCTGCTGCAGTTAGGTGTGAATGTTTCAGCTGATCACCTTCATTAGCATTTGAAGGCCTGCCTGAGCCTGGGAAAATCTCTTGCTGGGAGGTGTTAATCTGTGCCTGGTTGTTTCCTCTCTTGTTTTGCTGTTGTAATTTTAGAGTTTTTTAATACTGGTAGCCAGATTTTGTTCATTTTCATGGTCTCTTCCTTTCTGTTGAAATTGTCCACATGCTTTTGGATTTCAATGGCTTCTCTGTGTAGTCTGACATGGTGGTTGTTGGTTGTAGTAGTTAAATAGAAATCCGGGGCAAGTATTACTGTGGTGGGTCGCAGAATAGTATTAGATATATATTCTGGGGCTTGCGTGGTTTTTCGGGTCTCGAGGTGGTCGTGATAGCGGTGACAGGGGGACAATAGAGGCATGTCTCTGGTTAGGTGAAAGGAGATGCTTGCGTGTCCTATCGTGTGGTCTGCTATTATAGGGTAGAATCAGTATATCAATGAGAAGATAACAAGGAGCAACAGGTGGGGGGCGTTATAGGTGGTACCCTATATGTATTTACCTTGTCCCTACGCTGCTGGATAGTATCACACCTGATGAACTGAACCACCTCAACTGGGCTCTCCAGGCCAATGGATACTCCACCTCAGACATCAGAAGAGCTGCAAGACCAAGAACAAGCCACGAGAGTAAAGATGAAGATCCACCCAGAGAAAAAGTGTTCCTGCCATACATCAAGGGAACCACTGACCGCATAGGGAAGCTGATGAGGAAACACAACATACAAACAATCTACAAACCCACCAAGAAAATCCAACAAATGCTACGTTCAGCAAAGGACAAGAGGGATCCTCTCACCTCTGCAGGAGTCTACCGTATACCATGCAGCTGTGGACAAGTCTACAGAGGGACCACCAAACGCAGCATTGCTCAGACACGCATCAAGGAACATGAAAGAGAGTTGGCCTTCACTGGGCACCTTTTGTTTTTGCTAGCTATCTCTGCTTTGCTTTGCAATCTCTCTTGATTGGCTGCCTCTACACTCCATCATTGCCAGGAGGTGGGATTAGAACACCGCTCTGGGCAACGGCAACCATTAATAAACTGGGAGGCAAAAACCCGCAAAAACAGCGAGTCCGCAAAAAGCGAACCACAAAGTAGCAAGGGAAAACTGGGGGAGGGTAAAACCTCCTTCCATACTTCTTTGTTGCCAGGAGGTGGGATTAGAACACCGCTCTGGGCAACAGCAACCATGCAAAAACTGGGAGGGAAAAACCCGCGAAATAGCGAATCCGCGGAAAGCGAACCACAAAGTAGCGAGGGAAAACTGGGGGAGGGTAAAACCTCCTTCCATACTTCTTTGTTGCCAGGAGGTGGGGTTAGAACACCGCTCTGGGCAACAGCAACCATGCAAAAACTGGGAGGGAAAAACCCGCGAAATAGCGAATCCGCGGAAGCAAACCACAAAGTAGCGAGGGAAAACTGGGGGAGGGTAAAACCTCCTTCCATACTTCTTTGTTGCCAGGAGGTGGGATTAGAACACCGCTCTGGGCAACAGCAACCATGCAAAAACTGGGAGGGAAAAACCCGCGAAATAGCGAATCCGCGGAAAGCGAACCACAAAGTAGCGAGGGAAAACTGGGGGAGGGTAAAACCTCCTTCCATACTTCTTTGTTGCCAGGAGGTGGGGTTAGAACACCGCTCTGGGCAACAGCAACCATGCAAAAACTGGGAGGGAAAAACCCGCGAAATAGCGAATCCGCGGGAAGCGAACCACAAAGTAGCGAGGGAAAACTGGGGGAGGGTAAAACCTCCTTCCATACTTCTTTGTTGCCAGGAGGTGGGGTTAGAACACCGCTCTGGGCAACAGCAACCATGCAAAAACTGGGAGGGAAAAACCCGCGAAATAGCGAATCCGCGGAAAGCGAACCACAAAGTAGTGAGGGAAAACTGGAGGAGGGTAAAACCTCCTTCCATACTTCTTTGTTGCCAGGAGGTGGGATTAGAACAGTGCTCTGGGCAACAGCAACCATGCAAAAACTGGGAGGGAAAAACCCGCGAAATAGCGAATCTGCGGAAAGCGAACCACAAAGTAGCGAGGGAAAACTGGGGGAGGGTAAAACCTCCTTCCATACTTCTTTGTTGCCAGGAGGTGGGATTAGAACACCGCTCTGGGCAACAGCAACCATGCAAAAACTGGGAGGGAAAAACCCGCGAAATAGCGAATCCGCGGAAAGCGAACCACAAAGTAGCGAGGGAAAACTGGGGGAGGGTAAAACCTCCTTCCATACTTCTTTGTTGCCAGGAGGTGGGGTTAGAACACCGCTCTGGGCAACAGCAACCATGCAAAAACTGGGAGGGAAAAACCCGCGAAATAGCGAATCCGCGGAAAGCGAACCACAAAGTAGCGAGGGAAAATTGGGGGAGGGTAAAACCTCCTTCCATACTTCTTTGTTGCCAGGAGGTGGGATTAGTAACACCGCTCTGGGCAACAGCAACCATGCAAAAACTGGGAGGGAAAAACCCGTGAAATAGCGAATCCGCGGAAAGCGAACCACAAAGTAGTGAGGGAAAACTGGAGGAGGGTAAAACCTCCTTCCATACTTCTTTGTTGCCAGGAGGTGGGATTAGAACAGTGCTCTGGGCAACAGCAACCATGCAAAAACTGGGAGGGAAAAACCCGCGAAATAGCGAATCTGCGGAAAGTGAACCACAAAGTAGCGAGGGAAAACTGGGGGAGGGTAAAACCTCCTTCCATACTTCTTTGTTGCCAGGAGGTGGGATTAGAACACCGCTCTGGGCAGCAGCAACCATGCAAAAACTGGGAGGGAAAAACCCGCGAAATAGCGAATCCGCGGAAAGCGAACCACAAAGTAGCGAGGGAAAACTGGGGGAGGGTAAAACCTCCTTCCATACTTCTTTGTTGCCAGGAGGTGGGGTTAGAACACCGCTCTGGGCAACAGCAACCATGCAAAAACTGGGAGGGAAAAACCCGCGAAATAGCGAATCCGCGGAAAGCGAACCACAAAGTAGTGAGGGAAAACTGGAGGAGGGTAAAACCTCCTTCCATACTTCTTTGTTGCCAGGAGGTGGGGTTAGAACACCGCTCTGGGCAACAGCAACCATGCAAAAACTGGGAGGGAAAAACCCGCGAAATAGCGAATCCGCGGGAAGCAAACCACAAAGTAGCGAGGGAAAATTGGGGGAGGGTAAAACCTCCTTCCATACTTCTTTGTTGCCAGGAGGTGGGATTAGTAACACCGCTCTGGGCAACAGCAACCATGCAAAAACTGGGAGGGAAAAACCCGTGAAATAGCGAATCCGCGGAAAGCGAACCACAAAGTAGTGAGGGAAAACTGGAGGAGGGTAAAACCTCCTTCCATACTTCTTTGTTGCCAGGAGGTGGGATTAGAACAGTGCTCTGGGCAACAGCAACCATGCAAAAACTGGGAGGGAAAAACCCGCGAAATAGCGAATCCGCGGAAAGCGAACCACAAAGTAGCGAGGGAAAACTGGGGGAGGGTAAAACCTCCTTCCATACTTCTTTGTTGCCAGGAGGTGGGATTAGTAACACCGCTCTGGGCAACAGCAACCATGCAAAAACTGGGAGGGAAAAACCCGCGAAATAGCGAATTTGCGGAAAGCGAACCACAAAGTAGCGAGGGAAAACTGGGGGAGGGTAAAACCTCCTTCCATACTTCTTTGTTGCCAGGAGGTGGGATTAGAACACCGCTCTGGGCAACGGCAACCATTCATAAACTGGGAGGCACAAAACAGTGAGACCGCGAAAAGCAAACCGCGAAGTAGCGAGGAAACATCGTATTTTCATAAGGAGACACCAATGGAGATCTCTCTTCAGGAATGATGGATCTCATAGATGCAAGCAATCCATCTGATGCATCTGCTTCTTCGTCCTTCTTGTGTTCCCATCGCCTTGGTTTCTGCCCGTTTGGCTGGCTGTGCTTGAAAATCCAATAAGAACACCAGGAAAACTCAATATGGCTCATTGATCGTGCAAGCGCGCACCAAGTCACAATCGAACAATATTGGCCGGACTCTGTTCTCTTGAATAACACGTCCAGATCCTTTATTCCCAACTTCCACATTGAGAAATCTCTTCCGATCCTCATGATGGTGACTCTGAAACTTGGGTCCTGTGAGATATTCGGGGCGTCAATTGACCAACTTGGCAGGGAGGACCAAACTTTGGGAATCAATGTTCTCAGAAATTATAGAGATACTCGCTGTACCTGCCACACGTTGCTGTGGAAAACCTTCCCTCCCTCTTTTCTTCTTTCCTTCCCTTTTTTTATTCCTTCTCTCCTTCCTTCCTTCCTTCCTTCCTTCCTTCCTTCCTTCCTTCCTTCTCCCTTTTTCATTCCTTCTCTCCTTCCTTCCTTCTCTTCCGCTTCCCTTCTTTCCCCCTTTTCTTTTCCTTCCACTTTCTTTCCTTTCTCCCTTCTCTACCTCTTTCTTTCCTTCTTTCCTTTGTTCTTTGCTTCCATCCTTCCCTCCCTCTTTTCTTCTTTCCTTCCCTTTTTTCATTCCTTCTCTCCTTCCTTCTCTTCCCCTTCCCTTCCTTCCCCTTTTTCTTTTCCTTCCACTTTCTTTCCTTTCTCCCTTCTCTACCTCTTTCTTTCCTTCTTCCATTCTTCCCTCCCTCTCTTCTTCTTTCCTTCCCTTTTTTATTCCTTCTCTCCTTCCTTCCTTCTCTTCCCCTTCCCTTCCTTCCCCCTTTTCTTTTCCTTCCACTTTCTTTCCTTTCTCCCTTCTCTACCTCTTTCTTTCCTTCTTTCCTTTGTTCTTTGCTTCCATCCTTCCCTCCCTCTTTTCTTCTTTCCTTCCCTTTTTTCATTCCTTCTCTCCTTCCTTCCTTCTCTTCCGCTTCCCTTCTTTCCCCCTTTTCTTTTCCTTCCACTTTCTTTCCTTTCTCCCTTCTCTACCTCTTTCTTTCCTTCTTTCCTTTGTTCTTTGCTTCCATTCTTCCCTCCCTCTTTTCTTCTTTCCTTCCCTTTTTCATTCCTTCTCTCCTTCCTTCCTTCTCTTCCGCTTCCCTTCTTTCCCCCTTTTCTTTTCCTTCCACTTTCTTTCCTTTCTCCCTTCTCTACCTCTTTCTTTCCTTCTTTCTTTCCCTTTTTTCATTCCTTCTCTCCTTCCTTCCTTCTCTTCCGTTTCCCTTCTTTCCCCCCTTTTCTTTTCCTTCCACTTTCTTTCCTTTCTCCCTTCTCTACCTCTTTCTTTCCTTCTTTCCTTTGTTCTTTGCTTCCATCCTTCCTCTTTTCTTCTTTCCTTCCCTTTTTTCATTCCTTCTCTCCTTCCTTCCTTCTCTTCCGCTTCCCTTCTTTCCCCCTTTTCTTTTCCTTCCACTTTCTTTCCTTTCTCCCTTCTCTACCTCTTTCTTTCCTTCTTTCCTTTGTTCTTTGCTTCCATTCTTCCCTCCCTCTTTTCTTCTTTCCTTCCCTTTTTCATTCCTTCTCTCCTTCCTTCTCTTCCGCTTCCCTTCTTTCCCCCTTTTCTTTTCCTTCCACTTTCTTTCCTTTCTCCCTTCTCTACCTCTTTCTTTCCTTCTTTCCTTCCCTTTTTTCATTCCTTCTCTCCTTCCTTCCTTCTCTTCCGTTTCCCTTCTTTCCCCCTTTTCTTTTCCTTCCACTTTCTTTCCTTTCTCCCTTCTCTACCTCTTTCTTTCCTTCTTTCCTTTGTTCTTTGCTTCCATTCTTCCCTCCCTCTTTTCTTCTTTCCTTCCCTTTTTTCATTCCTTCTCTCCTTCCTTCTCTTCCCCTTCCCTTCCTTCCCCTTTTTCTTTTCCTTCCACTTTCTTTCCTTTCTCCCTTCTCTACCTCTTTCTTTCCTTCTTCCATTCTTCCCTCCCTCTCTTCTTCTTTCCTTCCCTTTTTTATTCCTTCTCTCCTTCCTTCTCTTCCGCTTCCCTTCTTTCCCCCTTTTCTTTTCCTTCCACTTTCTTTCCTTTCTCCCTTCTCTACCTCTTTCTTTCCTTCTTTCCTTTGTTCTTTGCTTCCATCCTTCCTCTTTTCTTCTTTCCTTCCCTTTTTTCATTCCTTCTCTCCTTCCTTCCTTCTCTTCCGCTTCCCTTCTTTCCCCCTTTTCTTTTCCTTCCACTTTCTTTCCTTTCTCCCTTCTCTACCTCTTTCTTTCCTTCTTTCCTTTGTTCTTTGCTTCCATCCTTCCCTCCCTCTTTTCTTCTTTCCTTCCCTTTTTTCATTCCTTCTCTCCTTCCTTCTCTTCCCCTTCCCTTCCTTCCCCTTTTTCTTTTCCTTCCACTTTCTTTCCTTTCTCCCTTCTCTACCTCTTTCTTTCCTTCTTCCATTCTTCCCTCCCTCTCTTCTTCTTTCCTTCCCTTTTTTATTCCTTCTCTCCTTCCTTCTCTTCCGCTTCCCTTCTTTCCCCCTTTTCTTTTCCTTCCACTTTCTTTCCTTTCTCCCTTCTCTACCTCTTTCTTTCCTTCTTTCCTTTGTTCTTTGCTTCCATCCTTCCTCTTTTCTTCTTTCCTTCCCTTTTTTCATTCCTTCTCTCCTTCCTTCCTTCTCTTCCGCTTCCCTTCTTTCCCCCTTTTCTTTTCCTTCCACTTTCTTTCCTTTCTCCCTTCTCTACCTCTTTCTTTCCTTCTTTCCTTTGTTCTTTGCTTCCATTCTTCCCTCCCTCTTTTCTTCTTTCCTTCCCTTTTTTATTCCTTCTCTCCTTCCTTCCTTCTCTTCCCCTTCCCTTCCTTCCCCCTTTTCTTTTCCTTCCACTTTCTTTCCTTTCTCCCTTCTCTACCTCTTTCTTTCCTTCTTTCCTTTGTTCTTTGCTTCCATCCTTCCCTCCCTCTTTTCTTCTTTCCTTCCCTTTTTTCATTCCTTCTCTCCTTCCTTCTCTTCCCCTTCCCTTCCTTCCCCTTTTTCTTTTCCTTCCACTTTCTTTCCTTTCTCCCTTCTCTACCTCTTTCTTTCCTTCTTCCATTCTTCCCTCCCTCTCTTCTTCTTTCCTTCCCTTTTTTATTCCTTCTCTCCTTCCTTCTCTTCCGCTTCCCTTCTTTCCCCCTTTTCTTTTCCTTCCACTTTCTTTCCTTTCTCCCTTCTCTACCTCTTTCTTTCCTTCTTTCCTTTGTTCTTTGCTTCCATCCTTCCTCTTTTCTTCTTTCCTTCCCTTTTTTCATTCCTTCTCTCCTTCCTTCCTTCTCTTCCGCTTCCCTTCTTTCCCCCTTTTCTTTTCCTTCCACTTTCTTTCCTTTCTCCCTTCTCTACCTCTTTCTTTCCTTCTTTCCTTTGTTCTTTGCTTCCATTCTTCCCTCCCTCTTTTCTTCTTTCCTTCCCTTTTTTATTCCTTCTCTCCTTCCTTCCTTCTCTTCCCCTTCTCTTCCTTCCCCCTTTTCTTTTCCTTCCACTTTCTTTCCTTTCTCCCTTCTCTACCTCTTTCTTTCCTTCTTTCCTTTGTTCTTTGCTTCCATTCTTCCCTCCCTCTTTTCTTCTTTCCTTCCCTTTTTTATTCCTTCTCTCCTTCCTTCCTTCTCTTCCCCTTCTCTTCCTTCCCCCTTTTCTTTTCCTTCCACTTTCTTTCCTTTCTCCCTTCTCTACCTCTTTCTTTCCTTCTTTCCTTTGTTCTTTGCTTCCATTCTTCCCTCCCTCTTTTCTTCTTTCCTTCCCTTTTTTCATTCCTTCTCTCCTTCCTTCCTTCTCTTCCGCTTCCCTTCTTTCCCCCTTTTCTTTTCCTTCCACTTTCTTTCCTTTCTCCCTTCTCTACCTCTTTCTTTCCTTCTTTCCTTTGTTCTTTGCTTCCATTCTTCCCTCCCTCTTTTCTTCTTTCCTTCCCTTTTTTCATTCCTTCTCTCCTTCCTTCTCTTCCCCTTCCCTTCCTTCCCCTTTTTCTTTTCCTTCCACTTTCTTTCCTTTCTCCCTTCTCTACCTCTTTCTTTCCTTCTTCCATTCTTCCCTCCCTCTCTTCTTCTTTCCTTCCCTTTTTTATTCCTTCTCTCCTTCCTTCCTTCTCTTCCGCTTCCCTTCTTTCCCCCTTTTCTTTTCCTTCCACTTTCTCTCCTTTCTCCCTTCTCTACCTCTTTCTTTCCTTCTTTCCTTTGTTCTTTGCTTCCATTCTTCCCTCCCTCTTTTCTTCTTTCCTTCCCTTTTTTATTCCTTCTCTCCTTCCTTCCTTCTCTTCCCCTTCTCTTCCTTCCCCCTTTTCTTTTCCTTCCACTTTCCTTCCTTTCTCCCTTCTCTACCTCTTTCTTTCCTTCTTTCCCTTGTTCTTTGCTTCCATCCTTCCTTCTCTATTTCCTTCTTTGCTTCTCTCCCTTGTTATCTCCTTCTTTCCTTCTCTCCTTCCTTCTTTCTCTTCCTCTTCCCTTCTCTGCACCCCTTTTCTTTCCTTTCCTCTTGTCCCCCTTTTTTTCCTTCTCTACCTATTATTGGACTGCAACTCCCAGCAGTCCTCCTAATCCATCTATCTATCAACCTATCTACTACCTATCTAATATATCTATCCGGAAGATTGCTGGGAGTTGCAGTCCAGGAACAGGAAATTGGAAATATGCCAGGATTGGGATGCTCTCAAAGAAATCCCAGGAGAAGAAACCTTGTATCTTGGAAGCAGTGCATTTGGATCTTCCTCCTCTCCTAAAGGGCCTGGACTAGGGGATGCTGGGAGTTGTAGTCCCAAAGAGAGGTTGGGTATGCTATTGTGTGTTTTGTTTGCCGGGGAGTTGTTTTCGCACATGCGCTGTAGTGTCTTTTCTCTTTTTTGGAAGCAGTGCATTTGGATCTTCCTCCTCTCCTAAAGGGCCTGGTCTAGGGGATGCTGGGAGTTGTAGTCCCAAAGAGAGGTTGGGTATGCTATTGTGTGTTTTGTTTGCCGGGGAGTTGTTTTCGCACATGCGCTGTAGTGTCTTTTCTCTTTTTTGGAAGCAGTGCATTTGGATCTTCCTCCTCTCCTAAAGGGCCTGGTCCAGGGGATGCTGGGAGTTGTAGTCCCAAAGAGAGGTTGGGTATGCTATTGTGTGTTTTGTTTGCCGGGGAGTTGTTTTCGCACATGCGCTGTAGTGTCTTTTCTCTTTTTTGGAAGCAGTGCATTTGGATCTTCCTCCTCTCCTAAAGGGCCTGGTCCAGGGGATGCTGGGAGTTGTAGTCCCAAAGAGAGGTTGGGTATGCTATTGTGTGTTTTGTTTGCCGGGGAGTTGTTTTCGCACATGCGCTGTAGTGTCTTTTCTCTTTTTTGGAAGCAGTGCATTTGGATCTTCCTCCTCTCCTAAAGGGCCTGGTCCAGGGGATGCTGGGAGTTGTAGTCCCAAAGAGAGGTTGGGTATGCTATTGTGTGTTTTGTTTGCCGGGGAGTTGTTTTCGCACATGCGCTGTAGTGTCTTTTCTCTTTTTTGGAAGCAGTGCATTTGGATCTTCCTCCTCTCCTAAAGGGCCTGGACTAGGGGATGCTGGGAGTTGTAGTCCCAAAGAGAGGTTGGGTATGCTATTGTGTGTTTTGTTTGCCGGGGAGTTGTTTTCGCACATGCGCTGTAGTGTCTTTTCTCTTTTTTGGAAGCAGTGCATTTGGATCTTCCTCCTCTCCTAAAGGGCCTGGACTAGGGGATGCTGGGAGTTGTAGTCCCAAAGAGAGGTTGGGTATGCTATTGTGTGTTTTGTTTGCCGGGGAGTTGTTTTCGCACATGCGCTGTAGTGTCTTTTCTCTCTTTTGGAAGCAGTGCATTTGGATCTTCCTCCTCTCCTAAAGGGCCTGGTCTAGGGGATGCTGGGAGTTGTAGTCCCAAAGAGAGGTTGGGTATGCTATTGTGTGTTTTTGCCAGAAGAGTCGTTTTCGCACATGCGCTGTAGTGCCTTTTTGCTTTTTTTGGTTTTTGAAGTCCCTTCTGCTGTGTTTTTCAGTGTTTTTATGGGTGATGGTCACTCGTTGGCCTGAGAGGTGTATCATCTCCAAATTTGGTCTCAGTTCATGCAGTGGTTTTTGAGTTATGTTAATCCCACAAACGAACATCATCTTTTTTATATGTATAGATTAGGCTTGGGTAACCACGGAAAAAGTTAGTTCTAAACTCGTTTTGTTTTTAGGGGGCCCTTGCGTTTCGTTTTTTTTAAATAATTCCGAAATTTTCCTTTTAAAAATTTCGAAATATACGGAATTTCGTAAAATTACGAATCGATTCGTTAATGGCGGACGCGATTGCGCAATATGCTAAAAAAAACCTCCAAATGGGACAGGGGGAACTTCTGAAGCTTCCCTCTCCCTCTGTTGTTGACTGTTGGTGTGATAAAACAAACAACAACTACAAAACTTGCAGCAGACATGCGGAAATAATTACGAAATGATTACAAAATGATTACGAAATGATTACGAAATGATTACGAAATGATTACGAAATGATTACGAAATGATTACGAAATGATTACGAAATGATTACAAAATGATTACAAAATGATTATGAAATGATTACGAAATAATTACGGAATGATTACGAAATAATTACGGAATGATTACGAAATGATTACGGAATGATTACGGAATGATTACGGAATGATTACGGAATGATTACGAAATGATTATGAAATGATTACGAAATGATTACGGAATAATTACGGAATGATTACGGAATGATTACGGAATGATTACGAAATGATTACGAAATGATTACGAAATGATTACGAAATGATTACGAAATGATTACGAAATGATTACGAAATGATTACGAAATGATGACGAAATGATGATGAAATAATGACAAAATAATGACGAAATGATTACGAAATGATTACGAAATAATTACGAAATAATTACGGAATGATTACGAAATGATTACGAAATGATTACGAAATGATTACGGAATGATTACGGAATGATTACGAAATAATTACGGAATGATTACGAAATGATTACGGAATAATTACGGAATGATTACGGAATGATTACGGAATGATTACGAAATGATTACGAAATGATTACGAAATGATTACGAAATGATTACGAAATGATTACGAAATGATTACGAAATGATTACGAAATGATTACGAGATAATTACAAGATAATTACGAAATGATTACGAAATGATTACGAAATGATTACGAAATGATTACGAAATGATTACGAAAATAATTACGAAATGTTTACGAAATGATTACGAAATAATTACGAAATGATTACGAAATGATTACGAAATGATTACAAAATGATTACGAAATGATTACGAAATGATTACGAAATGATTACGAAATGATTACGGAATGATTACGAAATGATTACGAAATAATTAAGATATAATTACGAAATAAATTGAAAAAATTGTTTCGAATCTAATTTACTCCTCACACAATTCCTGCATGGCTCAATATTGGATCGTAAGCTAATTTAAATACGAATTAATAACGAATTACAAAATTAACGAACAAAACTGCCCAAGCCTAGTATAGATGTTTTTCTTTGCATCTTGCTGATGTTCCAATGGCCTTTGAAAGGTGGCGGCCCTTTAGGGAGATGTAGAGTGGGTGAGAAGGACGGGGCTGTTCCTCCTGACAAGGGTACTCTAAAAATAACAATCCTCGTGTCCTCTGGCTTTGTGGGAACATTTGGCTTGGTTTTGTAAAAGCCAAGCTGGACATAGGTTACGAGCCTTTGGCTTCCTTCAATGGCATCTCGAAGCGGCCCTGATAAAGGGTGAGCAGGGCTCGGGGGAAAAGGTGACACTGACAAAGGCAGGAAGTTGCTAATGGGAAGCGGCAGGAAGCCTCGGAGATGGTTTCCCATTTCCTCAGGAAGAGGAAGCCCCACAATGTTAGAATCATAGAATCAAATCATAGAATCATAGAATCAAAGAGTTGGAAGAGACCTCATGGGCCATCCAGTCCAACCCCATTCTGCCAAGAAGGAGGAATATTGCATTCAAATCACCCCTGACAGATGGCCATCCAGCCTCTGTTTAAAAGCTTCCAAAGAAGGAGCCTCCACCACACTCCGGGGCAGAGAGTTCCACTGCTGAACGGCTCTCACAGTCAGGAAGTTCTTCCTCATGTTCAGATGGAATCTCCTTTCTTGTAGTTTGACGCCATTGTTTCGCATCCTAGTCTCCAAGGAAGCAGAAAACAAGCTTGCTCCCTCCTCCCTGTGGCTTCCTCTCACATATTTATACATGGCTATCATATCTCCTCTCAGCCTTCTCTTCTTCAGGCTAAACATGCCCAGTTCCCTAAGCCACTCCTCATAGGGCTTGTTCTCCAGACCCTTGATCATTTTAGTCGCCCTCCTCTGGACACATTCCAGCTTGTCAATATCTCTCTTGAATTGTGGTGCCCAGAATTGGACACAATATTCCAGATGTGGTCTAACCAAAGCGGAATAGAGCATGGGGAGCATTACTTCCTTAGATCTAGACACTATGCTCCTATTGATGCAGGCCAAAATCCCATTGGCTTTTTTTGCCGCCACATCACATTGTTGGCTCATGTTTAACTTGTTGTCCACGAGGACTCCAAGATCTTTTCCACACGTCCTGCTCTCGAGCCAGGCATCGTCCCCCATTCTGTATCGTTGCATTTCATTTTTTCTGCCAAAGTGGAGTATCTTGCATTTGTCACTGTTGAACTTCATTTTGTTAGTTTTGGCCCATCATCTCTCTAATCTGTCAAGATCATTTTGTTCTTCACTTCAGATTGCAGGGCCCTGAAAGACTGGGTCTACTTTGTAAAAAGATAGAATCATAGAGTTGGAAAAGACCTGGTGGACCACCCAGTCCAACCCCATTCTACCAAGAAGCAGGAAAATCAAAGCACCCCCAAGAGATAGCCATCCAGCTTCTGTTTCAAAGCTTCCATAGAAGGAGCCTCCACTACACAGAAGGAGCCTCCACCACACAAGCGTTGTTGAGCAATTTAGAATGGTTGTGGTACAGAGATCCAAACCATTGTGGGTTGCCTGGTGAGAAAAGAAGCCAGTATTCCAGAATAAATCTTACTAAGACTAATCTGATCTCTTTTTTCGATAGAGTTACAAGCTGGATAGATGTGGGGAATGCCGTGGATGGAGCGTACCTGGATTTCAGGAAGGCCTTCGACAAGATCCCCCATGACCTTCTGGCAAGGAAACTAGTCCAATGTGGGCGAGGCAAAACTACGGTGAGGTGGATCTGTAATTGGTTAAGTGGACGAACCCAGAGGGTGATTCTCCCCAAGGCTTCCTCTTCATCCTGGAAAGAAGTGACGAGTGGAGTGCCATCCAAAAGTTTCCGTCCTGGGCTCGGTCCTGTTCAGGATCTTTATTAATGACTTAGATGAAGGGCTAGAAGGCAGGATCATCAAGTTTGCAGACGACACCAAATGAGGATGGATAGCCAAGACTCCAGAGGACAGGAGCAGGATTCAAAACGATCTTGACAGATTAGAGAGATGAATGGCTAAAACTAACAAAATGAAGTTCAACAAATGCAAGATACTCCACTTTGGCAGGAAAAACAAAATGCAAAGATATAGAATGGGGGGCAATGTGTGGCTCGAGAGCAGTATGTGTAAAAAAGATCTTGGAGTCCTCATGGACAACAAGTGAAACATGAGCCAGGAATGTGATGTGGCGGCAAAAAAAGCCAATGGGATTTTGGCCTGCGTCAATAGGAGCCTAGTGTCTAGATCTAGGGAAGTCATGCTCCCCATGCTCTATTCCGCTTTGGTTAGACCACACCTGGAATATTGTGTCCAATTCTGGGCACCACAATTCAAGAGAGATATTGACAAGCTGGAATGTGTCCAGAGGAGGGAGACTAAAATGATCAAGGGTCTGGAGAACAAGCCCTATGAGGAGCGGCTTAAGGAGCTGGGCATGTTTAGCCTGAAGAAGAGAAGGCTGAGAGGAGATATGATAGCCATGTATAAATATGTGAGAGGAAGCCACAGGGAGGAGGGAGCAAGCTTGTTTTCTGCTTCCTGGAGACTAGGACACAATGGAACAATGGCTTCAAACTACAAGAGAGGAGATTCCATCTGAACATGAGGAAGAACTTCCTGACTGTGAGAGCCGTTCAGCAGTGGAACTCTCTGCCCCAGAGTGTGGTGGAGGCTCCTTCTTTGGAAGCTTTTAAACAGAGGCTGGATGGCCATCTGTCAGGGGTGATTTGAATGCAATATTCCTGCTTCTTGGCAGAATGGGGTTGGACTGGATGGCCCATGAGGTCTCTTCCAACTCTTTGATTCTATGATTCTATAAGTTGAAGAGAAAGCCACCTAGGTTTTTATTTCATTCCAGCTGGAAAGGATGACGATTGCAGTAGCCTGCCAAAAATCGGCATGCCCATTGGGCAGAGAGATACAATATTTATAGCCTTCAGATTCAAAAGTTCCCATGCCCACCTCACCCCCCGAGCTGGCTTTGTTATGATTGGCTGTGGCATCAGCAAGCCAGGGGGACAGCCAATGGCGACCTGAGCCCTGCTTTGGCCGCTCAGCCAATGAGGTGGCAGGGAGGCGGGCAACAGGGAAACAATGAAGAAATGTCTAGTTGTCAGGATTAAGGTGACCAATATTTGTCCAATGACCCAACGATAGCTTAAGCCCTCAAGTCAGATCAGAGTTATTGTTTTCGTGCATTGAATTATCATTATTCGTCTAGCCCCAAAGGGCTAGATCCTTTGTCTTATAGTCCTGGGATCTGGAGTTCATAGAGGAAGTTTGAGATTGGTTTCAGCCAGTTGGGACTGACACAATGGAGAGGCTGTGGTGAAATTCCTGGTTTCTCGCAGATAGGAAGACATCCATGAGGCACACGTGAGGGAGATGTTGAGAACAACAAAACAATGATGTTTATTTGTTTTGAGAGAAAGAAAAAGAGAGGGGAAGGAAGGAAAGATGTAGAGAAGGAAAGAAGGAAGGGAAGAAAGAAAGAAGGAAGGAAGGAACGAGAGAAGGAAGGAAGGAAGGAAAGAAGGAAGGAAGGAGAGAAGGAAGGAAGGAAGGAGAGGAGGAAAGAAATAAAAGGAAAGGAAGGAAAGAAGAAGAGAAAGAGGGAGGGAAAGTTGGCCACTGCAATGTGTGTTGGGTACAGCTAGGACTGTATAAGATTTCTGGATAGTTTACAATAATAATAATAATAATAATAATAATAATAATAATAATAAATCTTTATTTATACCCCGCCACCATCTCCCCATGGGACTCGGGGCGGCTTACATGAGTCCAAGCCCAACAACACATCAATAAAACAAAAAAGCAATAAACAAAACAATACAATGCAAATTAATATAAATCACATATAGATAATAACTAGGCCTGTTTGATCAAGAAAAAATTTGTTTCTAAAATCGATTTGTAATTGGGGTGTTTTTTTGTTTCGATATTTAAAATAATTACAAAACTTTCCAAAAAAAAAGTTTTGGTATTTAAGAAATTTTGTAAATATTAACGAATTTTTAGAATATTTTTGGTATTTCTTAAGAATAATATTAAAATAATATTAAAAAATATTTTAAAATGGAAAATTAACCAAAAAATGGCCCAAATGTGGACCAAACACAGGCAGGATACAGCAAATGAGAGCACACACCAACAGAAGAGTCTTTTCTTTTTTAGAATATTTTTTAAGAATAATATTAAAATAATATTAAAAAATAATATTAAAATAATATTAAAAAATATTTTAAAATGGAAAATTAACCAAAAAATGACCAAACACAGGCAGGATACAGCAAATGAGAGCACACACCAACAGAAGAGTCTTTTCTTTTTTAGAATATTTTTTAAGAATAATATTAAAAATAATATTAAAAAATAATATTAAAAAATAATATTAAAAAATAATATTAAAAAATAATATTAAAAATATTTTAAAATGGACAATTAACCAAAAAATGGCCCAAATGTGGACCAAACACAGGCAAGAGACAGCAAATGAAGCAAGCAGCACTCACAGCAGCAAGGAATGAATCCAATCCCAGTTGCTAGCAGGCAGCCATTGCCAAGCCAACCCAATGCAAACTCCCTCGCCCTCTGCAGCAAGCTACGGGCCGCGCGGAGCCGCTTTGAAAGGGCTCGCCGGCCAATCAAAAAGAGACAGCCACGGACCCATGGTGCACTGCTTGGGAGCGCCGGATTGGCTCCCATGCACCAGCACTCCAGCAGCCTCCACCCCATTAACGAAACGAGCGGAGGCTCGTTAAAACTATGGGGGCTGCTGGTTCGATATTTAAAAACCCTTCCGGGTTTGGAAATATGTTTCGATATCGCCTCGGAAATGGTAAAATTAACGAATTATTAACGAATTAACGAATTAACGAACGAAACCGCACAGGCCTACTAGGACTGTATAAGATTTCTGGATAGTTTACAATAATAATAATAATAATAATAATAATAATAATAATAATAAATCTTTATTTATACCCCGCCACCATTTCCCCATGGGACTCGGGGCGGCTTACATGAGTCCAAGCCCAACAACACATCAATAAAACAAAAAAGCAATAAACAAAACAATACAATGCAAATTAATATAAATCACATATAGATAATAACACGCAAGGATTTAAAAACCTATGGCCGGTTTTAGATGTTTAAAATGTAAAAAAATAAATGCTGGGCATGAACAAGATAGTAGGCTTGGGTAAGTTTGTTCGTAAGTTTCTAAAATCGTAATTAATTCGGATTTAATTACCTTTTGATCCAATTTCGAGCCATGCAGGAATAGTGGGAGGAGCGATTCCGAATTGAAGCAACTTCCCCATTGTTCGGAATTATTTTCGGATGTGGCTTTGCACGCCCGGCGATGCAAAGGGGGACGAGATGGGCATGGCTAAGAACAGCTCTTCCTGAAGGCCACACCTCCAGTTTTGAACCTTTTTTTGGGGGGATCACCCAAGCCTACAAGGTAGGATATATCTGGTAGGAGGGTTTTAAAGACGTGCGGGGAGCGCAGTCCAACACAATCCAATAGTTAAAGCGCATTCTGAGGACATATTGCTGGGAATTATTTCTTCTTCTTCCTTCTCTTAAAATAAAATCCCTATTAATGATAAATCATAATAACTCAACTAACCTTTTTTTTTTCTAATTTTTTTTATAACGAAGAGATGGTCATGTTTATGCATTCCATTTCTTTTTTATTATTAATAATAACACTGTGTAACATGATTATTACTCTTTCCTTTCCATTTTCTTCTTCCTTTTTTTCCTTTTTTTTTTTTTCCTCTGATTTTAATACACATTATTTTTAATATTATAATATCTACAATTATTAAAATAAAATCTTAATCCATACTAATAATATGATGCCTACTTTCAAATTAAATTCATTACCTCTTATCACTAATCAAACGTTATTCATATAAATGTTAATAAATATTTATTTATTACTATTAACATTCAATCTTATGTTAAAATTAATATCCACATCCATTGTTTTCTATTTATAATTACTTACTTTTTTCTCTTCCTGTATACTGTCATCCACCATTGATACACTTCCCATAGGATTGCTCCTTTTCACCTTACCCTCTGCACTGTAATTATTCTTCTGCTGTGGTTGACCTCTCAAGGAACAGAAGACCAAAAATTGAATTTGTGTGCCATGTGTGCATTTTAGAGGCCATATAACACAAATTTTTCAAGAACTGTACTGGCTTCAAATTTACTTCCAAGATCAATTAGAAATTGATTACATCTGCATCTTCATATGACTAATCCTAATTTGTATCTATTGAACAATTAAGCAACCCAAAATACACCTATTTCAACATTTAAAAAAAATTCTCTGATATGTTCAATAGAGAACTCCAACTGAACAAGTCATATTAAAATTCATATATTAGTTGGAGATGCATAGAAACATGATTCTATTACAATTTCTCAACTTAATTTCAATACAATTATTATAATACAATTATTAAACTTCTCTTCCTCCTCCTCTGCTTGCTCCTTTCCCCTTCCCTTCTTTTTCCTCTTCTTCTTCCTCCTCCCACTTTCTTCTCTACATGTTCATCACACGTTCCTCTTCTAGTTCTTCCTCCTCCCCTTGTTCCCACCATTCCCCTTCTTCCTCCTCTTCTACTTGCTCCTCTTTCTCCTTCCCTTCTTTTTCCACTTCCTTCTCTTCCACTTATTCCCCTCCTTTCCTCCTCCTCCTCCTCCTCCTCTGCTTGATCCTTTCCTCTTCCCTTCTTTTTCCTCTTCTTCTTCTTCCTCCCACTTTCTTCTCTACATGTTCATCACTCTTTCCTCTTCTATTTCTTCCTCTTCCCCTTCTTCTTTCCATCCCCTTTTTTTTCCCCTTTTTTTTTTTTTTTTCCTCCACTCTTCCCTCTTTCTCCTTCCTTCTTTTTCCCTTCCTCCTTCTTCCACTTATTCCCCTCCCTTCCTCTTCTTCTTCCTCCTCCTCCTCTGCTTGCTCCTTTCTCCTTCCCTTCTTTTCCCTCTTCTTCTTCTTCCACTTTCTTCTCTACATGTTCATCACTCTTTCCTCTTCTATTTCTTCCTCCTCCCCTTCTTCTTACCATCCCCCTTCCTCCAATTCTACTTGCTCCTCTTTCTCCTTCCCTTCTTTTTCCCTCTTCCTTCTCTTCCACTTATTCCCCTCCCTCCTCCTCCTCTGCTTGCTCCTTTCTCCTTCCCTTATTTTTCCTCTTCCTCCTCTTCCACTATTTTCCTTCTTTTATTTCTCTTCTTCCTTCTCCTCCTCCTTCCCAACAAAGTTTTCTGCCTGCCAGAAAATCCATTTCTTCCCCCCAGTTGGGAAGTGAATAATAGAAAACATTGCATCCAACCTTCTTTATTGATCAAATTAGCACACCTCGCTCCGTTTGTTTTCAAACATTTCTATTTCAGTATTTATTAAACACTGGTGAAACAAATACAGGTGAAGTCTCCCTTTCCCTGAATGCTTGAGACCAGAAGTATTTGGGGATTTTGGACTCTTGGGATTTGGGAATACTCATAGTTTCGGTATATGGTGGACCCAAGTCCAAAGATCCGCCTAGTCAAAGCCATGGTATTCCCTGTAGTCACCTACGGATGTGAGAGCTGGACCTTAGGGAAGGCTGAGCGAAGGAAGAGAGATGCTTTTGAGCTGTGGTGCTGGAGGAAAGTGCTGAGAGTGCCTTGGACTGCGAGAAGATCCAACCAGTCCATCCTCCAGGAAATAAAGCCCGGCTGCTCACTGGAGGGAAGGAGACTAGAGACAAAGTTGAAGTCCTTTGGCCACATCATGAGGAGACAGCAAAGCCTAGAGAAGACAATGATGCTGGGGAAAGTGGAAGGCAAAAGGAAGAGGGGCTGACCAAGGGCAAGATAAATGGATGGCATCCTTGAAGTGACTGGACTGACCTTGAAGGAGCTGGGGGTGGTGACGGCCGACAGGGAGCTCTGGCGTGGACTGGTCCATGAAGTCACGAAGAGTCGGAGACGACTGAACGAATGAACAACAAGAAGTCTAAACATGAAGTTGTCCTGGATTTTGGGATGGTCTGATAAGGAATGATGAGTTCCATTGCTTGTCCTATTTAGAAGCATGGATTGGAGCCAAGCGAGGAAGGGTTAAGCCACACTCCGTGGTGGAGGAAGCCTACTATTCTCCTTGGCAACCGTCTCCAGGGGAATAGCATCCTTTCCACCCACCAGCCATGAAGATGCTTCCGGCAAGGGCACAACCACGGAGGGCTTGCAAAGCACCACCATTCATTCCGGGCAACAAAAGGGTTATAGAGAAGGTGGGATGGGACAGTGGCAGGCATTGACCGCCCGAATAGGAGAGGGCTTAGGCCATCTCTGGAATGTGGACCTCTCCGGCCAGATGTGGGTCACAGCACTCTCTGGACCATCTGAAGTTGAACATGACCCCCCCCCCCCGAATAAGAGATAGTAACTTATAGTTTTGCTAAGGGCAAGGACGCCAGGCTGGATAATAAGGGTTAAGCCTTGGTCAGTTTGGTGTGTATCATTTAATCAAGGCTTTATGCTCTATTTATGCCCGGCTTTATGCCCGGCGACAGGGGCGGCTCATCCATTATGCGAAGTAAGCGGTTGCAGAACACTTTTTTTTGCCAGGGGCGCAGAGGCGCCTCTGTAAATGCCCCTCGACCACCACTTGAGGAGCGCCCCCTCAGCTCAAAACAGCCCTAGCTTCAGCTTTCTTGCCTCGCTGCTGGGCGATCCTCTTCCCAAAGGGGCCGGGCCCTTGAGCCTCACCTAGCCCCTCTCGTTCCTGCTCCACCCGGCCACCGGGTGCATGAGCAGATCCGGCGCTCAATCGTTCTCTGCATTCGATCCCTTCCCCATGACCGGCTCCCTTTCCAGATCCCCCGGCGCTCCACCCGCCTCCTCTTCTCTCCCCAATCCGCGGGTGGGCCAAGGGGCGGAACCGCCACGTCTGGCCCACTTTGGGTCCGGAGGCGTGTCTGAAGACCCCAGCGTGCGCACCAAAAGTCACCCCTTCTCCTGACTTTCTCTTCAGCCATTGGGACCAACAGAGAGAGAGAGAGAGAGAGAGCCCCTCCGGCTGGAGGTATCTCCCACCTCCGCTCCCTCCTTTGTTTTTGCACCTACCTTCAGGAAAGGTGGGCATCTCCACCTCTCTCTCTCTCTCTCTTGGTCCCAATGGCTGAGGAGCCCAGCGTGCGCACCAAAAGTAGCCTCTTCTCCTGACTTTCTCTTCAGCCATTGGGACCAAGAGAGAGAGAGAGAGAGCCCCTCTGGCTGGAGGTATCTCCCACCTCCGCTCCCTCCTTTGTTTTTGCACCTACCTTCAGGAAAGGTGGGCATCTCCACTTGCTCCCTTGCCTGGCCCACTTTGGGTCCGGAGGCGTGTCTGAAGACCCCAGTGTGCACACCAAAAGTCACCTCTTCTCCTGACTTTCTCTTCAGCCATTGGGACCAAGAGAGAGAGAGAGAGAGAGAGAGCCCCTCCGGCTGGAGGTATCTCCCACCTCCGCTCCCTCCTTTGTTTTTGCACCTACCTTCAGGAAAGGTGGGCATCTCCACCTCTCTCTCTCTCTCTCTCTCTCTTTCGGTCCAGAGGCATGTCTGAAGACCCGCGTGCGCACCAAAAGTCTCCTGACTCTTCTCCTGACTTTCTCTTCAGCCATTGGGACCAAGAGAGAGAGAGAGAGAGAGAGAGAGACCCTCCGGCTGGAGGTATCTCCCACCTCCGCTCCCTCCTTTGTTTTTGCACCTACCTTCAGGAAAGGTGGGCATCTCCACCCCCCCTCTCTCGGTCCCAATGGCTGAGGAGAAAGTCAGGAGAAGAGGTGACTTTTGGTGCACACCTCTTCAGGCACGCCTCCAGACCCAACGCGGGCCAGGCAAGGGAGCAAGTGCGGCAAGTGTAGTTACTGGGATGTATAGTTCACCTAGAATCAAAGAGCATTCTGAACTCCACCAATGATGGAATTGAACCAAATATGGCACACAGAACTTCCATGACGAACAGAAAATATATATCAATGATTGGTTGGGGGGGGGCGCCAAAATATTGTTTGCTTACCGTTGAAAATTACCTAGGGCCGCCTCTGCCCGGCGATGCAAAGAGGGACGAGGTGGGCGTGGCTTAGAACAGCTCTTCCAACTCTATGATACTATGAATGATCTGGAAGAGGGTCATGTAAAAGGACATGGAGGGCCTTGAGTTTGAGGCATGTGGTGTACACTCATAGCCTTGAGCCTTGGAAGTTCAGAAGGTGTCAATCGGCATCCATTCACAATGTCCTCCTCCCTTCCTGGCTTCCGCTCGTCTCCAAGGCTTCCTTCCTTCTGTTGAGACTGGCAAGCATCTCTCCTCCTCCTGATCTCCAGATGGATCATGATCTCCAGCTGTTTGCCTTAATCACCCAAGGCTCCCTTGCCCAGCGGGTGCCTGCCTTCATGCCAACTAGTTGCTGGCATTGAGCCACCAAACTTGCATCCTCTCAGAAGCCTTGGCCACCTTCTCTAGCGCTTGCTGATCTCGCCGAAAACAACTCTGGAGCTCGTGGAAGCTCTCCATGCTCCAAAAAATGACCGGAAGCACCTTTGGGATGTGACAAAACGATGACACCTTCTATATCTATTGGGAGAGGAGTCAAAATATTATGTTGCTTCGTCCGTATGTCCTGCAAAGTCTTCTCCATTGATTGAGGACCAAAATTGGCACACAGAACATTGAAATAATCAAGGGTTCGGACTTCCCAGAATCCCAGAATTGAGGGAAAGGAAGGAAAGGAAGCAGATGCAACCTATCTCTCTCTCTCTCTCTCTCTCTCTAATTATATATATATATTAGGCTTGGGCGATCCAGTTCGTTAATTTCGTAATTCGTTATTAATTCGTATTTAAATTAGCTTACGATCCAATATCGAACCATGCGGGAATAGTGTGAGGAGTAATTAAGAATCGAAACAATTTTTCCAATTTTCGTAATTATTTCGTAATTATTTTCGTATGTCTGGTGCAAGTTTTACAATCTCGCATTTACCCCACTTCCGGTCCCTTTGCTCTGCTGCTTCCCTCCTCTTTCCTCATGCTTCTTCTTGCCTCACTCTAATATACAATACTATAATATAATATATAACATAATAATATTATAATAATATAATATTTATATTATATTATATTATTATATTATATTATTATAATACTATTATATTATAGTATTGTATATATTATATTATATTATTATATTATAATTGTATAATATAATATAATATATATAATATATTATAATATAATATATAATATAATATATTATAATATTATATATATAATATAATAATAATATAATATGTTGTTGTTGTTCATTCGTTCAGTCGTCTCCAACTCTTGGTGACCTCATGGACCAGCCCACGCCAGAGCTCCCTGTCGGCTGTCACCACCCCTTCAAGGTCAGTCCAGTCACTATAATATAATATAATATAATAATAATATAATATAATATAATATAATATAATATAATATATAATAATATTATAATAATATAATATACAATAATATAATATTATAATATTATAATATAATATACAACAATATAATATAATAATATTATAATAATATAATATAATATAATATAATATAATATAATATAATATAATATATAATATAATAATATAATATAGTTGTTGTGTGTTTTATCCCACCAACCGTCAACAACAGAGGGAGAGGGAAGCTTCAGAAGTTCCCCCTGTCCCATTTGGAGGTTTTTTTAGCATATTTGCGCAATCGCGGCCTCCATTAACAAATCGATTCGTAATTTACGAAATTTCGGAAATTTCGAAATTTTGAAATCTCAAAATTTCGGAAGTATTTAGAATTTGGAAACGCTAGCGCACCCTAGAAATGAAACGAGTTTAGAACCAATTTTTTTCTTGATCTCCCAAGCCTAATATATATATACTAGCTGTACCTGCCACGCGTTGCTGTGGCCAACCTTCCCTCCCTCTTTCTCTCCTTCCTTCCCTCTTTCCTTCCTTTCCTCTTTTTCTTTCCCTATCTCTCATCTTTCTTCCATCTCTACCTGTTTCTTTCCTCCCTTTCTTTGCTCTTTGGTTCTTCCTTCCTTCCCTATCTTTCGTTCCTTCTCTCCTTCCTTCCCTCTCTTTTTCCTTTCACTTTTTTATTTCCTTCTCTCCTTCCTTGCTTCTCTATCTTTCTTTCCTTCTTTCCCTCCCTCCTTCTCTCCTTCCTTCCTTCCCTCTTTCCCTCCTTCTCTCGTTACTTCTTGACTGTCCCTTCCATTTAATATTGTATTTATATCTTACATAAAAAGAAGGAAAGGAAGAAGGAAGGAAGGAAGGAAGGAAGGAAGGAAGGAAAAAGGAAGGGAGGGAGGGAAAGAAGGGAAGGAAGGAAAAGAAAGAAGGAGGGACAAGAAGGGAGGGCAGGAGGGAGGAGAAGGAAGGAAGGAGGAAGGAAGGAGGGAAAGAAAGGAGGGAGGGAAGGAAATGAAGGGGAAGGAAATGAAGAAAGGGAAAGAAGGAGGAAAGGGAGGGAGGAAGGAAAAGAAGGAAAGGAAAAAGGAAGGAGGGACAGGAAGGAAGGGAAGGAGGGAAAGAAGGAAAGGAAGGAGAAGGAAAGAAGAAAAGGAAAGAAAGGAAAGGGAGGAAAGAAGGGAAGGGAGGGAGAGAAGGAAGGTCCTTCATTCAAGCACCGTGGACCTTCCTCGCCTCCTCCTCCTCCTCCTCCTCCTCCTCCTCCTCCCCTTCTTCCTTGCTCTGTTGCTGCTGCTGGCACTCATCTACCCTTTCCTTTATATCTTACATAGAAAGAAGGAAAGGAAGAAGGAAGGAAGGAGAGACAGGAAGGAAGGAAAAAGGGAGGGAGGGAAAGAAGGGAAGGAAGGAAAAGAAAGAAGGAGGGACAGGAAGGGAGGGAGGAAGGAGAAGGAAGGAGGGAAAGAAAGGAGGGGGATGAAGAAAGGAGGGAGGGAAGGAAATGAAGGGGAAGGAAATGAAGAAAGGGAAAGGAGGAAAGGGAGGGAGGGAGGAAGGAAAAGAAGGAAAGGAAAAAGGAAGGAGGGACAGGAAGGAAGGAAAAAGGAAGGGAGGGAGGGAGGGAAAGAAGGGAAGGAAAAGAAAAAAGGAGGGACAGGAAGGGAGGGAGGGAGCAGAAGGAAGGAAGGAGAAAGGAAGGAGGGAAAGAAAGGAGGGGGATGAAGAAAGGAGGAAGGAAATGAAGAAAGGAGGAAGGGAAGGAAATGAAGGGGAAGGAAATGAAGAAAGGGAAAGAAGGAGAAAAGGGAGGGAGGGAGGGAGGAAAAGAAGGAAAGGAAAAAGGAAGGAGGGACAGGAAGGAAGGGAAAGAAGGAAAGGAAGGAGAAGTAAGGAGAAGGAAAGAAGAAAAGGAAAGAAAGGAAACGATCTTGACAGATTAGAGAGATGGGCCAAAACTAACAAAATGAAGTTCAACAGGGACAAATGCAAGATACTCCACTTTGGCAGAAAAAAACGAAATGCAAAGATACAGAATGGGGGACAATACCTGGCTCGAGAGCAGTACGTGTGAAAAAGATCTTGGAGTCCTCGTGGATGACAAGTTAAACATGAGCCAGGAATGTGATGTGGCGGCAAAAAAAGCCAATGGGATTTTGGCCTGCATCAAGAGGAGCCTAGTGTCTAGATCTAAGGAAGTAATGCTACCCCTCTATTCTGCTTTGGTTAGACCACACCTGGAATATTGTGTCCAATTCTGGGCACCACAATTCAAGAGAGATATTGACAAGCTGGAATGTGTCCAGAGGAGGGCGACTCAAATGATCAAGGGTCTGGAGAACAAGCCCTATGAGGAGCGGCTTAAGGAGCTGGGCATGTTTAGCCTGAAGAAGAGAAGGCTGAGAGGAGATATGATAGCCATGTATAAATATGTGAGAGGAAGCCACAGGGAGGAGGGAGCAAGCTTGTTTTCTGCTTCCTTGGAGACTAGGACGCAATGGAACAATGGCTTCAAACTACAAGAGAGGAGATTCCATCTGAATATGAGGAAGAACTTCCTGACTGTGAGAGCCGTTCAGCAGTGGAACTCTCTGCCCCGGAGTGTGGTGGAGGCTCCTTCTTTGGAAGCTTTTAAACAGAGGCTGGATGGCCATCTGTCAGGGGTGATTTGAATGCAATATTCCTGCTTCTTGGCAGAATGGGGTTGGACTGGATGGCCCAGGAGGTCTCTTCCAACTCTTTGATTCTATGATTCTATGGAGGAAAGAAGGGAAGGGAGGAAGAGAAGGAAGGTCCTTCATTCAAGCACCGTGGACCTTCCTCACCTCCTCCCCCTCCTCCTCCCCTTCTTCCTTGCGTGGAGCACTCCGTTGCTGCTGCTGGCACTTTCCAACAGGGAAAGGAGGAGGAGACTGCTCTCCTGACATAGGAGGGGAAGAGAAGGGGCTCCATGCGGCAAGCCTCCACCTCCACTCCACTCGCTTGTGTGTGTGTGTGTGGCCGTGCACGTGCGCCTGGCTTTAATGGCCGGCTGTTTCCCCGCGGGGAGAAGGAGGGGGGCGTGGCCATGGGTCTCTGTAGACATGCAGTTTCTCCTTTGTGGACATGCAGTTTAGAAGTCCTTTCTGCTTTTGGTTTCCGTTGGGTTTTTTTGAGTGGAGAACATACATTGGGTTGTTAGGGACATAGTGTCCAAATTTGGTGTCAATTGCCCCAGTGGTTTCTGAGTTCTGTGAATAGCACAAACGAACATTACATTTTTATTTATATAGATATACATAAAAATAAAAATAAAAATAATTAAAATTAAAATTAAAATAAAAAAATTAAAATTATTAAAATTAAAATTAAAATTAAAATTAAAATTAAAATTAAAATTAAAATTAAAATTAAAATTAAAATTAAAATTAAAATTAAAATTAAAATTAAAATTAAAATTAAAATTAAAATTAAAATTAAAATTAAAATTAAAATTAATTAAAATTAAAATGTAATGTTCGTTTGTGGGATTAACAGAACTCAAAAACCACTGGACGAATTGACACCAAATTTGGACACAAGACACCTAACAACCCAATGTATGTCCTTCACTAAAAAAATCTGGAAGGGTTTGGTGGACATTGACCTTGAGTGTGGGAATTATAGTTCACCCACATCCAGAGAGCATTGTGGACTCAAACAATGATGGATCTGGACCAAACTTGACACAAATATTCCATATGCCTAAATATGAACACAGATGGAGTTTAGAGGAAATAGACCTTGTCATTTGGGAGTTGTAGTTGCTGGGATTTATCGTTAACCTACAATCACAGAACATTCTGAACCCCACCAACGATGGAATTGAACCAAACTTGGCACACACTTGGCCCATGACCAACAGAAAATACTGGAAGGGTTTGGTGGGCAGTGTCCTTTGGTTTTGGAGTTGTAGTTCTCCTACATCCAGAGAGCACTGTGGACTCAAACAATGATGGATCTGGACCAAACTCTACACAAATACTCAATATACCCAACACTGGTGGAGTTTGGGGAAAATAGAATCTTGACATTTGGGAGTTGTAGTTGCTGGGATTTGTAGTTCACCTACAATCAAAGAGCATTCTGAACCCCACGAACGATAGAATTGGGCCAAACCTCCCACACAGAACCCCCGTGACCACCAGAGTGGGCCACAGCAATGCGTGGCAGGGGACGGCTAGTATATATATAGAGAGAGAGAGAAAGAGAGAAAGAGAGAGAGAGAGTTGACCTTCTGTCTTGATGGATTTTCTCTCCATGGATTCAACTAAGGCAACCATAAGGTGGATGTGGCCCACATTAACAATGAGTGGGACAGCCCTGGTGTAGAAGCACCTAAACTGAAGATGGAGATCCACGTTTGGTCCATAAGCATGGCTGATGGGTTTTGCAGTAGACTCTGGATGTGGGTGAAGGTGCTGCAAACCCCATCGTCCATGGTCCATCCTCCCCAAGTGTCACCAGGACACAAAGTGGGTCAGGATGGGACAGGCCTTGCCTTGCACGCCATTGCGAAGCCTGACCCCGTCTGCTCTCCTCCGCCGGCTCCTGTTTCGCTCCCTCCTTTTCCTTCTCTTCTCCAGGGACCCGGGTGAGAACATGCCTCCCGGTTGCTATGGAAACCCCACCATCAGGCTTAATCCCAATTTTGGTCTCTTCTCCCTCCTTTCTTCGGCTTTTCGAAAACAGAACAGTCTTCGCTTTTCAAATACCCTTGAATGAATGCAGTTTGATACCACCTTTGAACTGCAATGGCATCCTGGTTGGCAGTTCCTCTCTTGGGGAGAGAATGCTCAAGGCTGTGTCGAACTACATCTCCCAGAACTCCTTTGCATGGAGCCAAATTCCATTTGTTGAACAGTGATGCACCTTATAAAGCTACCGGGATTTTTCAGGACGACAGACCAGTGGCGCTCACTCTCTTCCGTCATCATGAAGTGCCTTCAAAAACAGGTCTGCAGGAATATCATTTCTTCCCTTCCACACGCACTGGCTAAACAGTTTGCACATACATGAAGTGGATGAAGGTGCTACGTGTCCAATCATCCATGGTCCATCCTCCTCCAAACCTCACCAGGCTATTGAGTGGGTCATGGGGGCTCTGTGTTCCAAGTTTGGTTTTCACCAGTCATTGGTGAGGGTCGCAGTGGTCTCAGAAAGTGAGTAAAGGTACTGCAAGTCCCATTATTCATGGTCCATCATCCTCCAAAATTCACCAGGATATTGAGTGGGTCATGGGGGCTCTGTGTTCCAAGTTTGGTTTAGACCAGTCATTGGTGAGGGTCGCAGTGGTCTCAGAAAGTGATTGAAGGTACTGCAAGTCCCATTATTCATGGTCCATCATCCTGCAGACTGCACCAGGCTATAGAGTGAGTCATGGGGCTTATGTGTGTCAAGTTTGGTCCATGTCCGTCATTCATGCTAGTCACAGTGGTCTCACGAAGTGGATGAAGCTTCTACCTGTCCCATCATCCATGGGCCATCCTCCACCAACCACATCAGGCTATTGAGTGGGTCATGGGGGCTCTGTGTTCCAAGTTTGGTTTTCATCAGTCGTTAGTGAGGGTCGCAGTGGTCTCAGAAAGTGAGTGAAGGTACTGCAAGTCTCATTATTCATGGTCCATCATCCTCCAAATTGCACCAGGCTGTAGAGTGGGTCATGGGGCTTATGTGTGTCAAGTTTGGTTCACGTCCATCATTCATGCTAGTCACAGTGGTCTCATGAAGTGGATGAAGGTTCTACCTGTCCCATCATCCATGGTCCATCCTCCTCCAATCTCACCAGGCTATTGAGTGGGTCATGGGAGCTTTGTGTTCCAAGTTTGGTTTTCATCAGTCGTTGGTGAGGGTCGCAGTGGTCTCAGAAAGTGATTGAAGGTACTGCAAGTCCCATTATTCATGGTCCATCATCCTCCAAACTGCACCAGGATGTAGAGTGGGTCATGGGGCTTACGTGTGTCAAGTTTGGTCCATGTCCATCATTCATGCTAGTCACAGTGGTCTCATGAAGTAGATGAAGGTTCTACCTGTCCCATCATCCATGGACAATCCTCCACCAACCACATCAGGCTGTTGAGTGGGTCATGGGGGCTCTGTGTTCCAAGTTTGGTTTTCATCAGTCGTTGGTGAGGGTCACAGTGGTCTCAGAAAGTGAGTGAACGTACTGCAAGTCCCATTATTCATGGTCCATCATCCTCCAAACTGCACCAGGCTGTAGAGTGGGTCATGGGGCTTATGTGTGTCAAGTTTGGTCCAGGTCTGTCATTCATGCTAGTCACAGTGGTCTCATAAAGTGGATGAAGGTTCTATCTGTCCCATCATCCATGGTCCATCCTCCTCCAAACCTCACCAGGTTATTGAGTGGCTCATGGGAGCTTTGTGTTCCAAGTTTGGTTTTCATCAGTCATTGGTGAGGGTCGCAGTGGTCTCAGAAAGTGAGTGAAGGTACTGCAAGTCCCATTATTCATGGTCCATCATCCTCCAAACTGCACCAGGCTGTAGAGTGGGTCATGGGGCTTATGTGTGTCAAGTTTGGTCCACGTCCGTCATTCATGCTAGTCACAGTGGTCTCATGAAGTGGATGAAGGTTCTACGTGTCCCATCATCCATGGGCCATCCTCCTCCAAACCTCACCAGGCTGTAGAGTGGGTCATAGGAGCTTTGTGTGCCAAGTTTGGTTTTCATCAGTCATTGGTGAGGGTCGCAGTGGTCTCAGAAAGTGAGTGAAGGTACTGCAAGTCCCATTATTCATGGTCCATCATCCTCCAAACTGCACCAGGCTGTAGAGTGGGTCATGGGGCTTATGTGTGTCAAGTTTGGTCCACGTCCATCATTCATGCTAGTCACAGTGGCCTCATGAAGTGGATGAAGGTTCTACCTGTCCCATCATCCATGGGCCATCCTCCTCCAAACCTCATCAGGATATTGAGTGGGTGATGGGGCTCTGTGTGCCAAATTTGGTCTTGATCAGTCATTGGTGAAGGTCGCAGTGGTCTCAGAAAGTGATTGAAGGTACTGCAACTCCCATTATTTATTGTCCATCATCCTCCAAACTGCACCAAGCTGTTGAGTGGGTCATGGGGCTTATGTGTGTCAAGTTTGGTCCATGTCCGTCATCCATGCTAGTCACAGTGGTCTCATGAAGTGGATGAAGGTTCTACCTGTCCCATCATCCATGGGCCATCCTCCTCCAAACCTCATCAGGCTATTGAGTGGGTGATCGAGGCTCTATGTGCCAAGTTTGGTCCTGATCTGTCAATCATGTTGGTCGCCATGGTCTTTGGGAGTCAAAGCCTTGGAAAGTACTGCAAATCCCATCATCTGAGGTCCATCCTCCCCTAAACTGCTCCAGGACATAAAGTGGGTCATGGACGTTCTGTGAGCCAAGTTTGGTCCAGGTCCATCATTCATGCAGGTCGCAGTGGCCAGTGGAAGTGGCACCAATCAGAAACATTCAACATTCACTTCTATTATATATACGGTGGTCCCTCGCGACTTCGCAGTTCGCTTTTCGCGGACTCGCTGTTTCGCGGTTTTTCAATATGGAGGGGCTGCCTCTGCGGATAAAGCCGGAGCTGAGGATTACGTGAACTACACGTTCGAGGAGGGTTATGTAGTGTATAAGTATGTGGGGAGGGTTTAGAAAGACCTAAAATAGTGTATAACTACTAAAATAATGTATAAATATTGAAATAAATATAGCGTCCCTACTTTGCGGATTTTCACTTTTCGCGGGTGGTCCTGGAATATAACACCAGCGATAAGGAAGGAATAAAAGAGGGAAGGAAGAAGGGAAAGAAAAAGGGGGGAAGAAGGGAAGGAAGGAAGGAGAAGGAAGGAAGGAAGGAAGGAAGGAAGGAAGGAAGGAAGGAAGGAGGGAAGGAAGGAAGGAAAGAGGGAGAGAAGGAAGAAAGAGAGAAGAAGGAGAGAAGAAGAAGGAAAGAGAGAAGGAAGGGAAGAAAGAGGAAGGAAGGAAGGAAGGAGAGAGGGAAAGAAAGAGGTAGAGAAGGAATAAAGAAGAGAAAGGGAAGGGAGGAAGTAATGAAGGAAGGAGAGAAGGAAAGAAAAAAGGAAGGAGAGAAGGAATTAAGG
>NW_026844811.1:488316-658520 GCF_025583915.1 Anolis sagrei ordinatus
CATAGAAGTGACTCTCTTTCAGAGTTTATCTATCTATCTATCCACCTGTCTATCCTTTTGGGGTGCCCTATCTATCTATCTATCTATCTATCTATCTATCTATCCTTTTGGGGTGCTCTGCTTTGCTTTTGGAGGATTCAGATTGCATAGAAGTGCCTTTCTCTCTCTCTCTCTCTCTCTCTTTCTTTCAGAGTTTATCTATCTATCTTTCCACCTGTCTATCCTTTTGGGGTGCCCTATCTATCTATCTATCTATCTATCTATCTATCTATCTATCCTTTTGGGGTACCCTGCCTTCCTTTTGGGGCATTCTCTCTCTCTCTCTCTCTCTCTCTCTGTCTCTTTCTTTCAGAGTCTATCTATCTATCTATCTATCTATCTTTCCATCTGTCTGTCCTTTTGGGGTGCCTTATCTCTCTCTCTCTCTCTCTCTCTCTCTCTCTATCCTTTTGGGGTGCCCTGCCTTCCTTTTGGGGCATTCAAAATGCATAGAAGTGCCCTTCTCTCTCTCTCTCTCTTTCTTTCAGAGTTTATCTATCTATCTATCTTTCTATCTGTCTATCTTTTTGGGGTGCCCTATCTATCTATCTATCTATCTATCTATCTATCTATCTATCTATCCTTTTGGGGTGCCCTGCTTCAATTCAGAATGCATAGAAGGATTCAGAAAGCATAGAAGTGCCCTTCTCTCTCTCTCTTTCTTTCTTTCAGAGTTTATCTATCTAGCCATCTGTCTGTCCTTTTGGGGTGCCCTATCTATCTATCTATCTATCTATCTATCTATCTATCTATCTATCCTTTGGGGTGGTCTGCCTTCCTTTTGGAGGATTCAGAATGCATAGAAGTGCCTTTCTCTCTCTCTCTCTCTCTGTCTCTTTCTTTCAGAGTTTATCTATCTATCTTTCCACCTGCCTATCCTTTTGGGGTGCCGTATCTACCTACCTACCTACCTACCTACCTGTCTATCCTTTTGGGGTGCCCTGCCTTCCTTTCTCTCTTTCTCTCTCTTTCTTTCAGAGTTTATCTATCTATCTATCCATCTGTCTATCCCTTTGGGGTGCCCTATCTGTCTATCTATCTATCTATCTATCCATCCATCCATCCATCCATCCATCCATCCATCCATCCATCTATCTATCTATCTATCTATCTATCTATCTATCTATCTATCTATCTATCTATCCTTTTGGGGTGCTCTGCCTTCCTTTTGGAAGATTCAGAATGCATAGAAGTGCCTTTCTTTCTCTCTCTTTCTTTCAGAGTTTATCTATCTATCTTGCCATCTGTCTATCCTTTTTAGGTGCCCTATCTATCTATCTATCTATCTATCTATCTATTTACCTATCAATCAATCTATCTATCTTTCTTTCTATCTATCTATCCCTTTGGGGTGCCCTGCCTTCCTTTTGGGGCATTCAGATTGCATAGAAGTGCCTTTCTCTCTCTTCCTCTCTCTCTCTTTCTTTCTTTCATTCAGAGTTTATCTATCTATCTTTCCATGCAATACTAATATAAGAATAGCAATATAATAACAATATTATAATATAATACAATACTTCTACTAATACATTATTATATTAGTAGAAGTATTGTATTATATTACAATATTGTTATTATATTATTATTCTTATGTTATATTATTAGTAGGATTACATTATTATATTAGTAGAAGTATTGTGTTATATTATTGATTATATTAAAGTACTACTAATATAATATAAGAATAACAATATAATAATATAACACAATACTTCTACTAATATAATGATGTGATACTACTAATAATATAACATAAGAATAATAACAATATTATATTATAATATAATACTACGAATAATATAATAATGTAATACTAAGATGTTAATAATAATAATAATAATAATAATAATATTAATAATAATAATAATAATGGGAAGAGCCCGATATTCAAAGACGAATCCCAGATGCTTGGATCTAATATGCAATATGCAAATCTATAATAATAATAATAATAATAATAATAATAATAATAATAAGGGGCCCTTCATGTCCATTTTAGGAGGGCTTATTTTCTTTTTTTTGGGGGGGGGGGAGCTTCAGATCTGATAAAGTGGTGTAGTGTCTATTTTGGGGGTCTTTATTTGGGGGGGGGCTTACATTGAATAGGAGAATAAATGACTTTTGGGGGTTCCTTTTTTGGGGGGTGGGGGTGGTGGGGTGGGTGTCTCCGATCAAATAACAGTTGAACCTTTAGGAGGGGGCTATCTTTCCTGTCGTCAAATCTGGGATACATTGGACCGTTATAGGGCAAGTGATGGGAAAGCAAGAGTTAATATATCTTATGGTCTTTTTTCGGGGGGGGGAATGTAGTTTTGGGGTCAACACCCCCTTCCACATTGAATGTTTGTTTCCTTTTCTCAATCCAGATTTCCTCCTTTAGTTGTTGTTGTTGTTATCCATCCTGGATTTCCTTCCCTAATCGTTGTTGTTGTGGTTGTTGTTGTTGTTATTTGAGTTAATTTTTGGGGGGAGGGGATATAGTTTTGGGGTCAACCTTACCTCCCATATTTAACATATCTATATAGTTTTGGGGCCAACCTTTCCTCCCATATTTCACATATCTATCCTTTTCCATGCCTGATATTCTTCTCTGGTTATTGTTCTTATTGTCCGCTGCTTTGCGGGGTATGAGCCCTATTTGGAGGCTCCACACCCCACCCAAAACCCACTCCCTTCCTTTGAAAGGCTATACAGACCACCCCTCAATCCCATCCCGGAAGGAAAAGATGTCCCCAAAATCTTTTGGACCTTCAAACGGGGCATCCCAAAAGCATTGGGCTCCTCTATATGGGCCATTGGGGGCTCGTGCCTTTGTAGTTGCAAGCTTCCTCCCATTGAAACGTTCCCCAGTCTTATCTATTGGGTCAAAAGGATTGCGCAGTCCAAGCTTTATTATTATTTTTATTTGGGGAATGCGGATGTCTGTTGGTGTAGGTCCCATCATGCTTTGGACTAAGCGGGGCATCCCAAAGGCATCCCATTGGGGGCTAGTACCTTTGTAGTTGCAAGCTTCCCCAGTCTTATCTTTTGGGGTCAAAAGGATTGTGCAGCCCACATTTTATTATGTTTTATTTGGGGAATGTGGATGTCTGTTGGTATCAGTCCCATCATGCTGGCATGCTTTGGACTAAGCGGGGCATCCCAAAAGCATCCCATTGGGGGCTCGTACCTTGTAGTTGCAAGCTTCCTCCCATTGAAACGTTCCCCAGTCTTATCTATTGGGGTCAAAAGAATTGTGCAGTCCAAGCTTTATTATTTTTTATTTGGAGGATGTGAATGTCTGTTGGTGTTGGTCCCATCATGTTGACATGCTTTGGACTAAGCGGGGCATCCCAAAAGTATCCCATTGGGGGCTCATACCTTTGTAGTTGCAAGCTTCCCCAGTCTTTATCTTTTGGGGTCAAAAGGATTGTGCAGTCCACGCTTTATTATTATTTATTTGGGGGATGTGGATGTCGGTTGGTGTCGGTCCCATCATCCAGGCATGTTTTGGACTAAGCGGGGCACCCCAAAAGCATCCCATTGGGGGCTCGTACCTTTGAGTTGCAAGATTCCCCAGTCTTATCTTTTGGGGTCAAAAGAATTGCACAGTCTAAGCTTTATTATTTTTTATTTGGAGGATGTGGATGTCTGTTGGTGTCGGTCCCATCATGTTGACATGCTTTGGACCTAGCGGGGCATCCCAAAAGCATCCCATTGGGGGCTCGTACCTTTGAGTTGAAAGCTTCCCCAGTCTTATCTTTTGGGGTCAAAAGGATTGCGCAGTCCACGCTTTATTATTATTTATTTGGGGGATGTGGATGTCTGTTGGTGTTGGTCCCATCATGCTCACACACTTTGGACTAAGCGGGGCACCCCAAAAGCATCCCATTGGGGGCTCGTACCTTTGTAGTTGTAAGCTTCCCCAGTCTTTATCTTTTGGGGTCAAAAGGATTGTGCAGTCTAAGCTTTATTATTTTTTATTTGGGGGATGTGGATGTCTGTTGGTGTCGGTCCCATCATCCTGGCATGTTTTGGACTAAGCGGGGCATCCCAAAGGCATCCCATTGGGGGCTCGTAACTTTGTAGTTGCAAGCTTCCCCAGTCTTATCTATTGGGGTCAAAAGAATTGCGCAGTCCAAGCTTTATTTTTTATTTTGGGGATGTGGATGTCTGTTGGTGTCGGTCCCATCATCCTGGCATGTTTTGGACTAAGCGGGGCACCCCAAAAGCATCCCATTGGGGGCTCGTACCTTTGTAGTTGCAAGCTTCCCCAATCTTATCTTTTGGGGTCAAAAGGATTGTGCAGTCCACGCTTTATTATTATTTATTTGGGGGATGTGGATGTCTGTTGGTGTTGGTCCCATCATGTTAACATGCTTTGGACTAAGCGGGGCACCCCAAAAGCATCCCATTGGGGGCTCGTACCTTTGTAGTTGCAAGCTTCCCCAGTCTTATCTTTTGGGGTCAAAAGGATTGCGCAGTCCATGCTTTATTATTATTTATTTGGGGGATGTGGATGTCTGTTAGTGTCGGTCCCATCACGTTGGCATGCTTTGGATGGATGGAGAGCTTACTCCCGAGGAAGTGCATATGCGCACATGCGTGTCGCAGCCTACTTCTCCTGTAGGGAGTGATGTGGGCACATGAGACTCCATTGTGGTTCGCCAGATCCGTACACAGACTGATGTGGAACGGCATGTTGGTGTGTGTGTGTGTCCTCATCCCCTTGTGGGAACTCATGGTGCTCCATGCGCAGCGGCATGAGGAAAATTGCGCCGTTTCCATGCGCCTGTTCCCTGGGTGAACATCTCGGCTGCATTTGACAGAAGGGAGAAGAGGAAGTTTCTTTCGAACCAATGGTGGTCCTTGTTTCCTAAATCCTAAATCTGACGATTTAGGATTGCGGTCTTGCTGCCGTTCATTGCTTGGTGCATGTACCGGGACAATGATATAATTGATACGATTCTACCGATATTAATATGCATTAAGATGGCAACCTTCCTGCTGTCGAGGGCTTTGTACAAGAACCAGAATGCTTTGAAATCTCTCCTTTCAAATCTAAGGACTATTATTACTATTATTAATGTATATTAATTATTATTAATAATGATTATTATTATTATTATTATTATTATTATTATTATTATTATTATTATTTATAATAGGCATTTGTACAAGAACCAGAATGCTTTGAAATCTCTCCTTTCAAATCTAAGGATTATTATTACTATTATTAATGTATATTAATTATTATTATTAATGTTTATTATTATTATTATTATTATTATTATTATTATTTATAATAAGCATTAGAATTGCAACCTTCCTGCTGTTGAGTGGCTTGTACAAGAACCAGGATGCTTTGAAATCTCTCCTTGCAAATCTAAGGACTATTATTATTATTATTATTAATGTATATTAATTATTATTATTAATGTTTATTATTATTTATAATGAGCATTAGGATTGCAACGTTCCTGCTTTCAAGTGGCTTGTACAAGAACCGGGATGCTTTGAAATCTCTCCTTTCAAATCTAAAATCTAAGAATTATTATTATTATTATTATTATTAATGTTTATTATTATTATTATTATTATTATTTATAATAGGCATTAGGATTGCAACCTTCCTGCTGTCGAGTGCCTTGTACAAGAACCAGGATGCTCTGAAATCTCTCCTTTCAAATCTAAGGACTATTATTATTATTATGAATGCCTAATAATAATAATAATAATGTCTATTTTATTATCATCATCATTATTATTATTGATAATAGGCATTAGGATTGCAATTAGGATTGTCAAGTGCCTTGTACAAGAACCAGGATGCTTTGAAATCTCTCCTTTCAAATCTAAGGACTATTATTACTATTATTATTGTCTATTATATTATTATTATTAATATTAATAGGCAATAATAATAATAGTAACCATTAGGATTGCAACCTTCCTACTGTCAAGTGCCTTGTACAAGAACCAGGATGCTTTGACATCTCTCCTTTCAAATCCAAGGGCTATTATTACTATTATTATTGTCTATTATATTATTAATATTAATAGGCAATAATAATAATAATAGTAATAGGCCTTAGGATTGCAACTGTCAAGTGCATTATATAAGAACCAGGATGCTTTGAAATCTCTCCTTTCAAATCTAAGGACTATTATTACTATTATTATTACTGTCTATTATTATTATTATTATTATTATTATTATTAATAATAATAATAATAATAATAACCATTAGGATTGCAACCTTCCTACTGTCAAGTGCATTATGTAAGAACCAGGATGCTTTGAAATCTCTCCTTTCAAATCTAAGGACTATTATTACTATTATTATTGTCTATTATATTATTATTAATAATATCAATAGGCAATAATAATAATAATAATAATAGGCATTAGGATTGCAACCTTCCTACTGTCAAGTGCATTATATTAGAACAAGGATGTTTTGAAATCTCTCCTTTCACATCTAAGGGCTATTATTACTATTATTATTGTCTATTATATTATTATTATTAATATTAATAGGCAATAATAATAATAATAGGCATTAGGATTGCAACTTTCCTACTGTCGTGCATTATATTAGAACAAGGATGTTTTGAAATCTCTCCTTTCACATCTAAGGGCTATTATTACTATTATTATTAATGTCTATTATATTATAATAATAATAATAATAATAATAATAATAATAATAATAATAGACATTAGGATTGCAACCTTCCTGCTCTCAAGTGCCTTGAACAAGAACCAGGGTGCTTTAAAAACTCTCAAATCTAAGGACAATTATTACTATTATTAATGTATATTATTATTATTATTATTATTATTATTATTATTAATAATAATAATAATAATAATAATAATAATAATAATAGACATTAGGATTGCAACCTTCTTTCCACCAAGTGCCTTGTGAACGAACTCAGACGTTTTGCAACCTCTCCTTCTCCATCCAAGGGCATTGGAGGGAAATTGTTCCAGTTGTTATCATACATGTTGTTGTTGTTGTTGTTGTTGTTGTTGTTGTTGTTGTTGTTGTTAAGTATTAGGATTGCAACCTTTCTGCTACCGAGCACTGTGCGCAAGGACTGGGGTGGGAGTCATATGCTGCGCAACCTCTCCTTTGTAATCCAACGACATTGGAGGGAAAGTGTTCCAGTTGTTATCATACATGTTGTTGTTGTTGTTGTTGTTGTTGTTGTTGTTGTTAAGTATTAGGATTGCAACCTTTCTGCTCCCGAGCACTGTGCGCAAGGACTGGGGTGGGAGTCATATGCTGCGCAACCTCTCCTTTGTAATCCAACGACATTGGAGGGAAAGTGTTCCAGTTGTTATCATACATGTTGTTGTTGTTGTTGTTGTTGTTGTTGTTAAGTATTAGGATTGCAACCTTTCTGCTCCCGAGCACTGTGCGCAAGGACTGGGGTGGGAGTCATACGTTGTGCAACCTCTCCTTCGTAATCCAAGGACTTGAGATTGCAAATATCTGCGTTGTTGTTTCTTTCGCGTTTCAGAATTGCTTCGGACAATCTCGCCGGTCCGATGGGAAGGAGCGTTGCCGTTGCGGAGTGTGTGTCTACATGTTTGGTGGTTTATTTTGTGTGTGTGTGGAGAGACGGTGAATATGGCAGATTGTTTTTCGTGTCTCTGTCCACTGGGATGCACTAGACTCCTGGTTTGGGCAAGAAACGGCGTTCAGTTTCCTATACCTGCAAAAACATTGAAAACGGAGGAAAAGGGAGAAGTCTTTCTTTCGGGAAAATGGACACCTTGCTATAGTTGTGACGATTTGTGGATTTCTGCCCAAGTGATAGATGTGTGGACATCCTGGAGCTTGTGGTCCTCTTTTGTGGAGACGGAGAAGGTCGAAAGTTGTTCACACATCTATTTGGCATAGTCCTCCTACTAAGACCTACTCAGGGCCTACAGATGGACATTGGACACCTATTTTGGGATCAGATCCATATACATCTTGGTTTTGCTCAACTTTCGACCTTCCACAAATGAGGACCACAAGCTCCAGCATGTCCACACATCTCTCTGGCATAGTTCTCCTACTAGGACCTACTCAGGGCCTACAGATGGACATTGGACACCTATTTTGGGAACAGATCCATATACATCTTGGTTTTGCTCAACTTTCGACCTTCCACAAAAGAGGACCACAAGCTCCAGCATGTCCACACATCTATCTGGCATAGTCCTCCTACTAGAACCTACTCAGGGCCTACAGATGGACATTGGACACCTATTTTGGGATCAGATCTGTATACATCTTGGTTTTGCTCAACTTTCGACCTTCCACAAAAGAGGACCACAAGCTCCAGCATGTCCACACATCTATCTGGCATAGTCCTCCTACTAGGACCTACTCAGGGCCTACAGATGGACATTGGACCCTTATTTTGGGATCAGATCCATATACATCTTGGTTTTGCTCAACTTTCGACCTTCCACAAAAGAGGACCACAAGCTCAAGCATGTCCACACATCTCTCTGGCATAGTCCTCCTACTAGGACCTACTCAGGGCCTACAGATGGACATTGGACACCTATTATGGGATCAGATCCGTATACATCTTGGTTTTGCTCAACTTTCGACCTTCTCCATCTCCACAAAAGAGGACCACAAGCTCAAGCATGTCCACACATCTATCTGGCATAGTCCTCCTACTATCACCTACTCGGGGCCTACAGAGGGACATTGGACACCTATTATGGGATCAGATCCATATACATCTTGGTTTTGCTCAACTTTCGACCTTCTCCATCTCCACAAAAGAGGACCACAAACTCCAGCATGTCCACACATCTATCTGGCATAGTCCTCCTACTAGGACCTACTCAGGGCCTACAGATGGACATTGGACCCTTATTTTGGGATCAGATCCATATACATCTTGGTTTTGCTCAACTTTTGACCTTCCACAAAAGAGGACCACAAGCTCCAGCATGTCCACACATCTATCTGGCATAGTCTTCCTACTAGGACCTACTCGGGGTCTACAGATGGACATTGGACACCTATTTTGGGATCAGATCTGTATACATCTTGGTTTTGCTCAACTTTCGACCTTCTCTGTCTCCACAAAAGAGGACCACAAGCTCCAGCATGTCCACACATCTATCTGACATAGTCCTCCTACTAGGACCTACTCAGGGCCTACAGATGGACATTGGACACCTATTTTGGGATCAGGTCTGTATACATCATGGTTTTGCTCAACTTTCTCAGGGCCTACAGAAGGACATTGGACCCTTATTTTGGGATCAGATCCATATACATCTTGGTTTTGCTCAACTTTCGACCTTCTCCGTCTCCACAAAAGAGGACATTTGACCCTTATTTTGGGATCAGATCCATATACATCTAGGACCTGAGTAGGTCCTAGTAGGAGGACTATGCCAGATAGATGTGTGGATGTCCTGGAGCTTGTGGTCCTCTTTTGGGGAGACGGAGAAGGTCGAAAGTTGAGCAAAACCGAGATGTATACGGATCTGATCCCAAAATAGGTGTCCAATGTCCATCTGTAGGCCCTGAGTAGGTCCTAGTAGGAGGACTATGCCAGATAGATGTGTGGACATGCTGGAGCTTGTGGTCCGCTTTTGTGGAAGGTCGAAAGTTGAGCAAAACCAAGATGTATACAGATCTGATCCCAAAATAGGTGTCCAGTGTCCATCTGTAGGCCCCGAGTAGGTCCTAGTAGGAGGACTATGCCAGATAGATGTGTGGACATGCTGGAGCTTGTGGTCCTCTTTTGTGGAGACGGAGAAGGTCGAAAGTTGAGCAAAACCAAGATGTATACAGATCTGATCCCAAAATAGGTGTCCAATGTCCATCTGTAGGCCCTGAGTAGGTCCTGAGATGCTAGTAGGAGGACTATGCTTGAACCAGAGACAGCCTGCTTGGAACGATGTCAAGAATGTCACACCTGTTTTGATCCCTCCTTTCTCCCCCCAAAGCATTGGAATACATATATTTAAATTGTTGCCATCTTGGAGGTGAGTTATTATAAGAAACCGCCTTCCATTCTCACCTGGAATGTTCTCCTCTCGCAGTGGTGGGTCTCCATAACCTCAAAGGTACAAAGCATGAGGAAATGTCTCTTGTTTCATAGAATCATAGAATCAAAGAGTTGGAAGAGAGCTCCTGGGCCATCCAGTCCAACCCCCTGCCAAGAAGCAGGAATATTGCATTCAAATCACCCCTGACAGATGGCCATCCAGCCTCTGTTTAAAAGCTTCCAAAGAAGGAGCCTCCACCACACTCCGGAACCAGAGAGCCTTCTTGGAACTATGTCAAGAATGTCAGACCTGTTTTGATCTTTCCTTTCTCCCCCAAAAGCATTGGAATACATATATTTCAGTTGTTGCCATCTTGGAGGTGAGATATTATAAGAGACCGCCTTCCATTGAATGAGCCCACTTGCCCTTCTCACCTGGAATGTTCTCCTCTCGCGGTGGTGGGTCTCCATAACCTCAAAGGTGCAAAGCATGAGGAAATGTCTCTCGTTTCTCAACTTGAGGCCAACATACGAGATTGAGGGGTTTGAAATGAGGTCAGAAAGGATGATTTCTTCTGATCTGGTGGTCATCTTGGTGATGGGACGTCATTGTTGGCACCAAAGAGGACCCTGGTCAGACAGATACACCCTGTTCTCTCTTTGGTTTTGGATGAAATGTATGGCTTGATCAAACTATGAGTCTTTTCTGTGATGGAGAGTTTGTGATGGGGACCTTCTGAAGTATTACACTCTCCTCCAATGCTGTGGTCATCTTGGTGGTGGAATGTCATTGTTGGCACCAAGGAGGACTCTGGTCAGGCAGATATGATCCATCCCCTCTTTGTTTTTTGGATGCAATGGATGACCTGACCAACCTATGGGTCCTCCTAAGGCTTTCCTGTGATGGAGAGTTGGAAATGGGGACTTTCTGAAACATCACACTCTCCTCCAGTTGTGGTCATCTTGATGGTGGAATGCCATTGTTGGTGCCAAGGAGTAACCAGGTCAGACAGTTATGGCTTCTTCTCTCTTTGCTTTCTGGATTAAATGGGTGACCTGACCAACCTATGGGTTTGTTCTGATGGAGAGTTTGTGATGAGGACCTTCTGAAGTATTACAGTGTCCTTCCAATGCTGTGGTCATCTTGGTGGTGGAACGTCATTGTTGGCGCCAAGGAGGACCCTGGTCGGGCAGATATGACCCATTCTCCCTTTGCTTTCTGGATGAAATGGATGACCTGACCAACCTATGGGTCCTCCTAAGGCTTTCCCGTGATGGAGAGTTGGTGATGGGGACTTTCTGAAGCAGTTGTGGTCATCTTGATGGTGAAACGTCATTGTTGACACCAAGGAGGACCCTGGTCAGGCAGATATGACCCATCCCCTCTTTGCTTTCTGGATGAAATGGATGACCTGACCAACCTATGTGTCCTCCTAAGGCTTTCCTGTGATGGAGAGTGGGAAATGGGGGCTTTCCGAAACATCACACTCTCCTCCAGTTGTGGTCATCTTGATGGTGGAATGCCAAGGAGTAACCAGGTCAGACAGTTATGGCTTCTTCTCTCTTTGCTTTCTGGATGAAATGGGTGACCTGACCAACCTATGTGTCCTCCTAAGGCTTTCCTGTGATGGAGAGTGGGAAATGGGGACTTTCCGAAACATCACACTCTCCTCCAGTTGTGGTCATCTTGATGGTGGAATGCCAAGGAGTAACCAGGTCAGACAGTTATGGCTTCTTCTCTCTTTGCTTTCTGGATGAAATGGGTGACCTAACCAACCTATGGGTCCTCCTATGGGTTTCCTGTGATGGAAAGTGCATAGTGGGGATCTTCTGAAGCATTACAGCCTGTGGTCATCTTGGTGGTAGGACATCGTTATTGATGTCAAAGAAAATCCTAGTCAAAGCTATGCCGGAGATGGGACAGAATGGGTGGCTTGACCTTGGTCCTCCGAAGGCTCTCCTGTGATGGAGACTTGGTGGTGTGACCCATGGCTCGCTCCATGCCTCCTCACACGTCCTATCCATCTTGTCCTTCAGCCATTGGATTTCTGGTGTTCACGTTGGCACACCGGTCAGGGTTTTCTGGCATCCGTCATGCACAGAGCTGAGAAAACACTGCCGTGTTGGAATCTGCTCGCTGTTATGATTTTAATTTGCTTTCATGGTCTTTCGTGTCGCATTTAACCCTCTTCAAATGGATCTGGGAGGGGAAGCCATCTCGTACAGACGCAGGAGCTCATTAAGAGTGCCGGTGTGGAAACCTTATGTAACCTGATTGCTTAAAAATATTATTATTGTTGTTGTTGCCAAACGGTATAAGCCGGTACCGGGAGCCAGCTCGAGCCCAAGTTGCGATCGCATGTGCAGAGTTCACGGCGAGGCTGTTTTCTTTTCTGCGGAGGGTGAAAAATAAGCAAGTTTGGAGTTGCAAAGTTAAATCCTAGCTATTATTTATGAGAGGCTGGAGGGAAAGAGGAAGAGAGACGGAGAAATCGCTCAGAAATAAAGACATGATCAAGCTGGCAGTGACAGCGCAAGAGATGTACAGCCAGACAATAATCCATTCGTACAAAGCATTGGGAATGAGGGTGAATTTCCAGCACGGAATCGTCATACCGCAATTGGAGAAAGGATGTCCCTGGGTGGGTTTTGCTCCATAGCGACCCTTCCAAAACCTTGTGTGTGTATGTGTGTGTGTGGGAGAGATCAGGGAATCGAAAGTGCCGGAGACTCACATATTGCAGGGTTCTTTTTATGTGTTTGCTCTCCTGCGGCAACGGCAAGGTTCAGGATCTTTGGGATGTGTTGGATTGGGTGCTAAAATTTCCGGTATATTGGTGTCGCGCAATGGCGAGACACTGAACCGAGAGGACGTGTATGGAGGTGCCTGGCTCTGATCCAGGAGAATGGAGGAAGAAACGCTTTTTCAGAGAGATACAACCAACCCAACTGGGTCTGGGATTGGGATTTTTGAAGCAAAGGGAATATTTTTCCATCTTTTAGGAAGATTTGGGTGCAATCTGGCATCGGTTGACACCATTCTCAGGGAGGGATCCAGGTTCAACCTGCTCTGTGTTGACCTGGATTGAGAACATCTCTGTTCTTGACAGTTTCTGGAAGAGTTGGGTGCAATCTGGCATCGGTAGACACCATTCCCAGGGAGGGATCCAAGTTCAACCTGCTCTGTGTTGACCTGGATTGAGAACATCTCAGTTCTGGAAGAGTTGGGTGCAATCTGGCATTCCCAGGGAGGGATCCAGGTTCAACCTGCTCTGTGTTGACCTGGATTGAGAACATCTCAGTTCTTGACAGTTTCTGGAAGGGTTGGGTGCAATCTGGCATCGGTTGACACCATTCCCAGGGAAGGATCCAGGTTCAACCTGCTCTGCGTTGACCTGGATTGAGAACATCTCAGTTCTTGACAGTTTCTGGAAGAGTTGGGTGCAATCTGGCATCAGTTGATACCATTCCCAGGGAGGGATCCAGGTTCAACCTGCTCTGTGTTGACCTGGATTGAGAACATCTCAGTTCTTGACAGTTTCTGGAAGGGTTGGGTGCAATCTGGCATCGGTTGACACCATTCCCAGGGAGGGATCCAGGTTCAACCTGTTCTGTGTTGACCTGGATTGAGAACATCTCAGTTCTAGACAGTTTCTGGAAGAGTTGGGTGCAATCTGGCATCGGTTGACACCATTCCCAGGGAAGGATCCAGGTTCAACCTGCTCTGTGTTCACCTGGATTGAGAACGTCTCGGTTCTTGACTGTTGTGTCTCCAACAAGGTGTGGGTGGCTGATCCCTTTCTCCTCTTCCTATCTAGATGAAGGGAAGGACTGGTTGTATGGACACCACAGGAGGAATCAAAAGCAGATGCAGGGGTTGTGGGGAAATGGAGGACAAAGACCTCCACTGGCAAAAGGAAGTTCTGGAGGAGATAGAACTGGAAGATGGAGTAATGTTTGGGTTGCCTTCATGTTCATTGTTGACAGTATGACTCGAGGCAGTTCTCAATGGACCCAACAGCTTCTACCTGACTTCATCTTGATAGATTTATTTATTTCATATCAAAAGCATTGCATGAATGAGTATAAAACTGATAAAATAGAAGGAGCACAGGCGGCTAAATATCCTTTGACCAAAAACAGGCAACAGCAACAGCATTGTCTGTAGCCTCCAACAATTCTTCCTCTGTACGGGAGGCAGGACATAGAGGACAAGCATGCAGATGCGGAGTTGTCTGTTCTACTCCACAGTCACACAAGGTGTGGGACTCTTTTAGGTAGTGCCATTTTGCCAGGTTGTCTTTTGATCTGCCCACTCCAATTCTGAGTCTGTTCAGGGACTTCCAAGTTGCCCATTCTTGGTTTGCCCCTGGAGGAAGACCCTCTCTCGTGGGGGGCCATCCAGTTGGGGTTTCTTGGTTGAGCTGCCCAGAGGGATGCTCTTGTTGTTGCTGGAGGGGTAGTTCTCATAATGCTTTTCCTTGATTGGAGTCTACTGGGAGGAGGCTGGTAGCCATGTAGTGGGGGGCTACCAGCCTCCTCTTACAGTTAGCAGCAACTTCCCGTCGCACATCGGGGTGGGGGGGAGAGAATGCCAGCTAGCTTGTAGAGTTTATCAACAGGTGTAGGTTTAAGACATCCTGTGATTATTCTTTAGGTTTAAGACATCCTGTGATTATTCTGTAGGTTTAAGACATCCTGTGATTATTCTGTAGGTTCAAGACATCCTGTGATTATTCTGTAGGTTTAAGGCATCCTGAGATTATTCTGTAGGTTTAAGGCATCCTGTGATTATTCTGTAGGTTTAAGGCATCCTGAGATTATTCTGTAGGTTTAAGGCATCCTGTGATTATTCTGTAGGTTGAAGACATCCTGTGATTATTCTGTAGGTTGAAGACATCCTGTGATTATTCTGTAGGTTGAAGACATCCTGTGATTATTCTGCAGGTTTAAGGCATCCTGTGATTATTCTGTAGGTTTAAGGCATCCTGTGATTATTCTGTAGGTTTAAGGCATCCTGTGATTATTCTGTAGGTTTAAGGCATCCTGCGATTATTCTGTAGGGTTAAGACATCCTGTGATTATTCTGTAGGTTTAAGACATCCTGTGATTATTCTGCACGTTTCATTCAATGCTATGTTCACCAGACCTATGCCAAACAGGGCAGGCATACTCGGCAGTTGAGTAAGACAAGGCCAGGGCTGATGTTCTTACTAATTGTGGGTCTGCACCCCTTGTGCTGACCCAGTAAGTTTCCGCAGGTTGTTATTGCGTGCAGCTACTTTGTGCTTGGTGTTCCAGCAGTGTTTCCTATATGCTAGTGTTTGATCTACGGTGATGCCGAGATATTTAGGATGGAAACAACGTTCAAGCTCTTGACCTTCCCAGGTGACTTTCAATTTCCTGTTGGCTTCACGGTTGCGTAGGTGGAAAGCACTCCCTTGTGTCTTGGCAGGGTTAGGCTTCAGGTGGTTATCTTTGCAGTAGCTGGAGAGCTCTTTCAAGGCATTAGTAAGTTGGATTTCAACTGTTTCAAAGTCTTTTGCTTGTGTTGTTAGGCCAAGGTCATCAGTATATATAAAGCTCTTTGTGAGTGGTGGTTGTGGCTGATCATCAGTAAAGATGGTAAACAAGGTCTACCTTGAGGTAGACCATTCTTTTACCTCCTCCCTCTAATTTTCCTGTCTTGAAACTCCACGTAGATAGATATCTTGATAGATGCCGAATCAGGAAGGCAACCCAAACTCTACATAGACTTCCAGGCCTTCTCGAATCAAAGGCATCCCCCCTCGAACACAGTTTAGGATCCTATGTTCATGAGAACATCCACAGCTCTATCGTTTGTATGCAGAAGGTCTCCTCTAAGGCTGGGGGGAAGCTCTCCAAGGCTGGAGGAATCCAAACCTGACCTCGAAGGTTTTTTGGAAATAGAGTTCAGCATCCCGAGTAGCTTCTATCAAGTCCAAGGCTAAAACCTGGCTTGGTTGATATGGAAGCCACCTGCCAGGACTTTTTGTTGACTCTCCTGGCTGGAGTTCATTGAAGCTTCGGCCAGCAATATCTGGAGGACCTCAAATGGCCCAACCCTGGAATACACAATGCTGCAGCAGATGGACACAGTGCTCTCCCTGGCATCCATGGATGTATCTGTTGAGCCACAACTGAGCACCTGCTTTGCATGGAGGAAGGCCCAGGCCTGATCTACTGGTAGGACAAGGAAACAGGTGCTCTCCTGAAAGCCAGGAGAGATGTGGCTGCCAAGCTGTGAGGACAATACTGGGATAAGAAGGTTGACATGATGATTCGAGGGAGTTTCATGTGTGGCTCCACAGATATGTCCACAGATGCTGATGGAAGAATTATGTCAGAGGCCTGCTCCACCTGGCATTGTTGACTCCACGGTTGGACTATTTGAGGTCCTCCAGCTATTGTTGGCTGCAGTGCCTATGAATTCCAGCCAGCAGTCAACAGAAGTCCTGGATTACATATCAACACTGTAGTAGTACCTCTTCAGGAGGCTGAACTCTGTCTCCAAAACTGTTTTACTAGAATCATAGAATCATAGAATCAAAGAGTTGGAAGAGACCTCATGGGCCATCCAGTCCAACCCCCTGCCAAGAAGCAGGAATATTGCATTCAAATCACCTACTTTGGAATGTTCTCCTGGAGTTCATATATGGGTTCCTCCAGCATTAGAGATGTCACCAACTTTGGGACTTGGACCTTCCACGTGTCAAGGGAACCCCCTATCATGACGATCTCGTGAAGATCAGTTCCTACATTACATCAGGAGTGACTCAATATTTCCTACGTCAGGATGAGACAATTTGTAGATGGCAACTTCCAGGAGACCATGAAACTAGCAGCAGAAGTGACCCATGGGTGCAATGCCGATGGACAGGCTCAACTTTTGTCCAAGTTGTGGAGTCTTATTATCCAGATGGCTACTTTGGAGTTCAGACTAAAACTGGGACCATATCCACCTGCCACAATGGAACAGTAATGCAGGATTATGGGATTTGCAGTTCGGCAACATGCGTGGCCTATACAGGTTGGCCAAAAAGGATACATTCCTATGTTTCCCATGGATATGCAAAACCTATGAAACGAAGGACTGCCATGGAGATGTGCCGGAGAAGTTTATTTATCCTGTCCTTTGACCAGTATCTGGCCACTTGGAGCACCTCTGGTGTTGCCGCAAGAAGGTCCTCCATTGTGCATGTGGCAGGGCTCAGGTTGCATTGAAGTAGGTGGTCTATAGTTTGCTCTTCTCCACACTCGCATGTCGTGGATTCCACTTTCTTGAGGTTGGCTCTGCTTCTCGTGGTGCCAGAGCGCAGTCTGTTCAGCGCCTTCCAAGTCGCCCAGTCTTCTGTGTGCCCAGGGGGGAGTCTCTCATTTGGTATCAGCCATTGAGTGAGGTTCTGGGTTTGATCCTGCCACTTTTGGACTCTCGCTTGCTGAGGTGTTCCAACGAGTGTCTCTGTAGATCTTAAAAAACTATTTCTTGATTTAAGTCGTTGACGTGCTGGCTGATACTCAAACGGGATGAGCTGGAGATGTCTCTGCCTTGGTCCTTTCCCTATTGGCTGCTACTTCCCGGCGGATGTCAGGTGGTGCAATACCGGCTAGACAGTGTAATTTCTCCAGTGGTGTGAGGCGTAAACATCCTGTGTCTCATTAAGAGCCGCATCCACTGTTTTAGCGTGGTGAGATGTGTTCCACACTGGGCATGCATACTCAGCAGCAAGGGCAGATGTCTTCACTGTGTCTGGTTGTGATCCCCAGGTTGTGCCAGTCAGCTTTCGTATGATATTATTTCTAGCACCCACTATTTGCTTGATATTCACGCAGTGCTTCTTGTAAGTCAGAGCACGGTCCAGAGTGACTCCCAGGTATTTGGGTGCGCTGCAATGCTCCAGTGGGATTCCTTCCCAGGTAATCCTCAGAGCTCGGGATGCTTGTCTGTTCTTGAGATGAAAAGCACATGTCTGTGTTTTAGATGGATTAGGGATCAGCTGGTTTTCCCTGTAGTAGGCAGTAAGAGCACCTAGAGCTTCGGAGAGCTTCTGTTCAACCATCTCAAAGCTCCCTGCTTGAGCGGTGATGGCATGATCGTCAGCATAGATGAAACTCTCTGTCCCTTCTGGCAGTGGCTGGTCATTTGTGTAGATGTTGAACATGGATGGAGCAAGCACGCTCCCCTGAGGCAGGCCGTTCTTCTGTTTCCGCCATCTGCTTCTCTGGCCCTGGAACTCAACAAAAAAGCTCCTGTTTTGTAGCAGGTTTCCTATGAGGCGGGTGAGGTGGTCGTCCTTTGTGATATTATCTGTTCTACCATCTCAAAACTCCTTGCTTGAGCGGTAATCGTCAGCATGGATGAAACTCTCTGTCCCTTCTGGCATTTATGTAAATGATTACAGTAATCCCTTGCTACTTTGCGGTTCACTTTTCGTGAACTTGTTGTTTCGCAGTTTTTCCTTTCTGAGGCCAACGGGGAAGGCCTGCTGGTCATGAAGTGCGGCTTACTGTGCTACCACGGTCCCGGAAGTGGCCCCGGAGGCGTTTATTGGGTGAACTCGCAGCAGAGGCTGGTAAGGAAGTGTGAGGGCTAGACTGTGCATGTGCGTGTGAATGCTTCTTATATATGCCCAATGGAAGTAGAGCGGCTTCTAAAAGTTGCTGCTCAACTAAAGTGACTGAAGGATTTTGGCCCATGAGGTCTCTTCCAACTCTTTGATTCTATGATTCTATGATTTTATGATAAGTGAGGGAACACTGTATTCTGCTGTTCCCTCACCAAAAGTTGGAGCTGCTCAACAGAGAGATTTCCTGCTTTTGTGATCTCTGGAGAAAACCCTGGTCTGGCACTTCCCTCGCACCCCCTCCAGCGGTCTGTCACATTTGCGGGCATCTTGTGTTCTCTGTCTTCAGCTGTCCCGGATAAATGGACTCACGGACCTTGTCGCACCCGCGCTCCCCACCCTTGCGCCGTGACCTTTCGGGAGACTACGTCCTTACTCATCCCTGCCGAGAACAATTACACCTTGGGTTCTCGCCGCATGTCCTCATACACAAAGGCAAGGGCTGCCCATCTGCTTCGGGGGCAGTGGGGCAACTTATGTAACCGAGAGAGGGAATTGCGGCGGTGGCTGCCAAGGAGAGGAGAAAGGAGGGCAGCAAAGCACACACATCAAGGCATAAAGCTGCTGCAGAAATGATTTTGCTGGCATCTGTACCCATGAGTGGAATGTGCTGCCGAACAGAACGTGGCACAAGAAACATTGGGGCATTGGGGGTGAGATCATGGGCAAGAAGGGGAAGCCTCCATCCAGAGGCGGCGCTAGGTAATTTTCAACGGTAAGCAAACAGTATTTTGGCGCCCCCCCCCCAACCAATCATTGATATATATTTTCTGTTTGTCATGGGAGTTCTGTGTGCCATAACCAACCAATCATTGATATATATTTTCTGTTTGTCGTGGGAGTTCTGTGTGCCATAACCAACCAATCATTGATATATATTTTCTGTTTGTCGTGGGAGTTCTGTGTGCCATAACCAACCAATCATTGATATATATTTTCTGTTTGTCATGGGAGTTCTGTGTGCCATATTTGGTTCAATTCCATCATTGGTGGAGTTCAGAATGCTCTTTGATTGTAGGTGAACTATACATCCCAGTAACTACACTTGTCGCACTTCCCGCTTTGGGTCCGGAGGCGTGCCTGAAGACCCCGGCGTGTGCACCAAAAGTCACCTCTTCTCCTGACTTTCTCCTCAGCCATTGGGACCGAGAGAGAGAGAGAGAGAGGTGGAGATGCCCACCTTTCCTGAAGGTAGGCGCAAAAACAAAGGAGGGAGCGGAGGTGGGAGATACCTCCAGCCGGAGGGGCTCTCTCTCTCTCTCTCTTGGTCCCAATGGCTGAAGAGAAAGTCAGGAGAAGAGGCGACTTTTGGTGCGCACGCTGGGGTCTTCAGACACGCCTCCGGACCCAAAGCGGGCCAGGCGCAGCGGCTCCACCCCTTGGCCCACCTGCGGATTGGGGAGAGATGAGGCGGGTGGAGCGCCGGGGGATTGGGAGAGGGAGCCGGTCATGGGGAAGGGATTGAACATGGAGAACGATTGAACGCCAGCTCTGCTCGCGCACCCGGTGGCCGGGTGGAGCAGGAACGAGAGGGGCTAGGCGAGGCTCAAGGGCCCGTCCCCTTTGGGAAGAGGATCGCCTGGCAGCGAGGAAAGAAAGCCGAGGCTCCCCCCGGACTGCTAGGGCTGTTGTGAGCTGAGGGGGCGCTCCTCAAGTGGCAATCGAGGGGCGTTTACAGAGGTGCCTTTGCGCCTCTGGCAAAAAAAAAGTGTTCTGCAACCGCTTACTTCGCGTAATGGACGAGCCGCCCCTGCCTCCATCCCTCCCTCCTTGCTTCTCTGCTCTGGATTGTGCCCGTCCTAGATTGTGGAACTCTCTCCCCAATGAAATCAGATCGGCTTCCTCCCTTCTGACCTTCAGAAAGAAATGTAAAACATGAATGTGGAACCAAGCTTTCGGACAGTAACTTTCAGTGCAATGAGCAAACACTAGAGGAGGAAGGAGGAGTGGATCATAGAATCACAGAATCAAAGAGTTGGAAGAGACCTCCTGGGCCATCCAGTCCAACCCCCTGCCAAGAAGCAGGAATATTGCATTCAAATCACCCCTGACAGATGGCCATCCAGCCCCTGTTTCAAAGCTTCCTCTGTTTCAAAGCCTCCACCACACTCCGGGGCAGAGAGTTCCACTGCTGAACGGCTCTCACAGTCAGGAAGTTCTTCCTCATGTTCAGATGGAATCTCCTTTCTTGTAGTTTGAAGCCATTGTTCCCTTACATTCGTTGGCCCTCTTGGTTGGCCAGAAGATGGAGGCATGACATGGCTGTCCACTTATATACCTCAAGGTGATCCCAGGGAGTTCAGCCAAGTTTAATGTCTGAAGTTAGAGGAGGGTCGATTTGGGTGGAGTCTTCTTTTCGGGATGTCTCCAAGAAAGAGTCTGGGAATATATTAGTTGGTGATCCTGCCTTGGCCCTAGGGTTGGACTAGATGGCCCACAAGGACCCTATTCCATCTCTGAGCTTCCGTGGGATATGGACAACCAGAAATGGTTCTCCAACCTCTTCTTGTTCAGCGGAACAACAATTGGGTTCCGTTTGTTTGTTTACGGAGACGTTCATTTCCCTGCTTTTCCCTGCCATCAATACACTCCCTCAAGGTAGCAAACAAATACAATTAAGGGCATGAACAATAAGTAATCACAGCGAGTTCATTGTCACACACAACAATGGAACAGCTGGCCAGCAAAGACGAGAGAACAAAAACAGAGAGGTTGGCAGCACCAGAGACATGTTGGAACAACAGAGAGGGATGGAGCTGAATCTCCAAAAGGAGATAGACTTTTCCAAGGTGGGGGGGGGGATGTTTGTGGACCCCCAAATCCTCGGATGGCCAACACTGGTGTGACCAGAAGTGACATCACTTGGAGCTTGGAAGTTCAGGATCATCTCAAGGCCATCTACGCTGTAGACGTGCAGCTTCATGGCTCAATGTTACTTTGTCTTTCCTTCCTTCCTTCCTTCCTTCCTTCCTTCCTTCCTTCCTTCCTTCCTTCCTTCCTTCCCTTTTGTCTTTCCTTCCTTCTCCCTTCCCTCCTTCCATTCCCTTCCACCCTTCCTTCTTTCCTTCCCTCTTTCCTCCCTCCTTCTCTCTCTCTCTTTCTCCTTCCTTCCCTTTTGTCTTTCCTTTTCTCCCTCCTCCTTCCCTCCTCTTTCCTTCCTCTTCCTCCCTTCCTTCCTTCCTTCCTTCCTTCCTTCCTTCCTTCCTTTCCTTCCTTCCTTTTCCTTCCTTCCTTCCCTTTTGCTTTCCTTCTCCCTTCCCTCCCTCCATTCCCTTCCACCTTTCCTTCCCTCTTTCCTCCCTCCATCCCTTTCTCTTTTTCTCCTTCCTTCCTTCCTTCCTTCCTTCCTTCCTTCTTTCCTTCCTTTCCTTTTATCTTTCCTTCCTTCTCCCTCCCTTTTTCCCTCCTTCCTTTCTCTTTCCTTCCTTCCTTCCCTTTGTCTTTCCTTCCTTTCCTCCCTCCTATCCCTTCCACCCTTCCTTCCTTTCCCTCTTTCCTCCCTCCCTCCTTCCCTCTTCTCCTTCCTTCTCTTCCTTCCTTCCTCCCTTTTGTCTTTCCTTCCTTCTCCCTTCCCTCCCCTTCCTCCCTTCTCTTTCCCTCCCTCCCTTCCTTCCCTCCTTTCCCTTCCTCCCTTCTCTTTTGTCTTTCCTTCCTTCTTCCCTTCCCTCCCACCATCCCTTCCACCCTTCCTTCCTTCCCCTCTTTTCCTCCCTTCCCTTCTCTCTTTCTCCTTCCTTCCTTCCTTCCTTCTGTCCGTCCGTCCGTCCTTCCCTCCCTCCCTTTTGTCTTTCCTTCCTTCTCCCTTCCCTCTCCCTCCCTTCCCTCCCTCCATTCCCTTCTACCCTTCCTTCCTTCCTTCCTTCCTTCCTTCCTTCCTTCCTTCCTTCTCTTTTGTCTTTTCTTCCTTCTCCCTTCCTCCCCCTTCCCTTCCCTCTGCTCTTTCCCCTTCCCTTCCTTCCTTCCTTCCTTCCTTCCTTCCTTCTCTCCTTTCCTTCCTTCCTCCCTTTTCTTTCCTTCCTTCCCTCCATTCCCTTCCCCTCCCTCCTTCCTCCCTCTTTCCTCCTTCTTCCCTTTCTCTTCCCTTCCTTCTTCCTTCTCCTTCCTTTTCATCTTTCCTTCCTTCTCCCCTCCCGCTTCCTTCCCTCACTCCATTCCCTCCCTCCCTTCATTCCTTCCTTCCTTCCCTCAACTTTCTTTCTCCTTCCCTCTATTCCCTTCCACATGGGTTGTTGTAGATTTTTTTGGGCTGTACGGCCTAGAAGTAGTCTCTCCTGACGTTTCACCTGCATCTATGGCAGGCAACAGATCTCATTACCTCTGAGGATGCCGGCTATAGATATGAAATGTCAGAAGAGAATACTTCTAGAACATGGCCATACAGCCCGAAAAAAATCTTGATAGCACCTTGGTATGACTGTGAATGTCATGATGCAGTTCCTAAGGGGGTGTGGTAATGACTAAATCATAACCATGTGACGGTTATTGCAAACAATTGCATCAGCCAGTGTTCCTTATTGATGACCTATCAGCAGGTGGCTATTAGGCTTGGGCGGTTTCGTTCGTTAATTTCGTAATTCGTTATTAATTCGTCTTTAAATTAGCTTACGACCCAATATTGAGCCATGCAGGAATAGTGTGAGGAGTAAATTAGATTTGAAACAATTTTTTCAATTTATTTCGTAATTATTTCGTTATTATTTCGTAATTATTTTTGCATGTCTGGTGCAAGTTTTATAGTTGTTGTTTGTTTTATCACACCAACAGTCAACAACAGAGGGAGAGGGAAGCTTCAGAAGTTCCCCCTGTCCCATTTGGAGGTTTTTTTTAGCATATTGCGCAATCGCGTCCGCCATTAACGAATCGATTCGTAATTATACGAAATTTCGTAAATTTTGAAATTTTTAAAAGGAAAATTTCGGAATTCTTTAAAAAAACGAAACGTGAAGGACCCCTAAAATCGAAACGAGTTTAGAAACAAATTTTTCCGTTGTTACCCAGGCCTATTGGCTATATAAGGAGGAGGAGAGCATCCATCTTTCTCTCTCCTGCACGACTCTTTCAGAGTATCTGTTTATTCTGTATGCACTCTCCGAGGATCTGATTGTTTGCAAGGAAAGCCTGAAAGTGGGTATCCTGATTGTACATGTGTTCAGGGAGGTCGTGATTTGGAAACTATAAATCATTTCATGACACCATTCCACGACCCACATACCTTCTAGAAAATATAATATTCTAGAAGGCACATTGTATCGTCTTCTTTTTTCTTGGAAGGAAGATGAATCCCACCAGCCATGAGTGTCCCTTACTCAGGGGCGGCTCAACCATTACGCAAATTAAGCAGTTGCAGTATAGTTGATTTTGCCAGGGGCGCTCTTGAGGCGCTCTTGGGGAAAAATAGACCTTGACATATGCGAGTTGTAGTTACTGGGATGTATAGTTCACTTACAATCAAAGAGCATTCTGAACTCCACCAATGATGGAATTGAACCTAATATGGCACACAGAACTTCCATGACGAACAGAAAATATATATCAGGAAGACGAATCCCACCAGCCATGAGTGTCCCTTACTGATGACCTATCAGCAGGTGGCTATATAAGGAGGAGGAGAGCATCCATCTTTCTCTCTTCTACATGACTCTTTCTGAGTATCTGTCTATTCTGTGTGTACTCTCTGAGGATCTGATTCCATGACACACATACCTTCTAGAAAATACAATATCCTAGAAGGCACATTGCACCGTCTTTCTTTTTCTCGGAAGGAAGACGAATCCCACTAGCCATGAGTGTTCCTTACTGATGACCTATCAGTAGGTAGCTATATAAGGAGGAGGAGAGCATCCATCTTTCTCTCTCCTACATGACTCTTTCTGAGTATCTGTCTATTCTGTATGTACTCTCTGAGGATCTGATTCCACGACACACATACCTTCTAGAAAATACAATATTCTAGAAGGCACATTGAATCGTCTTCCTTTTTCTCGGAAGGAAAACAAATTCCACCAGCCATGAGTGTTCTTTACTGATGACCTATTGTTGGGGTTCAGCCTGTGTGTGAACCTGAACCTGATTCTCTGATTGTATTCCCTGATGCAAATGTAGATGTCAATGTGAATTCTGAGGCCAATTTAGATGATGATGGTTTGAGTAATGAAAATCCTACAGCCTTGGAAAGTGAAAGTCAACATTCCCATGAGAACATGCATTCCGAGCCGAGCGGAGAAGTTTCACTCCCTTTTCCTCCCGGCCTTAGTTCTCCAGAGAATCTGACACCTGGTCTGCCTAATGAGGATAGGCGGGGGCAGATTTGGCAGAGTCGGGGAGAAGCACAAAGTTTACGTAGGTCAGCCAGATTGAGAGAAATGCAAACAAAAACGTCAGGCGTGTCTCGCAATAGATTTCTCGGCCTTAAGTATGCCTGCCCTGAATGCAGCTTCAGACCAGGCATCGTTCCAGATTCATGTGCAAGCTTTTGCAGGTCTCCTGATTCAAGTGGCCTTGTTCCTCAGAGGTTTCCTAGTTGTTCCAAGTACGGTTAGTGGATTGCTAACAGGTTCCAGGATTCAGCAGTTTTGCTGTGGGTTTTATGATCTTGTTTATGGACATTTCTTGTTGCTGATTTTTATTGTGACTTTTTATCTTTGCATTTTTCCTCTATTTTGTATTCATCTGTCATCAATTAAAAAAGGATTGTTTTCCTGAAGTCAAGTGTGGTGGATGGTTGTCTGAGGGTCCAGTTTCCTGCTCTGGGTTGCAACACTTATCAGCAGGTGGCTTTATAAGGAGGAGGAGAGCATCCATCTTTCTCTTTCCTGCATGACTCTTTCTGAGCATCTGTCTATTCTGTATGTAGTCTCTGAGGATCTGATTCCACGACACACATACCTTCTAGAAAATGCAATATTCTAGAAGGCACATTGTACCGTCTTCCTTTTTCTCGGAACAAAGACGAATCCCACCTGCCATGAGTATCCCATCCTGATGACCTATCAGCAGAGGCGGCCCTAGGTAATTTTCAAGGGTAAGCAAACACTATTCCCCCCCCCCCCCAATCACTGATATATATTTTCTAGGGCTGGGCGGTTTCGTTTCGTTAATTCGTAATTCGTTAATAATTCGTTAATTTTCTTGATTACGAAGCGATAACAAACCATTCTGGAGCAATTTTTTTAAAAAACGAATTTTTAAATACGTTTTGTAAATGCTTCGTAATTCGTTATGTATTCGTTTCGTTATTGTTTTGAGGTCATTTCGTTATTATTTCCACATGTCTGGGGCAAGTTTTATAGTTGTTTTTTGTTTAATTAGTGAAAAAAAATTATAATATCACACCAACAGTCAACAACAGAGGGAGAGGGAAGCTTCAGAAGTTCCCCCTGTCCCATTTGGAGGTTTTTTAGCGTATTTCGCAGTCGCTTCCGCCATTAACGAATCGATTCATTATTGTTTTGGAAATCGTTTCGTTAATGTTTTGTAATTTTTCACATTTACGAAATTTCGTAAATATCGAACTTTTTAAAAGGAAAATTTTGTAATTATTTTAAATAACGAAACGCAAAAACCCCCAAAAAACGAATCGATTTTAGAAACAAATTTTTCCATTGTTACCCAAGCCTAATATTTTCTGTTCGTCATGGGAGTTCTGTGTGCCATATTTGGTTCAATTCCATCATTGGTGGAGTCCAGAATGCTCTTTGATCGTAGGTGAATTACAAAAGCCGCCTCTTCTCCTGACTTTCTCCTCAGCCATTGGGACCGAGAGAGAGAGAGAGAGAGAGAGAGCCCCTCCAGAGATGCCCCCTTTTCCTGAAGGTAGGTGCAAAAACAAAAGTGGGAGCAGAGGTGGGAAATACCTCCATCCAGAGGGGCTCTCTCTCTCTCTCTCGGTCCCAATGGCTGAGGAGAAAGTCAGGAGAAGAGGCGACTTTTGGTGTGCAGGCTGGCATCTTCAGACACACCTCCGGACCCGAAACGAGCCAGGCAAGGGAGCAAGCGCGGCTCGGCGGCTCCGACGCTTGGCCCACCCACGGATTGGGGAGAAGAGAGGAGTGCGAGGCAGGTGGAGTGCCAGGGGCTCAGGAAAGGGAGCCGGTCATGGGGAAGGGATCTAATGCAGAGAACGATTGAGCGCCGGCTCTGCGCGCGCACCCGACAGCTGGGTGGAGCAGGAACGAGAGGGGCTAGGCGAGGCTCAAGGGTCTGTCCCCTTTGTGAACAGGATTGCCCGGCAGCGTGGTAAGGAAGCCGAAGCTCCCCCCGGACTGCTAGGGCTGTTGTGAGCCAAGGGGGTGCTCCTCAAGTGGCGGTCGAGGGGCATATACAGTAGGGCTGGGTAACAACGGAAAAAATTGTTTCTAAACTCGTTTCGTTTTTAGGGGGTCCATTGCATTTCGTTTTTTAAAAGAATTCCGAATTTTAAAAAGAATTGTTATTTACGAAATTTCGTAAATTTCGAATTGATTTGTTAATGGCGGACGCGATTGCGCAATATGCTAAAAAAACCCTCCAAATGGGACAGGGGGAACTTCTGAAGCTTCCCTCTCCCTCTGTTGTTGACTGTTGGTGTGATAAAACAAACAACTATAAAACTTGCACCAGACATACGGAAATAATAACGAAACAATTTCGAAACGATTTCGAAACGATTTTGAACCAATTACGAAACAATTACAAAATAACTTGAAAAATTCGTTTCGATTTTTAGTTGCTCCTGCATGGCTCAATATCGGATCGTAAGCTAATTTAAATACGAACCAATAACGAATTACGAAATTAACGAACGAAACCGCCCAGCCCTAATATACAGAGGTGCCTCTGCACCCCTGGCAAAAAAAAGTGTACTGCAACCGCTTACTTTGCGTAATGGATGAGCCGCCCCTGCTGATGACCTATAGGCAGGTAGCTATATAAGGAGGAGGAGAGCATCCATCTTTCTCTCTCCTACATGACTCTTTCTGAGTATCTGCCTATTCTGTATGTACTCTCTGAGGATCTCATTCCACGACACACAAACCTTCTAGAAAATACAATATTCTAGAAGGCACATTGCACCGTCTTCCTTTTTCTCGGAAGGAAGATGGATCTCACCAGCCATGAATGACTGAGTCAGATACCATATTTGACTTTTTTGGCCATAGGCAAAAAAAGAAAAGGCAGGGAGCAAACTCTCAAAGCGTTGCTTTGGGCACTCCATATCTTTGATTTTAATAAGGTACCAGGGCTGCGAGAAATGCCAGAAGCCTTTTTTGCTTCTCCGGCATAGAAGCGTCCATTATTTCTCACTTCAGGAGAAAGAAAAACGAGCAAATGTCGAAAGCTCCAGAGAAGCATCTTGTCTGTCTCTCCCAAGGCTGGAACAGCGTCCGGCTTTTTTAGGCGAGCAAAGAAGAAGAGGCGTTTTATGGAATTGCTCTTCTCTGCAACGCAGTCGGTCCTTTCCAGCCGCTGCCTCGGGTTTTAAGGGGAGATTTGTAAGAACCAGCTTCCCGGGACTGGTTTATAGCTCTATAAATGGTTGTTGAAGTGCATCAACGGGAGTCCATATAAGTGGCAGATTTCAACAGCCCTGTCATGGCATGTCGGGCGAATGCGTGCGGCTTTCTATTCAAAAGAGGGCTGTAGCATTCATTTTGTATCCCACATTTCATTCTCCATCTTCCCAGGGAGCAGAATTGCAGAATTGCTGTAGTTTGAACCCTTTTAAGTGCCGATGTTTCAGTGCAATAGAATCCTGAGAGTTGTAGTTTTAACTGTCTTCTCTGCTTCTTTGGGATATTGGTTACATGGTGATATATGACGTTGAGTATTGGGGGGGACGGGCCAATTCCCAGAGAGGGGGAAACACTAGGCTGAAGAAGATGATGCCAGAACAGGTATGGGTAAACTCAGGCCAAGGGGGCAGATGTGGCCCCTTGGGCTCTTTCCTCAGGCCCTCCTCTCTCTCACCGTCCTGTCCTTCCTTCCTTCTCTCTTTCCTTCCTCCTTCCCTTCCTTCTTTACCTCCCTTTTTCTCCCTTCCTTTTGTCTTTCCTTCCTTCTCACTTCCCTCTCTCCATTCCCTTCCACCCTTCCTTCCTTTCTTCTTTCCTCTCTCCTTCCCTCTCTCTTTCTTTCTCCTTCCTTCCTTCCTTCCTTCCCTCTTTCTTCTTCCCTTCTTTCCTTCCTTTCCTTCCCTTCCCCTCCTCTTCCCTTCCTTCCTTTCTTTCCTTCTTCCTCCTCTTCCTTTCTTCTTTCCTCTCCCTTCCTCTCTTTCTTTCTTTCTTCCTCTCTCCCTTCTTTCCTCCTCCCTTCTTCCCTCTTCTTCCCTCCCTCTTTCCCTCTCCTTCCCTTCCCCCTTCCCCTCTTTCCCTCCCTTCCCCTCTCTCTTTTTCCTTCCTTCCTTCCTCTCCTCCTCCCTTTTGTCTTCCTTCCCTTCTTTCCTCCCTCCCTTCCCTCTCCTTTCCCCCCTCCTTCCTTCCTTCCCTCCCTCTCTTCTTTCTTTCTCTTTCCTCCCTTCCTCTTCCTTTCTTTCCTTCCTTCTCCCTTCCCTCCTCCCTTCCCTTCCACCCCTTCTCCTTTCCTTTCTTCCCTCCCTCTCCCTCTCTCTTCTCCTTCCTCCTTCCTTCCTCTCCCTTCCTTCCTTCCTTCTCCTTCCTCCCTCCCCCCTCTTTCCCTTTCCTTCTTCCCCTTTCCTCCCTCCTTCCCTTTCCTCTTTTCTTTCTTCCTTCTTTCTTCCTCCCTTCCTCCCTCCCTCCCTCCCTTCCTTCCTTCCTTCCTTCCTTCCTTCCTTCCTTCCTTCCTCTCTTCCTCTTTTCCTCCCTCCCTTCTTCCTCCTTTCCCCTTCTTCCTCCTCTTCTTCCTCCTTTTCCTTCTTCCTCTTCCTCCCTTGCTTTCTTCCTTCTCCCTCTCCTTCTTCCCTTCCTTCCTCTTTCTCCCCCTTCCCTCTCTTTCTTTCTCCTCTCCTTCCTTCCTTCCTCCCCTTCTCTTCCCCTTCCTTCTCTTTTCTCCTCTCCCTCCTTCCCTCCTTTCCTTCCCTTCCTCACTTCCTTTCTCCTTCCTTCCTTCCTTTTCCCTTCCCTCTCCCTCCCTCCCTTCCCTCCCTTCCTTCTTTCCTTCCATCATTCCTCCCTCCTTCCCTTTCTCTCTTTCTCCTTCCTTCCTTCCTTCCACATTTCCTTCCTTCTTCTTTCCCTCCCTCCCTCTCTTTTTCCTTTCCTCCTGGGGGATGTTTAGCTGGAAGATGAGAAAGCAGAGAGGGAACATGAGAACCACATTTCAGGATTTGAAAGGATGTCCCATTGAAGAGAAGAGGGAAACTGGTTTTCTGCTTTGGGTAAAACCAAAGACTGATCGGCACCCCCTCGTAGAGGGGAGTCTACTGAACAAGCCAGTACCTGCCGCATACCAGTAAGAAGTGTGTCGATATCAGGGGAGAGGATGTGGAATAAATGGGTTCAAATGGCAGGGAAAGAGATTCAACTGAAAAGATTAGGAAGAACTTCCAGAGAGTAAGAGCCGTTGGAGAGTGGCCTAGACTTCCTTGGAGTGTGGTGGACCCTCCTTCTCTGGAGATAGAGACTATCTATTGGGAGTGCTTTGATTGTGCCTTCCTGCATTGTCACACCTTGGAGATGTGGGAAAAGCTAGGATATGGGTTGGATGATGATGTTCTTAATGAAGAAGATGATGATACAATGATGGGACATAGAGTTGCATTGGAGAACGTAGAGTTGCGTTAGAATACAGAGCAAATCTCTAGGAAAAAAACTAGGATAGTGGTTGGGGGATGAAGATGATAACGCAATATATTCCTCCCTCGACTCAAACATTTGATCCTCTCCTTGGGCAGGTATGAGCTCCGTTTGTGAATTCCCCTTTCTCATGCTAATGAGATGCAAATGATGGCTGGGAAAACCTGACTCACCGAGCAATAAGATCCCCACCGAAGGTTGTGTGCCCAACAAAGCGTCACAATATTTGGGGCGCTTTTGACATGCCGACGGGGGGTAAAAACCCCAAAGAAGGCAGCGATGGGGAGAGGTTGAGTCATGTTCACCTTCCTCCACCATTGTGAAAAAAGAAGGATCTCCGCATTAAGAGAAACCCAAATGCACCTGAACTGTCGGATTAATGAAGTTCAACATCACTGTGATTGCCAAGGCTCTATGGAATCCTGGAAGCTGTTGTTTACACTCTTGGGAAGAGAAAGTCCAACACTCGGGATCTCATAGTGGTGTTAAACTGGATTAAATCCACACTGTAGACACACTCCATGATGGAGTGTCCACCTTCCAAGGGAAGATCTCCATCCCGTCTAGTATTCCCCGAAGACTTGCGTTGAGAGACCCACTTGAAAGGTCAGTGTTTCAGCTACGAGGGTTGAATGAAAAGTAATGCCTCCACCTTCATTACTTGGGTTACATTTCTGCCAACAATGAACAACCACTATTGACTTTTCCACATAATCACCAGACAATTGGTTACATTTCTGCCAACGATGAACAACCACTATTCGCTTTTCCACACAATCACCAGACAATTGGATACATTTCTGTCAATGATGAACAACCACTATTCGCTTTTCCACATAATCACCAGACAATTGGTTACATTTCTGCCAACGATGAACAACCACTATTCGCGTTTCCATATAATCACCAGACAATTGGTTACATTTCTGCCAACGATGAACGACCACTATTCGCTTTTCCACACAATCACCAGACAATTGGATACATTTCTGCCAATGATGAACAACCACTATTCACTTTTCCACATAATCACCAGACAATTGGTTACATTTCTGCCAACGATGAACAACCACTATTCGCGTTTCCATATAATCACCAGACAATTGGTTACATTTCTGCCAACGATGAACTACCACTATTCGCTTTTCCACATAATCACCAGACAATTGGATACATTTCTGTCAATGATGAACAACCACTATTCGCTTTTCCACACAATCACCAGACACTTGGTTACATTTCTGCCAACGATGAACAACCACTATTCACTTTTCCACATAATCACCAGACACTTGGTTACATTTCTGCCAACGATGAACAACCACTATTCACTTTTCCACACAATCACCAGACAATTGGATACATTTCTGTCAATGATGAACAACCACTATTCGCGTTTCCATATAATCACCAGACAATTGGTTACATTTCTGCCAACGATGAACTACCACTATTCGCTTTTCCACATAATCACCAGACACTTGGTTACATTTCTGCCAACGATGAACAACCACTATTCACTTTTCCACACAATCACCAGACAATTGGATACATTTCTGTCAATGATGAACAACCACTATTCGTGTTTCCATATAATCACCAGACAATTGGTTACATTTCTGCCAACGATGAACTACCACTATTCGCTTTTCCACATAATCACCAGACACTTGGTTACATTTCTGCCAACGATGAACAACCACTATTCACTTTTCCACATAATCACCAGACACTTGGTTACATTTCTGCCAACGATGAACAACCACTATTCACTTTTCCACATAATCACCAGACAATTGAATACATTTCTGCCAACGATGAACAACCACTATTCCCTTTTCCACATAATCACCAGACAATTGGTTACATTTCTGCCAATGATGAACAACCACTATTCGCGTTTCCACATAATCACCAGACACTTGGTTACATTTCTGCCAACGATGAACGACCACTATTCACTTTTCCACACAATCACCAGACAATTGGATACATTTCTGTCAATGATGAACAGCCACTATTCGCGTTTCCATATAATCACCAGACAATTGGTTACATTTCTGCCAATGATGAACAACCACTATTCACTTTTCCACATAATCACCAGACACTTGGTTACATTTCTGCCAACGATGAACAACCACTATTCACTTTTCCACATAATCACCAGACAATTGGATACATTTCTGCCAACGATGAACAACCACTATTTACTTTTCCACATAATCACCAGACAATTGGTTACATTTCTGCCAATGGTGAACAACCACTATTCACTTTTCCACATAATCACCAGACAATTGGATACATTTCTGCCAACGATGAACAACCACTATTTGCTTTTCCACATAATCACCAGACAATTGGATACATTTCTGTCAATGATGAACAACCACTATTCGCGTTTCCATATAATCACCAGACAATTGGTTACATTTCTGCCAACGATGAACTACCACTATTCGCTTTTCCACATAATCACCAGACAATTGGATACATTTCTGTCAATGATGAACAACCACTATTCGCTTTTCCACACAATCACCAGACACTTGGTTACATTTCTGCCAACGATGAACAACCACTATTCACTTTTCCACATAATCACCAGACACTTGGTTACATTTCTGCCAACGATGAACAACCACTATTCACTTTTCCACACAATCACCAGACAATTGGATACATTTCTGTCAATGATGAACAACCACTGTTCGCGTTTCCATATAATCACCAGACAATTGGATACATTTCTGCCAACGATGAACAACCACTATTCACTTTTCCACATAATCACCAGACAATTGGATACATTTCTGCCAACGATGACCAACCACTATTCCCTTTCCACATAATCACCAGACAATTGGATACATTTCTGCCAATGATGAACAACCACTATTCCCTTTCCACATAATCACCAAACAATTGGATACATTTCTGCCAACGATGAACCACCACTATTCGCTTTTCTACATAATCACCAGACAATTGGATACATTTCTGCCAACGATGAACAACTATTATTTACATTTCCACATAATCGCCAGGCAATTGGATACATTTCTGCCAATGATAAACAACCATTATTCAGTTTTCCATATAATCACCAGACAATTGGATACATTTCTGCCAACGATGAACAACCATTATTCAGTTTTCCATATAATCACCAGACAATTGGTTACATTTCTGCCAACAATGAACAACCACTATTCGCTTTTCCGCATAATCACCAGACAATTGGATACATTTCTGCCAAAGATGAACAACCACTATTCGCTTTTCCACATAATCACCAGACAATTGGATACATTTCTGCCAACGATGAACAAGTTTTCTGAAGCCGTCGCTGAAGAAGTCGACACTCTGTTTCCACAACCAGTGTCTCACAGTTCTCTCAATGTCTTCATCAGAAGCATAACAATGTCCCCACAGATCTTCTTTTATTATCGGGAAGAGATGGAAGTCAGATGGTGCTAAACCTGGACTATATGGAGGATGCCGAACGGTGGTGAGATCCCGTCTCTGAAGTTCTGCTGTGGTGGCATGTGAAGTGTGTGGTCTGGCATTATCATGCTGCAGGAAAACATTTCCCTTTTCCTTTCGGACCCTTGTTAGTCATCATTTCAAAGTTCACAGCGTTGTGATGTTATGCTCTGAATTTATTGTTGTTCCACATTCAAGGAAATCAACATGGATAACACCATCTGCATCTCAGAACAGTGTTGCCATGATTTTTCCAGCTGAGGGCTGTGTCTTTTTTCAGTTGAAGGTCATAATGGTCTACCCACATTTCGTCTCCTGTCACAATTGAATGGAGAAAGGCATCACCTTCATTCTCATAATGCAAGAGGAGTTCCTGGCAAATTTCAAGTTTGTGCGCTTCCATTTCAGGCGTCAGCATCCTGGGTACCCATCGTGCACAGATCTTCCGATAGCCAAGCAAAACAATAATGTGACCCTCACGTTTTTGTGAAATGCCGATTGTGCTTGAAATTTCTCTCTGAGTGGTACGACGATCGACCTGAATCAATCTGTCAACCTTTTGCTTGTGAAACTTGGTGGTTGCTGTCACAGGACGTCCAACTCTTTGTTTGTCATGGAAGTCAGAGGTTCTCACTACCTCTAAGGATGCTTGCCATAGATGCAGGTGAAACGTCAGGAGAAAATGCCTCTAGAACATGGCCATACAGCCCGGAAAAACCCACAAGAACCTAGTGATTCCAGCCATGAAAGCCTTCGACAATACATTGTCAACCTTTACTTGTGAAACTCGGTGGTTGCTGTCACAGGACAACCAATTCTTTGTCAGATGTTCCAACCTCAACATCTTTAAACTTACTCACCTAATGACGCACAGTACTCACATCGGCACAATCACCACAAACAGCTTGCATTCTCTGATGAATCTCCTTTGGGGTGACACTTTCTCCTGTCAAGAATTCAATGACTGTATGTTTCTTAAGTCGCATTAACCGTCTGCGCAGGGTTCCATACTTCACACTTTAACAACACAACCATTCAATGCTAAGGCTTCCTGCCAAAATGGGACTGTAGAGGAGAATCTACTGAACAAGCCAGTACCTGCCACATACCAGTACTGCCATCTGTTGAGGAGTTACGAAAGTGGAGGCATTACTTTTCATTCAACCCTCGTATTTTTACGGTACCAACACAAGACTAAAAAGAGGTTGCCGATCAGATTGATGGGGCAGCAATGAGCCCATGGGGAAGGCCAAGGGCTTTGTGGATGCGGCAGAACAGGACTCATTTCTCACCTGCTCAAGCCGAGTCTGGCTCGAGGACCCCACACGTTTTGGGTTCATGGACAAGTTAGTGGGAAAAGCAAGACAACCACATTGCTGTCAGTATCAATAGTGCTTCTTTCAGCATTGGGAGAGACGTTTCAAGGGAAGGGAGAGTGGCTTCATTACGATAGCGGAGAGATAGGAGAGATGTAGGTCATCGCCTGTGCTTTGAATCGTACCCAGAAAGGAATTGGCGCTTTCGAAAAAAACCAAGAATGAAAGTAATATGCACCAATCTGACCCATATCCCATCCTCGTAGCTATGGAAATATTGTAAGTAGGTTGTTGCTAACCGAATTTGGATGACTGAATAGAGGACAGGCTGAGCAGCACCAAATTGGGATAGCGAATACCCCAGAGGACAGGATCCCGGTTCAAAACCACCTTCGCAGATCGGAGAGATGGTTCAGAACACACCAAAATGAACTTCAATCAAAGATAGATATTTATTTATTTATCGTGTCAGGAGCAAACCAAACAGTTGTCATAGAATACAAGGGCCAGAAAAATAGTACAGGTCAATGACTGGCTTAGAAAATGGTGTCAGGAGGAACGCTTTGGCTTCCTCGACCATGGCCTGCTTTTCCAGGAGGATGGCCTACTGGCAAGGGATGGGGTGCATCTCACACAAGTAGGAAAACACCTTTTTGCTCACAGACTCGCAAATCTCATTGTTGTTGTTGTTGTTCATTCGTTCAGTCGTCTCCGACTCTTCGTGACCTCATGGACCAGCCTACGCCAGAGCTCCCTGTCGGCCGTTACCACCCCCAGCTCCCTCAAGGTCAGTCCAGTCACTTCAAGGATGCCATCCATCCATCTTGCCCTTGGTCGGCCCCTCCTCCTCCTGCCTTCCACTTTCCCCAGCACAATTGTCTTCTCCAGGCTCTCCTGTCTCCCCATGATGTGGCCAAAGCACTTCAACTTTGTCTCTAGTATCTTTCCCTCCAGTGAGCAGTCGGGCTTTATTTCCTGGAGGATGGACTGGTTGGATCTTCTCGCAGTCCAAAAATCTCATTAGGCGCACTTTAAACTAGGTCCACCGGGGGAGGGGGACAACAGCCTTGCTACTACTTTACGCACAATTTCAGGGAACCGCCAGAAGGCTAAACGGAGGGCTGCACAAACACGAGGACCAAGTACCAAAAGCACAATAATCCCAATTAAACAGCTCAGGGGAAGATCACAGGGGTTCACATGTCTTTACACTATTGCACAGAGCATGGGAAATAAACAAGACGAACTCCAACTTTTAACACAACACGACAAATATGATGTCATAGGCATCACTGAAACCTGGTGGGATGACTCCTATCGCTGGAATGTAGACATCGAGGGCTATAACCTCTTTCACAGAAAACGAACAAAGGGGAGAAGAGGCGGAGTAGCCTTATATGTCAAAAACTCTTATGCTGCAGAAGAGATGCAAGAGAGCAATCCAGGAAACCAGCTTGAAAGCATCTGTATAAGAATCATAGAATCATAGAATCAAAGAGTTGGAGGAGACCTCATGGGCCATCCAGTCCAACCCCATTCTGCAAAGAAGCAGGAATCTTGCATTCAAATCACCCCTGACAGATGGCCATCTAGCCTCTGTTTCAAAGGTTTCAAAGAAGGAGCTTCCACCACACTCCAGGGCAGAGAGTTCCACTGTTGAATGGCTCTCACAGTCATGTTCAGATGGAATCTCCTTTCTTGTAGTTTGAAGCCATTGTTCCGTGTCCTAGTCTCCCAGGAAGCAGAAAACAAGCTTGCTCCCTCCTCCCTGTGGCTTCCTCTCACATATTTATACATGGCTATCATATCTCCTCTCAGCCTTCTCTTCTTCAGGCTAAACATGCCCAGCTCCTTAAGCCGCCTCTCATAGGGCTTGTTCTCCAGACCCTTGATGATTTTAGTCGCCCTCCTCTGGACACATTCCAGCTTGCCAATATCGCTCTTGAATTGTGGTGCCCAGAACACAATAAACACAATAAAGTAGTTCTGCCTTTTGGACACAATAAAGTAGTTCTGCCTTTTCCCTACCCCCTGTCAGCATTGCCCCATTTTCTCCTTGAAGAGGCCCTATCACCTCCTTGTTTTTCTTTTTTCTACTGACATAAGAAAAGAAGCCCTTTTTATTGTTTTTAATGTCCCTGGCAAGCCTGAGCTTGTTTTGTGCTTTAGCCTTGCAGACCTTTTCCCTACAGGTGTTGGCTATTTGTTTGAATTCTTCTTTGGTGATTTCTCCTTTTTTCCACTTCTTGTGCATGTTTCTTTTGTGTCTTAGCACAATTAGAAGTTCTTTGGACATCCATTCTGGCTTCTTTGCACTTGTCCTATTTTTTATCTTTGTTGGCACGGTTTGCAATTGTGCCTTGAGTATTTCACTCTTGAGAAATTCCCATCCATCCGTAACTCCCTTTTCTTTTAGTATCTGTGTCCACGGATCTGTGCCTCATTCCTTTTCTCCATCTGTGGTCACCTCGATCCACCCAGGAAAATCATACTGAGCCCTAGGGAGGTACACCTGGAAGCTACAAGGTGTAGAGCTTTTTCAACCTATGCTCCAATTCTGTGGAACTCATTGCCTCCATACATTAGAGCAATGTCGGAGTTGCGACCTTTTGTAAAGGCACTCAGGACTTGGCTGTTTGGTTGTGCATTTAAGTAATCAGATCTAATTTGCCAAATAGTCACTGTTGAATGCTTTTATGTTTAATGTTTTTATATTGTGTAAATGCTATTTTAGATTGTAAGTTGCTCGGAGCACCTTGGTGGAGAGCAACTAATTAAGAAATAAAGTGAAGTGAAGTGAAGTGAATGTTTTCCCTTTGTAATGAATTTAGCCAGGGCCGGCTCATCCATTACGCAAAGTAAGCGGTCGCAGAACACTTTTTTTGCCAGGAGCGCAGAGGCGCCTCTGTAAATGCCCCTCGACTGCCACTTGAGGAGCGCCCCCTCAGCTCACAACAGCCCTAGCAGTCCGGGGGGAGCCTCGGCTTTCTTACCTCGCTGCCTCGCGATCCTCTTCCCAAAGGGACCGGGCCCTTGAGCCTCGCCTAGCCCCGCTCGTTCCTGCTCCACCCGGCCACCGGGTGCACGAGCAGAGCCGGCGCTCAATTGTTCTCCACGTTCGATCCCTTCCCCATAACCAGCTCCCTTTCCCGATCTCCCGGCGCTCCACCCGCCTCCTCTCCTCTCCCCAATACGCAGGTGGGCCAAGGGGCGGAGCTGCTGCGCCTGGCCCGCTTTGGGTCCAGAGGCATGTCTGAAGACCCCAGCATGCGCACCAAAAGTCGCCTCTTCTCCTGACTTTCTCTTCAGCCATTGGGACCAAGAGAGAGAGAGAGAGAGAGAGACCCTCCAGCTGGACGTATCTCCCACCTCCGCTCCCTCCTTTGTTTTTGCACTTACCTTCAGGAAAGGTGGGCATCTCCACCTCTCTCTCTCTCTCTTGGTCCCAATGGTTGAGGAGAAAGTCAGGAGAAGAGGTGACTTTTGGTGCACACGCCGGGGTCTTCAGGCACGCCTCCGGACCCCAAAGCGGGCCAGCAAGGGAGCAAGTGCGGCAAGTGTAGTTACTGGGATGTATAGTTCACCTACAATCAAAGAGCATTCTGAACTCCACCAATGATAGAATTGAAGCAAATATGGCACACAGAACTCCCACGACAAACAGAAAATATATATCAATGATTGGTTGGGGGGGGGCGCCAAAATACTGTTTGCTAACCGTTGAAAATTACCTCTGAATATAGTTATTATGAAACCAGTACTGGGTCTGTGTGTCTGGAGGCTTGTAAGCAGAGACGAGATGGCCATCTGTTTGGAAGGTTTCGATTGTGACTTCCTGCCTGGACTGGATGGCCTTTGGGCGCCCCTTCCAACTCGAGGATTCCTTGTGATGTTCTGCTGCAGCGAAAGCATCCAGCAGTGACAGAAACATGCTCACCCCTTTTCTGTCCTTGGTGCTGGCAAGGACTCTAAAGCCCATGTCTCTGGCAGCAGGGAAGGCGGAGGCTGCCAACCCGCTTGCCGGCCGCAATCTGTAATTAACACCCCTGTCATTTGGGATGGAAAATGCCTTTGAATCGGGTCAGGGCGGATCGATACTGCAATGGAGTGGAATGGCTTTAAGGAACTTCATTCCGGAGGGAGAGAACAAAGGGAAGAGAGATGGAGCAAGTCCATGATCTTTGGCTTCCTCCCAGGCCCAACGTCCGCCGCATTGCATCGGCGAAGGGACGGAGTCCTGGAGAAAGGCTTGGCGAGATGAGCGAGAGAAGGAAAGTCTTGTATCTAGGCAGCCAATCCCCCCCTTCCTTTTTTAGCTAAAAGGTCCCCCCCTTTTTTTTCCAAAACAGCTTTCGGAAAAGGTTTGATGGCAATCAATGCAAAGCTGCTTAAAATCTACGGGGAAAATGTGCCCAGGAAAAAAAGGAATGCATTAGGAAAAATAGGCACACCGTGGCTCGCATTAAGGCAAACATGTACGGAGGAGGCATTTTGATGCAGGGAGGCAGGGAGACGCTGGATTTTAAATCCTTCCTAAGTTAGACCAGACATGGCCATGAAAATGGCAACGAGCACTCGTTGGGAGATGCCTTCGGACTCAATGTTTGCCTCGATCAAAATTTTTTGAGTGAAGGACATACATTGGGTTGTTAGGTGTACGCTGTCCAAATTTGGTGATAATTTGTCCAGTGGTTTTTGAGTTCTGTGAATACCACAAATGAACATTTCATTTTTATTTATGTAGATAAAAGTCAGTGTTTGTATGTTTGTGGCGGTGTATGTATGTATGTATGTATGTATGTGGCAGCTTTCTGATTGTCTGCCACTTTCACAGGCCACTGCAATCCTCACAAATGACGGACCTAGACCAAACTTGGCACACAGAACTCTCATAACCCACTTTACGTCCTGGTGTGGTTTAGGTGAAGATGGACCATGGATGATGGGATTTGCAGCACTTTCAAATGCTTCAGCACCCACAGACCACTGCAACAATGACAGATCAGGACCAAACTTGGCACACAGAGCCCCCATGATCCACTTTCAAATGCTTCAGCACCCACAGACCACTCCAACAATGACAGATCAGGACCAAACTTGGCACACAGAGCCCCCATGATCCACTCTACATCCTGGTGCAGTTTGAAGGAGAACGGACCATGGATGATGGGATTTGCAGCACTTTCAAATGCTTCGGAACCCACAGACTATTCCAACAATGACAGATCAGGACCAAACCTGGCACACAGAGCCCCCGTGATCCACTCTACATCCTGGTGCAGTTTGAAGGGGAACGGACCATGGATGATGGGATTTGCCGCACTTTCAAATGCTTCGGCACCCACAGACCACTCCAACAATGACAGATCGGGACCAAACTTGGCACACAGAGCCCCCATGATCCACTTTCAAATGCTTCGACACCCACAGACCACTCCAACAATGACAGATCAGGACCAAACTTGGCACACAGAGCCCCCATGATCCACTTTCAAATGCTTCGGCACCCACAGACCATTCCAATAATGACAGATCAGGACCAAACTTGGCACACAGAGCCCCCATGATCCACTCTACATCCTGGTGCAGTTTGAAGGAGAACGGACCATGGATGATGGGATTTGCAGTACCTTCACTCATTTCCGGAGATCAAAATATCCAAAATGTATCCCTCACTCTTTAGACCAGTAAAAATGACATGAAAGTAAAGAACTGACAATGGGACAATCTCAAAAGAACAATAACAAACCATAATCCAACCACTTCCTTTAGCCTCATGGTAGAGCCATGCCTGGGCGCTCCCTCATGTCTAGTCAGTCGCTGACTAAAAGGTCACAGGTTCAAATCCGGGGAGGGAGGTGAGCTGCCACTGTTAGCCCCAGCTTCTGCCAACCTAGAAGTTCAAAAACATGCAAATGTGAGTAGATTAATAGGGACCGCTCCAGCAAGGAAGGTAATGGCACTCCTTGCAGTCATGCCAGTGGCCACATGACCTTGGATGTGTCTATGGACAACGTCGGCTCTTTGGCTTAGAAATGGAGATGAGCACCAACCCCCTGCTCCGAAGTCACTCTCGGTGACAGACAGAAAGGATGGGTTTGTTCGGAGCCTCCTGCCAAGGTGAACTGTGCCAGTTGATCTGAGCTTTTGCAAAGAGGAGAAAATGCAATGCGAATGCCTTTCAGAGGTGGGTGCACCACCCGCGTTGTGCATGCCACGGCCTTCAGACCCAAGGTTTGCCTCGATGCTCGGAAGTCAATCTCGGTGCCAGGAGGAAAGGACGGGTTTGTTCGGAGACTCCCGCCAAGGTGAACCGTGCCAGTTGGGCTGAGGGTTTGGGTTGGAGAAGATGCAACACAAACACCTTTCAGAGGGGGGCACACCACCCATGTTGTGCATGCCACGGCCTTCAGACCCAAGGTTTGCCTTGATGTTCGGAAGTCAATCTCAGTGCCAGGAGGAAAGGACGGGTTTGTTCGGAGCCTCCTTCCAATGTGAACCGTGCCAGTTGGGTTGTGTTTTTGCAAAGAGGAGAAGATGCAACGCAAACGCCTTTTGGAGGTGGGTGCACCACCCGCATTGTGCGTGCCACCGCCTTTGGACCCAATGTTTTCCTCTATGCCCCAAAGTCAATCTTGGTGCCAGGAGGAAAGGACGGGTTTGTTCGGAGACTCCTGCCAAGGTGAACCATGCCAGTTGGGCTGAGGTTTTGGGTTGGAGAAGATGCAACCATGAACGCCTTTCAGAGGTGGGTGCACCACCCGCATCATGCGTGCCACGGCCTTTGGGTCCAGTGTTTGCCTCGATGCTCCGAAGTCACTCTCGGTGCCAGGAGGAAAGGACAGGTTTGTTTGGAGCGTCCTGCCAAGGTGAACCGTGCCAGTTGGGCTGAGGTTTTGGGTTGGAGAAGATGCAACCACGAACGCCTTTCAGAGGGGGGTGCACCACCTGCATCGTGCGTGCCATGGCCTTCGGGTCCAATGTTTGCCTCGATGTTCGGAAGTCAATCTCGGTGCCAGGAGGAAAGGACATGTTTGTTCAGAGTGTCCTGCCAAGGTGAACCGTGCTAGTTGGGCCAAGGTTTTGGGTTGGAGAACATGCAATGCGAAGGCAGAGGCAGGCGCACCACCCACATTGTGCGTGCCACGGCTTCGGATGCTCCCAAGTCAATCTCGTTGCCAGGATGAAAAGACGGGTTTCTTTGGAGCATCCTGCCAAGGTGAACCTTGCCATTTGGGTCGAGCTTTTGCAAAGAGGAGAAGATGCAATGCGAGCACCTTTCGGAGGTGGGTGCACCACCCGCATTGTGCGTGACACGGCCTTCAGACTCAATGTTTGCCTTGATGCTCCAAAGTCAATGACAGGAGGAAAGGATAGAGCTGGGAGAGACTCCAAGGGCCCTCCAGTCCAACAGGCAGGAAAATACAATGGAAACCCTCCCAAAAGAGAGCCCTCCAGCCTCTATTGAAAAACTTTCAGGGAAGGAGACTCGACCAGACTCTCAGGAAGCGACATATTTCTCTATAGAACAGTTCTTCCTAATGTTCAGGTGGGGTCTCCTTTCCTGTCCTTTGATCCATGGTCCATCTTACCCTAAACTGCACCAAGACGTAAAGTGGGTAATGAGAGGTCTGTCTGCCAAGTTTGGTCCAGGTCTGTCATTTGTGAGGGTCGCAGTGGCCTGTGAAATTGGCAGCCAAGCAGAAAGCTGCCACATAAAACATACATACACTGCCGCAAACATACAAACACTGACTCTTATTATAGACTAGCTTGGGGACTCGGCGGTGCCCAGGTTATTAGAGAAAGTGGGTCATGGAGGCTCTGTGTGCCAAGTTTGGTCTTGATCAGTCATTGGATGAGGGTGGCAGTGGTTTCAGTAAGTGAGTGAAGGTGCTGCAAATCCCATCATCTGTGGTCCATCCCCCTTAGAACTGCATCAGGATGTAGAGTGGGTCATGGAGGCTCTGTGTGCCAAGTTTGGTCTTTATTGGTCATTGGATGATGGTCGCAGTGCCAGTTGGGTCGAGCTTTTCCAAAGAGAAGATGCAATGCAAATGTTTTTTGGAGATGGGCACACTACCCGCGTCATTCGTGCCACGAAAGTGCCAAATTGTAGCTTTTTGGGGGGCAAGAGATGCTTGGCAAGGGCTACAAATCACCAAGAAAGGGATCTCCAGCCAGGTTTGACTTCACAAGTTTGGTCTGGAATAATAAATCATAGAATGATAGAGTTGGGGGAGACTCCAAGGGCCCACCAGTCCAACTCTTTCTGGCCAGGCAGGAAAATATAGTTCTCCCTTGCTATTTTGCAGTTTACTTTTCATGGACTCACTTTTTCGTGGGTTTTTGCCTCCCGGTTTCTGAATGGTTGAATAGTTTTTAAAAATATGCAATAGAACTAGTTCGCCAGATTAAAATCGTCATCCAAAACAGTCCGATAAAATCTTGTCTTCCCAGTAAAACAACTATTTTGTGAGCGCTTGAGCCCATAACCAGGATTTAAGTTTCTTCCGGGAAGGTCAGAAGGGAGGGGGCGGGTCTAACCTCATAAGGGAGGGAGTTCAACAGCTGAGGGACCACCACGGAGAAGGCCCTGCGATGGTGGTGGGACCGAAAGCAGGGCTTCCCTGGATGATAATAATAATAATAATAATACCATCAGGGGCGGCTCATCCATTACGCGAAGTAAGCGGTCTCAGAACACTTTTTTTCACCAGGGGTGCAGAGGCGCCTCTGTAAATACCCCTCGATTGCCACTTGAGGAGCGCCCCCTCAGCTCACAACAGCCCTAGCAGTCTGGGGGAGCCTCGGCTTTCTTGCCTCGCTGCTGGGCGATCCTCTTCCCAAAGGGGCCGGGCCCTTGAGCCTCGCCTAGCCCCTCTCGTTCCTGCTCCACCCGGCCACCGGGTGCACGAGCAGAGCCGGCGCTCAATCGTTCTCCGCGTTCGATCCCTTCCCCATGACCGGCTCCCTTTCCCGATCCCCCGGCGCTCCACCCGCCTCCTCTCCTCTCCCCAATCTGCGGGTGGGCCAAGGGACGGAGCCGCCGCGCCTGGCCCGCTTCGGGTCCGGAGGCGTGTCTGAAGACCCCAGCGTGCGCACCAAAAGTCGCCTCTTCTCCTGACTTTCTCTTCAGCCATTGGGACCAAGAGAGAGAGAGAGAGAGAGAGAGAGAGAGCCCCTCCGGCTGGAGGTATCTCCCACCTCCGCTCCCTCCTTTGTTTTTGCGCCTACCTTCAGGAAAGGCAGGTTGCATTTGCTCCCTTGCCTGGCCCGCTTTGGGTCCGGAGGCGTGCCTGAAGACCCCAGCGTGTGCACCAAAAGTCACCTCTTCTCCTGACTTTCTCTTCAGCCATTGGGACCAAGAGAGAGAGAGAGAGAGCCCCTCCAGCTGGAGGTATCTCCCACCTCCGCTCCCTCCTTTGTTTTTGCGCCTACCTTCAGGAAAGGTGGGCATCTCCACCTCTGTCTCTCTCTCTCTCTCTTGGTCCCAATGGCTGAGGAGAAAGTCAGGAGAAGAGGTGACTTTTGGTGCACACGCCGGGGTCTTCAGGCACGCCTCCGGACCCAAAGCGGGCCAGGCAAGGGAGCAAGTGCGGCAAGTGTAATTACTGGGATGTATAGTTCACCTACAATCAAAGAGCATTCTGAACTCCACCAATGATGGAATTGAACCAAATATGGCACACAGAACTCCCACAAAACAGAAAATATATATCAATGATTGGTGGGGGGGGGGGGCAAAATACTGTTTGCTTACAGTTGAAAATTACCTAGGGCCGCCTCTGAATACCATGCTTTATCTCCCAAAAGCGGGGAGGGGGGGGGAGGGCAAGTTTTGCAAGCAGAGGTCCAATGATCACTTTCTGAGAGTTGCTTGAGTTGTAGATTCCTACAAGATGTTTATGTGTTGATCTACAGTTGGCCTCTGTGGTCCCTTCCGAACCTAGATCCCCTTTCTAAGGCTTTCTCAGTGCAGAATGCACAGGGGCGGCGCAACCCTTACGCAAAGTAAGCATTCGCAGTAGAGTTGATGTTGCTCAGGGGCGCTCTTAAGGTGCTCTTGGGGGAAAATAGACCTTGACATATGCGAGTTGTAGTTGTAGTTACTGAGATGTATAGTTCACCTACAATCAAAGAGCATTCTGAACTCCACCAATGATGGAATTGAACCAAATATGGCACACAGAACTCCCTTAACATTACTCACAAATCCACATCTCATTCTCTCCCTTCTTTTTCCCCTATTCCTTTGCCTTCGCCTCCCTTTCCAGCTCCTCCTCCTCCACCACCTTCTCCATCTCCTTCTCCTCTTCCTCTCCTCATCTTCCTCCTCCTCTTCTCCTTCTCATCGTCTCCTCTTCCTCTTCTTCTCCTCTTCCTCTCTTTCTCCTTCTCCATCTCTTCTTCTCAGTCTCCTCTTCCCCTTCTTCTCCTTCTCCATCTCCTCTTCCCCTTCTTCCCTTTCTTCCTCTCCTTCTCCTTTACTCCCTTAACTTCACTCATAAATCCACATCTCATTCTCTCCCTTCTTTTCCCCCTCTTCCTTCGCCTTCGCCTTCACCTCCCTTTCCAGCTTCTCCTCCTCCATCTTCTCCGTCTCCTCCTCTTCTCCTCCTCCTTCTCATCTTCTCCTCCTCCTTCTCATCTTCTCCTCTTCCTCTTCTTCTCCATGTCCTCTTCTCCATCTCCTCTTCCAATTCTTCTCCTTCTCCATCTCCTCTTCTCCTCCTCCTCTTCTTCTCCAGCTCCCCCACCTTCTCCATCTCCTTCTCCTTTTCTCCTCCTTTTCCTTCTCCCTCCTCCTCCTCCTCCTTCCTCCTCCCCTTATTCCCTTTCTTCCTCTTCCTCTCCTTCTCCTTTACTCCCTTAACTTTGCTTACTTTACGTAATGTATAGTTCACCTACAATCAAAGAGCATTCTGAACTCCACCAATGATGGAATTGAACCAAATATGGCAGGCAGAACTCCCACGACGAACAGAAAATATATATCAATGATTGGTTGAGGGGGGGGGGGCGAAATGGCAAAATCCTGTTTGCTAACCGTTGAAAATTACCTAGGGCCGTCTCTGAGAATGCTTTTGCCTTGGGGGCGACTGGTTGGCAATTCTGCGAACCGAAGGCCCTTTTGACCCGTTGCGATGTTCTCCTTACGTTCTCCGTATGTTCTCCTCTGTCCTTTGGCGGATGCTCACATCTTTTATTCCTATTATAAAATCTGCCGTATTTGGCCCAAGGACATTAATGTACTAGCATCGTTTGCTTTTATTTCCATGTTCTGTTTGTTTGACTCCCCTCCGCCTCCACCCGCAAGTTAAAGTGCCGGATTCGTGCAGCTCGACTTACTTGGTCTCCAAAATTGGCTGAGAATGGAGACAGCTAATGTCTATAACTCCCAGAACCCTCTCTTGCAGTTTGTCTGATTTGCCGTGCAATATATTTCTTGAGTCGTCCGGATTAAGATGGGGAATTGTTGGTTTTTGTGTCGTCGACCGTTTCGAAAGGGAGACAATTATGTAAGACCGGGACGGTGGGGGAGGCGCGGGAGAAGCTTCCAGGCGTTCTTTGCAAGCGGAGCTATTGTTCGGGTTCGTTTCTTGTCTAGTAGGCTTGGGCGGTTTCGTTCGTTAATTTCGTAATTCGTTATTAATTCGTATTTAAATTAGCTTACGATCCAATATTGAGCCATGCAGGAATTGTGTGAGGAGTAATAAGGATTCGAAACAATTTTTTCAATTTATTTCGTAATTATTTCGTAATTATTTCGAAATTTTTTCGTAATTATTTCGTAATTATTTTCGCATGTCTGGTGCAAGTTTTATAGTTGTTGTTTGTTTTATCACACCAACAGTCAACAACAGAGGGAGAGGGAAGCTTCAGAAGTTCCTCCTGTCCCATTTGGAGGTTTTTTTTAGCATATTGCGCAATCACGTCTGCCATTCGTAATTTTACGAAATTTCGTAAATTTCGAAATATTTTAAAGGAAAATTTCGGAATTCTTAAAAAAAACAAAACGCAACGAGTTTAGAACCAAATTTTTCCGTGGTTACCCAAGCCTAGCAAGCATCCTCAGAGATAGTGAGATACTGTTGGAAGTAGGAAAATGGGTTTATATATCTGTGGAATGACCAGGGTGGGACAAAGGACTTTTGTCTGCTGGAGCTAGGTGTGCGGTGAAAGCCAAGTGCAAAAGCCAAGCTGTGGTTTCTAAAGTCTAAAGCCGGGGACCTTCATGGGGAGCCTAGTCCTAACAGCACTGGATAGACAATGTTCCGTCACAGTGGTCAGATCAGAACAACGGACACATCAAACAGCGTGGCTCCGTTTGCCAAGGAAATTTGGACTGGATATTTTAACTTGTAGATCTTCTGATGATCTGTAGGATCAGAGAAGCTTTACCTAATCTGGGCATGAAACCTGTTATCACCCACTCCACAGCACCACACAAAATGATTTGGAGAAGCTCCCCAAACTATAAGGACAAAATCATGGGACAAAATCATGACATCTCCTTGGGTAGTGCAGATACTCTCTGTCTTCTTTGAGTTGGGGAGAAGGTCATCTTTGGGTTGAGGTTCACTATCCTAGGAAGACCTTCATGGACTTTCCCTTCTGCGGTGAGCCCCTGCTGTGTGGGAAAGCTCTTCATGGATTTCCACAGATGTGGATGGCACCACCTTCTCTTGGAAAGAGCTTCATGGACTTTCCCATATGTGGTGGGCACCCGCTGTGTTCAAAAGTTCTTCATGCACATCCACAGATGTGGTTGGTTTTCTTGGAAGAACCTCTATGGACTTCCACAGATGTGGTGGGCCCCAGATTTCTTAGAAAGTTCTTCATGGACTTTCCCACATGGGGGTATGAGCTCTTTTAGAAAGATCTCTATGGGTTTTCCCAGATTGATGGGCATCAGCTCTCTTGGAAAGATCTTAATGGGCTTTCTCAGATTTGGTGGGCACCAGCTCTCTTGGAAAGACCTTCATGGACTTTCCCAGATATGGTGGGAATCAACTTTCTTGGAAATATCTTCATAGACTTTCCCAGATTTGGTGGGCGCCAGCTCTCTTGGAAAGACCTTCATGGACCTTCCCAGAATGATGGGCACCAACCCTTTTGGAATAATCTTAATGGGCGTTTGATGGGCACCAGCTCTCTTGGAAAGACCTTCATGGAGTTTCTCAGATTTGGTGGGCACCAGCTCTCTTGGAAAGATCTTCATGAACTTTCCCAGATTGATGGGCACCAAGCTTTTGGGAAAAATCTTCATGGACGTTCCCAGATAGGGTGGGAATCAACTTTCTTGGAAAGATCTTCATGGATTTTCCAGGCGTTCTTTGCCAGCGGAGCTATTGTTCGGGTTCGCTTCTTGTCTAGCCACGGAAGGACATATCAAACACGGCAGTATTTTGGAGTCGAAAGGCAGGACAGAACGTGGTTAAGATGGGAGACATTATTAATCAGGAAGAGCGGACAAGCTGAGAGAGGCGGCATCCGTTGACTGGTTCAATTTCCATCCAATCCTAGAGTTGGAGGGGACCCCAAAGGCCATCCAGCCCAACCCCGTTCTTCCAGACAAAATCCAAACATTGCTATTTAGGGGATTCTCAGAGTCTAAAAAGATCTTGTGTGCAATAAGACTTGAATCAAGGGCTTCAAACTTCACAAAAAATGAAGGAAGGGTGGCAGCCAGCACTTTCTCTTCACTGTCCAAAGTGAAAAAAACGGCAGAATGACAGTTAGAATCTCAGCAGCTAACCAATCAGAACTCTGGCTCCTGGCACGCTCAGCCCATCAGCAGCTGACACATCACTCTCCAGTTAACCTACCATATCATGAATTCCAGAGTTGGCCACCTTTTCAGAAGGAAAGGATTCAATGCTGGTGCACAAGATAGTTGGCTGCCATCACTTTCTCTTCACTGTCCAAAGTGAGAAAAATGGCAGAACGACAGTTAGAACCGTTGGTCTCAGCAGCTAACCAATCAGAACTCTGGCTCCTGGCACGCTCAGCCAATCAGTTGCTGACACATCTCTCTCCACTTAACCTACCATATCATGGCGTCCAGAATTGGCCACCTTTGCAGAAGGAAATGAATCAATGTTATGGAATGGGAATTGTTGTTCTATGAGGCCAGTGGAGCTGGCGTAAGATGGGCGTTCTGTGCTCTCTCTATGCCATCCCAGCTATTAACCTGGCTGCCTCTCATTGGACTATTTGGAGCTTCCGAGCAGTCTTCAAAGGCAGCCCCAAGTAGAGTGCATTGCAGTAGTCTGTCCTGGATGTAACGAGAGCGTGGACCACTGTGGCCAAGTCTGATTTCCCAAAGTACGGGCAGAATCATTTCCTTCTGAAAAGGTGGACAACTCTGGACATCACGATATGGTAGGTAGTTGGCAGCCAGCACTTTCTCTTCACTGTCCAAAGTGAAAAAAACGGCAGAATGACAGTTAGAATCGTTGGTCTCAGCAGCTAACCAATCAGAACTCTGGCTCCTGGCACGCTCAGCCCATCAGCAGCTGACACATCACTCTCCAGTTAACCTACCATATCATGATGTCCAGAGTTGGCCATCTTTTCAGAAGGAAATGATTCAATGCTGGTGCACAAGATAGTTGGCAGCCAGCACTTTCTCTTCACTGTCCAAAGTGAGAAAAATGGCAGAACGACAGTTAGAACCATTGGTCTCAGCAGCTAACCAATCAGAACTCTGGCTACTGGCACGCTCAGCCAATCAGCAGCTGACACATCTCTCTCCAGTTAACCTACCATATCATGATGTCCAGAGTTGGCCACCTTTTCAGAAGGAAATGACTCAATGCTATGGAATGGGAGTTGTTGTTCTACGAGGGTGGAAGGCCTTTATCCTTCTAGTCCTGGTGCTCCACCAAATGAGAATTCCCATGATTCCATAGTATGGAGCCATGGCAATCCAAGTCATAGAATCATAGAATCAAAGAGTTGGAAGAGACCTCCTGGGCCATCCAGTCCAACCCCATTCTGCCCAGAAGCAGGAATATTGCATTCAAATCACCCCTGACAGATGGCCATCCAGCCTCTGTTTAAAAGCTTCCAAAGAAGGAGCCTCCACCACACTCCGGGGCAGAGAGTTCCACTGCTGAACGGCTCTCACAGTCAGGAAGTTCTTCCTCATGTTCAGCTGGAATCTCCTCTCTTGTAGTTTGAAGCCATTGTTCCGCGTCCTAGTCTCCAGGGAAGCAGAAAACAAGCTTGCTCCCTCCTCCCTGTGGCTTCCTCTCACATATTTATACATGGCTATCATATCCCCTCTCAGCCTTCTCTTCTTCAGGCTAAACATGCCCAGCTCCTTAAGCCGCTCCTCATAGGGCTTGTTCTCCAGACCCTTGACCATTTGAGTCGCCCTCCTCTGGACACATTCCAGCTTGTCAATATCTCTCTTGAATTGTGGTGCCCAGAATTGGACACAATATTCCAGGTGTTGTCTAACCAAAGCAGAATAGAGGGGTAGCATTACTTCCCTAGATCTAGACACTATGCTCCTATTGATGCAGGCCAAAATCCCATTGGCTTTTTTTGCCGCCACATCACATTGTTGGCTCATGTTTAACTTGTTGTCCACGAGGACTCCAAGATCTTTTTCACACGTACTGCTCTCGAGCGAGGCAACCCCCATTTTGTATCTTTGCATTTTGTTTTTCCTGCCAAAGTGGAGTATCTTGCATTTGTCACTGTTGAACTTCATTTTGTTAGTTTTGGCCCATCTCTCTAATCTGTCAAGATCGTTTTGAATCCTGCTCCTGTCCTCTGGCGTAAGTGACATCAAACTGCTTTCATTCGACAGTGCAGATGAACATCAGAACACGGGCTTACCACGGTTCGACCTTGGAATAGTATGGGCTCGTTTTAGTTCATTTTCTCTGTCTTAAGGATTTGGAAATAAATGGGACTCATAGGGAAGAATGCGACCCCCTTCTGCCTTGAGGATTTGCTGGGCTGGGTGCGCATGCTGCATGCCAAGGACGGGGTTCCTCAATGGAGCCGAATGCCTTCAATGCAGGAGGCAGGTGCGGGTTTCGGCTTGCACAACCTCCCTTTGTTTTGACCAGACGTTGAGAGCGATGACAGGGAGGAGGGGCAGCATTGGAGGGCCATGAAAACCCCCACTGTCTATCCCTCCCCTCACATTAATGCAGATGTTAATGCCATCAGCGTTTGGGGAAATCCTGCAAAAACGGGCACAGTGTGGAAAATAGTCGTAAGCTTTGCCGTTGCGATCGAGCAAGGAAGAAGATTGGTCCAGTAGACCGTTGGCATAATCCGGCACCATTCTGGCACAGAGTGACTCTGCCACATCTTTACTTTGGCATAGAACAACTCTGGCACAACGTAACTCGGATATAGAATCATAGAATCATAGAGTTTTCTCCGCTGAGAAAATCCTCGCAAGAATACTTGCAAACCGCCTTCTACCCCTCTCAGAAGACACCCTCCCAGAATCCCAAAATGGTTTCCGCCCCTCTAGAGGAACACTGGACATGATCTTCACTGCACAACAGTTCCAAGAAAAATGCAGGGAACAAAATCAATAACAAAAAATAACAAAGCCAGCGGACCTGATGGGATCCCTGCTGAAATCTTTAAAGAGGGAGGACCTGAGCTGACACAACAACTCCACCAGCTCATAGAAAAAGTGTGGGTGACCAAGAAAATCCCAGCAGATTTCAAGGATGCCACCATCATCACCCTCTTCAAAAAAGGGGAAAGAACAGACTGCGGAAACTATCGAGGTATCTCCCTCCTAACCTCCGCTGGGAAAATCCTCGCAAGAATCCTTGCAAACCGTCTTCTACCCCTCTCAGAAGACACCCTCCCAGAATCCTAAAATGGCTTCTGTCCCTCCAGAGGAACCGTGGACATGATCTTCACTGCACGACAGCTCCAAGAAAAATGCAGGGAACAAAATCAACCTCTGTACATGGCATTCATTGACCTTGCAAAGGCATTCAACACAGTGAATCGCAGCTCCAACGTGGCCGAAGAGGTTCTCTCACAAATCCCGCAACAACAAACCAGGGATGAGTTTGCAGAACTTCCTAGTTTGGAAGAAGTCAGCAATGCCATCAGCCAACAAAAAATAACAAAGCCAGCAGACCTGATGGGATCCCTGCTGAAATCTTTAAAGCGGGAGGACCTGAGCTGACTCAACAACTCCACCAGCTCATTGAAAAAGTGTGGGTGACCGAGAAAATCCTAGTAGATTTCAAGGATGCCACCATCATCACCCTCTTCAAAAAAGCTATTGTCCTCCCAACCCTGCTATAAGCCTGCGAAACGTGGACTGTCTACAGACGTCAACATTGACACTGAAATTCAACACCGCCTAAGCTCTGCGAGTGCAGTATTTTTCCGAAGAAGCAGAGAGTGTTTGAGGACCAGGACATCCGTAGGAAGACCAAGGTGCTTGTTTATAAAACTATTGTCCTCCCACCCTGCTATACGCCTGCGAGATGTGGACTGTCTACAGATGTCAACATTGACACTGAAATTCAACACCACCTGAGTCTGCGAGTGCAGCATTTTTCCGAATGAAGCACAGAGTGTTTGAGGACCGGGACATCCGTAGAAAGACCCAGGTGCTTGCTTATAAAGCTATTGTCCTCCCAACCCTGCTATACGCCTGCGAAACGTGGACTGTCTACAGACATCAACGTTGACACTGAAATTCAACACTGCCTGACCTCTGCAAGTGCAGCATTTTTCCAAATGAAGCAGAAGTGTTTGAGGACCGGGACATCCGTAGGGATACCAAGGTGCTTGTTTGTAAAGCTATTGTCCTCCCATCCCTGCTATACGCCTGTGAGACGTGAACTGTCTACAGATGTCAACATTGACACCGAAATACAACACCACCTGAGCTCTGTGAGTGCAGCATTTTTCCAAATTAAGCACAGAGTGTTTGAGGACCAAGATAAGGTGCTTGTTTATAAAGCTATTGTCCTCCCAACCCTGCTCTATGCCTGCGAAACGTGGACTGTCTACAGACGTCACATGCAACTGGAACAATTCCATCAGCGCTGCCTCCGGGAAATCCTGCAAATCTCTTGGGAAGACAAGCGGACAAATGTCAACGTGCTGGAAGAAGCAAAGACCACCAGCATTGAAGCGATGGTCCTCCGCCATCAACTCCGCTGGACCGGCCACGTTGTCCGGATGCCCGACCATCGTGTCCTAAAGCAGTTGCTCTATTCCATGACGTAACTCCGGTGTAACATAATTCCGACATGGCATAACTCCGATATTTGTATTGGACAACTGCTATAGAGGACATTGGCCAGTGTTTTCCTTGGTCATGACCCTAGAATGCTTTCAGGTCCTTGTTTTGTTTTGCTCTTGCTTCTTCTTCTTGCTGGAGAGTTTTCTTCTTTCTCTCTTCGGTATTGCGAGCTCAGCAGGCGTCTGTCTCCAAATTGCTCTCTCTTGCTTCTCTGCCCGCGAGGCCTCTGAATAAAAGAGGAGCTGAGGCGGCGAAAGCCAAGTGCGAAAGCCAGGCTCTTCCTGTGCTGTGGTTTCTAAAGTCTAAAGCTGGGGACGTTCATGGGGAGCCTAGTCCTAACAGCACTGGGTAGACAATAGGCAGAAAGAGTCATGTAGGAGAGAGAAAGATGGATGCTCTCCTCCTCCTTATATAGCCACTAGGCCTGGGTAACAACAGAAAAATTTGTTTCTAAACTCGTTTCGTTTTTTTAATAATTCCGAAATTTTCCTTTAAAAAATTTCGAAATTTACGAAATTTCGTAAAATTACGAATCGATTCGTTAATGGCGGACGAGATTGCGCAATATGCTAAAAAAACCTCCAAATGGGACAGGGGGAACTTCTGAAGCTTCCCTCTCCCTCTGTTGTTGACTGTTGGTGTGATAAAACACACAACAACTATAAAACTTGCACCAGACATGCGAAAATAATTACGAAATAAGTACGAAATAATTACGAAATAATTACGAAATAAATTGAAAAAATTGTTTCGAATCTTTATTACTCCTCACACAATCCCTGCATGGCTCAATATTGGATCGTAAGCTAATTTAAATACAAATTAATAACGAATTACGAAATTAATGAACGAAACCGCCCAAGCCTAGTAGACAATGTTCCATCACAGTGGTCGGATCAGAACAACAGACACATTACGAAAATAATTACGAAATAAATTGAAAAAATTGTTTCGAATCTTTATTACTCCTCACACAATTCCTGCATGACTCAATATTGGATCGTAAGCTAATTTAAATACGAATTAATAACAAATTACGAAATTAACGAACAAAACCGCCCAAGCCTAGTAGACAATGTTCAATCACAGTGGTCGGATCAGAACAACAGACACATCAAACAGTGTGGCTCCGTTTGCCAAGGAAATTGGGACTGGATATTTTAACTGGTAGATCTTCTGATGATCTGTAACCGGAAGCCATTTTTATTGTTTCTTCTCTGCAGAGGCAGCCCTAGGTAATTTTCAACGGTAAGCAAACAGTATTTTGGCGCCCCCCCCAACCAATCATTGATATATATTGTCTGTTCATCGTGGGAGTTCTGTGTGCCATATTTGGTTCAATTCCATCATTGGTGGAGTTCAGAATGCTCTTTGATTGTAGGTGAACTATACATCCCAGTAACTACACTTGCCGCACTTGCTCCCTTGCCTGGCCCGCTTTGAGTCCGGAGGCGTGCCTGAAGACCCCGGCGTGTGCACCAAAAGTCACCTCTTCTCCTGACTTTCTCCTCAGCCATTGGGACCGAGAGAGAGAGAGAGAGAGGGTGGAGATGCCCACCTTTCCTGAAGGTAGGCGCAAAAACAAAGGAGGGAGCGGAGGTGGGAGATACCTCCAGCCGGAGGGGCTCTCTCTCTCTCTCTCTCTCTTGGTCCCAATGGCTGAAGAGAAAGTCAGGAGAAGAGGCGACTTTTGGTGCGCACGCTGGGGTCTTCAGACACGCCTCCGGACCCGAAGTGGGCCAGGCGCGGCGGCTCCGCCCCTTGGCCCACCCGCGGATTGGGGAGAGGAGAGGAGGCGGGTGGAGCGCCGGGGGATCGGGAAAGAGAGCCAGTCATGGGGAAGGGATCGAACGCAGAGAGCAATTGAGCGCCGGCTCTGCTTGCGCACCCGGTGGCTGGGTGGAGCAGGAATGAGAGGGGTTAGGCGAGGCTCAAGGGCCTGGCCCCTTTGGGAAGAGGATTGTCTGGCAAGGAGGGAAGAAAGCCGAGGCTCCCCCCGGACTGCTAGGGCTGTTGTGAGCTGAGGGAGCACTCCTCAAGTGGCGGTCGAGGGGTATTTACAGAGGCGCCTCTGCACCCCTTGCAAAAAAAGTGTTCTGCGACCGCTTACTTCGTGTAATGGACGAGCCGCCCCTGCTTCTCTGTAGGATCAGAGAAGCTTTAGCTAATCTGGGCATGAAACCTGTTATCACCCACTCCACAGCACCAAACAAAATGATTTGGAGAAGCTCCCCAAACTATAAGAACCATGGAACAAAATCATGACATCTCCTTGGGTAGTGCAGATTCTTTCTGTCTTTGAGTTGGGGAAAAGGTCATCTTTGGGTTGAGGTTCACTATCCTAGGAAGACCTTCATGGACTTTCCCTTATGTGGTGAGCCCCTGCTGTGTGGGAAAGTTCTTCATGGATTTCCACAGATGTGGCTGGCACCACCTTCTCTTGGAAAGAGCTTCATGGACTTTCCCATATATGGTGGGCACCCGCTGTGTTCAAAAGTTCTTCATGCACTTCCACAGATGTGGTTGGCATCAGTTTTCTTGGAAGAACCTCTATGGACTTCCACAGATGTGGTGGGTCCTAGATCTCTTAAAAAGTTCTTCATGGACTTTCCCACATGTGGGTATGAGCTCTTTTAGAAAGATCTTCATGGACGTTTGATGGGCACCAGCTCTCTTGGAAAGACCTTCATGAACTTTCCCAGATTGATGGGCACCAACCTTTTTGGGAAAAATCTTCATGGACGTTCCCAGATATGGTGGGAATCAGCTTTCTCAGAAAGACCTTCATAGACTTTCTCAGATATGGTGGGCACCTGCTGTGTTGGTAAGTTCTCCATGCATTTCCACAGATCTGGTTGGCATCAGTTTTCTTGGAAGAACCTCTATGGACTTCCACAGATGTGGTGGGCCCCAGTTCTTCATGGACTTTCCACGTGTGGGCATGAGGTCTTTTAGAAAGATCTCTGTGGGCTTTTCCAGATTGATGGGCACCATTTCTCTTGGAAATACCTTAATGTGCTTTCTCAGATTTGGTGGGCACCAGCTCTCTTTGAGACCTTCATGGATTTTTCTAGATTGATAGGCACCAACCCTTTTGGAAAAATCTTCATGGAGGTTCCCAGATATGGTGGGAATCAACTTTCTCAGATGTTGTGGGCACCTGCTGTGTTGGTAAGTTCTCCATGCATTTCCACAGAGCTGGTTGGCATCAGTTTTCTTGGAAGAACCTCTTTGGACTTCCACAGATGTGGTGGGCCCCAGTTCTTCATGGACTTTCCACATGTGGGCATGAGGTCTTTTAGAAAGATCTCTGTGGGCTTTTCCAGATTGATGGGCACCATTTCTCTTGGAAATACCTTAATGCGCTTTCTCAGATTTGGTGGGCACCAGCTCTCTTGGAGACCTTCATGGATTTTTCTAGATTGATAGGCACCAACCCTTTTGGAAAAATCTTCATGGAGGTTCCCAGATATGGTGGGAATCAACTTTCTCAGATGTGGTGGGCACCTGCTGTGTTGGAAAGTTCTTCATGCATTTCCACAGATGTGGTTGGCATCAGTTTTTTTGGAAGAACCTCTATGGACTTCCACAGATGTGGTGGGCCCCAGGTCTCTTAGAAAGTTCTTCATGGACTTTCCCACATGTGGGTATGAGCTCTTTTAGAAAGATCTCTATGTTTTTTTCCCAGATTGATGGGCACCAGCTCTCTTGGAATTATCTTAATGGGCTTTCCCAGATTTGATGGGCACCTGCTCTCTTGGAGACCTTCATGGACTTTCCCAGTTTGATGGGCACCATTTCTCTTGGAAATACCTTAATGGGCTTTCCCAGATTTGGTGGGCACCAGCTCTCTTGGAAAAGACCTTCATGGACTTTCCCAGATTTGGTGGGCACCAGCTCTCTTGGGAAAGACCTTCATGGACTTTCCCAGATTGATGGGCACCAGCCCTCTCGGGAAGACCTTAATAGGCCTTCCCAAATTGGGTGGGAATCCACTGTCTTAGAAAGACTTTCATGGACTTTCTCAGATGTAGTGGGCATGGGTTATCTCAGAAATGGGGTGCACTTGATTCCCCACAGCTTATCTCATGTGACATGACCACTGGACTCTCTTTCCTCAACTTGTGTCTTGTCTTCTGAGGAGACATTGGAGGCTGACATCCTCATCCTACCCTTCCAGCAGCAATGGAAGCTATTTCACCCTCTGTTAACTCTCCTCCTTCCAGCTATGAGCTGGGAGCTAGTGAGCCTTAGAGATGAAATGAGAGGAGAACGTGTTGTAGTGGGAGGGATGGAGAGAAATGGAAAAGAAAGAACCCTTTAATGTTTTCTATAATGACATCTTAATGGCAAAACATGCTCGAGACTGGGTGGTTCAAGTGGCGTCAAATTGGATTCATTTGATATGGAAGATGCATCAGTTCCTCAGCCTGCGTGCCTTTGCCTGCATGCCTCAGCCTGCGTGCCTTTGCCTGTGTGCTGTTCTCTGCTTTGGGAGATTACTGTCCACTGAGGTAGTTTGGGTTAGGTCCCTTGTGTGCATTTTATTCCGGGTACTTTATGTTTTGCTTCAAGCAGAGAGAGAGAGAGAGAGCGTTCGAAGACATAACTGGGTCAATGCATACCAGTATAAAGAAATCCTTTTGGGATCTGTCTAACATTGTTGAATGACTCCAGTTTGATGCCAATGGAAGTGGCTCAATGCTGTGGAATCCTGGGAGTTGTAGTTTGGGGAGGTGCCACCACCTCTGGATGGGTTGAAGGCATTTCAAAAGTCCATCTCCCAGGACTCTATAGGAGGAAGCCATGGTGTTTCAAGTGGTGTCAAATTGGATTCATTTGACATTGAAGATGCATCAGTGCCTCAGCCTGCATGCCTTTGCCTGCATGCCTCAGCCTCTGTGCCTTTGCCTGTGTGCTGTTCCCTGCTTTGGGAGATTACTGTCCACTGAGGAAGTTTGGGTTAGTTCCCTTGTGTGCATGCAAGCCTTAGCCTGCATGCCTTTGCCTCTATGCTGTTCTCTGCTTTGGGAGATTGCTGTCCATTGCGGAAGTTTGGGTTAGTTCCCTTGTGTGCATGCATGCCTTAGCCTGCATGCCTTTGCCTGTGTGCTGTTCTTTACTTTGGGAGATTGCTGTTGTAGTGAAATTGCTACTCTATGTTAAAGTTTTGGTGTATAGCTCTATGTTTACATATGGCAGATAGGGAAGAATAGGCACAGACAGGGTAACAACAGCAGAGATAGGATTCATTTGCATATGTGAAGCTGATTGGTCATATGCAGATTAGTGTAGGCCCAGGATTTGAAAAGGTTGCTAGGCCAAAATGACAGTTGGGGAGTGCAGAGCTGAACATTCCAACGGGGCAGAGCCAAGGATCTGAAAGAGGCAGTTAAAGTGAGGGAATTTGAAAATGACAGTTAGGAATCTGTGTGTGAAGAGGAGAGTTGGTTTTTGAGTGCCTGATAGAAATAAGCAGTTATGAAGATGTGTTAAAGACTTCTGATATAGAGAAGCAGTTAGTTAAATAGAGCTCGAGTTTTAAGGAACATAAAGAAGGCTAGTGTTGCCTTAGTTCAGAATATAATTCAGGCAAGAGTGTGTAAAGCAAGTAACATGTCTGTGAATGTGAAACATTGATAGTTTATTCAGAAAAATTAACCAAGTAAATGATACTGACTGTAAACCTCAAGATTGCAACAAAACACAAATGTAACCACAAGCGTTGGAGCCAGAAGTTATAAATAAACTGTGTTACTTTGTTATATACAAGAGTGTTTCATTGCCTGTGATATAAAGTACAAAGTTTTAACAGCACACAGAAAGTCCCAGCCAATATAAAAGAAGAAACTGAATCAGTATAAGGCAGCAAAGAGGGTTTTAATAAGGAAATAGTCCCTCTCCCTCCCTCGCCTCACTGCCCACTGAGGAAATTTGGGTCAGTTCCCTTGTGTGCATGCAAGCCTTAGCCTGCACGCTTTTGCCTGTGTGCTGTTCTCTGCTTTGGGAGATTGCTGCCCACTGCGGAAGTTTGGGTTAGTTCCCTTGTGTGCATGAATGTCTTAGCCTGCACGCCTTTGCCTGTGTGCTGTTCTCTGCTTTGGGAGATTGCTGTCCACTGCGGAAGTTTGGGTTAGTTCCCTTGTGTGCTTTTTATTCCTGGCACTGTATGTTTTGCTTCAAGAAGAGAGTGAGAGGGAGAGAGAGAGTGAGACTGGAATTGCACATAATAAAAATATTGGGGTGTTTTTTGGGGTGGTGATGGAATGGATTAATAGCATTTCAGTGGGAAAATTTGCTTTGAGATAAGAATGTAAGATCACGGTCATGGAACAAGGTAACACTATAATTGTCCAGCTTTGGGTCCTTTGCTGCCCTTGTGGTCACCAGCACCGTCACAGCTGCTCTGGCTCTGAATCAAAGGAATTTTTCCTTCTGGATTCCCGGACGTTTCCTTCTTGGAAATGTGCTCCACAATGGGTGAACAACAACAACCAACGTGTCAGCCTTTGGAGACCGAGTCGTTGTGGTCGCTCACCCGTGGCCTCCTCTTTTTCTGACTCGTTGGAGCATAAATGTCAGAAGTCCTTGAGAACATCGGATCCTGGAGGCCCTGCTGTGCTTTGCTCCAAGGCTGGCGCTTTTGGCCGCCATCCATCCCACCAGGGAGCGGTCAGGAGATGCAAAGGTCTGGGGGTTCCCAATCCAACCACGTCAGAGCTGGCTCCGTGAAACAGCAGGCCCAGCGGATTCAGAGAACAAGGGCTGCGTCAGCGTTTGGAGGCTCGGCCCTTTGACTCAGACGTCCCCCATTCATGGTTTCAGGAAGGTTTTGTTGAGGATATAAATAGAGCCACTCATCTGATAACAGGAGAGAGCGGATTTCGCGAATGTGGGTTCTCTGTGTTTCCCGGAATCACACTCTTCCTTCCTAGCAGCCTTTTCAGAGTCCATGGTGGCATCTACCATGGTTGAATGAATTCAGTCTCAATGCCATGGGTCTATGGCAGGGGTCCTCTCCCTAAAAACTGTCAGGCTATGAAATGGTAATCAAGGTGGCTAATTGAAACATTCATACCTACCTCCAACAGACAAGAGTTCTTTCTCCCACCCTGGATCTTCCACAATTTTCCTAGTTAAAGGTTTTCCTCTGACATGAAGTCCAGTCGTGTCTGCCTCTGGGGTGTGGTGCTCATCTGCATTTCTAAGTCAAAGAGCCGGCGTTGTCCGTAGACACCTCCAAGGTCATGTGGCTGGCATGACTGCATGGAGCGCCAGGGCAGCCTCCCTTGGCTGGCTCACGCTGCCCATCAGGCCCTCCTCCTTCCCCGCTCACACACGGCTTCTTCGCCTTCCTGTCTCTGCGCTGGGAAATATGGCGTTTTAACCATGTGTGAATGTTACATTCCAGGACCATCCGCGATAAATGGAAATCCGCGAAGTAGATATGCTATATTTGTAATGCCTCAGCGCATGCGAGGTGTAGGACCACCCCCTCCTAGGAATGGCTCTGCCTACTCATCTCCCCCCCTCTTTCTCTCACTCACTCAATCCCTTCACCTTCTCTTTCCCCCCTCCCTTCCTCCCTCCTTTCCCCATCCCCTTGAATACCACATTTCCCGCTGGCTCCCCCTCCCCTCCTCCTTCCCCACTTGCATGTGGCTTCTTCGTCTTCCATTGGTTACGCTGGGTAACATGGTGTTGGAAATGATGGTTTTAACCACACGTGGGGTTCCTCACAGGAAAAGCATATACAGTAAAGTGTTCCCTCACTCCTTGTATATTTTAAATGCATTTTTCAAAAAAACCCGTGAAATAGCGAAGCCGCGAAAAGCGAATCGCGAGGTAGCGAGGGAACACTGCATTAGGCCTGGGTAACAACGGAAAAAATTGTTTCTAAAATCGATTCGTTTTTTGGGGTTTTTTGCGTTTCGTTATTTAAAATAATTACAAAATTTTCCTTTAAAAAAGTTCGATATTTACGAAATTTCGTAAATGGTAAAAAATTACAAAACAATAACGAAACAATAACGAATCGATTCGTTAATGGCGGCCGCGATCGCGCAATACGCTAAAAAAACTTCTGAAGCTTCCCTCTCCCTCTGTTGTTGACTGTTGGTGTGATAATTATATTTTTTTTCACTGAGAAAACAAACAGCAACCCTAAAACTTGCACCAGACATGCGGAAATAATAACGAATCAATAACGAATCAATAACGAATCAATCACGAAACAATTACGAAACGAATTGGAAAAATTCGTTTTGTTTTTTAGTTGCTCCTGAATGGTTCAATATCGCTTCGTTATAAAAAAATAACGAATTTTTAACGAATTACGAAATTACAAAACGGAACCGCCCAGCCCTAATACCTACCTCCAACAGACAAGAGTTCTTTCTCCCACCCTGGATCTTCCACAGTTTTCCTAATTAAAGGTTTTCCTCTGACATGAAGTCCAGTCGTGTCTGACTCTGGGGTGTGGTGCTCATCTGCATTTCTAAGTCAAAGAGCCGGCGTTGTCCGTAGACACCTCCAAGGTCATGTGGCCGGCATGACTGCATGGAGCACCAGGGCAGCCTCCCTTGGCTGGCTCACGCTGCCCATCAGGTCCATTGGACAGTGTGAGCCTGCCAAGGGAGGAGCAGGCCCGCGCAGCCTACTTGTGAGTAAAGCACCTCGCGAGGTACTTTACGTGCGAGTAGGCCACGCGGAGCAGCTACCCTTGGCTGGCTCACGCTGCCCATCCGGCCTGACGGATAGCGTGAGCCTGCCAAGGGAGAAGCAGCCCCGTGCGGCCTACTTGTGAGTAAAGCACCTTGCAAGGTACTTTACGCATGAGTAGGCCACACGGAGCAGCTGCCCTTGGCTGGCTCATGCTGTCCATCAGGTCTGACGGATAGTGTGAGCCTGCCAAGGGAGGAGCAGCCCCGCGCAGCCTACTAGCGAGTAAAGCACCTTGCAAGGTACTTTACGCGTGAGTAGGCCATGCGGAGCAGCTGCCCTTGGCTGGCTCACACTGCCCATCAGGCCTGATGGATAGCGTGAGCCAGCCAAGGGAGGGGCAATGTGTGGGGGGCGCTCCTCCTCTGTGGGCCGGATAAGTGCCCTTGGCGGGCCGGAAGTGGCCCGCGGGCCGTAGTTTGGGGACCCCTGGTCTATGGCGTGAGATCTTGGGAATTGTCATTTTTCAAGGGGTCAATGGGCACTGGCAAAGAAGTCTGAAGATCTTGTTAAACGACAACTCCCGAGCTACCCTACACCCTAACCCTAACCCAGGACCCCATAGCATTGAGCCATGGTGCTTAAAGTGGGGTCAGACTGCATTAACTTTAAAGAGGAGAGGGTCCCACAGTTACCACTCAATCCTTTTCTGCAGACATGATTCCAATTTTCTATGCTGCTTTAGAATTGTGTTCAGAGTTTTTGCCCCCAAACCAATGCAAGTTGTTGAATACATTTTCTAAATACTATATACGGCATGTATAAGTGTATGTGTTTCCACACATACATACAGTGTTTCCTCACTTAGCGCGGTTATTGCGTTCCAGGACCACCCACAATAAGTGAAAATCTGTGAAGTAGGGACACTATATATGTACTGCCTCAGTGCGCGTTAGACATAGGTCCGCTCTCTCCTAGGAGTGGATATGTGTATGTATGTGTGTGTGTATTTACACTTGTACATACAGCGTTCCCTCACTGCATGTTTTTAGGGGGGGCCTTGCGTTTCGTTTTTTTTAATAATTCTGAAATTTTCCTTTAAAAAATTTCGAAATTTACGAAATTTCGTAAAATTACGAATCGATTCCTTAATGGCGGACGAGATTGCGCAATATGCTAAAAAAAACCTCCAAATGGGACAGGAGGAACTTCTGAAGCTTCCCTCTCCCTCTGTTGTTGACTGTTGGTGTGATAAAACAAACAACAACTATAAAACTTGCACCAGACATGCGAAAATAATTACGAAATAATTTTGAAATAATTACGAAATAATTACGAAATAATTTTGAAATAATTACAAAATAATTACGAAATAATTTTGAAAAAATTGTTTCGAATCTTTATTACTTCTCACACAATTCCTGCATGGCTCAATATTGGATCGTAAGCTAATTTAAATACGAATTAATAACGAATTACGAAATTAACGAACGAAACCGCCCAGCCCTAGTATACAGTACAGTGTTCCCTTGCTCCTTTTATATTTTAAATTCATTTTTTAAAAAACCCGCGAAAAGCGAATCCGCGAAGTAGCGAGGGAACACCGCATATATATGGCTACGGATACGGATACGTGGTCTTGCAGAACACATTGCATGACTTAAGTGTCCTTGTATATTTTAAATTCATTTTTTAAAAAACCGGCAAAAAGCGAATCCGCGAAGTAGCGAGGGAACACTGCAAATATATGGATACAGAAACGTCTACGGATATGGATAGGTGCTCATGCATGTGGCTTCTTCGTCTTCCTTTGGTTGCGCTGGGAAACATGGCGTTGGAAATGGTGGTTTTAACCACACGTGGGGGTCCTCACAGGAAACATGTATACAGTACAGTGCTCCCTTGCTCCTTGTATATTTAAAATTCATTTTTTTAAAAAACCGCGAAAAGCGAATCTGCAAAGTAGCGAGGGGACACTGCTTATATATACAGATATGGATACGTGCTCTTGCATGTGGCTTCTTCGTCTTCCTTTGGTTGCGCTGGGGAACATGGCGTTGGAAATGATGGTTTTAACCATGCGTGGGGGTCCTCACAGGGAACACGTATACAGTACAGTGTTCCCTCGCTACTTGTATATTTTAAATTCATTTTTTTAAAAACCCGCAAAAAGCGAATCCGCGAAGTAGCGAGGGAACACTGCATATATATGGCTACGGATACAGATACGTGGTCTTGCAGAACACATTGCATGACTTAAGTGTCCTTGTATATTTTAAATTCATTTTTTTAAAAACCTGCAAAACAGCGAATCCGCGAAGTAGCGAGGGAACGCTGCATATATATGGCTACGGATACGGATACGTGGTCTTGCAGAACACATTGCATGACTTAAGTGTCCTTGTATATTTTAAATTCATTTTTTTAAAAACCCGCGAAAAGCGAATCCGCAAAGTAGCGAGGGAACACTGCTTATATATGGATACGGATACGGATATGGATACGTGCTCTTGCATGTGGCTTCTTCGTCTTCCTTTGGTTGCACTGGGAAACATGGCATTGGAAATGATAGTTTTAACCATGCGTGGGGGTCCTCACAGGGAACACGTATACAGTACAGTGTTCCCTCGCTACTTGTATATTTTAAATTCATTTTTTGAAAAAACCCACGAAAAGCGAATCCACGAAGTAGCCAGGGAACACTGCATATATATGGATACGGATACGGATACGTGGTCTTGCAGAACACATTGCACGACTTAAGTGTCCTTGTATATTTTAAATTCATTTTTAAAAAAACCCGCGAAACAGCGAATCCGCGAAGTAGCGAGGGAACGCCGCATATATAGGGATACGGATATGGATACGTGGTCTTGCAGAACACATTGCACGACTTAAGTGTCCTTGTATGTTTTAAATTCATTTTTTTTAAAACCCGCGAAAAGCGAATCCGCGAAGTAGCGAGGCTACGGATACGGATACGTGGTCTTGCAGAACCCATTGCGAGACTTAAATGTACCAGTTCTGTGTTAGTTTTTGAGACCGTGCGAATGCCATATTCAACGAGGATCTTTGGTGGAGCAAATGTCTCCATCCTTCTGCCTCCGCTTCTGTTCGTTGCCGGCAGAATCAATTCCTCGGGAACACAAAATATCCTGTCCTTGTCTCCAAAGGATTTAGCGGCGCGTTGCCTAGACAACCAGCCCTCCCACACATTGCTATTTTATAGGGAAAGACATCCTGACAGCTCTCTCCTCTCTCTTGGCACACACAGACACACGTGTTGAACGAGAGTCCCTCTTCCTCAAGGAGGCTCTTCGTGCTCCCAATGCTAAGTTGTTGCCTGGAAATTGGGGAGCGGTACCGGGAAAGGGGGCTCATTCGTGGGGTCAAGGAGAGCGCCCTGGGAGGAAGAGTCATCACAGCTTTCCGTGTGGTTGTTTCTGCATCATCCACTGCTTCCACTTTCCAACTCCATCCCTCCTTCTCTTTTTTCACCTCCTTCCTCCTCCTCCCCTTCCTTGTCTTCCTCCTTCTCCCCCTCTTCTTCCTCTTCTCCTCCACCTTTCCCTTTTCCTTTTTCTTCAATGACTTCTCCTCCTCCTTTCCCACTTCCTTCTTCTTCCTCCTCTCCTTTTTTCCTCTTCTCTTCTTCCTTTACACCTTCACTTCCTCCTGTTTCTTCCTCTTCTACTTTACCAGTCTTCGTCTTCATCTCGTCTTCCTTCAACTTCTTTTTCTCCTTCCTCTTCCACCTCCGCTTTAACTCCATCTTCCCTTTCTTCTTCCTCCTCCTTCTACTTCTTTAGTCCCCCGCCAATCCCTTTCTTCCTCGTTCTCCTCCTCTTGTACTCCATCTTCCCTTTCTTTTTCCTCCTCCTTCTACTTCTTTAGTCCCTCGCCAATCCCTTTCTTCCTCGTTCTCCTCCTATTCTTCTTCCCTTTCTTCTTCCCCTCCCTCCCTTTCTTTCTCTTCCTTTCCTTCTCCTTTACTCCCTTAACTTCACTCACTTCCCTATTCCTTTGCCATCGCCTTCCCTTCCCTTTCCAGCTTCTCCTCCTTCTCCGTCTCCTTCTCCCTCCTCCTCCTACCTCCTCCCCTTATTCCCTTTCTTCCTCTTCCTCTCCTTCTCCTTTACTCCCTTAACATTACTCACAAATCCACATCTCATTCTCTCCCTTCTTTCCCCCCTGGTCCTTCGCCTTCTCCTCCCTTTCCAGCTCCTCCACCTTCTCCATCTCCTCTTCCTCTCCTCCTCTTCCTCTCTTCTTTTTCTCCTTCTCCTCTTCCTCTCCTCCTCCTCTTCTTCTCCTTCTCCATCTCCTCTTCCCCATCACCTCTTCCCCTTCTTCTCCTTCTCCTCTTCCCCTTCTCTTCCTCCTCCTCCCTCCCCATCATAGCCCTATGAGTAATTTTTGCACAAGTTGCCCTGTTTGTTTGGGTTGTACTTATTTGGCCCGCCTGTCTGTATTGGAAACTTGCAGAAGCAGAGTTGAATCTGTGGTGAGGATGGTGCAAAGGGATCCTGGAGGCAGGGGCGGCTCAAAGTAAGCATTTGCGGTATACTTGATTTTGCCCAGGGGCGCTCTTGAGGCACTCTTGGGGGAAAATAGACCTTGACATATGTGAGTTGTAGTTACTGGGATGTATAGTTCACCTACAATCAAAGAGAATTCTGAACTCCAACAATGATGGAATTGAACCAAATATGGCACACAGAACTCCCACGACGAACAGAAAATATATATCAGTGATTGGTTGGGGGGGGGGGGCGAGCGCCAAAATACTGTTTGCTTACCGTTGAAAATTACCTAGAGGCATCGTCCATATAGATCACCACTAGGGCTGGGCAACCACGGAAAAATTTGTTTCTAAACTCGATTCGTTTTTAGGGGGTTTTTGCGTTTCGATTTTTAAAAGAATTCCGAAATTTTTCTTTAAAAAAGTTCGATATTTACGAAATTTCGGAAATTACGAAACAATTACGAAACAATTACGGATCGATTCATTAATGGCGGACGCGATCGCGCAATACACTAAAAAACCCTCCAAATGGGACAGGGGGAACTTCTGAAGCTTCCTCTGTTGTTGACTGTTGGTGTGATAAAACAAACAACAACTATAAAACTTGCACCAGACATGCGGAAATAATAACGAAACGATTTCGAAACGATTTCGAAACGATTTCGAAACTATTTCGAAACAATTACTAAATGAATTGAAAAATTCGTTTCAATTTTTAGTTGCTCCTGAATGGTTCAATATCGCTTCGTTATCAAAAAAATAACGAATTAATAACGAATTACGAAATTAACGAACGAAACCGCCCAGCCCTAATCACCACACATGGGTCACGTTACACGCCGTATTCATGTCCAATGGAGACCCATATACAATGTCGAGCTGTGTGAAATGGCACCGCAGGCACAACCTTACAGTCCTGACCTTGATTTCAACATGGTCATTTCTCATTGACAGGAAGCATCCTCCCGCTTCCGTGTTGCAATGTGTGTGCATGACTGAGGCACCAACACGATCCGGGGAGAGTCGGCTCCTCTCCCCATTTTCCGTTGTCGTCCCTAAATTACATTTAAGATGTGTTTTTTTTACGAAACCCGATGCCTTTTGATCGCCCAGCGAGGGCAAAATCTCGCCTATAAAACCAACGGCGCAAAACACACAACGTTCATAAAACAAAGATCAGTCGTGGCGAGAGAAGGAATTCTCCTCAGCCAAATGTTTTCTGAAATTGCTTTCGCTCCCTTCCCAAGATGCATTTGCGGTGGACCTTTGTCTGACCAAGAAAAGAAATTACCCGCCGCACGCCTTCTCATTACGGCTTTATCGCTTTTAATTGCTTTCAATCCGGCCTAAGATTATATTTTGTCTGTAGTTTTATCTGGCTCGTTCGGTGGTAATTAATATGCTTTGTGACCCGCTCCTGATTCTTGGGCCTAAATCCCGTTGTTACATGGGACCAAGATGGATCCGTCAGGAGCTTCCAACCGTCACTGTTCGGGAAGAAAGATGTATTGATAATATAATGGCAGGATGTGTATTGATAATATAATGGCAGTTAGTACTTACTTAGGTGATCCCTCGTTGTCCGGGTAGGATAGTCGTCCAAGATCGGTATCCTGGCAGTGGATACGTAGGTGACTGTGGACCCCTGTTCTTGACCCGCATCTTCTCCCACAGTGAGGGCATCAGTTTCCAGGTGGAAGGTGGTCCCAGTTAAGTTTGACTAGGTCTAATGGGTTGGAGCTCCAAGAAGGTAGATTTTGATGGAACGAACTTCTTGATGGTAAGAGTCTGGACAATGGACACAAGCTGTGGGTTCGTCTTTGTTCTCTTCTCCTCCAAGTGATAGGACCAGGTCTAACAGGTTGAAGTTCCAAGAAGGTAGATTTTGATGGAACATTGGAATGAACTTCTTGATGGTAAGAGTCTGGACAACGGACACAAGTTGTGGGTTCGTCTTTCTCTTCTCCTCCAAATGATAGGACCAGGTCTAACGGTTTGAAGTTCCAAGAAGATAGATTTAGATGGAATGGACTTATTGATGGTAAGAGGAATGCTTTCACTGGGAATGGACTCCATGTCCCATGATGCTCCTTCCAACTCTATGATTCTATGATGGTTTTATGGAGCATAGGAATGTTTCAGCAATGGAACCAATGACTCAAAGAGGTGGTGCCATTTCCTTCTCTATAGGTCTTCTTAGAAGGTTTGAAGAGCTTCCACCTAGGAATGCTTTCACTGGGGTTGGACTTCAAGTCCCATGATGGTCCTTCGAACTTCATGATTCTATGATGGTCTTATGGAGCATAAGGGTGTTTCAGCAATGGAACCAATGAACCAAAGAGGTGGTGACACTTCCTTCTCTATAGGTCTTCTTAGAAGGTTTGAAGAGCTTCCACCTAGGAATGCTTTCACTGGGGATCTAGCACTGAGTTGAGGTTGGACTCCATGTCCCATGATACCACTTCCAACTTTATGATTTGGTGATGGTATTATGGAGCATAAGAGTGTTTCAACAATGGAACCAATGACCCATAAAGGTGGTGCCATTTCCTTCTCTATAGGTCTTCTTAGAATATTTGAAGAGCTTACACCTAGGAATGCTTTCAATGTGGACTCCATGTCCTATGATGCTCCTTCCAACATGATTCTGTGATGGTCTCATGGAGCATAAGAATGTTTTAACAATGGAACCAATGACCCAAAGAGGTGGTGCCATTTCCTTCTCTATAGGTCTTCTTAGAAGGTTTGAAGAGTTTCCACCTAGGAATGCTTTCACTGGGATTGGACTTCAAGTCCCATGATGCCCCTTCAAACTTTATGATTCTGTGATGATCTTATGGAGCATAGGAATGTTTCAGCAATGGAACCAATGACCCAAAGAGGTGGTGTCACTTCCTTCTCTTTGAGGTCTTCTTAGAAGGTTTGAAGAGCTTCCACCTAGGAATGCTTTCACTGGGGATCTTGCATTGAGTTGGGGTTGGTCTCCATCACCTATGAGTCCTCTTAGAAGGTTTGAAGAGCTTCCACCTAGGAATGCTTTCTGGGGATCTTGCATTGAGTTGGGGTTGGACTCCATGTCCCATGATGCCCTTTCCAACTTTATGATTCTGTGATGGTCTTATGGAGCATAGGAGTGTTTCAGCAATGGAACCAATGACCTAAGGAGATGGTGTCTTGCCTTGAGTTAGGGTTGAACTCCATCACCTATGAGGTCTTCTTAGAAGGTTTGAAGAGCTTCCACCTAGGAATGCTTTCACTGGTGATCTTGCATTGAGTTGGGGTTGGACTCCATGTCCCATGATGCCCTTTCCAACTTTATGATTCTGTGATGGTCTTATGGAGCATAGGAGTGTTTCAGCAATGGAACCAATGACCCAAGGAGGTGGTGTCTTGCCTTGAGTTAGGGTTGGACTCCATCACCTATGAGTCCTCTTAGAAGGTTTGAAGAGCTTCCACCTAGGAATGCTTTCTGGGGATCTTGCATTGAGTTGGGGTTGGACTCCATGTCCCATGATGCCCTTTCCAACTTTATGATTCTGTGATGGTCTTATGGAGCATAGGAGTGTTTCAGCAATGGAACCAATGACCCAAGGAGGTGGTGTCTTGCCTTGAGTTAGGGTTGGACTCCATCACCTATGAGTCCTCTTAGAAGGTTTGAAGAGCTTCCACCTAGGAATGCTTTCTGGGGATCTTGCATTGAGTTGGGGTTGGACTCCATGTCCCATGATGCCCTTTCCAACTTTATGATTCTGTGATGGTCTTATGGAGCATAGGAGTGTTTCAGCAATGGAACCAATGACCCAAGGAGGTGGTGTCTTGCCTTGAGTTAGGGTTGGACTCCATCACCTATGAGGTCTTCTTAGAAGGTTTGAAGAGCTTCCACCTATGGGTTGGAACCAGACCCAAGGAGGTGGTGTCTTGCCTTGAGTTAGGGTTGGACTCCATCACCTATGAGTCTTCTTAGAAGGTTTGAAGAGCTTCCACCTAGGAATGCTTTCGCTGGGGTTGGATTCCATGTCTCATGATGCTCCTTCCAACTCTATGATTCTGTGATGATCTTATGGAGCATAGGAATGTTTCAGCAATGGAACCAATGACCCAAAGAGGTGGTGTCACTTCCTTCTCTATGAGGTCTTCTTAGAAGGTTTGAAGAGCTAACACCTATGGGTTGGAAGCAATGACCCAAGGAGGTGGTGTCTTGCCTTGAGTTAGGGTTGGACTCCATCACCTATGAGTCCTCTTAGAAGGTTTGAAGAGCTTCCACCTAGGAATGCTTTCACTGGGGATCTTGCATTGAGTTGGGGTTGGACTCCATGTCCCATGATGCCCTTTCCAACTTTATGATTCTGTGATGGTCTTATGGAGCATAGGAGTGTTTCAGCAATGGAACCAATGACCTAAGGAGATGGTATCTTGCCTTGAGTTAGGGTTGAACTCCATCACCTATGAGGTCTTCTTAGAAGGTTTGAAGAGCTTCCACCTAGGAATGCTTTCACTGGTGATCTTGCATTGAGTTGGGGTTGGACTCCATGTCCCATGATGCCCTTTCCAACTTTATGATTCTGTGATGGTCTTATGGAGCATAGGAGTGTTTCAGCAATGGAACCAATGACCCAAGGAGGTGGTGTCTTGCCTTGAGTTAGGGTTGGACTCCATCACCTATGAGGTCTTCTTAGAAGGTTTGAAGAGCTTCCACCTATGGGTTGGAACCAGACCCAAGGAGGTGGTGTCTTGCCTTGAGTTAGGGTTGGACTCCATCACCTATGAGTCCTCTTAGAAGGTTTGAAGAGCTTCCACCTAGGAATGCTTTCTGGGGATCTTGCATTGAGTTGGGGTTGGACTCCATGTCCCATGATGCCCTTTCCAACTTTATGATTCTGTGATGGTCTTATGGAGCATAGGAGTGTTTCAGCAATGGAACCAATGACCTAAGGAGATGGTATCTTGCCTTGAGTTAGGGTTGAACTCCATCACCTATGAGGTCTTCTTAGAAGGTTTGAAGAGCTTCCACCTAGGAATGCTTTCACTGGTGATCTTGCATTGAGTTGGGGTTGGACTCCATGTCCCATGATGCCCTTTCCAACTTTATGATTCTGTGATGGTCTTATGGAGCATAGGAGTGTTTCAGCAATGGAACCAATGACCCAAGGAGGTGGTGTCTTGCCTTGAGTTAGGGTTGGACTCCATCACCTATGAGGTCTTCTTAGAAGGTTTGAAGAGCTTCCACCTAGGAATGCTTTCACTGGTGATCTTGCATTGAGTTGGGGTTGGACTCCATGTCCCATGATGCCCTTTCCAACTTTATGATTCTGTGATGGTCTTATGGAGCATTGGAGTGTTTCAGCAATGGAACCAATGACCCAAGGAGGTGGTGTCTTGCCTTGAGTTAGGGTTGGACTTCATCACCTATGAGGTCTTCTTAGAAGGTTTGAAGAGCTTCCACCTATGGGTTGGAACCAGACCCAAGGAGGTGGTGTCTTGCCTTGAGTTAGGGTTGGACTCCATCACCTATGAGTCTTCTTAGAAGGTTTGAAGAGCTTCCACCTAGGAATGCTTTCGCTGGGGTTGGACTCCATGTCTCATGATGCTCCTTCCAACTCTATGATTCTGTGATGATCTTATGGAGCATAGGAATGTTTCAGCAATGGAACCAATGACCCAAAGAGGTGGTGTCACTTCCTTCTCTATGAGGTCTTCTTAGAAGGTTTGAAGAGCTAACACCTATGGGTTGGAAGCAATGACCCAAGGAGGTGGTGTCTTGCCTTGAGTTAGGGTTGGACTCCATCACCTATGAGTCCTCTTAGAAGGTTTGAAGAGCTTCCACCTAGGAATGCTTTCACTGGTGATCTTGCATTGAGTTGGGGTTGGACTCCATGTCCCATGATGCCCTTTCCAACTTTATGATTCTGTGATGGTCTTATGGAGCATAGGAGTGTTTCAGCAATGGAACCAATGACCTAAGGAGATGGTATCTTGCCTTGAGTTAGGGTTGAACTCCATCACCTATGAGGTCTTCTTAGAAGGTTTGAAGAGCTTCCACCTAGGAATGCTTTCACTGATGATCTTGCATTGAGTTGGGGTTGGACTCCATGTCCCATGATGCCCTTTCCAACTTTATGATTCTGTGATGGTCTTATGGAGCATAGGAGTGTTTCAGCAATGGAACCAATGACCCAAGGAGGTGGTGTCTTGCCTTGAGTTAGGGTTGGACTCCATCACCTATGAGTCCTCTTAGAAGGTTTGAAGAGCTTCCACCTAGGAATGCTTTCACTGGGGATCTTGCATTGAGTTGGGGTTGGACTCCATGTCCCATGATGCCCTTTCCAACTTTATGATTCTGTGATGGTCTTATGGAGCATAGGAGTGTTTCAGCAATGGAACCAATGACCTAAGGAGATGGTATCTTGCCTTGAGTTAGGGTTGGACTCCATCACCTATGAGTCCTCTTCTGACTCTTCCAAGAGGCCTCATGGACCATAGAGTCCATCCTAAAACCAGTTTCTTTCTGCTAGCTCTTCTCCTCTGTCATGTCTCATGAATCATGGATTACCTCTCTGAAGAAATAAGGCAGATCCTGCTGACCTCTCATTTCTTGGACCACGGGACTGAGCTTGACCCTATTTCCATAAAAAGGATTCTGTTGTCACCCTGCCAGGACCCCGCAAGGTCTTTGAGTGGCTCTTAATGGCCTTTGTGACCCAGCTCGGAATGGTTGTGCGTCATGCCAAGTCAGCAAGCTGTGACACAAAGTCATTCTCTCCCTTCCCCGGCTTTTATCATATTTTAATAATATATATATATATATATCTCCATATCGTATTAGATGTGCCGGTAGTGGAGTTCCAAGGGATGACCTCAAGATGACAATGGAATGCAGTGAGTCAAGCAGGTTGTGACTGAGAAGGACAAGGGAGATTTTGGGGTGTCTGTTCAAAGTGAGAATTAAGTACAGTGTTCCCTCACTTATTGCGGGTGTTACGTTCCAGGACCACCCGCGAAAAGTGAAAATCCGCCAAGTAGGGACACTATACATGTATATCGTAGGGCTGGGCGGTTTCATTTCGTTAATTCGTAATTCGTTAAAAATTCGTTATTTTTTTTTGTTTACGAAGCGATAACGAACCATTCTGGAGCAACTTAAAAACGAAACGAATTTTTCAATTCGTTTCGTAAATGCTTCGTATTTCGTTATGTATTCGTTTCGTTATTGGTTTGAGGTCGTTTCGTTATTATTTCCGCATGTCTGGGGCAAGTTTTATAGTTGTTTTTTGTTTAATTAGTGAAAAAAAATATAATATCACACCAACAGTCAACAACAGAGGGAGAGGGAAGCTTCAGAAGTTTTTTTAGCGTATTGCGCGATCGCGGCCGCCATTAACGAATCGATTCGTTATTGTTTCGTTATTGTTTTGTAATTTTTTTACCATTTACGAAATTTTGTAAATATCGAACTTTTTTAAAGGAAAATTTCGGAATTCTTTTAAATATCGAAACGCAAAAAACCCCAAAAAACAAATCGATTTTAGAAACAAATTTTTCCGTTGTTACCCAGGCCTAGTATATCGCCCTCCGAGGTTGAGGCAGAAGCGAGGAGAGGAGAGATTTAAAGGCACTGTGCACCTTTTTTTTGCTAGCAATCTCCACTTCGCTACTGAGAGGTAAAAACCCGTGAAACAGCGAGTCCGCGAGAAACGAACTGCGAAGTAGCGAGGGAACACTGTAGTTCCTTCCGTTTTCATAGTGGTGTGGTTATTAGAGGCGCTCATATTGCAAAAGCAGGAGAGTGAATTAAAGGCCATTGAGATGACGGCAGGTCTTTCTTCTTCTTTTCCAGAAGGATAGCTTGGTCTCACCATGTCTGGCTCACAGCTTAGAGAAGGTCCTTTGGGGACTACCAGTGCTGAATTCCCCAGACAACTTGGAAAAGATCATTTGAGACTTATCAATCCCCCCATTAGGAAAAGTTCCTCTGGGAGTAAAGGTTCCAGATCCCACTCCAAACATGTAATAGGCCAGAGTCCTCACTTATGAGGTGACCAGGGGAGCATTTGCACAGCTCAGGCTCGTGCGCCAGCTGCGCCCGTACCTCGGGAAGTCTGACTTGGCCATGGTAGTACACGCTGCCTTGACTACTGCAACGCTCTCTACATGGGGCTGCCCTTGAAGATGGCACGGAAGCTCCAGCTAGTCCAGCGCGCGGCAGCCATGTTACTAACAGGAGCGGGACGCAGGGAGCATACAACGCCCTTGTTGTACCAGCTCCACTGGCTGCCGATTTGCTACTGGGCCCAATTCAAGGTGCTGGTGTTGGCCTACAAAGCCCTAAACGGTTCCGGCCCAAAATACCTGTCTGACCGCATCTCGGCCTATGAGCCCACGAGGACTTTGAGATCGTCCGGGGAGGCCCTTCTCTCGATCCCGCCTGCCTCACAGGCACGCCTGGCGGGGACGAGGGATAGGGCCTTCTCGGTGGTGGCCCCCCGGCTGTGGAACACCCTCCCTGTGGACATCAGACTGGCACCCTCCCTTATGTCATTCCGCAAGAGACTAAAGACGTGGTTGTTTGAGAAGGCGTTTGAGTAAGTGCTGCAATAACAGGCAATGATGATTGGAACGGAACATGGATAACGAGATTTGGATTGTGATTCAACAATGAGACGTTGCGAATGATTTAGTGTAATTGTATTATTGATAGTGATGTTGTTTAATGTTGTTGGGATATTGCTTATGTTGTAAATTGTACCTGTTTTTACATGTTGTACACCGCCGTGAGTCGCCCTAGGGCTGAGAACGGCGGTCTACAAGTGCAGTAAATAAATAAATAAATAAATAAATTATACCTTTGTAAGAAGAGATACGTCTTAGAGAATTAGAATGGGACAGTTCCAAAGTGTCCATATCCAGAACTTCTGTTACATTAAGGGCAAAGTACAATGGTAGCAAAGGGATGGGAATCAAACGAGTACATATGAACATCATTTATTATGTGGTAATTAGGCTTGGGTGATCCAGTTCGTTAATTTCGTTATTCGTTATTGATTCGTATTTAAATTAGCTTACGATCCAATATCGAGCCATGCAGGAATAGTGTGAAGAGTAATTAAGAATCGAAACAATTCTTTCCAATTTTCGTAATTATTTCGTAATTATTTCTGTTGTGAGTCTTCTGTTTATGTTCCTGTTTGAAAACACCCTTTGAACTATTTGCACTGATTATTAAGTGCCTCATTAAGTTTGTTTTGCATTAAAGACTATTATTTTGCACCTCAATTGCTGTTTAAGACAATCTGTGTTCTGTGGGTCGTGACAATTTCGTAATTATTTCGTAATTATTTTCGTGGGTCTGGTGCATTGTATTGTATATTATATTATATTATAATTGTATATTATGACATAATATAATATACATAATATATTATAATATGATATATAATAATAATATAATATACAATAATATAATATAATAATATTATAATAATAACTCGGTCCAGTGAGTAGCGAGCGAGAGAGGATGGGTGGGTGAGCGAGGGAGTGCTGCAAAGGCAGAAGCAGCAGTAGAATATACAATAATATAATATAATAATATTATAATATAATATACAACAATATAATAATATAATATAATATAATATAATATAATATAATATAATATAATAATATAATATAATATAATAATATAATATAATATAATATAATATAATATAATATAATATAATATAATATAATATAATATAAAATATAATATAATATAATATAATATAATATAATATAATATAGTTGTTGTTTGTTTTATCACACCAACAGTCAACAACAGAGGGAGAGGGAAGCTTCAGAAGTTCCCCTGTCCCATTTTGAGGTTTTTTTTAGCATATTGCGCAATTGTGTCTGCCATTAACGAATCGATTCGTAATTCACAAAATTTCGGAAATTTTGAAATTTTGAAATCTTAAATTTCGGAAGTCCTCAGAATTTCAAAACGCTAGCGCACCGAAGAAACGAAACGAGTTTAGAACCAATTTTTTTCTTGATCGCCCAAGCCTAGTAGTAATACAGTGTTCCCTCACTTATCGCGGGTGTTACGTTCCAGGACCACCCGCGAAAAGTGAAAATCTGCAAAGTAGGGATGCAGGAGCCTGGAAAAGGCAGCCATTGCCATCTTTCTTCCTCACTCATTCACCCATCCCCTTGCTTGCTACTCACCTGGCTGAGTCCTGGTTATGTTGCTGGGATGCGGTCCGGTGAGTGAGGAAGTGAGGGAGGGTGGGTAGTGAGCGAGCCAGGGCAGCAAGAGCAGCGGCGGCGACAGAAGCAGGAGCCTGGCCACCTCTTCCAGGCTCCTGCTTCTGCTGCTGCTTCCACTTTTGTGGCGTTCCCTCCCTCGCTACTCACCAGGCTGGGTCCCATTGGCAGAATCAGGACTTGGCTCAGTGAGTAGCAAGCGAGCGAGGGAGGATGGGTGGGAGAGCGAGGGAGGACTGCAAAGGTGGAAGCAGAAGCAGGAGCTTGGTAGAAGCAGCCAGGCTCCTGTTTCTGCCGCTGCTTCCACCTTTATGGCCCTCCTTTGCTCGCTCACCCGACCACCTTCACTTGCTCACTACTCACCGGGCCACGTCCCGGTGGCAGAACCAGGACTCTGCCTGGTGAGTAGCGAGCAAAGGAGGATGAGTGGGTGAGTGAGGGAGGGCTGCAAAGGCAGAAGCAGCAGTAGAAGCAGGAGCTTGGAAGAGGCAGCCAGGCTCCTGCTTCTGCCACTGCTTCCGCCTTTATGGGCCTCCCTTGCTCGCTCACCCGACCTCCCTCATTCGCTACTCACTGGGCCACGTTCTGGTGGCAGAACCAGGACTCAGCCCGGTGAGTAGCGAGTGAGGGATGTCGGGCGAGCGAGGGAGGTCTGGTGAGCAAAGGAGGGCTGCAAAGGCAGAAGCAGCAGTAGAAGCAGGAGCTTGGAGAAGGCATCCAGGCTCCTGCTTTTACTACTGCTTCCGCCTTTATGGCCCTCCTTTGCTCGCTCACCCGACCACCTTCATTCTCTCACTACTCACCGGGCCACGTCCCAGTGGCAGAACCAGGACTCTGCCTGGTGAGTAGCGAGCAAAGGAGGATGAGTGGGTGAGTGAGGGAGGGCTGCAAAGGCAGAAGCAGCAGTAGAAGCAGGAGCTTGGAAGAGGCAGCCAGGCTCCTGCTTCTGCCACTGCTTCCACCTTTATGGCCCTCCCTTGCTCGCTCACCTGACCTCCCTCGCTTGTTCGCTGTCCCAGTGGCAGAACCAGGACTCGGTCCGGTGAGTAGCGAGCGATGGAGGATGTGTGGGTGAGCAAGGGAGGGCTGCAAAGGCAGAAGCAGCAGTAGAAGCAGGAGCTTGGAAGAGGCATCCAGGCTCCTGCTTCGGCCACTACTTCCGCCTTTATGGCCCTCCCTTGGTCGCTCACCCGACCTCCTTTGCTCGCTCGCTACTCACCGGGTCACGTTCCGGTGGCAGAACCAGGACTCGGCCCTGTGAGTAGCCCACGGTCATATTCGTGTCACGAACTTCAGCCACTCCACCGCCAACGCGGATTATGGCCCTCACTATGGCCCTCACCCTCCCTTTGTCGCATATTCATCGGATTGATGATCACAGCAAACACTTAACACACAACTGTCCGCCCTAGTCACGAAGCCGACCATTATGCACCTCTCTTTGCTATCGTGTCAGCGACGTCGCTTTACTTTGCAACTACTCACGCCACCCCCCACGCTTCGCGTAGCTCGCTGTTCTCTAGTTCCGCATACTCACTACGCACTACGCAAGAATATCCTTACTTCAAGTACTACTCACGTTGCTACACGGGATTCAACGGTCCCGGTGGCAGTAACCAGGACTTCGGTTTATTATTTTTCCCTCCCTCGCTACTCACCAGGCTGGGTCCCATTGGCAGAATCAGGACTTGGCTCAGTGAGTAGCAAGCGAGCGAGGGAGGATGGGTGGGAGAGCGAGGGAGGACTGCAAAGGTGGAAGCAGAAGCAGGAGCTTGGAAGAGGCAGCCAGGCTCCTGCTTCTGCCGCTGCTTCCGCCTTTATGGCCCTCCCTTGCTCGCTCACCCGACCTTCCTCGCTCGCTACTCACCAGGCCATGGTCCGGTGGCAGAACCAAGACTCAGTCCGGTGAGTAGCGAGCAAGGGAGGATGGGTGGGTGAGCAAGGGAGGGCTGCAAAGGCAGAAGCAGCAGTAGAAGCAAAAGGTTGGAAGAGGCAGCCAGGCTCCTGCTTCTGCCACTGCTTCCACCTTTACGGCCCTCCCTTGCTCGTTCACCCGACCTCCCTATCTTGTTCGCTACTCACCGGGCCATGTCCACGGTAGCAGAACCAGGACTCGGTCCGGTGAGTAGCGAGCGAGGGGGTGGGTGAGCGAGTGAGCGGGAAGGATGGCAATGGCGGTAGCAGCTGAAGAAGCAGGAGTCTGGCTGCCCGTGGCAGAACCAGGACTCAGCCCAGTGAGTAGCAAGGAAGGAAAACCGCGAAACAGCAAGTCCGCAAAAAGCGAACCACGAAGTAGAGAGGGAACACTGCAATGGGCAAAGGAAATAGAAACAAGAAGAGCTGGAACTGGAGAATATATATATATATATATATATATATATATATATATCTCCCCCTCCCCCAAAATTATCAATTCTTGCATGCACCAATGAAGCAAGTGATTTCATAACATTCATTTAGAGCAGTGGTTCTCAACCTTCCTAATGCCGTGACCCCTAAATATAGTTCCTCATGTTGTGGTGACCCCCAACCATGGATGGGGCCTCCTGCTCACCTCTCGTGTCCCCCGAAGCCGGGGGGTGCAGGAGGCGAGCGGCAAAGGCCCCCTCCAAGTCTGCAGCCATGGATGGGGCCTCCCGCTCGCCTCTCGCGTCCCCCGAAGCCGGAGGGCGCAGGAGGCGAGTGGGGAAGGCCCCCTCCATGGCTGCAGCCATGGAGGGGGGCTCCCGCTTGCCTCTCGCGTCCCCTGAAGCTGGGGGGCACAGGAGGCGAGCGAGGAAGGCCCCCTCCAAGTCTGCAGCCATGGATGGGACCTCCCGCTCGCCTCTCGCGTCCCCCAAAGGGGGCGCAGGAGGCGAGCGGGGAAGGCCCCCTCCATGGCTGCAGCCATGGAGGGGGCCTCCCAGTCGCCTCTCGCGTCCTCCGAAGCCGGAGGGCGCAGAAGGCGAGCGGGGAAGGCCTCATCCATGGCTGCAGCCATGGAGGGGGCCTCCCAGTCGCCCCTCGCGTCCTCCGAAGCCGGTGGGCGCAGGAGGCGAGCGGGGAAGGCCTCATCCATGGCTGCAGCCATGGAGGGGGCCTCCCAGTCGCCTCTCGCGTCCTCCGAAGCCGGGGGCGCAGGAGGCGAGTGGGGAAGGCCCCCTCCAAGTCTGCAGCCATGGATGGGACCTCCCGCTTGCCTCTCACGTCCCCCGAAGCCGGAGGGCGCAGGAGGCGAGCAGGGAAGGCCCACTCCAAGTCTGCAGCCATGGATGGGGCCTCCCGCTCGCCTCTCGCGTCCCCCGAAGCTGGAGGGCGCAGTAGGCGAGCGGGGAAGGTCCCCTCCATGGCCGCGGCTGTTTGGCTCACATAGGAGCCGGCAGCCATTTTGGGGGGGCGGGACCAACCGAGGCGGCTTCGCGACCCCCGGAAAATGTCCCAGCGGCCCCCTTGGGGGTCGCGACCCCCAGGTTGAGAACCGCTGATTTACAGTATCCAGATATTCCTATACTACCTCTTTACTAGGGCTGGGCGGTTTCGTTTCGTTAATTCGTAATTCGTTAATAATTCGTTAATTTTTTCAATTACAAAATGATAACGAACCATTCTGGAGCAATTATTTAAAAAAACGAATTTTCAAAAACGTTTTGTAAATGCTTCGTATTTCGATATTGTATTCGTTTCGTTATTGTTTTGAGGTCGTTTCGTTATTATTTCCGCATGTCTGGGCCAGTTTTATGGTTTAATTAGTGAAAAAAAATTATAATATCACACCAACAGTCAACAACAGAGGGAGAGGGAAGCTTCAGAAGGTTTTTGGAGGTTTTTTAGCATATTTCGCGGTTGCGTCCGCCATTAACGAATCGATTCGTTATTGTTTCGGAAATCGATTCGTTATTTTTTACCATTTACGAAATTTCGTAAATATCGAACTTTTTAAAAGGAAAATTTTGTAATTATTTTAAATATCGAAACAAAAAAAACACCCAAATACAAATCGATTTTAGAAACAAATTTTTCCGTTGTTACCCAGGCCTACCCTTTACCTCTTCTGTGCTGCATTTCCTTTTGTTGTTGTTTTTCCAACACATTCATTTATTTCTTTGCGATGATTTAAATACTTCTTAGATCCCAATATGTGAAAAAGCATCAAAACATACAAAGAGATACGATCCACAGAATGTCTGCAAATCATCTTGGGGTTCAAGGAAGTGATGTTGGGTTGGATAGAAGAGGGAAAGGGTGCTCAGATTAGTCTTCCTTAAAATACGTTTGCTTCTGTCTAATGTGTTTGTGTGTCTATCCACAGGTCAGGTTATCCTGTACGAAGCCATGCTTGGATTTTAATAGCCATGTTCCGACTTGCCATGGATTTCACCTCTTGTGATTCTTTGGGCCAAGGCCATAGACCGCCCTTGTTGCAAAGACCCACGCCCCACTATGGATTGCCTCACGGCCCGTTGTGGAGTCTTAGACCTGGACAACAAGCGAGGAACTATCTCTTACCCTCTCTAGAAAAATCTAGCGGGCAACCGTCCAAAACATATCATTCCAAAAGGCTACACAAAGCCGCGGACCTACTCTGGAAAAGCGGGCGGCCCGAACGCTTGCCCTTGGTCAAATGGGGACCTTTCCTGCTGGCGTCCGGGAGAACAGATTCCTTGAAACGGAGGCGGAGGTATCTCCGGGCCATTGGCAAGCCCACCATGGAGCCGGAGGTGATTGTCTGGGGATCTACCAGTCCGTTGGATCCCCTCGAAAGCAGCACCTTCCCAGGGATTTATGGGAGCACCACCGTCTCGGTTTTGCAACGCACCACCAGGACCACCACCACCGCGACCACATCCACCACCACGTTCACCACCACCACTGCTTCCACCACAGTCCAGCCCAAAGGGCCTGGCCCTGGATTTGGCACCCCCAGGAACAACCCGGGTGGGCTTAGCACAATGAGACCGCCATCCACTTCTGACGGCAACCGGAAAGAGGTCGACGCTTCACCGCCTAAGATGCCAGGAGACAATTCAGGTACATTGAGATGGGTATTCGATGGGGGCTTCCTTGAAGGTGTGACATGCCTGTTTCTAGCTATGTCAGTCCTGGGAGAGAAAAAATATAGGCCATTCTTGCATGCACAGTTGTAGCGAGGGAGACTATTTCTTTATTTAAGAAAAACCTCTTAACTCTTATAATGATTCAGTTTCTTCTTTTATATTAGCTGGGACTTTCTGTGTGCTTTTAACCTTTATACAGGCAATGAGACACTCTTCCGTATAACAAAGTAACACAGTTTATTTATAACTTCTGGCTCCAACGCTTGTGGTTACATTTGTGTTTTGTTGCAATCTTGGGGCTTACAGTCAGTATAATATACTTGGTTTACTTTTCTGAAATAGACTTTCAATGTTTCACGTTCACAAACATGTTACTTGCTTTACACACTCTTGACTGAAGTTATTTTCTGACTAAAGCACCACTGGCTTTCTTTTTATTCCTAAAACTTGAGCTCTATTTAACTAACTGCTTCTATATATCAGAAGTCTTTAACACATCTTCATAACTGCTTATTTCTAACAGGAGTTCCTAACTCTTTTCTCTCACAGAAGTTCCTAACCGTCTCTCACAAACAGGAATCCCTAACTCTCTTCACAAACAGCAATTCCTAACTCTCTCTTTTGACTCTCTGCCTATTTTTAAACTTTGGCTCCGCCCCTTTGGAATGTTCAGCTCTGCTCTTCCCAACTGTCATTTTGGCCTAGCAACCTTTTCAAATTCTGGGCCTATGCTAATCTGCATATGACCAATCGGCTTCCATATGCAAATGAATCCTATCTCTGCTGTTACTACCCTGTCTGTGCCTATTCTTCCCTATCTGCCATATGTAAACATAGAGCTCTACACCAAAAATTTAACATAGAGTAGCAATTTCGCTACAACAGTATTCCCTCGCTACTTCGCGGTTTTCTTTTCGTGGACTCGCTGATTCGCGGTATTTCAATATATATAGTAATGTATGTATTTACACTGGAGCTGCGTCTCTCCTTGCCACGTGCATCGTGGGAGATGCCAGCCTGGGAAGCCGCCTCCTGAAGGCATCCCACTCATCCAACTCCTCCTCCTCGCCTGCTTCTTCCTCCTCCTCCTCTTCTTTACTCTCCCATGCAGATGGGAGCTCTTGCGGGTTCAAAGCAGGAGAAGGAGGGAAGCATGATGGACAGGTCTAGAGAGGTGAATGGCAGATGGGTCAAGAGGGAGGGAGGAAGGAGTGGGGACCCGTGTGATATCACAAGACCAACTCGGTGCAGGGAAAGAAAGGCGGGAGAGGCGTCAAGCTCCCTAAGGGTGTCAGGATATACTCAGTGCATGAATACACACCAAAAACAAAAGTAGGACTTGTGCAGCAGCCGCTTGAGATTTATTTATCGTGTCATCAGCAACCATACCATTGTATTACATTTCTAACAGAACAAAACAAACAAACAATAAAAAAACACAAATTTTGCAAGCTTGGTAGTTGGTTAAATGTCCTTTGACCAGTATCTGGCCACGGAGTGCCTCTGGTGTTGCCGCAAGAAGGTCCTCCATTGTGCATGTGGCAGGGCTCAGGGTGCATTGCAGCAGGTGGTCAGTGGTTTGCTCTTCTCCACACTCGCATGACGTGGATTCCACTTTGTGGCCCCATTTCTTGAGGCTGGCTCTGCATCTCGTGGTGCCAGAGCGCAGTCTGTTCAGCACCTTCCAAGTCGCCCAGTCTTCTGCGTGCCCAGAGGGGAGTCTCTCATCTGGTATCACCCACGGATTGAGGTGCTGGGTTTGAGCCTGTCAGTTTTGGACTCTCGCTTGCTGAGGTGTTCCATCGAGTGTCTCTGTAGATCTTAGAAAACTATTTCTTGATTTAAGTCATTGACGTGCTGGCTGATAAACAAACAAGGGATGGGCTGGAGATGTCACTGCCTTGGTCCTTACACTATTGGCTGCTACTTCCCGGCGGATGTCAGTCAGGAGGTGCAATACCGGCTAAGCAGTGTAATTTCTCCAGTGGTGTAGGGCGCAGACACCCCATGATAATATGGCATGTCTCATTAAGAGCCACATCCACTGTTTTAGTGTGGTGAGATGTGTTCCACACTGGGCATGCATACTCAGCAGCAAGGGCAGATGTCTTCACTGTGTCTGGTTGTGATCCCCATGTTGTACCAGTCAGCTTTCGTATGATATTGTTTCTAGCGCCCACTTTTTGCTTGATGTTCAGGCAGTGCTTCTTGTAGGTAAGAACACGGTCCAGAGTGACTCCCAGGTATTCGGGTGTGCTGCAATGCTCCAGGGGGAATCCTTCCCAGGTGATCCTCAGAGCTCGGGATGCTTCTCTGTTCTTGAGATGAAAGGCACATGTCTGTGTTTTAGATGGATTAGGGATCAGCTGGTTTTCCCTGTAATAGAGAGTAAGGGCACCTAGAGCTTCGGAGAGCTTCTGTTCTACCATCTCAAAGCTCCCTGCTTGAGCAGTAATGGCACGATCATCAGCATAGATGAAGCTCTCTGTCCCTTCTGGCAGGCAGTGGCTGGTCATTTGTGTAGATGTTGAACATGGATGGGGCAAACACACTTCCCTGAGGCAGGTCGTTAATCTGTTTCCGCCATCTGCTTCTCTGGCCCTGGAACTCAACAAAAAAGCTCCTGTTTTGTCGCAGGTTTCCTATGAGGCGGGTGAGGTGGTTGTCCTTGGTGATATTATACATTTTTCTCAGGAGGAAGTAGTGGTTCACAGTATCGTAACAGGTCTATGAAGACAGCTCCTGTGATCTGCTGCCTTTCAAAGCCATCTTCTATGTGCTGAGTCAGGTTCAGCACTTGGCCGCTTGAGATGCTACTTGCCGACGTGAGATTGTGTGTGTGTGTATATATATATATGGCATCCCTACTTTGCATATTTTCACTTTTCGCGGGTGGTCCTCATGGAGATTTCCCAGAATGGCAATAATCTTCCACTCATTTGTGGGGCCTGTACGACTCCCATCCTTTTGTGTATTTCTGTTTCTATTTCTACATTTATTGGTTAAAGCCATACCGATGTTGAGGGTGCAAAGAGGACGCACATGTTTTCTCAGAGAATGTCTTGGTATATCAAGTTATTAGGGCTGGGCAGTTTCGTTCGTTAATTTTGTAATTCGTTATTAATTTGTATTTAAATTAGCTTATGATCCGATATTGAGCCATGCAGGAGCAACTAAAAATCGAAACGAATTTTTCAATTCATTTCGTAATTGTTTCGTAATTGGTTCGAAATCGTTTCGAAATCGTTTCGAAATTGTTTCGTTATTATTTCCGTATGTCTGGTGCAAGTTTTATAGTTGTTGTTTGTTTTATCAGTGATAAAACAAATAAATTATCACACCAACAGTCCACAACAGAGGGAGAGGGAAGCTTCAGAAGTTCCCCCTGTCCCACTTGGAGGTTTTTTTAGCGTATTGCGCAATCGCATCCGCCATTAACGAATCAATTCGAAATTTACGAAATTTCGTAAATAACGAATTTTTTTAAAAGAAAAATTTGGAATTCTTTTAAAAAACGAAACGCAATGGACCCCCTAAAAACGAAACGAGTTTAGAAACAAATTTTTCCATTGTTACCCAGGCCTACAAGTTATCTTTCTGAAAGCAACGGAGAACCACATTTGGATTTTTTGCATTATGGGAATTTTTTTTCTACAAAAAATTGTATCCAATATCTATCTCTTGCAGTAATAATTTTAAGTAATTCCAGTTAACTTTATCACAAGCTTTTTCCGCATCTATAAATAGTAACGCCAGTTGTTTTTCATTGTGCTTTTTGTAATATTCAATTGTATCTAAAAGTAATGGAGAACCACATTCGGATTTTTTGCATTATGGGAAAAAAAATTTACATTTTTTTTATTTGCAAACAAATGGATTTGTGCCCAGAAAACTATTTTTTGCAGCAGACATTTTTCCACACTAAAATCTAGATCTTTTTTTTTTTTTGGTGCTCGTGAAATTTTCACACAAAAGTTTATAAATGTAAAAAAAGAATGAAACTCTATCCCAACAGATGAAAAGTTGTCATATTCTTTGAATCTTGAGGATAAAAACAAGGGAAGGTTTGGTGTCTGTATCCGTCTAACGTTTTCTGCCCTACATGCATAGTTTGTACTTTCTGCATTGAAATCTAGATTTTTTTTGGTACTCATATGAAATTTTTACCCAAAATATATAAATGTAAAAGAATATATGATAAATTTGGTCCTGATCCATCATTGGTTTGGGTCGCAGTGGTCTCAGGAAGTGAGTGAAGGTACTGCATCTCCCATCATCCATTGTCCATCCTTTCCCAAACTGCACCAGGATGTAAAGTGGGTCATGGGGGGTCTGTGTGGCAAGTTTGGTTCAGGTCTGTGATTTGTTGGGGCCACAGTGTTATGTGGGAAGTGAATCAGATTAAGGTACTGCAAATCCCATCGTCCATGGTCCACCCTCCTCCAAACTTCACCAGGGCGTGAGGTGGTTCATGGGGGTTATGTGTGTCAAGTTTGGTCCAGGTCCGTCATTCATGCTGGTCCAAGTGGTCTCATGGAGTGAGTGAAGATACTGCAAGTCCCATCATTGGTGGCCAATCCTTCCCCAAACCACATCAGGATGTCAAGTGGTGGGCATCACAGTGGTCTGTCCCCCAAACTTCACTGGGGCATCAGGTGGTTCATGGGGGTTATGTGTGTCAAGTTTGGTCCAAGTCCGTCATTCAGGGGGTTATGTGTGTCACGTTTGGTCCAGGTCCGTCATTCATGTGGGTTATGTTTGTCAAGTTTGGTCCAGGTCTGTCATTCATGCTGGTCCAAGTGGTCTCATGGAGTGAGTGAAGATACTGCAAGTCCCATCATCGGTGGCCAGTCCTTCCCCAAACCACATCAGGATGTCAAGTGGTGGGCATCACAGTGGTCTGTCCCCCAAACTTCACCAGGACATGAGGTGGTTCATGGGGGTTATGTGTGTCAAGTTTGGTCCAGGTCCGTCATTCATGGGGGTTATGTGTGTCAAGTTTGGTCCAGGTCCGTCATTCATGGGGGTTATGTTTGTCAAGTTTGGTCCAGGTCTGTCATTCATGCTGGTCCAAGTGGTCTCATAGAGTGAGTGAAGATGCTGCAAGTCCCATCATCGGTGGCCAATCCTTCCCCAAACCACATCAGGATGTCAAGTGGTGGGCATCACAGTGGTCTGTCCCCCAAACTTCACCAGGACATGAGGTGGTTCATGGGGGTTATGTGTGTCAGTTTGGTCCAGGTTCGTCATTCATGGGGGTTATGTGTGTCAAGTTTGGTCCAGGTCCATCATTCATGGGGGTTATGTTTGTCAAGTTTGGTCCAGGTCTGTCATTCATGCTGGTCCAAATGGTCTCATGGAGTGAGTGAAGATACTGCAAGTCCCATCATCGGTGGCCAATCCTTCCCCAAACCACATCAGGATGTCAAGTGGTGGGCATCACAGTGGTCTGTGGGAGCTGAAGCAATTGAAATTACTGCAAATCCCATCATCCATGGTCCATCCTCCTCCAAAGCACACCAGGACATAAAGTGAGTCATCCAAATATCTCCCATGATAGGTCGGGATATTGAGGAAGATATAGTATCAGTATCACTCTATATCTGGAAAGATTTAGTATCTGCATCACTCTATATCAGTCCAGGAGTAGAAGACGTGGTCAGCTCCTGAGTAGACGAACATACCAAAGGAAGGTTATGGATGCTAGAGATGATTTATTAGAGATGGAAACATGTCTCAGCGTGTTTCAGATATCAGTGTATTTCTTCGAGGGAAACTCACTCTTGGTTGTTTCAAGAACAGAATGTTTTGGGAAGGGTAATTGTTGATTCTTGCATGCTGATGATTATGAGATTGCTAATTGTGAAAGACGTTCATGACAAGGCAGTAAAAATGATTAATTAGTAGGCCTTCATGAGCACTGAAGGCTGACCAGACTTGGTGGATTTTATGTTGTCTACAGCTTTTTATTAAAACTGCCTGAAAGGGGTTCAACAATGTTTAGGCATTGCGATGAACAGGACTTCCCCTCCATCGAGTTTGGTGGTCCTCAAAACAGGGAAATGGGGGAAATGAATGGGAGAGTTGAACGAAACAAGGAAACGGGGAAAGAAATGGGATTTTGGCCTGCATCAATAGGAGCATAGTGTCTAGATCTAGGGAAGTAATGCTACCCCTCTATTCTGCTTTGGTTAGACCACACCTGGAATATTGTGTCCAATTCTGGGCACCTACAATTGAAGAGAGATATTGACAAGCTGGAATGTGTCCAGAGGAGGGTGACTAAAATGATCAAGGGTCTGGAGAACAAGCCCTATGATGAGCAGCTTAAAGAACTGGGCATGTTTAGCCTGAAGAAGAGACGATTGAGAGGAGACATGATGGCCCCACAACCTTTGTCTTGTGGGGTTCCTCAGGGCTCAATATTGCCTCCCATGTTGTTTAACATCTACATGAAGCCGCTGGGGGAGATCATCCGGAGTTTCGGGGTACGGTGTCATCTGTACGGATGATGTCCAACTCTGTCACTCCTTTCCACCTGCTACTAAGGAGGCTGTCCAGGTCCTGAACCGGTGCTTGGCCGCTGTGACGGTCTGGATGAGGGCGAACAAATTGAAATTGAATCCAGACAAGACAGAGGTCCTACTGGTCAGTCGCAAGGCCGAACAGGGTATAGGGTTACAGCCTGTGTTGGACGGGGTGACACTCCCCCTGAAGACGCAGGTTCGCAGCTTGGGTGTGATCCTGGACTCATCGCTGAGCCTGGAACCCCAGGTTTCGGCGGTGACCAGGGGAGCATTTGCACAGCTAAAGCTTGTGCGCCAGCTGCGCCCGTACCTTGGGAAGTCTGACTTGGCCACGGTAGTCCACGCTCTGGTTACATCCCATTTAGACTACTGCAACGCTCTCTACGTGGGGTTGCCTTTGAAGATGGCTCGGAAGCTCCAACTAGTCCAACGCTCGGCAGCCATGATTTTAACAGGAGCGGAGCGCAGGGAGCATACAACCCCCCTGTTGCGCCAACTCCACTGGCTACCGATCTGCTACCGGGCTGAATTCAAAGTGCTGGCGTTGGCCTTTAAAGCCCTAAACGGTTCCGGCCCAAGCTACCTATCTGACCGCATCTCTGCCTATGAACCCACCAGGACTTTGAGATCTTCCGGGGAGACCCTGCTCTCGATCCCGCCTGCTTCTCAAGCTTGGCTGGCGTGGACGAGAGATAGGGCCTTCTCGGTGGTGGCTCCTCGGCTGTGGAACGCCCTTCCTACGGACATTAGACTAGCACCATCTCTAATGGTATTCCGCAAAAAGGTGAAGCCCTGGATGTTTGTGCAGGCGTTTGAGTAATTTAGTGCAATCTGGTAATGGAACATAGGAATGGAACAATGGACGACGAACCTGGACTACGCTTGGATGATGAGAAGATTGGGTACGGTTGTTTTTTGTAATAATTGTGCATTGTAATTGCTTATTGGTAATTTATGGATAATGTGTTCAGTCAATTGTTATATGTTGTATGGAACCACTGCTGTTTCTACTGTTTTTACTGTTTGTGAACCGCTGTGAGTCGCCTTCGGGCTTGAGATACAGCTGTATATAAGCAAATCATGAGTATGTCGTAAGACCGAACAGGGTATAGGATTACAGCCTGTGTTGGATGGGGTCGCACTCCCCCTGAAGACACAGGTTCGCAGTTTGGGTGTGATCCTGGACTCATCGCTGAGCCTGGAACCCCAGGTTTCGGCGGTGACCAGGGGAGCATTCGCACAATTAAAACTTGTGCGCCAACTGCGACTGTACCTTGGGAAGTCCGACTTAGCCACGGTAGTCCATGCTCTGGTTACATCCCGCCTTGATTACTGCAACGCTCTCTACGTGGGGTTGCCTTTGAAGACAGCCCGGAAGCTCCAACTAGTCCAACGCTCGGCAGCCATGAGCGGGGCGCTGGGAGCACACAACTCCTCTGCTGCACCAGCTCCACTGGCTGCCGATATGCTACCGGGCGCAATTCAAAGTGCTGGCGCTGGCCTTTAAAGCCCTAAACGGTTCTGGCCCAACTTATCTATCCAAACGTATCTCAGCCTATCAGAACTCCCCAGGAACTTAAGATCGTCTGGGGAGGCCCTGCTCTCAATCCCGCCTGCTTCGCAAGCACGTCTGGCAGGGACGAGAGACAGGGCCTTCTCTGTGGTGCCCCCGGCTTTGGAACACCCTCCCTATAGAGGTACGATCAGCCTCTTCGCTGATGGTGTTTCGGAAGAGATTAAAAACATGGTTGTTTAAACAAGCATTCGGTTAGTTTGTTGCTAATTGAATTTATAGACTAAGGACTGGTTAATTATGGATGACAAACTCTGGACTGTGATTTTTGTGACGAGAAGCATGGTATTATTATTGGTGGCCCAATAATTTGTATTGTTTATGTGTTGTTGTTTTAAATTGTACATTGCTTTTAATTGCTGTAAACCGCAATGAGTCGCCGATTTAGGCTGAGATATTAGCGGTATACAAGTGTATTAAATAAATAAATAAATAAATAAATAAATAAATAAATAAATGTAGCCTGAAGAAGAGAAGGCTGAGAGAGACATGATGGCCATGTATATAAATATGTGAGGGGAACTCATAGGGAGGAGGGAGCAAGCTTGTTTTCTGCTATCCTGTAGACTAGGACGCGGAACAATGGCTTCAAACTACAGGAAAGGAGATTCCACCTGAACATGGAAGAACTTCCTGACTGTGAGAGCCGTTCAGCAGTGGAACTCTCTGCCCCAGAGTGTGGTGGAGGCTCCTTCTTTGGAAGCTTTTAAACAGAGGCTGGATGGCCATCTGTCAGGGGTGATTTGAATGCAATATTCCTGCTTCTTGGCAGAATGGGGTTGGACTGGATGGCCCGGAGGTCTCTTCCAACTCTTTGATTCTATGATTCTATGAGGAGGAGGGGGAAGAGGAGGTGGTCCTTCTTTGGAAGCTTTTAAACAGAGGCTGGATGGCCATTTGTCAGGGGTGATTTGAATGCAATATTCCTGCTTCTTGGCAGAATGGGGTTGGACTGGATGGTCCAGGAGGTCTCTTCCAACTCTTTGATTCTATGATTCTATGATTCTATGAGAGTTAAACGAAACATGGAAACATTTTTAAAAGAAAAATTTTGGAATTCTTTTCAAAAACGAAACGCAAAAAAACCCCTAAAAACGAATCGAGTTTAGAAACAAATTTTTCCGTGGTTATCCAGCCCTAGTTAGCGGGGTATAAATAAAGGTATTATTATTATTATTATTATTATTATTATTATTATTATTATTATTATTAAAATAAAATAGTTTATAGCCTAAGGTGGCTGTGATTGATTGTGTTCCTGCCTTGCTGTGCGGCCGATGTCACTGACAGGGAGACACAAGACTCCTGTTTTGACATAGACACTTCCATGCCACATTATTTCACAGTTTTCTATACCGAGCTTCTCAACCTCATTGAGGGACTCAGCCCAGTTTCCAGCCATAAAAAACATATACACTCATTAAAATATCATATATCACAATTACAAAAACAACTTTAAAAACACTATATATAAAACTACAGTGGTCAGTCGTCCTATTAAGATGGATCTACATCAACTTCCATCCAGGGTCCTATGGTGTTGTCTCATTCCTCGAAGGCCTGACTCCACAGCCACGTCTTCACCCGTTTCCTAAATGTTAGGATGGATGGGGTGGTTCTGGCCTCCAGAGGGAGAGAGTTCCAGAGTCGTGGGGCCACCACCGAGAAGGCCCTGTCCCTCGTCCCCACCAGGCGAGGGTTCGTATATCAAGTCCTATCTTATAGAATCATAGAATCGTAGAATCAAAGAGTTGGAAGAGACCTCATGGGCCATCCAGTCCAACCCCATTCTGCCAAGAAGCAGGAATATTGCATTCAAATCACCCCTGACAGATGGCCATCCAGCCTCTGCTTAAAAGCTTCCAGAGAAGGAGCCTCCACCACACTCCGGGGCAGAGAGTTCCACTGCTGAACGGCTCTCACAGTCAGGAAGTTCTTCCTCATGTTCATATGGAATCTCCTCTCTTGTAGTTTGAAGCCATTGTTCCACGTCCTAGTCTCCAGGGAAGCAGAAAACAAGCTTGCTCCCTCCTCCCTGTGGCTTCCTCTCACATATTTATACATGGCTATCATATCTCCTCTCAGCCTTCTCTTCTTCAGGCTAAACATGCCCAGCTCCTAAGCTGCTCCTCATAGGGCTTGTTCTCCAGACCCTTTATCATTTTATTCGCCCTCCTCTGGACACATTCCAGCTTGTCAATATCTCTCTTGAATTGTGGTGCCCAGAATTGGACACAATATTCCAGGTGTGGTCTAACCAAAGCAGAATAGAGGGGTAGCATGACTTCCCTCGATCTAGACACTATGCTCCTATTGATGCAGGCCAAAATCCCATTGGCTTTTTTTGCCGCCACATCACATTGTTGCCTCATGTTTAACTTGTTGTCCACGAGGACTCCAAGATCTTTTTCACACGTACTGCTCTCGAGCCAGGCATTGTCCCCCATTCTGTATCTTTGCATTTCATTTTTTCTGCCAAAGTGGAGTATCTTGCATTTGTCACTGTTGAACTTCATTTTGTTAGTTTTGGCCAATCATCTCTCTAATCTGTCCAGATCATTTTGAATTCTGCTCCTGTCCATCTTAATAATCTTGATGGTTCGTAGGGGAGAATACATTCGGAGAGGTAAACAGTAGGCCTGGGTAACAACGGAAAAATTTGTTTCTAAAATCGATTTGTATTTGGGGGTTTTTTTTGTTTCGATATTTAAAATAATTACAAAATTTTCCTTTTAAAAAGTTCGATATTTACGAAATTTCGTAAATGGTAAAAAATTAACGAATCGATTTCCGAAACAATAACGAATCGATTCGTTAATGCGGACGCGACCGCGAAATACGCTAAAAAACCTCCAAAACCTTCTGAAGCTTCCCTCTCCCTCTGTTGTTGACTGTTGGTGTGATATTATTTTTTTCACTAATTAAACCATAAAACTGGCCCAGACATGCGGAAATAATAACGAAACGACCTCAAAACAATAACGAAACGAATACAATATCGAAATACGAAGCATTTACAAAACGTTTTTGAAAATTCGTTTTTTTTAATAATTGCTCCAGAATTGTTCGTTATCGTTTTGTAATTGAAAAAAATTAACGAATTATTAACGAATTACGAATTAACGAAACGAAACCGCCCAGCCCTACTAAGCAGGACTTTGTGCATTGTGCATTGTTGCTGTTCACGAGCATTATATCACTACAGTGACGTTTTTCTGTCATTGCAACATTATGCATTGTCGCTATTGCTGTGGCATTCCCGGCCATTACCTTTTATATATCTTTTACTATTTGCTTGTGCTTTTCCTGCGCGTATTATGTTTCCCAGACAGCCTCGAGTCACAGGCCATCAATTTATTATTGGCATTTTATCGCCCTGTCTCATTTGCTGGCATTTATCCGCTCGTGTCGAGGACGTTTGGTCCTGAATCGCAGGCTGGAGATTCCCTTCTCCTTCTGTCTTGTGAAAAGAGGCCTTTGATGGGAGTGGTTGTGTTGACACACAATTATGGCTGAGAAGGGAATTAAATATCCGGTTTCGAGAAGCCATTCAAGCTCCTGAACAAGCTGGAATATTCTCCCTGATCCTTCATTCCGATGCAAGGCGTTCTCTGGGGGTTTAAAGGGGGGTTTTGTCTCTAAAGCTTTGCAAATCTGGGACGCATCGGTTTAATCAATTCGAAGCACTCGGCGTATTTCTTGAGATTTTTTCTCCGCTCGTTGCCGTTCGTTCCCAAAGTTCAGCTCTCGTCTAGACTCGGAGTGAATTAAATCACCGAATTGTTGGTCGGGGCTCGCTGGGCAAAGAGACGGAAATTCTTGGGATGTTACAGTAGAATCTATACCCAGATTAATTTCTCTAATGGACCCGTCTTCCACAAGAATTGATATTAACCGACTCCTGTCTCTGAATATAGAACTAGTCATTAGGAGAGATGTATGGCTCTTGCTATCACCCCGAAGGCTTATATCCGCTCCTCTTTTCCAACTCGGAAGGAAGATAAGTGGAGGGACTGCCCGGGAAAGCTATCCCTATTAGTATATATTCATTTGCATACGCTTTATTTACTTAATAGGTACTTTCTTTCAAGTCACAATGGCCTCCGTTATAGGACAAAATCACATCAAAGCAATGTAGTGTGCAAATGTTAATAAACGACTCGTGTATACGGTGTTCCCTCAATACTTTCGCGGACTCGCTGTTTCGCGGGTTTTTATGAATTTTAAATATACAGCACAAGTTAGCAAAGGAACACTGAACAGAAAGGCCCCAACAATGCACTCTGGATGCCTCCCTACCCGCCGATTGAGTGAGTAAAAGAGAGAGCGGCATCTCGTCACCACCTGGATATTCCTAGATCAGTGGTTCTCAACCTTCCTAATGCCACGACCCCCTAGGCCTGTTTGATCAAGAAAAAATTTGTTTCTAAAATCGATTTGTAATTGGGGTGTTTTTTTGTTTCGATATTTAAAATAATTACAAAATTTTCCCAAAAATTTTTTGGTATTTACGAAATTTCGTAAATATTTACAAAACATTTTGTAAAGATGGCGGACCCCCGCGCATGCGTAAAAAAACACTTCCGAAGCTTCGTTATTTCTGCCATACATGCAGGCAAAATGTCAGGAGAGAATGCTTCTAGGACAGCGGTCGGGAACCTATGGCTCTCCTCCAGGTGTGGTGGACTTCAACTCCCACAATGCCTTGAGGCTCGGCACTAGCGTGCGGGGCCGAAGCGGCGAGGAGGCGCGTTGCCCGCAGGGGTTTCCGCCCGCTCTCCCCCTCCGAGGCCAGCCTTTGCTGCCCGTCCTCCATGAAAAAGAGCCAAGGCTTCCACTTTGTAGCCACTCCAGTGGCTGCCATACATGCAGGCAAAACGTCAGGAGAGAATGCTTCTAGGACAGCGGTCGGGAACCTATGGCTCTCCTCCAGGTGTGGTGGACTTCAACTCCCACAATGCCTTGAGGCTCGGCACTAGCGTGCGGGGCCGAAGCGGCGAGGAGGCGCGTTGCCCGCAGGGGTTTCCGCCCGCTCTCCCCCTCCGAGGCCAGCCTTTGCTGCCCGTCCTCCATGAAAAAGAGCCAAGGCTTCCACTTTGTAGCCACTCCAGTGGCTGCCATACATGCAGGCAAAACGTCAGGAGAGAATGCTTCTAGGACAGCGGTCGGGAACCTATGGCTCTCCTCCAGGTGTGGTGGACTTCAACTCCCACAATGCCTTGAGGCTCGGCACTAGCGTGCGGGGCCGAAGCGGCGAGGAGGCGCGTTGCCCGCAGGGGTTTCCGCCCGCTCTCCCCCTCCGAGGCTGTCCTAGAAGCATTCTCTCCTGACGTTTTGCCGGCATGTATGGCAGCCACTGGCTACAAAGTGGAAGCCTTGGCTCTTTTTCATGGAGGACGGGCAGCAAAGGCTGGCCTCGGAGGGGGAGAGCGGGCGGAAACCCCTGCGGGCAACGCGCCTCCTCGCCGCTTCGGCCCCGCACGCTAGTGCCGAGCCTCAAGGCATTGTGGGAGTTGAAGTCCACCACACCTGGAGGAGAGCCATAGGTTCCCGACCACTGATATAGGTTAACAATTATGTATATATTTATTATATTTACAGTTAGTGGAGGTTGCTATTTCCAACATCCAGTGAGGGAAAGGAAAACCCTAAACTGGAGCAGAACAACAGGCTGGTTTTTTTGGCATCATCTTCAGAATGTCATTGCGCCCAACAGGCAGGAACAAGGCTTGGCTCCCTAAGGGCGAGCGCGCGCGGGCCGGCCAATCGGGAGCCGCGCTCGCGCCCAACAGGCAGGGGCGGGGCTTGGCTCACTGGGTGCGCGCTCGCGCCGCCCCTTCGCCCCGCCCGCCCCATTTACGAAACGGGCGAAAGCTCGTTAATACTGTGGGGGTTGCCGTTTCGATATTTAAAAACCCTTCCGGGTTTGAAGATATGTTTTGTTGTCGTTTCGTATATGCAAAAATTAACGAATTAATAACGAATTAACGAATTAACGAACGAAACCGCACAGGCCTACTTAATATGCTTCCTCATGTTATGGTGACCCCCAACCATAAAATTAGTTTCATTGCATAACTGTCATTTTGCTGCTGTTATGAATAGTAATGTAAATATCTGATATGCAGGATGTATTTTCATACACTGGATCAAATTTGGCACAAATACCCAATACACCCAAATTTTGAATACTGGTGGGATTGGGGGAGGATATTGATTTTGTCCTGTGGGAGTTTTAGTTGTTGGGATTTATAGTTCACCTCCAATCAAAGAGCATTCTGAACTCCACCAACGATGGAATTGAATCAAACTCGGCACACAGAACTCCCACGACCAACAGAAAATACTGAAAGGGTTTGGTGGGCACTGACCTTGAGTTTTGGGAGTTGTAGTTCACCTATATCCAGTGAGCACTGTGGACTCAAACAATGATGGATCTGGACCAAACTTGGCACGAATTCTCAATATGCCCAAATGTAAACACTAGTAGAGTTTGGGGGAAATAGACCTTGACATTAGGGAGTTCAAATCAAATCATTTATTTCGGTCATTGACCAGCACAGGAAATAGTCACATTTTCATACAAACTTCGTATGTTTGGTACATTAAAAATATAAATATAACTACTGAAGCACAATATGGGTGAGGGAGCAGAAGGGGAAACAGGGTAAAAACTTATAATGCCCAGATCCATCACCAAATTGTAGATTCAGGGAAGAAAATTACTGGACACACAGTTAACTTTTGGGACATTAGGGAGTTGTAGTTGCTGGGATTTATAGTTCACCTACAATCCAAGAGCATTCTGAACCCTACCAATGATTGAATTGGGCCAAACTTCCCACACAGAACCTCCATGACCAACAGAAAATAATGTGTTTTCTGGTGGTCTTTGGTGACCCCTCAGACACCCCCTCGCAGCCCTTCCAGGGGTCCCGACCCCCAGGTTGAGAAACACTGTCCTAGATAGTCACTCAATTGGCTTCTTCTTCTTCCCTCCGGGGACAGCTCTCCTTCCCTCCTTGCCCTCTTTACTTTCTTCCTCCTCATCACTCCCTGGGCCTCTTGCCACTGCTTGGCCCCACAACGCCTCTGACACCTCAATCACTCCAGAAGCGGTGCCTCATCCTCCGGGATACTCCTGCATTGGAGACAAGGTTGTATTAGAAACTCTTGCATTGGAGATCATGTTGCTTTGGAGGCTGAGTTACATTCAAGACTGTTGTGTTTGACACCGTTGCATTGGAGACTGTGTTACATTGAAGATTGTTGTGTTGGAGACTGTTGCATTGGAGACTGTGTTACACTGAAGATTGTTGCATTGGAGATGGCTGTGTTGGAGACTGTTGTATTGGAGACTGTGTTACATTGAAGATTGTTTTGTTGGAGACTTGCGTTGGAGACTGTGTTAAATTGAAGATTGTTGTGTCAGAGACTGTTGCATTGGAGACTGTTGCATTGGAGACTGTTGCATTAGAGACTGTGTTACATTCAAGATTGTTTTGTTGGAGAGTTGTGTTAGAGACTGGTGTGTTGGAGACTTGCGTTGGAGACTGTTGCATTGGAGACTGTGTTACATTCAAGATTGTTGTGTCGGAAACTGTTGCATTGGAGATTGTTGCATTGGAGACTGTTACATTGAAGATTGTTTTGTTCGAGACTTGCGTTGGAGACTTGCGTTGGAGACTGTTGCATTGGAGACTGTGTTAGATTGAAGATTGTTGTGTCGGAGACTGTTGTATTGGAGATTGTTGCGTTGGAGACTGTTGCATTGAAAATTGTTTTGTTGGAGACTGTTGCATTGGAGACTGTTACACTGAAGATTGTTGCATTGGAGATGGCTGTGTTGGGGACTGTGGTATTGGAGACTGTGTTACACTGAAGATTGTTTTGTTGGAGACTGTTGCATTGGAGACTGGTGTGTTAGAAACTTGCATTGGAGACTGTTGCATTGGAGACTGTTGCATTGGTGACTGTTAAATTGAAGATTGTTGCATTGGAGATGGCTGTGTTGGAGACTGTTGCATTGGAGACTGTGTTACACTGAAGATTGTTGCATTGGAGATGGCTGTGTTGGAGACTGTGGTATTGGAGACTGTGTTACACTGAAGATTGTTTTGTTGGAGACTGTTGCATTGGAGACTGGTGTGTTGGAGACTTGCGTTGGAGACTGTTGCATTGGAGACTGTTGCATTGGTGACTGTGTTAAATTGAAGACTGTTGTGTCAGAGACTTGCATTGGAGACTGTTACACTGAAGATTGTTTTGTTGGAGACTGTTGCGTTGGAGACTGTTGTGTTGGAGACTGTTGCATTGGGGACTGTGTTACACTGAAGATTGTTGTGTCGGAGACTGTTGCATTGGAGATTGTAGCATTGGAGACCGTGTTACATTGAAGATTGTTTTGTGAGAGATTGTTGCGTTGGAGACTTCCGTTGGAGACTGTTGCATTGGAGACTGTGTTACACTGAAGATTGTTTTGTTGGAGACTGTTGCGTTGGAAACTTGCGTTGGAGACTATTGCATTGGAGATTGTGTTAAATTGAAGATCGTTGCGTTGGAGACTGTTGCATTGGAGACCGTGTTACATTGAAGATTGTTTTGTTGGAGACTGTTGCATTGGAGACTGTGTTACATTGAAGATTGTTGTGTTGGAGACTGTTCCATTGGAGACTGTTGCATTGGAGACTGTGTTACATTGAAGATTGTTTTGTTGGAGACTGTTGCGTTGGAGACTTGCATTGGAGACTGTTGCACTGGAGACTGTGTTACATTGAAGATGGTTGTGTCGGAGACTGTTGCATTGAAGACTGCGTTACATTGAAGATCGTTTTGTTGGAAACTGTTGCATTGGAGACTGTGTTACATTGAAGATGGTTGTGTCGGAGACTGTTGTGTTGGAGACTGTTGCATTGGAGACTGTGTTACATTGAAGATTGTTTTGTTGGAGACTGTTCTATTGGAGACTGTTGCATTGGAGACTGCGTTACATTGAAGATGGTTGTGTCGGAGACTGTTCCATTGGAGACTGTTGCATTGGAGACTGCGTTACATTGAAGATTGTTTTGTTGGAGACTGTTGCATTGGAAACCGTTAGGTTGGAAACTGTTGTGTTCGAGATAGTTGCATTTGAGATGGTGTAACATTGGAGACCGTTGCATTGGCTATGGATATCCCTCCCCAGCAAGGTTAGATCGGCCCCCGCCTTCCATGTATTTAGGAAACAACTTCAAATGTGGCTTTTCAAGCAAGCATTCGGGGAGTGAGATTAAGTAGTTAAATGATAACCTCGGGATTGGTGCACTGTCTAATGTTTTATGCTTTTGTCTGTGTCTGAGGTGGGATTGTGGAGCCAACGTTGGGCCAAGAGAGGCTACATAGTTAAGTTGCAGATCTCGAAATTTGCCCGAGATTTCTAGGAAGACATTCCCACTGGTCTGAGTGACTCTTCCCAACTGAGACCTGGGGAAGGGGGTCATTGAGTAGATGGATGGAGAAAGATCTCATTCTTGGTTCCTGCTGAGATGCATCTGCGGATCCCTATCACCGCTCCTCCAAGAGGTGCATCAATTTCTGGAGCTCTGTTGCTAATAGCAACCCATCCCCGACTCGCTTTCTGCCCACACACCCACAAATTGCCGAGAAAACACCAACCTGTTGTTGGGAAGGAACCCGACAGGCCAAGTATTCAGAGGTCTCTCTCGGCAGCTTGGATACGAGAGGGCGAGAAGCGTTTGTCATTCGCCGAGAAAGCGAGGTGTTGTTATATATATATATATATATATTTGGAAAAAAAAAAACAGTAACTTTGCTTTGGTAATGCTTGATGAGAGTCACACTCGGATCAATAATACATGATGTGTAATCTTGGCTTGGGTACACAATGTTACACCGTGTTGTACATTATATCGCATGACAGTGCCCTGGTGAATTACAGCAGAAGCAGAGAGACACGGAGAACTGGAGCGGCCGAGAGATTTCCGGCTGCTGGGACAGGTAGTTTGACGAGGCCCCAGCAACCAGACCTTGTAAAATTGCAACTCCCAGAATGCCATACCATGGATCCATGATAGGCTTGGTTGATCAAAAAAATGGTTCCAAACTCATTTCGGATGTAAGGGGCGCTGGTGGTTCGATTCTAAAATCAATTCCGATTTTCACATATATTTTTTTTCAAAACTTCCGAGACTTCTGAATCCTTTTGTTAATGGTTTGAAAGTGTTATTTCCTGTTTCATTGGGTGGTCTTTACTTTGAAAGTAGTTGTTTTACTCCAGAAGCGGGGAAAAGCAAGGGGGAAAATTCCTTCCTTCTCTGGTTTAAAACTGGCTTCTCTGGTTTAAAACTGGTTTGAGCTGAGGAAATTCTTTGCTTCTCTGGTTTAAAACTGGCTTCTCTGGCTTTACAATTAGCTTCTTTGGCTTGAGCTGAGGCCAGGAAATTCCTTCCTTCTCTGGTTTAAAACTGGCTTGAGCTGAGGAAATTCCTTCCTTCTCTGGTTTAAAGCTGGCTTCTCTGGCTTGAGCCGAGGCCAGGGACCAGAAGCAGGGAAAAGGAAGCTGGGAAAATTCCTTCCTTTTCTGGTTTAAAACTGGCTTGAGCTGAGGCCAGGAAATTCCTTCCTTCTCTGGCTTTACAGTTGGCTTCTTTGGCTTGAGCTGAGGCCAGGAAAATCCTTTCTTCTCTGGTTTGAAACTGGCTTCTCTGGCTTGAGCCGAGGCCAGGGACTAGAAGCAGGGAAAAGCAAGTGGAGGAAATTCCTTCCTTCTCTGGTTTAAAACTGGCTTCTCTGGCTTGAGCCGAGGCCAGGGACCAGAAGCAGGAAAAAGCAAGCGGAGGAAATTCCTTTCTTCTCTGGTTTAAAACTGGCTTGAGCCGAGGCCAGAAATTCCTTCCTTCTCTGGTTTAAATCTGGCTTCTCTGGCTTGAGCCGAGGCCAAGAAATTCCTTCCTTCTCTTGTTTAAATCTGGCTTCTCTGGCTTGAGCCGAGGCCAAGAAATTCCTTCCTTCTCTGGTTTCAATCTGTTCTCTGGCTTGAGCCGAGGCCAAGAAATTCCTTCCTTCTCTGGTTTAAAACTGGCTTCTCTGGCTTGAGCCGAGGCCAGGAAATTCCTTCCTTCTCTGGTTTAAAACTGGCTTCTCTGGCTTGAGCCGAGGCCAGGAAATTCCTTCCTTCTCTGGTTTAAAACTGGCTTCTCTGGCTTGAGCCGAGGCCAGGAAATTCCTTCCTTCTCTGATTTAAAACTGGCTTCTCTGGCTTGAGCCGAGGCCAGGAAATTCCTTCCTTCTCTGGTTTAAAACTGGCTTCTCTGGCTTGAGCCGAGGCCAGGAAATTCCTTCCTTCTCTGGTTTAAAACTGGCTTCTCTGGCTTGAGCCGAGGCCAGGGGACCAGAAGCGGGAAAAGCAAGCGGAGTAAATTCTTTCCTTCTCTGGTCTCTGGCTTGAGCCGAGGCCAGGAAATTCCTTTCTTCTCTGGTTTAAAACTGGCTTCTCTGGCTTGAGCCGAAGCCAGGAAATTCCTTCCTTTTCTGTTTTAAAACTGGCTTCTCTGGCTTGAGCCGAGGCCAGGAAATTCCTTTCCTTCTCTGGTTTAAAACTGGCTTCTCTGGCTTGAGCCGAGGCCAGGAAATTCCTTCCTTCTCTGGTTTAAAACTGGCTTCTCTGGCTTGAGCCGAGGCCAGGAAATTCCTTCTTTCTCTGGTTTAAAACTGGCTTCTCTGGCTTGAGCCAAGGCCAGGAAATTCCTTCCTTCTCTGGTTTAAAACTGGCTTCTCTGGCTTGAGCCGAGGCCAGGAAATTCCTTCCTTCTCTGGTTTAAAACTGGCTTCTCTGGCTTGAGCCGAAGCCAGGAATTTCCTTCCTTCTCTGGTTTAAAACTGGCTTCTCTGGCTTGAGCCGAGGCCAGGACTTTCCTTCCTTCTCTGGTTTAAAACTGGCTTCTCTGGCTTGAGCCGAGGCCAGGAAATTCCTTCCTTCTCTGGTTTAAAACTGGCTTCTCTGGCTTGAGCCGAGGCAAGGAAATTCCTTCCTTCTCTGGTTTAAAACTGGCTTCCCTTCCCCGGTTTAAAACTGGCTTCTCTGGCTTTAAAACTGGTTTCTCTGGCTTGAGCCGAGGCCAGGAAATTCCTTCCTTCTCTGTTTAAAACTGGCTTCTCTGGCTTGAGCCGAGGCCAGGGACCGAAGAAGGGAACAGGAAATTCCTTTCTTCTCTGGTTTAAAACTGGCTTCTCTGGCTTGAGCCGAAGCCAGGAAATTCCTTCCTTCTCTGATTTAAAACTGGCTTCTCTGGCTTGAGCCGAGGCCAGGAAATTCCTTCCTTCTCTGGTTTAAAACTGGCTTCTCTGGCTTGAGCCGAGGCCAGGGACCAGAAGCAGGGAAAAGCAAGCAGAGGAAATTCCTTCCTTCTCTAGTTTAAAACTGGCTTCTCTGGCTTTAAAACTGGTTCTCTGGTTTGAGCCGAGGCCAGGAAATTCCTTCCTTCTCTGGTTTAAAACTAGCTTCTCTGGCTTGAGCTGAGGCCAGGGACCAGAAGTGGAAAAGTGGAATCATTTCCGACCCACTCTGTGAGTTGTAACAAAAATGGCAGAAAAAGCTTTGGAAGGGCAAAGGGACTTCTGGTTTTTAAAATAGCTTCAATGTTGCTTCAAAAAGGGAATTTTAACGAAATTATTACGAGCAACGAGTTATCCGAGTGACTCTATCCATGCCGAATCCATGACTGTGTGGGGTCAAACTGCATTAATTCTACGATGTAGATACACCTTTATTCTCACTAGATATCCAATTTTTTTATTTCTCAGAAGTACAGTGTTTTCTCACTTATCACGGGGGTTACGTTCCAGAACCACCTGCGATAAGTGAAATTCGGCAAAGTAGGGATGCCCCCTCCCCTTCCCTCCTCACCCTCTTTACCTTCCTCTTCCTCCTCCTCATTCCCGCCTGGGCCTCTTGCCACCACTTGGGCCCTGCGCCACCTCCTCTGCCTCCTCAATCGTGGGGCTGTCATACGTTCTGCAGTTGATGGTGGTTGGTGATGGAAGGGTTAATGTGAGCATTCGTTCTAAAGGGTTTGGTAATCTAAGTGGGAGTTCATGGGCGAAAGCAATTAGGGGTTGAGGTGTGCAGGAGATGGGTTGCAGCTGTCACAAGAAATTCAATGTGCAAATTTGATAAATGTGAATTTAATATGATGTGTGGGAATGAATGGAAGAATGGAAGTTGTATGGATGGAGTTAATAATTTTGGAAACACCAGTATAATATTAAGGCCTGCAATGACTAACTACTAGGGCTGGGCGGTTTCGTTTCGTTAATTCGTAATTCGTTAATAATTCGTTATTTTTTTCAATTACAAAACGATAACGAACCATTCTGGAGCAATTTTTTTAAAAAACGAATTTTTAAACACGTTTTGTAAATGCTTCGTATTTCGTTATTGTATTCGTTTCGTTATTGTTCTGAGTTCGTTTCGTTATTATTTCCGCATGTCTGGGGCAAGTTTTTTGTTTAATTAGTGAAAAAAAATTATAATATCACACCAACAGTCAACAACAGAGGGAGAGGGAAGCTTCAGAAGTTTTTGGAGGTTTTTTAGCGTATTTCGCAGTCGCGTCCGCCATTAACGAATCGATTCGTTATTGTTTCGGAAATCGATTCGTTAATGTTTTGTGATTTTTTTCACATTTACGAAATTTCGTAAATATCGATTTTGTAATTATTTTAAATATAGAAACAAAAAACCCCCCAAATACAAATCGATTTTAGAAACAAATTTTTCCGTTGTTACCCAGGCCTAATATATATATATATATAAACAATAAAGTAGAATAATGAGAAACCCTGATAAGAACTGGGACAGTGATAAAGGAAATGTTTGCAACATTCCTTATGTTAAGAAGGAAGTCAACATAAGATCAACACCAATCAAGAAGATCAACATCTGGCCAGGAAACTGAGATGGATCCAGGATGGAAGACGTCTATCATTAATTTACAACTTTGGGACTACATCAACAGAATTTTCCTATAAAAGACTCAGGCTAATAATGCTCAAATCGTGGCAGACCGAGGAGTCTGATCCACCCGCCATGCTCTGCTCCATGGGAAGGAGAGAGGTGGTGTATTTGGAGAGTGTCAGATATGCTATGGGAAAGCATGATTCTGGACACTTTGGGGCTTCTTTCTCAAGGGAAGAGGAAGAAGTGCGCTTTTGGAGTCTTAGATTTTGTGCAGGGAGTCAGGTTCTGCTGTATGGAAAACAGAGATCTGGTCCTTGGCATTGTTCTTAGGGAAAGAAGTTTTGGCATTTCAGCGTTTTGAAGTTTTGGCGTTATGGAAGTTTTGGAACTATGCATTGGCAGGCTGCAGGAAAGCAGGGTCTGGCCTAACAGGTGCTTCTCCAAGGAGGGAGAAAAGGATATGGTAGCAATGTCTCCTGAGGTGAATAGTAGGCCTGTGCAATTCGTTTCGTTAATTCGTTAATAATTCGTTAATTTTACCATTTCCGAAGCGATATTGAAACAAATCTCCAAACCCGGAAGGGTTTATAAATATCGAACCAGCAGCCCCCATAGTATTTACGAGCCTCCGCTCGTTTCGTTAATGGGGTGGAGGCTGCTGGAGTGCTGGTGCATGGGAGCCAATCCGGCGCTCCCAAGCAGTGCACCATGGGTCCGTGGCTGTCTCTTTTTGATTGGCCGGCGAGCCCTTTCAAAGCGGCTCCGCGCGGCCCGTAGCTTGGTGCAGAGGCGAGGGCGAGGGAGTTTGCATTGGGTTGGCTTGGCAATGGCTGCCTGCTAGCAACGAACTGGGATTGGATTCATTCCTTGCTGCTGTGAGTGCTGCTTGCTTCATTTGCTGTCTCTTGCCTGTGTTTGGTCCACATTTGGGCCATTTTTTGGTTAATTTCCATTTTAAAATATTTTTTAATATTATTTTTTAATATTATTTTTTAATATTATTTTTTTAATATTATTTTTAATATTATTCTTAAAAAATATTCTAAAAAAGAAAAGACTCTTCTGTTGGTGTGTGCTCTCATTTGCTGTATCCTGCCTGTGTTTGGTCCACATTTGGGCCATTTTTTGGTTAATTTTCCATTTTAAAATATTTTTAATATTATTTTAATATTATTTTTTAATATTATTTTAATATTATTTTTAAAAAATATTCTAAAAAAGAAAAGACTCTTCTGTTGGTGTGTGCTCTCATTTGCTGTATCCTGCCTGTGTTTGGTCCACATTTGGGCCATTTTTTGGTTAATTTTCCATTTTAAAATATTTTTTAATATTATTTTTTAATATTATTTTTAATATTATTTTAATATTATTCTTAAAAAATATTCTAAAAAAGAAAAACTCTTCTGTTGGTGTGTGCTCTCATTTGCTGTCTCCTGCCTGTGTTTGGTCCACATTTGGGCCATTTTTTGGTTAATTTTCCATTTTAAAATATTTTTTAATATTATTTTAATATTATTTTAATAGTTTTGTATTTTTTTTCACATTTACGAAATTTCGTAAATACCGAACTTTTTTGAAGGGAAAATTTTGTAATTATTTTAAATATCGAAACAAAAATACCCCAAATACAAATCGATTTTAGAAACAAATTTTTCCGTTGTTACCCAGGCGGGTGAATGCGTGTACATGTGTGTGAATGCTGAGTGAAAATATAACTCCCCTTTGTTTGTTAACCAATGTAATTGTGAATCCAATGTAGTTGCATAGAATCTGTATGTCTGTATGTCCAATGTCATTCTTTGTCTAAATGTCTTTCTGTAATCTGATGTATCTTCTCACACTGGAAATTGCAATAAAAAGAACCTATGCTTTAAAATCATTGAAAAGTCATTCATGACATTTTCATATCTCCAATGGTGTTACTTGATTTAAGGAGCTAACCTTGAGACTGATCTTTGGGAGAAAAGTATCTGTTGCTTTTTGGTGGTGGATGCTGCTGGTTTTTCCCCCCAGCTCTGTTGGATTTTTGGTATCCTGACCTGTCTCCTGTAATCTTGGAACCTTGAACCTTTGGACTGGCTTTTGACTCTTGATCCCTGGACTCTGTTATTGAACTCTTGGCATTTGACCACTGGACTGGACCCTTTTGACTACAGAGTTGTTTTTGCTATCAGTTTTTGTTTATTCTGTGGCTGGGTGCTATCTTTGTGTTTTATATTTTGGTCTATTAAAACAGCCAGCAAGTAAGTAAGTGCTGTTTTATAGGCTTGGGTAACCACAGAAAAATTTGGTTCTAAACTCATTTTGTTTTTAGGAGGCCTTTGTGTTTCTTTTTTTTTTTAAAGAATTCCGAAATTTTCCTTTTCAAAATTTTGAAATATACGAAATTTCGTAAAATTATGAATCGATTCGTTGATGGCGGACGCAATTGCGCAATATGCTAAAAAACCCTCCAAATGGTACAGGAGGAACTTCTGAAGCTTCCCTCTCCCTCTGTTGTTGACTGTTGGTGTGATAAAACAAACAACAACTATAAAACTTGCACCAGACATGCGAAAACAATTACGAAATAATTACGAAATAATTACGAATTAATTACAAAATAATTTTGAAATAATTACGAAATAAATTGAAAAAATTGTTTCAAATCTTAATTACTCCTCACACTATTCCTGCATGGCTCAATATTGGATCGTAAGCTAATTTAAATACGAATTAATAACGAATTACGAAATTAACGAACGAAACCGCCCAAGCCTACTGTATATCATTCAGTCTCCAATTTCCCCCCAGAAAAGGACAGGATTCAGAATTGGCTGTTAAAAAGTGAGGATTGGGGTAATATCTCTGTCCTTCTTCTTGTGATGATTTGTGTGTTTTGGGGAGAAATTGCCCCCATTCCAATGTTTTTCGAGAATTAATATCCTGGATAAAGCGGTTTTCACTGTCCTCTGATAATGGCACCACAAATTGATAAGCTGTTCCATGTTTCTTTCTCCAAAAAAAAGTCTCAGGAAATTAAACATGGAATCCTGGCTCTTCTTGTTTCTCCTTATTCGCTTTCCAGGGGATTGGCAACGTGGTTCCTTTCGTTGTTTGGTCAAAGCAGTGTGTTCAATGCCTACTAAATGCCCCGAGAGTCTGGCTTGCTGGTGTTTTCCAGGCAGATCCCTCCAGTGACTATTCATTACTTCTTCACCCTGAGGTTCAGGTTTGCGCGGAGGATAAGCCTGCTGTTCGGTAATGATATCTGACAGGATGGAGTCACGACAGGGAATATCCAGCTCTTTGAACCGTTATCAGATGACCACTGCTCCTTGCTTGGACACCGCTTGGCCTTGGGCAGATTCCTTTCCTTCTTGGTGGCATTAGAAAGAGACCGTTGGAGTTCATTCGCTGAACTGTAGATAGTAGGCTTGGGCGGTTTCGTTCGTTAATATCTTAATTCGTTATTAATTTGTATATAAATTAGCTTACGATCCAATATTGAGCCATGCAGGAATAGTGTGAGGAGTAAATTAGATTCGAAACAATTTTTTCAATGTATTTCGTAATTATTTCGTAATTATTTCATAAATATTTTGTAATTATTTCATAATAATTACGAAATTGTCTTGTGGTCCCGCCCGCCTCCTCTCCACTCCCCAATCTGCGGGTGGGCCAAGGGGCGGAGCCGCCACGCCTGGCCCGCTTTGGGTCTGGAGGCATGTCTGAAGACCCCAGCGTGCGCACCAAAAGTCGCCTCTTCTCCTGACTTTCTCTTCAGCCATTGGGACCAAGAGAGAGAGAGAGAGAGAGCCCCTCCGGCTGGAGGTATCTCCCACCTCCGCTCCCTCCTTTGTTTTTGCGCCTACCTTCAGGAAAGGTGGGCATCTCCACCTCTTTCCCTCTCTCTCTCTCTCTCTCTCGGTCCCAATGTCTGAGGAGAAAGTCAGGAGAAGAGGTGACTTTTGGTGCACACGCCGGGGTCTTCAGGCACGCCTCCGGACCCAAAGCGGGCCAGGCAAGGGAGCAAATGCAGCAAGTGTAGTTACTGGGATGTATAGTTCACCTACAATCAAAGAGCATTCTGAACTCCACCAATGATGGAATTGAACCAAATATGGCACACAGAACTCCCACGACAAACAGAAAATATATATCAATGATTGGTTGGGGGGGGGGGGGCGCCAAAATACTGTTTGCTTACCATTGAAATTGAGAAGGTCGTTCCTTGTGGTCCCACCAAGAAAGTCCTGTCTTGTGGTCTCACTGAGAAGGTCCTGTCTTGTGGTCTCATTGAGATGGTTACCGTTGAAAATTACCTAGGGCCGCCTCTGGTTCAGTGCCTACTAAATGCCCCGAGAGCCTGGCTTGCTGGTATTTTCCTTCCAGTGGCTATTCATTACATCTTCACCCTGAGGTTCAGGTTTGCGCGGAGGATAAGCCTGCTGTTCAGTAATGATATCTGACAGGATGGAGTCACGACAGGGAATATCCAGCTCTTTGAACCATTATCAGATGACCACTGCTCCTTGCTTGGGCACCGCTTGGCCTTGGGCAGATTCCTTTCCTTCTTGGTGGCATTAGAAAGAGACCGTTGGAGTTCATTCGCTGAACTGTAGATAGTAGGCTTGTGGATTTGATAGCCATCACCTGTCAATCAATGTATGGTCCACCTTGGAGTATCCATCACCTCAACCCTAGTTTTTTTTATTGAATTATATCCATATAAATAAAAATGTAATGTTGTTTGTGGTATTCACAGAACTCAAAAACCCCTGGATGAATTGGCACCAAATTTGGACACGATACACCTAACAACCCAATGTATGTTCTCCACTCAAAAAACCCACGAAAACAAAAAGCAGAGCCCTCCTGATAGATGGCCATCGAGCCTCTGCTTAAAAGCCTCTAGAGAATCATAGAATCATAGAATCAAAGAGTTGGAAGAGACCTCATGGGCCATCCAGTCCAACCCCCTGCCAAGGAGCAGGAATATTGCATTCAAATCACCCCTGACAGATGGCCATCCAGCCTCTGCTTAAAAGCTTCCAAAGAAGGAGCCTCCACCACACTCCGGGGCAGAGAGTTCCACTGAGAAGGTCCTGTCTTGCTGTCCCACCAAGAAAGTCCTTTCTTGTGGTCCCACCGAGAAAGTATTGTCTTGTGGTCTCATTGAGATGGCCCTGTCTTGTGGTCCCACCAAGAAAGTCCTGTCTTGTTGTCTCACTGAGAAGGTCCTGTCCTGTGGTCTCATTGAGATGGTCCTATCTTGTGGTCTCTCTGAGAAGGTACTGTCTTGTGGTCCCACTGAGAAGGTCCTGTTTTGCTGTCCCACCAAGAAAGTCCTTTCTTGTGGTCCCACCGAGAAAGTATTGTCTTGTGGTCTCATTGAGATGGCCCTATCTTGTGGTCCCACCAAGAAAGTCCTGTCTTGTTGTCTCACTGAGAAGGTCCTGTCCTGTGGTCTCATTGAGATGGTCCTATCTTGTGGTCTCTCTGAGAAGGTACTGTCTTGTGGTCCCACTGAGAAGGTCCTGTTTTGCTGTCCCACCAAGAAAGTCCTTTCTTGTGGTCCCACCGAGAAAGTATTGTCTTGTGGTCTCATTGAGATGGCCCTGTCTTGTGGTCCCACCAAGAAAGTCCTGTCTTGTTGTCTCACTGAGAAGGTCCTGTCCTGTGGTCTCATTGAGATGGTCCTATCTTGTGGTCTCTCTGAGAAGGTACTGTCTTGTGGTCCCACTGAGAAGGTCCTGTTTTGCTGTCCCACCAAGAAAGTCCTTTCTTGTGGTCCCACCGAGAAAGTATTGTCTTGTGGTCTCATTGAGATGGCCCTATCTTGTGGTCCCACCAAGAAAGTCCTGTCTTGTTGTCTCACTGAGAAGGTCCTGTCCTGTGGTCTCATTGAGATGGTCCTATCTTGTGGTCTCTCTGAGAAGGTACTGTCTTGTGGTCCCACTGAGAAGGTCCTGTTTTGCTGTCCCACCAAGAAAGTGCTTTCTTGTGGTCTCATTGAGAAATAGCCGGCCATTAAAGCTTGAGGAGCCAGGCACGTGTGCATGCTCTCCCCCCCCACACACACACACACACATACACACAAGCAAGAGTGGTCACCATGGGAGTGGAGGGAAGGAGTTCCACTGCTGAACGGCTCTCACAGTCAGGAAGTTCTTCCTCGTGTTTAGATGGAATCTCCTCTCTTGTAGCTTGAAGCTGGCCATAGATGCAGGCGAAACGTCAGGAGAAAATTCATCTAGAACATGGCCATATAGCCCGAAAAAACCCACAAGAACCTAGTGATTCCAGCCATGAAAGCCTTCGACAATACAGCTGGTAAACTGGCTGGGATTTCTGGGAGTTGTAGGCCAAAACACCTGGGGACCCACAGGTTGAGAACCACTGATCTACACTGTGGAATTAATGCTGTTTGACATCACTTTAAGTGCTGTGATTCAATGTAATGGAACCCTGAGAGTTGTAGTTGGGTGAGACAGCAGTACTAAGTCAACAGAGAAGATTGTAAAAGTATAACTTCAGTGATTCCATAACATTGAGTCATTGCCTTCCACAAAGACGTCCATCACAACTTCGTAGGAGCAGATTCCCAACATTAAACTAGAAATGTACAGACTCTGAAATGGAACTGTAGAGGAGAGTCTACTGAACAAGCCAGTACCTGCCACATACCAGGACTGCCATTTTTAAAAGGAAAATTTCGGAATTATTAAAAAAAACAAAACGCAAGGGCCCCCTAAAAACAAAACGAGTTTAGTACCAAATTTTTCCGTGGTTACCCAAGCCTAGTATGTTCTCCACTCAAAAAACCCACGAAAACAAAATGCAGAAAGGACTTCAGAACTACATGTCAGCAAAGGAGAAACTGCATGTCTACAAAGAGACCCATGGCCACATCCCCTCCTCCTTGCGGGGAAACAGCCGGCTGTTAAAGCTTGGGGAGCCAGGCGCACGTGCATGCCCCCCCCCACACACACACACATACACACAAGCGAGAGTGGGCACCATGGGAGTGGAGGGGGAGGCTTGCCGCATGGAGCCCCTTCTCTTTCCCTGCTCTGCCAGGAGGGCGGTCTCCTCTTCCTCCACCTTTCCCTGTTGGAAGAGGCCAGCGGGTGGGGGATGGACTTTCTGTAGACCCTTCTTTCTTTTTTAACTCTTTCCTTTCTGTCTGACCTGCTCGCCTGTCTCTGGCAACACGAGCACACATTTAACACACACACACAGGAGGTAGCTGCTTCTGCCACACTCCACCCGAAAGGACTCCCTTCCCTTCTTTCCTCACTCCCTTTCTTTCCTTTTCTCTTCCTTCCCTTCCTTTCCTCATTTCCTTCCTTCCTGTCCCTCCCTCTTCCTGTCCCTCCTTCCTTCTTCCTTTCCTTCTTTTCCTCCCTCCCTCCCTCTCTTCCTTCTTCCTTTCCTTCTTTTCCTTCCTCCCTCCCTTCCTTTCCTCCTTCTTTCCCTTTCTTCATTTCCTTCCCCTTCATTTCCTTCCCTCCCTCCTTTCTTCACCCCTCCTTCCTTTCCCTCCTTCCTTCTCCTTCCTTTCACCTCTTCTTCTGACTTTCTCTTCAGCCATTGGGACCAAGAGAGAGAGAGAGAGAGAGCCCCTCCGGCTGGAGGTATCTCCCACCTCCGCTCCCTCCTTTGTTTTTGCGCCTACCTTCAGGAAAGGTGGGCATCTCCACCTCTCTCTCTCTCTCTCGGTCCCTATGGCTGAGGAGAAAGTCAGGAGAAGAGGTGACTTTTGGTGCACATGCCGGGGTCTTCAGGCATGCCTCCGGACCCAAAGCGGGCCAGGCAAGGGAGCAAGTGCGCAAGTGTAGTTACTGGGATGTATAGTTCACCTACAATCAAAGAGCATTCTGAACTCCACCAATGATGGAATTGAACCAAATATGGCACACAGAACTCCCACGACGAACAGAAAATATATATCAGTGATTGGTTGTGGGGTGGCACCAAAATACTGTTTGCTTACCGTTGAAAATTACCTAGGGCCGCCTCTGTCTACAACCAGTGGTTCTCAACCTGGGGTCCCCAGATGTTTTTGGCCTTCAACTCCCAGAAATCCTAACAGCTGGGAAACTGGCTGGGATTTCTGGGAGTTGTAGGCCAAAACACCTGGGGACCCACAGGTTGAGAACCACTGATCTACACTGTGGAATTAATGCTGTTTGACATCACTTTAAGTGCTGTGACTCAATGTAATGGAACCCTGAGAGTTGTAGTTGGGTGAGACAGCAGTACTAAGTCAACAGAGAAGATTGTAAAAGTATAACTTCAGTGATTCCATAACATTGAGTCATTGCCTTCCACAAAGACGTCCATCACAACTTCGTAGGAGCAGATTCCCAACATTAAACTAGAAATGTACAGACTCTGAAATGGAACTGTAGAGGAGAGTCTACTGAACAAGCCAGTACCTGCCACATACCAGGACTGCCATTTGTTGGGTTATGAAGGTGGAGGCATTACTTTCCATTCAGCCCTCGTAATAGTTTGTTCATCTGATCTTGGGTAGATGCAATATTCAATGGGGAATGGACATGTTGGTCAATCCCATAAATTCAATGTGTCCGTCCTAGTTTGGTTTTTGGTTTTTGGTTTTTGAGGTTCTTGGCGCCTTGGAAACATTCTATTTGGGGAGCCTTGGTTGCTTCCTTTGATCAGGCGCCTTCCATCTGCGTCCAAATCCCACACTCCAATTCCTGGCTGTGGCTGAAGGGATTTGCAATCGAATCCATCTGGAAAGTGCCCAGATTGAACCAGCTTTCCTAAAGCCCGGATCCGACACTCGCTGCAATTAACTTCTGCCACACATCTGTTGTGTCCCTTCTCTTCTTTTTCACCCCGCTTAAGCGGTTCGTTGTCAGTCCAAAAACAAACAAACAAAGGAGAACGAGTGAAGACTTGGGAAATTCCTGCCAACGTGACTCTAAAAGGCATTTCAAAACTTCAAGATAGCTGCATTAAAATGGGCAACACCAAGAAGGTCCTGTCTTGTGGTCCCACTGAGAAGGTCCTGTCTTGCTGTCCCACCAAGAAAGTCCTTTCTTGTGGTCCCACCGAGAAAGTATTGTCTTGTGGTCTCATTGAGATGGTCCTGACTTGTGGTCCCACCAAGAAAGTCCTGTCTTGTTGTCTCACTGAGAAGGTCCTTTCTTGTGGTCCCACGAGAAAGAAATGTCTTGTGGTCTCATTGAGATGGTCCTGTCTTGTGGTCTCATTGAGATGGTCCTGACTTGTGGTCTCACTGAGAAGGTCTTGTTTTGCTGTCCCACCAAAAAAGTCCTTTCTTGTGGCCCCACCGAGAAAGTACTGTCTTGTGGTCTCATTGAGAAGGTCCTTTTTGTAGTCCCACTGAGAAAGTCCTGTCTTGTGGTCCCACCAATAAAATCCTGTCTTGTGGTCTCACTGAGAAAGTTCTGTCTTGTGATCTCACTGAGAAGGTCCTTTCTTGTGGTCCCACTGAGAAGGTCCTGTCTTGATGTCCCACCAAAAAAGTCCTTTCTTGTGGTCCCACTAAGAAAGTCCTGTCTTGTGGTCTCACTGAGAAGGTCCTGTCTTGTGGTCCCACCAAGAAAGTCCGGTCTTGTGGTCTCACTGAGAAGGTCCTGTCCTGTGGTCTCATTGAGAAGGTCCTTTTTTGTGGTCCCACCAAGAAAGTCCTGTCTTGTGGTCTTACTGAGAAGGTCCTTTCTTGTGGTCCCACTGAGAAGGTTGTGTCTTGTGGCCCCACCGAGAAAGTCCTGTCTTGCTGTCCCACCAAGAAAGTCCTGTCTTGTGGTCTCACTGAGAAGGTCCTGTCCTGTGGTCTCATTGAGATGGTCCTATCTTGTGGTCTCTCTGAGAAGGTCCTGTCTTGTGGTCCCACTGAGAAGGTCCTGTTTTGCTGTCCCACCAAGAAAGTGCTTTCTTGTGGTCTCATTGAGATGGTCCTGTCTTATGGTCCCACTAAAAAAGTACTGTCTTGTGGTCTCACTGAGAAGGTCCTGTCTTGTGGTCTCATTGATATGGTCCTGTCTTGTGGTCTCACTGAAAAGGTCCTGTCTTGTGGTCTCATTGAGAAGGTCCTGTCTTGTGGTCTCTCTGAGAAGGTCCTTTCTTGTGGTCCCACCAAGAAAGTCCTGTCTTGTGGTCTCACTGAGAAGGTCCTGTCCTATGGTCTCATTGAGATGGTCCTATCTTGTGGTCTCTCTGAGAAGGTCCTGTCTTGTGGTCCCACTGAGAAGGTCCTGTTTTGCTGTCCCACCAAGAAAGTGCTTTCTTGTGGTCCCACCAAGAAAGTCCTGTCTTGTGGTCTTACTGAGAAGGTCCTTTCTTGTGGTCCCACTGAGAAGGTTGTGTCTTGTGGCCCCACCGAGAAAGTCCTGTCTTGCTGTCCCACCAAGAAAGTCCTGTCTTGTGGTCTCACTGAGAAGGTCCTGTCCTGTGGTCTCATTGAGATGGTCCTATCTTGTGGTCTCTCTGAGAAGGTCCTGTCTTGTGGTCCCACTGAGAAGGTCCTGTTTTGCTGTCCCACCAAGAAAGTGCTTTCTTGTGGTCTCATTGAGATGGTCCTGTCTTATGGTCCCACTAAAAAAGTACTGTCTTGTGGTCTCACTGAGAAGGTCCTGTCTTGTGGTCTCATTGATATGGTCCTGTCTTGTGGTCTCACTGAAAAGGTCCTGTCTTGTGGTCTCATTGAGAAGGTCCTGTCTTGTGGTCTCTCTGAGAAGGTCCTTTCTTGTGGTCCCACTGAGAAGGTCCTGTTTTGCTGTCCCACCAAGAAAGTCCTTTCTTGTGGTCCCACCGAGAAAGTACTGTCTTGTGGTCTCATTGAGAAGGTCCTGTCTTGAGGTCTCGTTGAGAAGGTCCTGTCTTGTGGTCTCACTGAGAAGGTCCAGTCTTGTGGTCTCACTGAGATGGTCCTGTCTTGTTGTCTCACTAAGATGGTCCTGTCTTGTGGTCTCATTGAGAAGGTCGTTTCTTGTGGTCTCATTGAAATAGTCCTGTCTTGTGGTCCCACTAAGAAAGTACTGTTTTGTGGCCTCATTGAGAAGGTCCTGTCTTGTGGTCTCATTGAGAAGGTCGTTTCTTGTGGTCCCACTGAGAAGGTCCTGTCTTGTGGTCTCATTGAGATGGTCATGTCTTGTGGTCTCACTGAGAAGGTCCTGTCTTGTGGTCTTACTGAATAGGTCCTTTCTTATGGTCCCACTGAGAAGGTCCTGTCTTGCTGTCCCACCAAGAAAGTCCTTTCTTGTGGTCCCACCGAGAAAGTATTGTCTTGTGGTCTCATTGAGATGGTCCTGACTTGTGGTCCCACCAAGAAAGTCCTGTCTTGTTGTCTCACTGAGAAGGTCCTTTCTTGTGGTCCCACGAGAAAGAAATGTCTTGTGGTCTCATTGAGAAAGTCCTTTCTTGTGGTCCCACTGAGAAAGTACTGTCTTGTGGTCTCATTGAGATGGTCCTGTCTTCTGGTCCCACTGAGAAGGTCCTGTCATGTGGTTTCATTGAGATGGTCCTGTCTTGTGGTCTCACTCGCAGAGCTCAGGCGGTGTTGTATTTCAGTGTCAATGTTGACGTCTGCACGCAGGCTTATAGCAGGGTTGGGAGGACAATAGCTTTATAAACAAACACTTTGGTATCCCTACAGAATGTCCCGGTCCTCAAACACTCTCTGCTTCATTCGGAGAATGCTGCACTCGCAGAGCTCAGGCGGTGGTGAATTTCAGTGTCAATGTTGACTTTTGTGGAGAGGTGGCTGCCAAGGGAGCGGTAATGGTCAACATTTTCTAATGTTGACCATGTGTTGTATTTCAGTGTCAATGTTGAGTCTGTAGACTATGTCTCGCAGGCGTATAGCAGGGTTGGGAGGACAATAGCTTTATAAAGAAGCACCTTGGTATCCCTACAATGTCTTGGTCCTCAAACACTCTCTGCTTCAGTGTGAATGTTGACGTCTGTAGACAGTCCATGTCTCACAGGCATATAGCAGAACTGTATTTCTGGTATTGGAGAAGGATTGGCCGGTGATTGCTGGAAGAGCACTTGTGGTCTTACTGAGAAGGTCCTTTCTTGTGGTCCCACTGAGAAGGTCCTGTCTTGCTGTCCCACCAAGAAGGTCCTTTCTTGTGGTTCCACCAAGAAAGTCCTGTCTTGTGGTCTTACTGAGAACCACAAGAACCAATTTCTGGTATTGGAGAAGGATTGGCCAGTGATTGCTGGAAGAGCACTTGTGGTCTTACTGAGAAGGTCCTTTCTTGTGGTCCCACTGAGAAGGTCCTGTCTTGCTGTCCCACCAAGAAGGTCCTTTCTTGTGGTTCCACCAAGAAAGTCCTGTCTTGTGGTCTTACTGAGAACCACAAGAACCAATTTCTGGTATTGGAGAAGGATTGGCCAGTGATTGCTGGAAGAGCACTTGTGGTCTTACTGAGAAGGTCCTTTCTTGTGGTCCCACTGAGAAGGTCCTGTCTTGCTGTCCCACCAAGAAGGTCCTTTCTTGTGGTTCCACCAAGAAAGTCCTGTCTTGTGGTCTTACTGAGAACCACAAGAACCAATTTCTGGTATTGGAGAAGGATTGGCCAGTGATTGCTGGAAGAGCACTTGTGGTCTTACTGAGAAGGTCCTTTCTTGTGGTCCCACTGAGAAGGTCGTGTCTTGCTGTCCCACCAAGAAGGTCCTTTCTTGTGGTTCCACCAAGAAAGTCCTGTCTTGTGGTCTTACTGAGAAGGTCCTTTCTTGTGGTCCCACGTAGAAGGTCCTGTCTTGCTGTCCCACCAAGAAAGTCCTTTCTTGTGGTCCCACCGAGAAAGTACTGTCTTGTGGTCTCATTGAGAAGGTCCTGTGTTGTGGTCTTACTGAGAAGGTCCTGTCTTGCTGTCCCACCAAGAAAGTCCTTTCTTGTGGTTCCACTAAGAAAGTCCTGTCTTGTGGTCTCACTGAGAAGGTCCTTTCTTGTGGTTCCACCAAGAAAGTCCTGTCTTGTGGTCTTACTGAGAAGGTCCTGTCTTGTGGTCTCTCTGAGAAGGTCCTGTCTTGTGGTACCAAGAAAGTCCTTTCTTGTGGTTCCACTAAGAAAGTCCTGTCTTGTGGTCTCACTGAGAAGGTCCTTTCTTGTGGTTCCACCAAGAAAGTCCTGTCTTGTGGTCTTACTGAGAAGGTCCTGTCTTGTGGTCTCTCTGAGAAGGTCCTGTCTTGTGGTCTCTCTGAGAAGGTCCTGTCTTGTGGTCCCACTGAGAAGGTCCTTTGGTTCTCTCAATGTTTAATAACAAGGCGAGCTGCTCGTATTCTAGAGTGTCTTGTAGGTCTTCTTCTGAATGCGCACAGACGACGTTGTCATCAGCATAATGGGGTTCTAATTCCAACCACTATTATGGACCAAAAGGCTGCATATTGCGTTAAAAAATGCAAGCAAACCCACCATATTGTGTAAAGATACACACAAAGCTAAGGCACCACCCAACTGCTTTGTATCCGCGGTTGAGTAGAGCCTTCTTATTGAGTTAGATCTGTGTGGTTGGTTCCCGCTCTGTTCGTGAAGGCACGTCGCCCCTTTTTTGTCTTAATCAATGTGCAGTTTTGAAATTTGATTGAAAGCGCGCCGCGCATCCTGGGCTTTGATTGCCGAGGCTCTCGTAATGGTGCGACAGGCTGCACGCTTCCCTCAAGACGCTCTCGTTCGTCGCAGAAGGCATGGCGTTCCACTTGGAGACACCATATGCTCGGAAACGAATGGAGATAAAGTGACTTGTCGGGCCCATTTAATCTGGCTGATTGAATATTACCGTTTATGGTATTCATCTTGTTAAATTTAGTGTGGCAATAAACGACAAAGAAATATGCTTGGCTGAACCTTCTTCTTTGCGGTGTTTATTTGTCCACATGCAGAAACCTGAAATCACAAAAAAAAAAAAATCCATGCCAGTTGGTTTTTCCATCGGGGACCCTGATGAGAAACGTTGAACAGGATGTGTTCCTTTGAAGGTATCAGGTAGATTTCCACATGCGTTTTGCGTTATGCTGGGATCCCAGAGAGGGAGGCGGAAATCCATTCATTCTATGTTTCCATCCAAAGAACAAAGGATTTCCAAAGTTTTCTCCCAGGTTGACAAGTTATTGAGCATTTTTGATGTGCATTCTGGGACTTGAGGTTCATTTGCATGAAAAATCCTGGGCTGGAAATTTGTGATCATAGAATCATAGAATCAAAGAGTTGGCCATCCAGTCCAACCCCCTGCCAAGAAGCAGGAATATTGCATTCAAATCACTCCTGACAGATGGCCATCCAGCCTCTGTTTAAAAGCTTCCAAAGAAGGAGCCTCCACCACACTCCAGCATTGCCCCATCTTCTCCTCGAAGAGGCCCTATCGCCTCCTTGTTTTTCCTTTTTCTACTGACATAAGAAAAGAATCCCTTTTTATTGTTTTTAATGTCCCTGGCAAGCCTGAGCTCGTTTTGTGCTTTAGCCTTGCGGACCTTTTCCCTACAGGTGTTGGCTATTTGTTTGAATTCTTCTTTGGTGATTTCTCCCTTTTTCCACTTCTTGTGCATGTCTCTTTTGTGTCTTAGCACAGTTAGAAGTTCTTTGGACATCCATTCTGGCTTCTTTGCACTTGTCCTATTTTTTCTCTTTGTTGGCACAGTTTGCAATTGTGCCTTGAGTATTTCACTCTCGAGAAATTCCCATCCATCCGTAACTCCCTGTGTCATGATGGTGTCATGAATGGTATTACATGACCCTCTGTTGAAGATCATAAACAGCTCCCTTGAGCAAGGAGTTTTTCCAGAGGGTTTAAAAGAGGCGGTGGTCTCTCCCCTGCTGAAGAAACCAGATTTAGATTCTTCGGTTCCCTCCAGTTACCGCCCAGTTTCGAATCTCTCGTTCCTGGGCAAGGTGATGGAGAGGGCAGCAGCGGAGCAGTTGCAGCAATTCCTAGATGACACAGCCGGACTAGATCCCTTCCAGTCCGGCTTCCATGCAGGGCATGGGACAGAGACTGTGCTGGTCTCCATCACGGATCACCTTCGATGCCAGCTTGACCAGGGCGGGTCGGCGCTGCTTGTGTTATTGGATCTCACAGCAGCATTTGACACAGTCGACCACCATCTTTTGACCCACCGCCTTGCTGTTGCTGGAGTCAGGGGGACAGCTTTGAATTGGCTGTCCTCCTTTCTTCACAACCGTGGACAGCGAGTGGAGAGGGGAGGCCAGGTCTCTGAGAGGTCCCCTCTCTCTCTCTTGTGGGGTTCCTCAGGGGGCCATTCTCTCCCCTCTGTTGTTTAACTTCTATATGCGACCACTTGCTCAGCTGGTTCGAGGTTTTGGGCTTGAGTGTTACCAGTATGCCGATGACACTCAGCTGGTGCTGAAGATGGAAGGCCGACCGGACTCTGTACCCGATTGTTTCCATCAGTGCCTCGAGGCCGTTACTGGATGGCTGCGTGCCAGCAGGTGAGGGTGAATCCAGCAAAGACGGAGATCCTATGGCTGGGTCAACCGGGCAGTGGGGATATCCAGCTGCCTACCCTGGATGGCGAGGCGCTACGCCCGTCATCATTGGTCAAGAGTCTGGGAGTCCTTTTGGACCCTCTGCTGACGATGGAGGCCCAGGTCTCCACCGTGAGCAGAACCACCTTTTTTCATCTTTTTTGGTGATTTCTCCCTTTTTCCACTTCTTGTGCATGTCTCTTTTGTGTCTTAGCACAGTTAGAAGTTCTTTGGACATCCATTCTGGCTTCTTTGCACTTGTCCTATTTTTTCTCTTTGTTGGCACAGTTTGCAATTGTGCCTTGAGTATTTCACTCTTGAGAAATTCCCATCCATCCGTAACTCCCTGTGTCATGATGGTGTCATGAATGGTATTACGTGACCCTCTGTTGAAGATTATAAACAGCTCCCTTGAGCAAGGAGTTTTTCCAGAGGGTTTAAAAGAGGCGGTGGTCTCTCCCCTGCTGAAGAAACCAGACTTAGATTGTTTGGTTCCCTCCAGTTACCGCCCAGTTTCGAATCTCTCGTTCCTGGGCAAGGTGATGGAGAGGGCAGCAGCGGAGCAGTTGCAGCAATTCCTAGATGACACAGCCGGACTAGATCCCTTCCAGTCCGGCTTCCGTGCGGGGCATGGGACAGAGACTGTGCTGGTCTCCATCACGGATCCCCTTTGATGCCAGCTTGACCAGGGCGGGTCAGCGCTGCTTGTGTTATTGGATCTCACAGCAGCATTGGACACAGTCGACCACAATCTTTTGACCCACCGCCTTGCTGTTGCTGGAGTCAGGGGGAGAGCTTTCAACTGTCTGTCCTCCTTTCTTCACAACCGTGGACAGCGAGTGGAGAGGGGAGGCCTGGTCTCTGAGAGGTCCCCCCTCTCTATCTTGTGGGGTTCCTCAGGGGGCCATTCTCTCCCCTCTGTTGTTTAACATCTATATGCAACCACTTGCTCAGCTGGTTCGAGGTTTTGGGCTGGAGTGTTACCAGTACGCCGATGACACTCAGCTGGTGCTGAAGATGGAAGGCCGACCGGACTCTGTACCCGATTGTTTCCATCAGTGCCTCGAGGCCGTTACTGGATGGCTGCGTGCCAGCAGGTTGAGGGTGAATCCAGCAAAGACGGAGATCCTATGGCTGGGTCAACCGGGCAGTGGGGATATCCAGCTGCCTACCCTGGATGGCGAGGTGCTACGCCCGTCATCATTGGTCAAGAGTCTGGGAGTCCTTTTGGAGTCTCTGCTGACGATGGAAGCCCAGGTCTCTGCCGTGAGCAGAACCGTTTTTTTTTTCATCTGTGGCAGGCTAGATGGCTGGCCCCCTTCACGTCCTGGTGGAAAGGGAATAACGGCAGTGGGTGTCGGGACCCCTGGAGGGGTCACGAGGGAATGTCAGAGGGGTCACCAACGACCATCAGGAAACACCGTATTTTCTGCTCATCATGTGGGTTCAGTGTGGCCCAATTCTGTCATTGGTGGGGTTCAGAATGCTCTTTGATTGTCGGTGAGCTATAAATCCCAGCAACTACAACTCCCAAATGTCAAGGTCAAGGTCTATTTCTCCCACACTCCACCAGTGTTCACATTTGCGTATATTGAGCATTCAGGAAAAGTTTGGCCCAGATCCACCTTTGTTTGACTCCACAAAGTCTGGATGTAAGTGAACTACAACTCCAAAAACTCAAGGTCAATGCCCACCAAAACCTTCCAGTATTTTCTGTTGGCCATGGGTTGGTTGATTCTTGAATGAAGGTGAATCTCATTGATTCACAGCCGGAATGACTGGTTTGTTGTAGGTTTTTCAGGCTATGTAGCCATGTTCATGAGGAGACAGGAAAGCCTAGAGAAGACAATTATGCTGGGGAAAGTGGAAGGCAAAAGGAAGAGGGGCCGACCAAGGGCAAGATGGATGGATGGCATCCTTGAAGTGACTGGACTGACCTTGAGGCAGCTGGGGGTGGTAACGGCCGACAGGGAGCTCTGGCGTGGGCTGGTCCATGAGGTCACGAAGAGTCGGAGACGACTGAACGAATGAACAACAACAGCCATGTTCTAGAACAGTGGTTCTCAACCTGGGGGTTGGGACCCCTGGAGGGGTCACGAGGGGGTGTCAGAGGGGTCACCAAAAAACCATCAAAAAACACCGTATTTTCTGTTGGTCATGGGGGTTCTGTGTACCAAGTGTGGTGAAATTCCATCATTGGTGGAGTTCAGAATGCTCTTTTGAATGTACGTGAACTATAAATCCCAGCAACTACAACTCCCAAATTCCAAGTCTATTTTCCCCAAACTCCACCAGTGTTTACATTTGGGCATATTGACTATTTGTGCCAAGTTTGGTCCAGATCCATCAATGTTTGAGTCCACAGTGCTCTCTGGATATAGGTGAACTACAACTCCAAAACTCAAGATCAATGCCCACCAAACCCTTCCAGTAGTTTTCTGTTGGTCATGGGAGTTCTTTGTGCCAAGTTTGGTTCAATTCCATCGTTGGTGGAGTTCAGAATGCTCTTTGATTGTAGGTGAACTATAAATCCCAGCAACTACAACTCCCAAATGTCAAGATCTATTTTCCCAAAAATTCCTTCTGTGTTCACATTTGGGCATATTGAGTATTCGTGAAAAGTTTGGTCCAGATCCATCACTGTGTTCTCTGTGATGTAGGTGAACTACAACTCCAAAAACTCAAGGTCAATGCCCACCAAACCCTTCCAGTATTTTCTGTTGTCCATGGGAGTTCTGTGTGCCAATTTTGACCCAATTTTATCATTGGTGGGCATTCAGAATGCTCTTCGACTGTTGGTGGACTATAAATCCCAGCAACTACAACTCCCAAATGACAAACTCAACCCCACCCATATTCAAACTTGGGCGTGTGGGTATTTGTGCCAAATTTGGTCCAGTGAATGAAAATCCATCCTGCATATCAGATATTTACATTACGATTCATAACAGTAGCAGAATTATAATTATGAAGTAGCAACAAAAGTAATGTTATGGTTGAGGGTCACCACGGTTGAGGGTCACCAACAAGGTTGAGGGTCACCAACAAGGTTGAGGGTCACCAACAAGGGGTTGAGGCATTAGGAAGGTTGAGAACCACTGATTTAAGGTTCTCGATGAAGGGAGATCCAAATTATAGGGGGTAACCACCAAGAAGGTCTCATCTTGGGTTCCTACCAAGATGGTAAGGAAGCGAGAAGGGTCTTTCCAGTGGATCTTCATCTCTGTGGAAACTCATATGGGAAGATATAGCTCGTCAGATAGTCTGGAGGAGTTGAGTGGAGCCTTGGCAACTATCACGGCTCACATGTGCACCTTTGTGGGTGTGTTTCAAAGCCATGCTGAGCTGGCTTTCTTGCGCCAACCAACGCTTTCCCAGGGATCACAACACAACACAATGGCACACAATTGCACGCTAAGTGTAGACGAGGCTCAGCATGGAAGTCTGCCCACTTGTAAGCAGTGACTCATCCATTCCACATTACACAACCCGATATTTAAATATTTAGCAGAGATCAACTACGAGCTGCGAGATAACAAAGACAAAACATTTGAGGCCCATGACCCTTGAGATGACTGGTTTTGAATAATCTCCAGACCCAACTTTTAGATATTTCGTGGCATTCACATGAGACATGTTTTGGATCCAATTTTCCTGCTTCTTGGCAGGGGGTTGGACTGGATGGTCCACGAGGTTCTCTTCCAAATTTATGATTCTATGACATGAGACCCTGGAATGTGGTTCCAATGTTTGGAGGAAGCCACTGAGAAGTCCTGTCTTGTTGTCTCATTGAGAAGGTCCTATCTTGTGGGCCCACCAAGAAGGTCCTGTCTTGTGGTCTCATTGAGAAGGTCCTTTCTTGTGTTCCCACTGAGAAAGTCCTGTCTTGTGGTCTCACCGAGAAAGTCCTGTCTTGTGGTCTCACTGAGAAGGTCCTGTCTTCTGTTTCCACTGAGCAGGTCCTTTCTTGTGTTTCCACTGAGCAGGTCCTTTCTTGTGGTCCCACAAGAAGGTCCTGTCTTGTGGTCTCATTGAGAAGGTCCTTTCTTGTGGTCCCACTGAGAAAGTCCTGTCTTGTGGCCTCCACTGAGAAAGTCCTGTCTTGTGGTCCCACCGAGAAAGTCCTGTCTTGTGGTCTCACTGAGAAGGTCCTGTCTTCTGTTTCCACTGAGCAGGTCCTTTCTTGTGTTTCCACTGAGCAGGTCCTTTCTTGTGGTCCCACTGAGAAGGTCCTGTCTTGCTGTCCCACCAAGAAGGTCCTTTCTTGTGGTTCCACCAAGAAAGTCCTGTCTTGTTGGTCTCACTAAGAAGGTCCTTCCCCTTGTGGTCCCACTGAGAAGGTCCTTTCTTGTGGTCCCATTGAGAAAGTACTGTCTTGTGGTCTCATTGAGATGGTCCTGTCTTGTGGTCCCACTGAGAAAGTACTGTCTTGCGGTCTCATTGAGATGGTCCTGTCTTGTGGTCCCACTGAGAAAGTTCTGTCTTGTTGTCTCACTGAGAAGGCCCTTTCTTGTGGTCCCACTGAGAAAGCCCTGTCCTGCTTTCCCACCAAGAAGGTCCTGTCTTGTGGTCCCACTAAGAAAGTCTTTCTTGTCTCACCGAGAAAGTCCTTTCTTGTGTTTCCACTGAGCAGGTCCTTTCTTGTGGTCCCACTGAGAAGGTCCTGTCTTGCTGTCCCACCAAGAAGGTCCTTTCTTGTGATCCCACCAAGAAGGTCCTGTCTTGTGGTCCCACTGAGAAGGTCTTTCTTGTCTCACCGAGAAAGTCCTTTCTTGTTATCCAACTGAGAAGGTCCTGTCTTGCTGTCCCATCACAAAAGTCCTTTCTTGTGTTCCCACCAAGAAGGTCCTGTCTTATGGTCCCATCAACCATAACTGTCAAGGTGCTGGCAGCAAGAGAAGGTCCTCTCCTCTGGCTGTCAGGATCCAAGCAGGCTTATATGGCCCCCTACCAACCATCCATGGTCAATCAAATATACGTATTTCTTTATTTTACCTTGTGTACTCATTTCACAAAGGAATTGAAAATGAGAAGATTATTGATCGTTTCTTGCACCAAAGCTCCTTCTGATTCTCTTGGAAGAAGGCACAACTCATTGATATTCTGGTATATTATTGTTATTATTATTAATAAGACCGGTGGGGGTTCATCTGTCTTCCCCAGGACGTGAAAGGAAAAATAATGGTTAGGAAGACGAAGGGCCATCTGGCTGGGCAGATTTAGAGACGGTGGAAGGCAAGGCAGGTGTTGCCGTTAATTCACATAATTAGTCCTAAATATTTGCTGAGATCAGTGGCAAAGAAAGGAGCTCAGAATAGAAAAGGCGAGGGCAAGAACCTGGAGAAAAATCCCATCATGCACTGCTAGATTACTCAACTCAAGATTTGTCATCCTAAGGTTGGAGTTCCTCTTGCATCTTGTTAGTATTTGTGTGCTGTAAAAAACCTCAAATTTGTAAATCCACGACTTGGGAACATAGGAAGTTACCGTAAACCCTACTCATTGTTTGATGTAGCCCAGTATTATCAACTCTAACTAGCAATTCTAACTAACTATCAAGTTTAATTCCAACTCTAACTAACTTGTTGTGAACTTTATCCCAGCTCTTAACTGTGAAATCTAACTACAACTTTATGTGAACTTTAACTACAGTTCTAACTAACTAGCTAATTGTCAGATCTAACTCCAATTCTAACTCCAACTCAACTGTCAACTCTAACTAATTGTCAATTCTAACTCCAGCTCTAACTGCAACTCTAAGTACCTTTCAACTGTAATTCCAACTCTAACTCCAGTTCAACTATCAACTCTAATGGTCAATTCTAACTCCAGCTCTAACTGCAAATCTAAGTACCTTTCAACTTTAATTCCAACTCTAACTCTAACTCCAGTTCAACTAACTGTCAACTCCAACTAATTATCAATTCTAACTCCAGCTCTAACTGCAACTCTAAGTACCTTTCAACTGCAATTCCAACTCTAATTCTAGTTCAACTAACTGTCAACTCTAACTGACTGTCAATTCTAACTCCAGCTCTAACTGCAACTCTAAGTACCTTTCAACCATAATTCCAACTCTAACTCTAACTCCAGTACAACTAACTGTCAACTCTAATTATCAATTCTAACTCCAGCTCTAACTGCAACTCTAAGTACCTTTCAACTCTAACTCCAGTTCAACTAACTGTCAACTCTAACTGACTGTCAATTCTAACTCCAGCTCTAACTGCAACTCTAAGTACCTTTCAACTGTAATTCCAACTCTAACTCCAGTTCGACTATCAACTCTAACTAATGGTCAATTCTAACTCCAGCTCTAACGTCAACTCTAAGTACCTTTCAACTGTAATTCCAACTCTAACTCCAGTTCAACTATCAACTCTAATGGTCAATTCTAACTCCAGCTCTAACTGCAACTCTAAGTACCTTTCAACTCAGTTCAACTAACTGTCAACTCTAACTAACTGTAAATTCTAACTCCAGCTCTAACTGCAACTCTAAGTACCTTTCAACTGTAATTGCAACTCTAATTCCAGTTCAACTATGTACTCTAGCTAATGGTCAATTCTAACTCCAGCCCTAACTATCAACTCTAAGTACCTTTCAACTGTCATTCCAACTCCAGTTCAACTAACTGTCAACTCTAACGAATGGTCAATTCTAACTCCAGCTCTAACTGCAACTCTAAGTACCTTTCAACTGTAATTCCAACTCTAACTCTAACTCCAGTTCAACTGTCAACTCTAATTATCAATTCTAACTCCAGCTCTAACTGCAACTCTAAGTACCTTTCAAATATAATTGCAACTCTAACTCCAGTTCAACTATCAACTCTAACTAATGGTTAATTTTAACTCCAGCTCTAACTATCAACTCTAAGTACCTTTCAACTCTAACTCTAACTCCAGTTCAACTAACTGTCAACACTAACTGTCAATTCTAACTCCAGCTCTAACTGCAACTCTAAGTACTTTTCAACAGTGATTCCAACTCTAACTCCAGTTCAACTATCAACTCTAATGGTCAATTCTAACTCCAGCTCTAACTGCAACTCTAAGTACCTTTCAACCGTAATTCCAACTCTTAACTCCAGTTCAACTAACTGTCAACTCTAACTAATTGTCAGTTCTAACTCCAGCTCTAACTGCAACTCTAAGTACCTTTCAACTGTCAACTCTAACTAACTGTCAACTCTAACTAATTGTCAATTCTAACTCCGGCTCTAACTGCAACTCTAAGTACCTTTCAACTGTCAACTCTTAACTCTAACTCCAGTTCAACTAAATGTCAACTCTAACTAATTGTCAATTCTAACTCCAGCTCTAACTGCAACTCTAAGTACCTTTCAACTGTCAACTCTAACTAACTGTCAACTCTAATTGTCAATTCTAACTCCGGCTCTAACTCTAACTCTAAGTACCTTTCAATTGTCAACTCTTAACTCTAACTCCAGTTCAACTAAATGTCAACTCTAACTAACTGTCAATTCTAACTCTAGCTCTAACTGCAACTCTAAGTACCTTTCAACTGTAATTGCAACTCTAACTCTAGTTCAACTATCAACTCTAACGAATGGTCAATTCTAACTCCAGCTCTAACTGCATTTCTAAGTACCTTTCAATTGTAATTCCAACTCTAACTCTAACTCCAGTACACCTAACTGTCAACTCTAATTATCAATTCTAACTCCAGCTCTAACTGCAACTCTAAGTACCTTTCAACTGTAATTCCAACTCTAACTCCAGTTCAACTAACTGTCAACTCTAACTAATTGTCAGTTCTAACTCCAGCTCTAACTGTCAACTCTAAGTACCTTTCAACTCTAACTCTAACTCCAGTTCAACTAACTGTCAACTCTGTCAATTCTAACTCCAACTCTAACTGCAAATCTGCATTTCAACTGTAATTCCAACTCTAACTCTAACTCCAGTTCAACTAAATGTCAACTCTAAGTAATGGTCAATTCTAACTCCAGCTCTAACTGCAACTCTAAGTACCTTTCAACCGTAATTCCAACTCTAACTCCAGTTCAACTAACTGTCAACTCTAACTGTCAATTCTAACTCCAGCTCTAACTGCAACTCTAAGTACCTTTCAACTGTAATTCCAACTCTAACTCCAGTTCAACTAACTGTCAATTCTAACTAATTGTCAATTCTAACTCCAGCTCTAACTGTCAACTCTAAGTACTTTTCAACTGTAATTCCAGCTCTAACTCCAACTAAATGTCAACTCTAACTAATTGTCAATTCTAACTCCAGCTCTAACTGCAACTCTAAGTACCTTCCAACTCTAATTCCAATTCTATCTCTAGCTGGGCATGTTTAGCCTTAAGAAGGGAAGGTTGAGAGGAGATATGATAGCGATGTATAAATATGTGAGAGGAAGTCATAGGAAGGAGGGAGAAAGTTTGTTTTCTGCTGCCCTGGAGAGTAGGGCGCAATGGCTTCAAACTACAAGAAAGGAGATCCCATCTGAACATTAGGAAGAACTTCCTGACTGTGAGAGCTGTTCAGCAGTGGAACTCTCTGCCCCGGAGTGTGGTGGAGGCTCCTTCTTTGGAGCTTTTAAACAGGCTGGATGGCCATCTGTCAGGGGTGATTTGAATGCAATATTCCTGCTTCTTGGCAGAATGGGGTTGGACTGGATGGCCCATGAGGTCTCTTCCAACTCTAGGATTCTATGATTCTATGATTCTAAGAGGGAGGGAAGGAAAAGGGGGAAAGGAACGGAAGAGAAAGAAAAAGCAGGAAGGGGAGAACGGAAGAAAAAAGAGAAGGAAGGAAGGAAGGAAGGAAGGAAAGAGGGAAGGAAGGAGAGAAAGGAGGAGAGAAAGAGGGAGGGAAGGGAAAGGGGGGAAAGGGATGGAAGAGGAAGAGAAAGCAGGAGAAGGAAGAAAAAAGAGAGAAGGAAGGAAGAGGAAGGAGAGAAGGAAGAGAAGGAGAGAAAGAAGGAGGAAAGAAAGGAGAAGGGAAGGAAAGAAGGAAGGAAAGGGAAAATGGAAGGAAGGAGAAAGGTTGAGAAGGAAGAAAGGAAGGATAAAAGGGTGGGAGGGAAGGAAGAAGGAAAGAAGGAAGGAAGGAGGAAAGGGTAGAAGTGAAGGATGGGAGAGAAAGAGGGGAAGAAAAGGGGGAAAGGAAGGTAAGAGAAAGAGAAAGAAGAAAGGAGAGAAGGGAAGAAAAAAGGGAAGGAAGGAAGGAGGAAGGGAAGGAAGGACAGAAAGAGGGAGGGAAGGTTGACCATCGCAAAGCGTGGCGGTTACAGCTAGTTCCATCTCTCTCTCTCTCTCTCTCTCTCTCTCTATCTGGCTTGGGTAACCATGGAAAAATTTGGTTCTAAACTCGTTTTGTTTTTAGGGGGCCCTTGCGTTTCGTTTTTTTTAATAATTCCGAAATTTTCCTTTTAAAAATTTCGAAATATACGAAATTTCGTATAATTACGAATCGATTCGTTAATGGCGGACGCGATTGCCAATATGCTAAAAAAACCTCCAAATGGGACAGGGGGAACTTCTGAAGCTTCCCTCTCCCTCTGTTGTTGACTGTTGGTGTGATAAAACAAACAACTATAAAACTTGCACCAGACATGTGAAAATAATTACGAAATAATTACCGTCGACCACGGTATCCTTCTGGGACGCCTCGCGGGGATGGGTCTTGGAGGTACTGTTCTGCAGTGGCTCCGCTCATTCCTCGAGGGTCGGTCTCAGATGGTGTTACTGGGAGACTCCTGTTCAACCCCACAACCTTTGTCTTGTGGGGTTCCTCAGGGTTCAATACTGTCTCCCATGTTGTTTAACATCTACATGAAGCCGCTGGGCGAGATCATCCGGAGTTTCGGAGTGCGATGTCATCTGTACGCCAGATGATGTCCAACTCTGTCACTCCTTCCCACCTGCTACTAAGGAGGCTGTCGAGGTCCTGAACCGGTGCTTGGCCGCTGTGACGGTCTGGATGGGGGCGAACAAATTGAAATTGAATCCAGACAAGACAGAGGTCCTCCTGGTCAGTCGTAAGGCCGAACAGGGTATAGGGTTACAGCCTGTGTTGGATGGGGTCGCACTCCCCCTGAAGACACAGGTTCGCAGTTTGGGTGTGATCCTGGACTCATCGCTGAGCCTGGAACCCCAGGTTCGGCGGTGACCAGGGGAGCATTCGCACAGTTAAAACTCGTGCGCCAACTGCGACCGTACCTTGGGAAGTCTGACTTAGCCACGGTAGTCCACGCTCTGGTTACATCCCGCCTCGATTACTGCAACGCTCTCTACGTGGGGTTGCCTTTGAAGACAGCCCGGAAGCTCCAACTAGTCCAACGGGCGGCAGCCATGGTACTAACAGGAGCGGGGTGCAGGGAGCACACAACTCCTCTGCTGCACCAGCTCCACTGGCTGCCGATATGCTACCGGGCTCAATTCAAAGTGCTGGTTTTGGCCTTTAAAGCCCTAAACGGTTCTGGCCCAACTTATCTATCCGAACGTATCTCAGCCTATCAGCCCACCAGGACCCTAAGATCTTCTGGAGAGTCCCTGCTCTCTATCCCACCGGCTTCCCAAGTGCGGCTGGCGGGAACGAGAGACAGGGCCTTCTCTGTGGTGGCCCCTCGGCTTTGGAACACCCTCCCTATAGAGATACGATCAGCCTCTTCGCTGATGGTCTTTCGGAAGAGATTAAAAACATGGTTGTGTAAACAAGCATTCAATTAGTTGTTACCACCGAATCTATGGACTAAGGACTGGTTAATTATGGATGACGAACTCTGGACTGTGATTTTTGTGATGAGAAGCATGGTATTATTATTGGTGGCCCAATAATTTGTATTGTTTAAGTGTTGCTGTTTTTAAATTGTATATTGTTTTTAATTGTTGTTAAACCGCAATGAGTCGCCGTTTTAGGCTGAGATATTAGCGGTATACAAGTGTATTAAATAAATAAATAAATAAATAAATAATTTCGAAATAATAATGAAATAATGATGAAATAAATTGAAAAAATTGTTTCGAATCTAATTTACTCCTCACACAATTCCTGCATGGCTCAATATCGGATCGTAAGCTATTTTAAATACGAATTAATAACGAATTACGAAATTAATGAATGAAACCGCCCAAGCCTACTATATCTATCTATTAGGCTTGGGCGGTTTCGTTCGTTAATTTCGTAATTCGTTATTAATTCGTATTTAAATTAGCTTACGATCCAATATTGAGCCATGCAGGAATTGTGTGAGGAGTAATAAAGATTCGAAACAATTTTTTCAATTTATTTCGTAATTATTTCGAAATTATTTCGTAATTATTTCGTAATTATTTTCGCATGTCTGGTGCAAGTTTTATCGTTATTTGTTTTCTCACACCAACAGTCAACAACAGAGGGAGAGGGAAGCTTCAGAAGTTCCCCCTGTCCCATTTGAAGGGTTTTTTTAGCATATTGCGCAATCGTGTCCGCCATTAATGAATCGATTCGTAATTTTACAAAATTTCGTAAATTTCAAAAAAATTTAAAGGAAAATTTCGGAATTATTAAAGAAAATGAAATGCAAGGGCCCCCTAAAAACAAAACGAGTTTAGAACCAAATTTTTCCGTGGTTACCCAAGCCTACTATCTATATCTATATCTATATTTATATATGAGTCCTCCTTCGGAGGTAGAGAAAGGCGGGGTACAAATATTTGAAATAAATAAAATATTTGTACATAAAAGTCCGCCGAGAAAGACATGAGTCCCATGCAGAGGCGGCCCTAGGTAATTTTCAAGGGTAAGCAAACAGTATTTTGTCCCCCCCCCCAACCAATCACTGATATATATTTTCTGTTCGTCGTGGGAGTTCTGTGTGGCATATTTGGTTCAATTCCATCATTGGTGGAGTTCAGAATGCTCTTTGATTGTAGGTGAACTATACATCCCAGTAACTACAACTCGCATATGTCAAGGTCTATTTCCCCCCAAGAGCGCCTCGAGAGCGCCCCTGGGGAAATCAACTCTACTGCAAATGCTTACTTTGCGTAGTGGTTGAGCAGCCCCTGGTCCCATGCTCCATCCATGGTCTGAAACCCTGAAGAGGTCTTCACATTGCTTAGCCTCCAGAGAGAGATTCAAGTGGGTTTCAGGCCGATCCTGGCCTTTCCTATGGAAATCCATCTGCGCCGCGTAGCTTTTGCACGTTCCCTTTCCTATGTCACTTTTATTAAAAGTGACTTTTATTAAAAGTGACATGTTAAAAGCTTGTTCTTTTCCTCGAGTCCATCAATACTGGAGCGTTGGACTCAGCAAAATAGGAAAAGGGGTCGGGGGGGGTGGAGGGGAGGCAGAGAAAAGGAAGACAAACTCTTTTTCTTTCCCCATGCTGGTTCGAAAGCCTATTGATTCTTCTGTTCTTAAACGACTGGCTTCTCCACTGATTGAAACCTCCGTCGGGGGCTTACGAGAGCTCTTTTCATGCTCGAGTTAACAGTAAAAGAGCGGGGCTTGTATTGACTAGCCGGGGACACATTTCCCCCTTGATTTACCTCCAAGTAGGGATGGAGTTTAGAGTTTGAGGATTGTATAGTCTCTTTCCAATTTAGATACCTAATGAGGGTCCATTGGATGATCACAGGCTCAACATAGTCTGACTTGGCCACGGTGGTCCATGCTCTGGTTACATCCCATATAGACTACTGCAATGCTCTCTATGTGGGGTTGCCTCTGAAGACTGCCCGGAAGCTGTAATTAGTAGGCTTGGGTAACCACGGAAAAATTTGGTTCTAAACTCGTTTTGTTTTTAGGGGGCCCTTGCGTTTCGTTTTTTTTTAATAATTCCGAAATTTTCCTTTAAAATTTTGAAATATACGAAATTTCGTAAAATTACGAATCGATTCGTTAATGGCGGACGCGATTGCGCATATGCTAAAAAACCCTCCAAATGGGACAGGGGGAACTTCTGAGCTTCCCTCTCCCTCTGTTGTTGACTGTTGGTGTGATAAATTTTCCTTTTAAAAATTTCAAAATTTATGAAATTTCGTATAATTACGAATCGATTCGTTAATGGCGGACGCGATTGCGCAATATGCTAAAAAAACCTCCAAATGGGACAGGGGGAACTTCTGAAGCTTCCCTCTCCCTCTGTTGTTGACTGTTGGTGTGATAAAACAAACAACAACTATAAAACTTGCACCGGACATGCGAAAATAATTACGAAACAATTACGAAACAATTACGAAACAATTACGAAATAATTACGAAATAAATTGAAAAAATTGTTTTGATTTTTAATTACTCCTGCATGGCTCAATATCGGATCGTAAGCTAATTTAAGATCGTCCGGGGAGGCCCTGCTCTCGGTCCCGCCAGCATCACAAGCGCGGTTGGCGGGGACGAGAGACAGGGCCTTCTCGGTGGTGGCCCCTCGGCTATGGAATGCCCTACCCGCGGACATCAGGCAGGCCCCTTCGTTGCTGGCGTTTCGGAGGAGGGTCAAGACGTGGCTCTATGAACAGGCGTTCGGCTAACAATGCAATTGAACTCATGACGACGGTATAATTGAACAAGGAAACGGCAGAAGGATTATGAGAACGAATCTGATTTCACTGAGGCGTTGATGATTATGTGTTTTGTTTGTCCGTGTACGATGTGTCTTAATTATTGTTTGTTATATGAATTATATTGTAAACCGCATTGAGTCGCCGAACAGGCTGATAAATGCGGTATAAAAATGAAGCAAATAAATAAATAAATAAATAATTTAAATATGAATTAATAACGAATTACGAAATTAACGAACGCAACCGCCCAAGCCTAATAAATACAATATTAAATGGAAGGGACAGGAGCAGAAAGGGATAGAAGGAGGGAGAGAGAAAAGGAGGAAGAGGAGAAGGCAGAGGAAAGGAAAGTGGCATAGGAGCAGAAAGGGATAGAAGGAGGGAGAGAGAAAAGGAGGAAGAGGAGAAGGCAGAGGAAAGGAAAGTGGCATAGGAGCAGAAAGGGATAGAAGGAGGAAGAGAAAAAAGGAGGAAGAGGAGAAGGCAGAGGAAAGGAAAGTGGCATAGGAGCAGAAAGATTGAGTCCAAATAAATAATATTGGGTTTAAAGACCTAATTGTTTGACCCACTATAGAACTATAGTCTAGTTCTATAGTGGGTCAAGTAGTCTAGTATAGGGCTGGGCGGTTTCGTTTCGTTAATTCGTAATTCGTTAATAATTCGTTAATTTTTTAAATTACAAAACGATAACGAACCATTCTGGAGCAATTATTAAAAAAACGAATTTTCAAAAACGTTTTGTAAATGCTTCGTATTTTGATATTGTATTCGTTTTCGTTATTGTTTTGAGGTCGTTTCGTTATTATTTCCGCATGTCTGGGCCAGTTTTATGTTGTTTAATTAGTGAAAAAAAATTATAATATCACACCAACAGTCAACAACAGAGGGAGGGGGAAGCTTCAGAAGTTTTGGAGGTTTTTTAGCGTATTGCGCGGTCGCGTCCGCCATTAACGAATCGATTCGTTATTGTTTCGGAAATCGATTCGTTATTGTTTTGTAATTTTTTTCACCTTTACGAAATTTCGTAAATATCGAACTTTTTTAAAGGAAAATTTTGTAATTATTTTAAATAACGAAACGCAAAAAACCCCAAAAAACGAATCGATTTTAGAAACAAATTTTTCCGTTGTTACCCAGGCCTAATATATATAATTATATAGAACTACAGATCTCTTTTTAAGTTGGAAGAAAATATTCTTGGATTTGCTTCAGAAGCTACTTCCAGTCTTAGATCATTTCGGCAAGGTGTTCCTGACCCAGTTTCTTCATTTCACACATGTATATTTAGCTTTCATTGAAAGCTTTGCGGAAATGTATCGAAATGCTCCTGTTTTTTGGTGACGTTGGAACTGTGCCTTTTCTTGTCGTCTTATTCCTTCCCCAAGTACCCAAAAGTACCCCCAAAGTCCCTAAAAGGAACACAACTTGTTTGAGAGAGACCTGTCGGCAAGTCTTGTTGGCTTGAGTCCCGTTTTGGGGACGAGAGCACGATAAAAATAAAACGTGACGAATGTGTCGGTTTTGTTTTGGATGAAACGCACCCAAATCTTGAGGATCGTTGTATGGGATCGATCGGGGAATTTGCCAGTTTGGGAAACCCGCTGAGTGGTCCATTTTCCTGGCCAAAAAAAGGTAGGCCAGTCTAGCTTTTTAAGCATTTGTTTGATGTTGGGAGAGAGAAAAAACAGTGTTTCCCTTCGCCAACACTTTTGTAAGCGAGCTCTGGAGGGAAACGAAGGATTTCTCGGCGGTTAATTAGGAGCGGATGGCTTCCAGCAAACCCTGATGCCGATTCTTATGGCCGTGGCTCAGCGAAAAAACCTGGATCCCAAATCAATTTCCATCAGAAAGAAATTACACCGCTGGTGCTCCCAAAACGTTCATGAAAGCCTCCAAAGCCTACGGAGTTGAGATACCAAAAGGGCGGAAAATGAAGCCCGCGTTTGGGCGATCCAGCAGAAATTATGCTATGTAACAAAAATTGAAATTTTCTGTTTCTGGTTTGAAAGTGTTATTCATGTTTAATTGTCAGAAAAGGGACCAATAAAGATTGACTAGGCTTCAAAAAGTTTTTGACGAATTCCTTTGTGCATTCTCAGCCACATTGTCACGATGCCAGGGCTCTGCCATTATTCAGGCAGAGGTGAATCAAACAAACACCCAGTTTGTATCACACAGTGTAATTAAAACAGTACTTACTCTCTGGCTGTTTTAATAGTCCAACGATGGAGTGTGGAAGGGGGTTTCACCCTCCCCTTCGGGAGATGTCACGATGCCAGGGCTCTGCAGTTATTCGGGCAGAGGTGAATCAAACAAACACCCAATTTGTATCAAACAGTTTAATTAAACCAGCTGTTTTAATAGTCCAACGATGAAGTGTGGAAGGGGGTTTCACCCTTCCCCTTTGGGAGATGTCACGATGCCAGGGCTCTGCCATTATTTAGGCAGAAGTGAATCAAACAAACACCCAGTTTGTATCAAACAGTTTAATTAAACCAGCGCTTACTTTATGGGTGTTTTAATAGTCCAACGATGGAGTGTGGAAAAGGGTTTAACCCTCCCCCTTGAGAGATGTCACGATGCCAGGCCTCTGCAGTTATTCGGGCAGAGGTGAATCAAACAAACGCCCACTTTGTGTCAAACAATTTAATTAAAACAGCACTTACTTTCTGGCTGTTTTAATAGTCCAACGATGGAGTGTGGAAGTGGGTTTCACTCTCCCCCTTGGGAGATGTCACGATGCCAGGGCTCTGCCGTTATTCAGGTAGAGATGAACCAAACAAACATCCAGTTGTTGTTAAACAATTTCATTAAAACATCACCTACTTTCTGGCTGTTTTAATAGTCCAACGATGAAGTGTGGAAGAGGGTTTCACCCTCCCCCTTGGGAGATGTCACGATGCCAGGGCTCTGCCGGTATTCAGGCAGAGGCGAATCAAGCAACCACCCAATTTGTAACAAACAGTTTAATTAAAACAGCGCTTACTTTCTGGCTGTTTTAATAGTCCAACGATGGAGTGTGGAAGGGGGTTTCACCCTCCCCCCTGGGAGATGTCAAGATGCCAGGGCTCTGCTGTTATTCAGGTAGAGGTGAATCAAGCAAACACCCAGTTTGTATCAAACAGTTTAATTAAAACAGCCCTTACTTTCTGGCTGTTTTAATAGTCCAATGATGGAGTGTGGAAGGGGGTTTCGCCCTCCCCCTTGGGAGATGTCACGATGCCAGGGCTCTGCTGTTATTCAGGCAGAGGTGAATCAAGCAAACACCCAGTTTGTTTCAAACAGTTTAATTAAAACAGCCCTTACTTTCTGGCTGTTTTAATAGTCCAACGATGGAGTGTGGAAGCGGGTTTCATTCTCCCCCTTGGGAGATGTCACGATGCCAGGGCTCTGCCGTTATTCAGGCAGAGGTGAATCAAACAAACACCCAGTTTGTATCAAACAGTGTAATTAAAACAGTACTTACTTTCTGGCTGTTTTAATAGTCCAACGATAGAGTGTGGAAAGGGGTTTCACCCTCCCCCTTGGGAGATGTCATGATGCCAGGGCTCTGCTGTTATTCAGGCAGAGGTGAATCAAACAAACACCCAGTTTGTATCAAACAGTGTAATTAAAACAGCATTTACTTTCTGGCTGTTTTAATAGTCCAACGATGGAGTGTGGAAGGGGGTTTCACCCTCCCCCTTGGGAGATGTCAAGATGCCAGGGCTCTGCTGTTATTCAGGCAAAGGTGAATCAAGTAAACACCCAGTTTGTATCAAACAATTTAATTAAAACAGCGCTTACTTTCTGGCTGTTTTAATAGTCCAGTGATGGAGTGTGGAAGGGGGTTTCACCCTCCCCCCTTGAGAGATGTCACGATGCCAGGCTTCTGCCAGTATTCAGGCAGAGGTGAATCAAACAAACACCCAGTTTGTATCAAACGGTGTAATTAAAACAGTACTTACTTTCTGGCTGTTTTAATAGTCCAACGATGGAGTGTGGAAGAGGGTTTCACCCTCCCCCTTGGGAGATGTCACGATGCCAGGGCTCTGCCGTTATTCAGGCAGAGGTGAATCAAGTAAACACCCAGTTCGTATCAAACAGTTTAATTAAAACAGCGCTTACTTTCTGGCTGTTTTAATAGTCCAATGATGGAGTGTGGAAGGGGGTTTCACCCTCCCTCTTGGGAGATGTCACGATGCCAGGGATCTGCCGTTATTCAGGCAGAGGTGAATCAAGCAAACACCCAGTTTGTATCAAACAGTTTAATTAAAACAGCGCTTACTTTCTGGCTGTTCTAATAGTCCAACGATGAAGTGTGGAAGGGGTTTTCACCCTCCCCCTTGGGAGATGTCACGTTGCCAGGGTTCTGCCGTATTCAGGTACAGATGAACCAAAAAAACACCCAGTTGTTGTGTTAAACAATTCAATTAAAATAGCACTTACCTTCTGGCATCAGAAAGTAAGTGCTGTTATACCAGGCATCATTTGGAAACCAAATTCTTGTGACATGGAAGTCTTGTTTAAGGGATCTTGTTTCTGTGGAGTTTTTTTAGCCTTTTGAATTGCCTTTGCATCCTGCTTGATTCCTGCCTGGATTTAATGCTGTCTTAGATTGCCTGTATTTTTTGTGTGGACATTGCTTTGGGCTACTACTCTTTATGGACTAATACTTTTTGGAACCTTCTGATTTTCTTACAAGCATTTATTTCTTCTGGCTATGTACTAAGCTTCAATAAAAGAGGATTTGATTCTTCACTCTTCATGTGGTGTGTTTTAAGTTAGAGGGCTTCTTCTGGACCTGGAGTGCAACACTCACTCTGACCAGGGCTGGCGTCGAGCTCATGACCTCTCGGTCGGTAGTGATTTAATGCAGCTGGCTACTAATTAGCTGTGCCACAGCCCAGTCCTACAGCAATACTCCATGGTCAACCTCTTCAACTCCTCACATTTTATTTTCATCCTAGAATTGCATGTTCTCTGAGTCTTGTTTGACAGATAACACTATGCAACACAATGTTTCTTCCTAGGTTATAAATGCCACTTCCTAATTGGTTCTATCACCAAAAACATGGAAAAGGTTTATTAAACTGTCAAAACGTCCTTTCTGCGGGCGGGACATCCTGCTCTAGTTTTTTCATGTATCATCGAGTCGTAACCAATTCAACCTAGTTTGTGGCAGAAGATGTTCTGATTAATTGCTTGATGTTAATCATTAATACATCATTGGAGCAAGGAATTTTTCCATCAGGCTTAAAACAGGCTGTGGTCAGACCACTCCTGAAAAAGACTTCCCTTGATTCCACAATCTTGAATAACTATAGACCAATCTCAAACCTCCCTTTTCTGGGCAAGGTGTTGGAGCGGGTGGTTGCCTCTCAGCTCTAGGGGTTTTTGGATGATATCAACTACCTAGATCAGTCACAGTCTGGCTTCAGACCTGGCCATGGCACCGAGTCAGCTTTGGTCACCTTGGTGGATGACCTCCGCAGGGAGCTGGACAGGGGGAGTGTGACCCTGTTGGTTCTCTTGGACATCTCAGCGGCTTTCAATACCATCGATCATGGTATCCTTCTGGGACGCCTCTCCGGGATGGGCCGTGCAGGTACGGCTCTGTCATGGCTCCGGACCTTCCTAGAGGGTCGATCTCAGATGGTGAAGCTGGGAGACACAGGGGCGGGGCAGCAGAGGGTGGGGGAGTGGTTGTGTTGGAGGGGGCGTGGGCGGGGGAGGAGGAAGAGGGGTAGGAGGGAAAGATGGTGTATGGGTGGGTAGGGGCGGGGTGGCAGAGGGAGGGGTGTGGTTTCCCTGGAGGGGGCGTGGTCTGGCCATGTGCGTGCGCCGGGCGGCTCACGCCGGGACGCCTCTGCACCTGCTCTGTTTGCTTCTGTGATTGTGAGTTTGTTGTAATGTTGTTTTGGATTGTGATGAGTGTTGTGCATACCTTGTGGTTTGAGGTATGTGTACAGCAAGTTTAGTGAGTTTTCGTCTGGGGTTTTTCGCGTTTTGCAGTCCCTAAGGACGCCCTTTTAGATTTTATATATATAGATTTATACATTATTTTAGTAGTTATACACTATTTAAAGTCTTTATAAATGTAAAATAAAGTGAAGGAAAGGAAAGGCTGGAGAGAGGGAGGACTGAGGAGGGAAAGCGCCTCGGAGAGCGGTGGCGGCAAAAACCCGCGAAACACCGAAAATACAATGATATATATTTTAAATTATTTTTTTTTAAAACCCACGAAACAATGAGTCTGCGTAAAGCAAACTACGAAACAGCGAGGGAACACTGTATTTTTTTCCCTAAGCATTGTCTTTTGTCCTTATTTGCATTTTTATTTTGCAGAGAGCTTCTGTTGCCAGAATGGGACTTCCTTCACAAGACTAGTAGGCTTGGGCGGTTTCGTTCGTTAATTTTGTAATTCGTTATTAATTCGTATTTAAATTAGCTTACGATCCAATATTGAGCCATGCAGGAATTGTGTGAGGAGTAAATTAGATTCGAAATAATTTTTTCAATTTATTTCGTAATTATTTCGTTATTATTTCATAATTATTTTCGCATGTCTGGTGAAAGTTTTATAGTTGTTGTTTGTTTTATCACACCAACAGTCAACAACAGAGGGAGAGGGAAGCTTCAGAAGTTCCTCCTGCCCCACTGTTTCAAGGGCAGTCCCACACTGACCACATTGCAGAAGTCCAGCCAGAAAGTGAGTTGGTGACTGTTTCAAGGGCAGCCCCACATTGACCACATTGCAGTAGTCCAGCCAGAAAGCGAGTTGCACAGACTGTGCCTTGGTGACTGTTTCAAGGACAGCCCCACATTGACCACACTGCAGTAGTCCAGCCAGAAAGTGAGTTGCACCAGCTGTGCCTTGGTGACTGTTTCAAGGGCAGCCCCAAATTGACCACACTGCAGTAGTCCAGCCAGAAAGTGAGTTGCGCCGGCTGTGCCTCGGTGAGTGTTTCAAGGGCAGCCCTACATTGACTACATTGCAGAAGTCCAGTCAGAAAGTGATTTCTTCAGGCTTTGCCTTGGTGACTGCTTCAAGGGCAGTCCCATATTGACCACATTGCAGTAGTCCAGCCAGAAAGTGAGTTGCACCGGCTGTACTGTGGTGACTGTTCCAAGGACAGCCCCACATTGACCACATTGCAGTATTCCAGCTAGGAAGAGAGTTGTGCAGGCTGTGACATGGCGACTGTTTCAAGGGCAGCCCCACATTGGCAACATTGCAGTAGTCCAGCTAGAAAATGAGTTGAACAGGCTGTGCCTTGGTGACTCTTTCAAGGGCAGCCCCAGAGTGACCACATTGCAGAAGTCCAGCCAGAAAGTGAGTTCTGCGGGCTGTGCCTTGGTGACCACTTCAAGGGCAGCCCCATATTGACCAAGGGCAGCCCCACATTGACCACATTGCAGTAGTCCAGCTAGAAAATGAGTTGTGCAGGCTGTGTCTTGGTGACTGTTTCGAGGGCAGCCCCAGAGTGACCACNAAGTCCAGCCAGAAAGTGAGTTCTGCGGGCTGTGCCTTGGTGACCACTTCAAGGGCAGCCCCATATTGACCACATTGCAGAAGTCCAGCCAGAAAGCGATTTCTTCAGAAGTTCCCCCTGTCCCATTTGGAGGTTTTTTTAGCATATTGCGCAATCTCGTCCGCCATTAACGAATCGATTCGTAATTTTACGAAATTTTGTAAAAACGAAACGAGTTTAGAACCAAATTTTTCCATGGTTACCCAAGCCTAAAGGCTACTCACTAAGGGTGCATCTACACTTTGGAGTTAATGCAGATTGACGCAAAAACCCCCTAAAAACGAATTGAGTTTAGAAACAATTTTTTCCGTGGTTGCCCAGCCCTATAGGATAGATCTACATTGTTGAATTAATACAGTTTGATACCATTTTGACTTCCTGGGCTCAATGCTATGGCATCATGGGAGTTGTAAGTAAAATCTGGCCAAGAGAACTGGTGCCTCACCAAATGCAACTCCTAGGATTCCATAGCATTGAGCCCAGGAAGTCAAAATGGTATCAAACTGTATTAATTCAACAATGTAGATCTATCCTATAGGGCTGGGCAACCACGGAAAAATTTGTTTCTAAACTCAATTCGTTTTTAGGGGGTTTTTGCGTTTCGATTTTTAAAAGAATTCCAAAATTTTCCTTAAAATTTTTTCGATATTTATGAAATTTCGTAAATTACGAATCAATTACGAATCGGTTTCGAAACAATTACGAATCGATTCGTTAATGGCGGGCGTGATCTCGCAATACGCTAAAAAACCCTCCAAATGGGACAGGGGGAACTTCTGAAGCTTCCCTCTCCCTCTGTTGTTGACTGTTGGTGTGATAATTTATTTATTTTTTCACTGAGAAAACAAACAGCAACCCTAAAATTTGCACCAGACATGCGGAAATAATAACGAAACAATTTCGAATCTATTACGAATCGATTTCGAGACAATTACGAAACAATTACGAAACGAATTGAAAAAATTTGTTTCTTTTTTTAGTTGCTCCTGAATGGTTCAATATAGCATCGTTATAAAAAAATAACGAATTAATAACGAATTACGAAATTAACGGACGAAATCGCCCAGCCCTACTATCCTAGAACTCATGGAGACCAAGGTTTGGATCTCTGATAAGTCATGGGTGATTTTGAGCAAGTTCCATTCTCTCAACTCGAAAGAAATGAAGCAGGGATGACAACTTGTTTTGGTAGACCTGCTGGCATCCCCTGTTTTGGCCTGACTCCTTTTTGGGTTTTCCTCTCCCTTGTAGCTGTGCTCAAAGTGGGAACACGCGGCGGAACGGCCACCAACGCAAAATCAACCAGCAGGAAGAAAGCTGTCAGAACCTGACGGACTTCACCCCGGCCCGAGTGCCCAGCAACCTGGACATATTCACAGCCTACAACGAAACTCTCCAGTGCTCCCATGAGTGCGTGAGGACACCCGTGCCGATCTACACGGAGGAGACCATCCTCTCCCCGGGGGATTATAAGGCATCCTTCAATGGGAGCAGGTAAGGCGGAGGGCATCCCACCATGGCAATTTGAACCTCATGGCTGTTGGGGTCCCTCTGTGGATTTTGGTACCCAAACAGAGCCATTCCATGAAGGTTGAGGTCCATCCATTGATACTGGTACAAAAACAGCCATTTCATGAAGGTTGAGGTCCATCTGTTGATACTGGTCCCCAAACAGAGCCATTCCATGAAGGCTGAGGTTCATCCATGGAAACAGAGCCATTTCATGAAGGTTGAGGTCCATCCGTTGATACTGTTACCCAAACAGAGCCATTTCATGAAGACCGAGGTCCATCCATTGACACTGTTACCCAAACAGAGCCATTTCATGAAGACTGAGGTCCATCCATTGACACTGGAACCCCAACAGAGCCATTTCATGAAGATTGAGGTCCATCTGTTGATACTGGTCCCAAACAGAGCCATTTCATGAAGGTTGAGGCCCATCCATTGATACTGGTCCCAAACAGAGCCATTTCATGAAGGTTGAGGTCCATCCATTGATACTGGTCCCAAACAGAGCCATTTCATGAAGGTTGAGGCCCATCCATTGATACTGGTATGCAAACAGGGCCATTTCATGAAGGTTGAGGTCCATCCATTGATGCTGGTACACAAACAGAGCCATTTCATGAAGGTTAAGGTCAATCCATTGATACTAGTACTGAAATAGAGCCATTTCATGAAGGTTGAGGTCCATCCGTTGATACTAGTACCTAAACAGAGTCATTTCATGAAGGTTGAGGTCCATCCATTGATACTGGTACACAAACAGAGCCATTCCATGAAGGTTGAGGTGCATCCATTGATACTAGTACTGAAACAGAGCCATTTCATGAAGGCTGAGATCCATCCGTTGATACTGGTACCCAAACAGAGCCATTTCATGAAGGTTGAGGTCCATCTGTTGATACTGGTACCCAAACAGAGCCATTTCATGAAGGTTGAGGTCCATCCATTGATAGCAGTACCCAAACAGAGCCATTCCATGAAGGTTGAGGTCCATCAATTGATAGTGGTACCCAAACAGAGCCATTCCATGAAGGTTGAAGTCCATCTGTTGATACTAGTACCCAAACAGAGCCATTTCATGGATGATGAGAGCTCCTTCCATTTCATGGATTTTGAGGTCCAGCTCTTGGTATCCTTACCCAAACTGAACTGTTCCTCACCAATGGAAATGTAAGTATTGGCTTAATGGCTCGCATTTCTTTTTGAAGAACATCAACAGATGTCAACACTGAACAGGTTTTTTGGAATATTACGTGCGACCTAAAATTCTATCTCCTTCCACATCATGGTTGAACATGGTCATACCCATCTCTGTGTACATTTTTAGCAGTCATTTCAGTGAGGCATATATTGAATTTCTCAGCCCCAGAGCTACAATGTCTTTCCATGTGCATGCTCTATGTGAACACTGTCGAATTGTCTCCCAGCATGGTGTTGGTAATTATAACGGTGAGCCAACTGGATATGTCATGGTCAGTTGACCTAAAGACAGGTCTATTTTCAGTCTAAAGCCATAGCCTCATGGTAGAGATAGAATCCATAGATTCTCCTCACACTAAGATGTTTTTTCAGATGATAACACTAAACTGGATTATCGGATTTCTGGGGAATCCATAGGGAAAAGAAACTCATTTTCCCAGATTGAAGTGACATCACACTGAATATGGAAGGAAGCACAAACAATGTGCAGTTTGAAGTCCTCGCTGCATGCCTCTGGTGTCTGAATCGAAAAGTGGGATTATCAAAAGGCCGTTCCTTTGTCTAAACTGTTGCTAGGAGAGGAAGATGCTCGTATTTAGAATGACCATCTTTTCCAAATTCTGGGCATTTTAATTGGGCCAAGCAGTCGAGATCATATGGTCCATAGTCTACCACATTGGTTGCACTTTTCCCACAAACTTGTGCATCCTTCCTTTTCCCGTCGTGGTCAACTGTGAATACGCACATATGGTATTTCTGCGCCTGCGCAGAACAGCTTCGGAATCTTCTGATAAATTTGAAAACTTTGGCGGTTGGCCCCGCCCACTCTCCCCTCAAGAGTATATATAGCCCGTGGGGGGCTAACCACCTCTAGTTCTCAAGGTTCCCGAGTGGTCACCTGTGAATTCGCACAGCCCCGCCCATCCTCCCTGTTGTTGCCATGCCTCCTCCTTCTGGCTGCTATATGCGGCGGAAGAGAACTAGAGGCGGTTAGCCCCCCACGGGCTACATATACTGTTGTGGGAAGAGTGGGTGGGGCCAACCGCCAAAGTTTTCAAATTTATCAGAAGATTCCGAAGCTGTTCTGCGCAGGCGCAGAAATACCATATGTGCGAATTCACAGGTGGCCACTTGGAAAACTACGGTTACAGGTAAGCAACCTATATGTCATTCCTCAGACCAATGTAGCTTTGTCCACCCTTTCCCACCAACCATATTTCCATGGCTGGTTCCCATTTGTCATCACAACAACTTAAATTTTTAACCACTGGCTTTCAGAACATCTGAGGTTGTGCATAACCTGGATCTTACTTTTCTCTTATATATCGTATTTTCTGGCGGATAAAGGGACTTTTTAACCCTTGCAAATCTAATAGAAAGTTGGGGGTAGTCTTATACACCAGGTATAAAAATGGTGGTATAAAAAATGCCTCAGCGGGTGGCTCAGGGCTGCTGAGAGTTGTAGTCCGGAGGTGCTTCCTTGGGTCTAGGTGAGCCTGGTGGCCTTCGGAGGCTTCTGCCAGCCGATTGGATGGCCTTGCATTTTTTCTTTCTCCTGGCTGCCTGGAAATAGTGACGTGAGAGGATTTGGAGGAGGGCATTGAAATTAGAGTGGGGAGAGCTGTGGCGGGGGTGGGCCTGCCAAAGGCTACCAAGCTTGCCAAGGTCCAAGAAAGCACCTCTGGACTATGCCTCCTCCTCCTCCTCCTCCTCCCTTCTCAGGCCATGGCGCTAAGGAGGAGGGAGGGCGCGGGGAGGAGTGGCAGGCCCGCCAGACTCTCCCCACCGCTCTCCCCATTCTACTTTCAAGGCCCTTCTCCAACACCTCCAACGTTGCCATTTTCATGCAGCCAGGAGAAAGAGGAAAGGAGCAAGACCACCCGATCGGTCAGCAGAAGCCCCTGAAGGTCATCAGGCTTGCCTCGACCTAAGGAAGTCGTCAAGTGGCCTTGCTTTTTTCCTATCTCCTGGCTGCCTGGAAATAGCGACGTGGGAGTATTTGGAGAGGGGCATTGAAAGTAGAGCGGGGAGAGCGGTAGCGGTGGTGGGGACACCCTGGCAGGTCTGCCAAAGATAGGCTTGGGCGATCCAAGTCGTTAATTTTGTATTCCGTTATTATTTCGTTATTTTTTAATAATTAGAAGCGATATCGACGCGTTTCAGCAACCCGGAAGTGTTTTGCCCATATCGAAGCTTGCGTCCGCCATCTTCCTTACGATCCGTCAGTGAATCATAAATGCAGAGGGCATGACCTTGAGGAACAGCTGTTTCCCACCCCACCTCCTCCCTCTTTGCATCCGCCGGCTTTGCGAGGCTGGCTTTGCGAGGTGGGCGTGGCCTCCAGGAGGAGCCGGCGAGGCCACGCCCACCTCATCCCCCAGCCATCCCTCGCCCTTTGCTGGCAGCAAGGGCGGGGGAACTGTAAGATTGCTTTAGAAATCTTACAGTTCCCCTGCCCTTGCTGCCTGCAAAGGACGATGGATGGCTGGGGGATGAGGTGGGCGTGGCTACGCCAGGCTCTTCTTGACGGACACTGGGGGCCTGGCCGTCAAGAAGAGCCGGGCGTAGCCATGCCCACCTCAGTCCCCAGCCATCCATCGCCCTTTGCAGGCACCCAGGGCAGGGAAATTATTTTAAAAGCAATCTTACAGTTTCCCTGCTCTGGGTGCCTGCAAAGGGCGATGGCTGACAGGGGGATGAGGTGGGCGTGGCCTTCAGGAGGAGCTGGGCGAGGCCACGCCCACCTCATTAACAAATCGATTTGTAATTAACAAAATTTTGTAAATTTCGAATTTTTGAAATCGGAAATTTTGTACGTAAAAAAAAAAACCAAACACCAGTGCGCCCCAGAAACGAAACGAGTTTAGAACCAAATTTTTCCTTGATCGCCCAAGCCTAGCCAAAGGCCACCGAGCTCGCCTAGGTCCAAGAAAGCACCTCTGGACTATGCCTCCTCCTCCTCCTCCTCCCTTCTCAGGCCATGCCGCTAAGGAGGAGGGAGGGAGGGAGGGCATGGGGAGGAACGGCAGGCCCGCCGGGCTGTCCCTGCCGCTCTCCCCATTCTACTTTCAAGGCATTTCTCCAACTCCTCCAACGTTGCCATTTCTAGGCAGCCGGGAGAAAGAGGAAGGAAGCAAGACCACCCGATCAGCCAGCAGAAGCCTCTGAAGGCCACCAGACTTGCCTAGAAATTAAGGAAGCGGATCGGTGGCCTTCCTTCCTTCCTTTCTCTCCCGTCTGCCCTGAAATGGCGACGTTGGAGGAGTTGGAGAAGGGCCTTGCAAGTAGAACAGGGAGAGCGGCGGGGATTGCGGGGACAGCTCAGCAGACCTACTGCTCCTCCTCCCTACACCTTCCATCCTCCTTCCTTCCTCCTCCTCAGGCTACGCTCTAAGGGACTTGACTTCACCACAGCTGCTGCTTTCAAGGCCCTCCAAATCCTCCCACGTCACTATTTCCAGGCAGCTGGGAGAGAGAGGAAGAAAGCAAGGCCACCCCATCAGCCGGCAGAAGCTTCTGAAGGCCATCGGGCCCACTTAGGCCCAAGAAAACACCTCCAGACTACGACTCCCAGCAGCCCGGGCAGAGGCGTGTCTTGGACATGCCCGCTGAGGCATTCTGGGAGTCGTAGTTACCAAATCAATGGAATTGTGTTGGAAGAAAAGTGGTCTTATATGGCGAGTATATCCCTAACTCTGTATTTTAACTTGAAAAGTTGGGGGGTCATCTTATACGCCCAGTTGTCTTGTACCCCGGAAAATACGGTATATGTATATATTTACTAGGCCTGTTTGATCAAGAAAAAATTTGGTTCTAAAATCGATTTGTAATTGGGGTGTTTTTTTGTTTCGATATTTAAAATAATTACAAAACTTTCCAAAAAAAAGTTTTGGTATTTAAGAAATTTTGTAAATATTAACGAATTTTTAGAATTTTTTTGTATTTCTTAAGAATAATATTAAAATAATATTAAAAAATATTTTAAAATGGAAAATTAACCAAAAAATGACCAAACACAGGCAGGATACAGCAAATGAGAGCACACACCAACAGAAGAGTCTTTTCTTTTTTAGAATATTTTTTAAGAATAATATTAAAATAATATTAAAAATAATATTAAAATAATATTAAAAATAATATTAAAAATAATATTAAAAATATTTTAAAATGGACAATTAACCAAAAAATGGCCCAAATGTGGACCAAACACAGGCAAGAGACAGCAAATGAAGCAAGCAGCACTCACAGCAGCAAGGAATAAATCCAATCCCAGTTGCTAGCAGGCAGCCATTGCCAAGCCAACCCAATGCAAACTCCCTCGCCCTCTGCAGCAAGCTACAGGCCGCGCGGAGCCGCTTTGAAAGGGCTCACCGGCCAATCAAAAAGAGACAGCCACGGACCCATGGTGCACTGCTTGGGAGCGCCGGATTGGCTCCCATGCACCAGCACTCCAGCAGCCTCCACCCCATTAACGAAACGAGCGGAGGCTCGTTAAAACTATGGGGGTTGCTGGTTCGATATTTATAAACCCTTCCGGGTTTGGAAATATGTTTCGATACCGCTTCAGAAATGGTAAAATTAACGAATAATTAACGAATTAACGAATTAACGAACAAAACCGCACAGGCCTAATATTTACATACATATACATACATACACACTTACCCACACCAGAACTTGACAAGGAGGGCCCTGGGAGAACCCATGTTGTGAAGGTAATGTAGAAATGAGATCTTGTCCGCTTGTCCTCAACACTAATACCCATATTATGGTTGGCCTACTAACAGTTGACTTACTCCAACCAGTCATCTTCTTCTTGGTTTGAGGTATCTCAACCCAACAAAACCTGGTGCTGAGCTCATGACAGTTTGGGGCCTAAGATGTTTTGCACACCCAAACATCTGGAGAACTTCCCTGAACAATCCAGGGTTGTTTTTGGTAGGAAGAGTCTAGATTTAGAATTAGAGAAGGAAAAGAGGGCCTCCATCTCCCAGGACATCCATTCAAATTGCACATAGAAACAAATACATAGATACAGATTTGCATGCTCTTGTATCAGTGGAGGTGTAACTCTGGTCTTAGATTTTATTTCAGTGATCAAGAATCTTTCCAAGGTGTAGAACCTGAGATTTTGTATTAACTTTTCTAAGTTTTCTCCAGATGTGGAATAGCACCATCAAAGCCTTAACATCTAGAATTAAATCCAGAACATCCCTGATATGGAAGCTACCAGCTTCCAGTGTACAGGGATTGTGGCAACTAGGAATAGTTTCCAGAAACCTGTTGAGTGGTGCTGAATGAAATTGCTCTGTTTGGGTACTAGTCTCAACGGATGGACCTCAACCTTCATGAAATGGCTCTGTTTAGGTACCAGTATCAATGGATGGACCTCAGAGCCATTTCATGAAGGTTAAGGTCTATCCATTGATACTGGGACCCAAACAGAGCCATTTCATGAAGGTTAAGGTCCATCCATTGATTCTGGTACCCAAACAGAGCCATTTCATGAAGGTTGAGGTCCATCCATTGATTCTGGTACCCAAACAGAGCCATTTCATGAAGGTTGAGGTCCATCCATGGATACTAGTACCCAAACAGAGCCATTTTATGAAGGTTGAGGTCCATCCATTGATAGTGGTACCCAAACAAAGCCATTTCATGAAGGCTGAGGTCCATCAGTTAATACTGGTACCCAAACAGAGCCATTTCATGAAGGTTGAGGTCCATCCATTGATTCTGGTACCCAAACAGAGCCATTTCATGAAGGTTGAGGTCCATCCGTTAATACTGGTACCCAAACAAAGCCATTTTATGAAGGCTGAGGTCCATCAGTTAATACTGGTACCCAAACAAAGCCACTTTATGAAGGTCGACATCCATCCATTGATTCTGGTACCCAAACAGAGCAATTTCATGAAGGTTAAGGTCCATCCATTGATACTAGAATCCAACAGAGCAATTTCATGGTGAGGTCCATTCATTGATACTAGAACCCAAACAGAGCAATTTCATGAAGGTTGAGGTCCATCCATTGATACTAGAACCCAAACAGAGTCATTTCATGAAGGTTAAGGTCCATCCATTGATACTGGTACTCAAACAGAGCCATTTCATGAAGGTTGAGGTCCATCTGTTGATACTGGCACCCAAACATAGCGATTTCATGAAGGTTGAGGTCCATCCATTGAAACTAGTACCCAAACAGAGCCATTTCATGAAGGTTAAGGTCCATCCATTGATACTGGTACCCAAACAGAGCCATTTCATGAAGGTTGAGGTCCATCCGTTGAGACTAGTACCCAAACAAAGCCATTTTATGAAGGTCGACGTCCATCCATTGATACTAGTACCCAAACAGAGCCATTTTATGAAGGTCGACGTCCATCCATTGATTCTGGTACCCAAACAGAGCCATTCCATGAAGGTTGAGGTCCATCTGTTGATACTGGTACCCAAACAGAGCCATTTCATGAAGGTCGACGTCCATCCATTGATTCTGGTACCCAAACAGAGCCATTCCATGAAGGTTGAGGTCCATCTTTTGATTCTGGTACCCAAACAGAGCCATTTCATTAAGGTTAAAGTTCATCCATTGATACTAGAACCCAAACAGAGCAATTTCATGAAGGTTGAGGTCCATCCTTTAATTCTGGTACCCAAACAGAGCCATTTCATGAAGGTTAAGGTCCATCCATTGATACTAGAACCCAAACAGAGCAATTTCATGAAGGTTGAGGTCCATCCATTGATACTAGTACACAAGCAGAGCCATTTCATGAAGGTTGACATCCATCCATTGATACTAGTACCCAAACAGAGCCATTTCATGAAGGTTGAGGTCCATCCATTGATTCTGGTACCCAAACAGAGCCATTTCATGAAAGTTAAGGTCCATCTATTGATACTAGAACCCAAACAGAGCCATTTCATGAAGGTTGACATCCATCCATTGATTCTGGTACCCAAACAAAGCCATTTCATGAAGGCTGAGGTCCATTCATTGATACTGGTACCCAAACAGAGCCATTTCATGAAGGTTGAGGTCCATCCATTGAGACTAGTACCCAAACAGAGACATTTCATGAAGGTTGAGGTCCATCCATTGATACTGGTACCCAAACATAGCCAGCTAACTGGCAAGGATTTAAAAACCATTTCATGGAGTGTCTCTTTTTGTGCATTTTTTATGCAGTCATGTGGACATTGGTTGCATCGGTTGTTCTACTTTCCCCATTGTGGTGCTGTCTTCCATCTGTCTGCCATTCCATTCCTCTTCCTAACTCTGCATTTGGCTAGGTGTGGGTCATTGCAATGCTATAGAAATATTATGATTTTAAGGTGATGCTCTGGTGGAAATTATTGGTCTCTGCATCGTCCTCTTGGATCTGGCCCAACTTAACTCATTTTACCATGAGAGGTGGTGGGTTTCTGGAGCATGAATCTCATGCATTCTGTGCTCTCCTGGCTAGCAATTGATGGCTTCCATAGGGGTGCACAAAATTGCAGAATTCTATTTTGTTTTCATTTCGAATTTCAGGAGGAACTCCAGATCCTGAATTACGAATCTGAACAACCCCCTCCTAATCTCCCGGAACCTTCCCAAAAATAGAACGGGAGATACCTGAAAGTCAAAATGAAAACAGAAGAGATTTTTGCTGTTTTGTCCACCCTTAATATCAATGGGGCAGTGCAACTGGTCTGGGTCTTACTATGGACTCCTAGCCACCTAAAATGTCCAAAAACTGTGATAGGTCAACCAACCTTTGAATGACTTATCCAAGATGCTGAATCCTCCACCTCAATTGGTTTCCTGAGGACAGATCCCAAGTCAACCAACCTCAAAAGGAGCTTTCCAAAGTGTCTTCTCCCCCAAAGAGTTAATAAATCAGCCGAACTTCAATGCAGGTCCCTAAGATTCTGAACCTCCTTTGATACTTTGGACATCTCCTTTGTGGTATGGACTCCAAACCCAAGATTCGGAACCTCCTTTGATACTTTGGACATCTCCTTTGTGGTTCAGACTCAAATACAATGGACATCTCCTTTGTGGTTGGGATTCAAACCCAAGATTCGGAACCTCCTTTGATACTTTGGATATCTCCTTTGTGGTTCAGACTCAAACCCAATATTCTGAACCTCCGTTGATACTTTGAACATCTCCTTTGTGGTTCAAACTCAAATACAATGGACATCCCCTTTGTGGTTCAGACTCAAACCCAATAGAAATTTCCTTTGTGGTTCGGACTCGCACCCAAGATTCTGAACCTCCTTTGATACTTTGGACATCTCCTTTGTGGTTAGGACTCAAACCCAATGGACATCTCCTTTGTGGTTTGGATTCACACCCAAGATTCTGAACCTCCTTTGATACTTTGGACATCTCCTTTGTGGTTCAGATTCAAACCCAATGGACATCTCCTTTGTGGTTCGGACTTAAACCCAATGGACATCTTCTTTGTGGTTCAGACTCAAACCCAAGATTCTGAACATCCTTTGATACTTTGGACATCTCCTTTGTGGTTTGGACTCAAATCCAATGGACATCTCCTTTGTGGTTCAGACTCACACCCAAGAGTCTGAACCTCCTTTGATACTTTGGGCATCTCCTCTGTGGTTTGGACTCAAACCCAATGGACATCTCCTTTGTGGTTCGGACTCAAACCCAATGAACATCTCCTTTGCGGTTTAAACTCAAACCCAAGATTCTGAACCCCCTTTGATACTTTGAACATCTCCTTTGTGGTTTGGACTCAAACCCAAGATGGATTCACTGCCATACTAATATGGAAGCTGCTATTGATTGCCTTGGCCAATCTCCAAGCCAGAAACAAAGCGCAGGGACATACAAGGAACACAATCATTTCCATTTTCTTTTACTACCTGAGATAGCTGAGTGCTGCTACTTAGTTAATGTATTGGCTTCTTCTCCTTCTCTAAAAAAACAACAAAGCAAATTGGAGAAGGGCTTTCAGAGGTCCCCATTGTTACCTCTTGGCAAAGGGCTCCCTTGCAGAAACCAATAAAACCCATTCAAAGCATTATTTTAAGTCTCTCTCCCTCCCCCCATCCCCATTCATCCCTTCCCTCTTCAAAATACAATATGATAAAAGCTGTTGTTTTGGCTGCAGGCCTTCCCAGGCTTGCATTGCTGTCCGTCACGTATGGGGCGCCTCCCAAGTCGATTTTTCTGCTTGCTGCAGACCCTCCTCTTCCGACCGGCACCTCATTCCTGTGGCCTTTGTTTCTGAGAAATGGTTTGAAATCTCCTGCTGACCAGACGAAGTCTATTTTACTTCCTGGGGGCGGGGCAGACGCCATGTGTCTTTTTCCTGGTAGGTACTTTCTCTTCAGCCCTTCTTTTCTCATCCGCGACTTGAGCCTTGAGCTCCCAATCCCAGCCTTGCTGTGATCGTCAACACCTCGTATCCGACATCTAAACAACCTCTCCGAAACTCACCTTATATATAACTCATGTGTAAGTCAACATATGAAGTTGATTTACACATGAACCCAACAGACCTGAGTTGAGTTATCCACTGACCATTGTGAGTCCTTCTCTGCGTCTAGCGGGTCTCATTATATAAGTCGACATGAAGTCAACTTATATAATGAAGTCAATGTATACATGAATTTGACGTATACATGCAGTCAACATATACATGAAGTCAACGTGCACATGAAATCAATGTATACATGAAGTCATCAAACACAAGCTGACTTACACATGAAATCAATGTATACTTGAAGTCATCAAACACAAGTTGACTTACACATGAAATCAATGTATACATGAAGTCATCAAACACATGAAGTTGATTTACACATGAAATCAGTATACAACGTATATATAAGAAGTCAACGTATATATTTGTTTTATACATGCAATCAACGTATACATGAAGTCAATGTATACATGAACAAATCCATGAAGTCAACTCACACATGAAGTCAGCATATACATGAAGGCAATATATACATGAACTTGACTTATACATGCAATCAATGTACACATAAAGTTGACTTATATAAAGAGGTCAACATATATATTAGTTTGTTTTATACATGCAATCAACGTATACATGAAGTCAATGTATACATGAACAAATCCATGAAGTCAACTCACACATGAAGTCAGCATATACATGAAGGCAATATATACATGAACTTGACTTATACATGCAATCAATGTACACATGAAGTCAACTTATATAAAGAAGTCAACGTATATATTAGTTTGTTTTATACATGCAATCAACGTATACATGAAGTCAATGTATACATGAACAAATCCATGAAGTCAACTCACACATGAAGTCAGCATATACATGAAGGCAATATATACATGAATTTGACTTACACATTCAGTCAATGAATACATGAAGTCGACTTACATGTGAAGTTAATGTATACATGAAGTCAATGTATACATGAAGTCATCAAACATATGAAGTTGACTTACACATGAAGTCAGTATACAATTGAAGTTGACTTATATAAAGAAGTCAACGTATATATTCGTTTGATTTATCCATGCAGTCAACATATACATGAAGTCAACATACACATGAAGTCAATGTATACATGAACAAAGACATGAAGTCAGCTTACACATTAAGTCAGCGTACACATGTATACATGAATTTCACTTATACATGCAGTCAACTTACACATGAAGATGACATACATGAAGTCAACATACACATGAAGTCAACATATACATTAATTTGTTTTATACAAGCAGTCAACGAATACATGAAGTCAACATATACATGAATCTGACTTATACATGCAGTCAATGAATACATGAAGTTGACTGAAGGTATTCATGAAGGTATACATATGAAGTAAATGTATACATGAAAATGTATACATGAAGTAATCAAACACATGAAGTTGACTTACACATGAAGTCAGTATACACATGAAGTTGACTTATATAAAGAAGTCAACTATATATTAGTTTTTTCTATACATGCAGTCAACATATCCATGAAGTCAACGTACACATGAAGTCAATGTATACATGAACAAACACATGAAGTCAACTTACACACAAAGTCAGCATACACCTGAAGGCAGTGTATACATGAAGTTGACATACATGCAGTCATTGTCTACATGAAGTTGACTTTTACATGAAGTCAACATACACATGAAGTCAACATATACATGAATTTGATTTATACAAGCAGTCAACGAATACATGAAGTCAACATATACATGAATTTGACTTACACATTCAGTCAATGAGTACATGAAGTCGACTTACATATGAAGTCAGTGTATACATGAGGTCAATGTATACATGAAGTCATCAAACATATGAAGTTGACTTACACATGAAGTCAGTATACACATGAAGTTGACTTATATAAAGAAGTCAACTACATATTAGTTTGTTCTATACATGCAATCAACATATACATGAAGTCAACGTACATATGAAGTCAATGTATACATGAACAAACATGAAGTCAACTTACACACAAAGTCAGCATACACATGAAGGCAGTGTATACATGAATTTGACTTATACATGCAGTCAATGTACACATGAAGTTGACTTTTACATGAAGTCAACATACACATGAAGTCAACATATAGATGAATTTGACTTTATCCATGCAGTCAACGTATACATGAAGCCGACTTCCATATGAAGTCAATGTATACATGATGTCAATGTATCCATGAAGTTGACTTACACAAGAAATCAGCATACACAAGAAGTTGACTTATATAAGGAAGTCAATGTATACATGAAGTCAACTTACACCTGAGTAAGTAATGTAGAGTAAGTAACTTCTCTTGGGCTCCCAAACCCAATGGAAATTCCATTTACCTCCATACTCCGATATACCTTCTTCTCCCCATGCAGCCAATGCCCAGTAGAGATGGTTGAGAGTAAGCCCAAGAGAAGTTACTTACTCTACATTACTTACTCAGGTGTAAGTTGACTTCATGTATACGTTGACTTCCTTATATAAGTCGACTTCTTGTGGGGAGAAGGAAGTGCATTTGGAGAGTGATTGGAACATGCCTGGCATTTTTTTGGGATGGGTTAGACGTTATGGGGGCTCGTCCGGGATATTAGCCTAGGACCTCTCGCATCCAAAGCGAGAGGGTCTAATCAAGAGAAGTTACTTCCATGGAATATTGGCCAATACCTTGCTAGTCTTCACGTTGATCTGGATGTTAATGCCTCGACCTCCTCCATTTTGCAAATATCTTTTGGAGTTGCCCTAGATGCCTATCACAGCAGGGTTGAAATTGGTTGCATGCAAGAGACAGTGTTGGAAGCATGTTTGAGATCTATTGACCTCTTTCTAATGGGTTGCCGTTCCTTTTATATTCTTTGGTTATTACTTTTAATAATTGACTTTGAAACATCTTTTTTCTTGTGGATTTTCCTACCTTCTTGGTATTTGTGGGTTAAAGATGGGTAACAATTAGGGCTGGGTAACCACGGAAAAATTGTTTCTAAACTCGATTCGTTTCCAGGGAGCGCTAGCGTTTCCAAATTCTAAATACTTCCGAAATTTTGAGATTTCAAAGTTTCGTTATTTACGAAATTTCGTTAATTTCGAATCGATTCGTTAATGGCGGACGCGATTGCGCAATATGCTAAAAAAACCCTCCAAATGGGACAGGGGGAACTTCTGAAGCTTCCCTCTCCCTCTGTTGTTGACTGTTGGTGTGAGAAAACAAACAACAACTATAAAACTTGCACCAGACATGCGAAAATAATTACGAAATAATTACGAAAAAAATACGAAATAATAACGAAATAATTACGAAATAAATTGAAAAAATTGTTTCGAATCTAATTTACTCCTCACACTATTCCTGCATGGCTCAATATCGGATCGTAAGCTGATTTATATACGAATTAATAACGAATTACGAAATTAACGAACGAAACCGCCCAGCCCTATTGCCCAACTCAGTATCAGAAGATAGCAATGTTTTTCTACCTTGCTTAGGAAACGTGTGTTACGCAGCGCACAAAAACCCAGATGCAAAATAGTCTCAGACCAGTAGTCAAGGTAAACAGAAAAATTTTACTCTCTTAACTTTGCAGAGATAAAACAAAACTGGCAATGCTTCACACAAAAAACAGCAGTGCAACATATTTACATTAGTCTTTGTAATATGCATAAAATAAAGCATCTTCTAAGCAGCAAATGGAAATCATAACAACCTGAAGTAAATAGCTATTTCACCGTCAGCATCCCTCACTGGTACTCCACACTGGTGAAACAAAACTCCAGCAGCAGCCCACCAAAAACCTCAGTTATAGCCCCTTGGGCGTGGCACAAGATTGCTGCTTGACCTACTTAGTCAGCTGAACAAGATAATTACAAACAATAAGGTTTTTCTTCACACATATACTTGTGTCCTGCAAGGACTTACCGTAACAACATGGCATCTCTCCTAGCTTTCTGTAGTTCCACAAAGCACCCCTTGTTGCAACCCAGAGCAGGAAACTGGACCCTCGGACAACAATCCACCACACTTGACTTCAGGAAAACAATCCTTTTTTTATTGATGAAAGATGAATACAAAATAAAAGAAATATGCAAAGGCAAAAAAGTCACAGAAAAAATCAGGAACAAGAAATGTCCACAAACAAGATCATGAAATCCACAGCAAAACTGCTGAATCCTGGAACCTGTTAGCAATCCACTAACCGTACTTGGAACAACTAGAAAACCTCCGAAGGCCACTTGAATCAGGAGACCTGGAAAAGCTTGCACATGAATCTGGAACGATGCCTGGTCTGAAGCTGCATTCAGAGCAGGCATACTTAAGGCCGAGAAATCTATTGCAAGACACGCTTGAAGATTTTGTTTGCATTTCTCTCAATCTGGCTGACCTACATAAACTTTGTGCTTCACCCCGGCTCTGCCAAATCTTCCCCTGCCCATCCTCATTAGGGAGATCAGGTGTCAGATTCTCTGGAAAACTAAGACTGGGAGGAAAAGGGAGTGAAATGTCTCCACTCGGCTCGGAATGCATGTTCTCATGGGAATTCTGACTTTCACTTTCCAAGGCTGTAGGATTTTCACTACTCAAACCATCATCATCTAAATTGGCCTCAGAATTCACATTGACATCTACATTGGCATCAGGAAATACAATACAATGCTTGTCTGGATTACCTTACAGTTCTTGTGTTCATGGTCTCAGGACTCAGTCATGTTCTCATGGGATTTTGACTTGCTGGTGCCTTTTTGGATCATGCTTCAAAGTGTTGTTTTGTATTGATCTTTTATAACAATATTTTTGCTTTTAAGAACTTTATATCTTTTACTTTTTAATAAACTATAAAGACTTTGGCTGTGTGCAGTTTGGTGTTTTCAGCAAGGTGAACCTATTCTGAGGTGCGACAATTTCCTTTTCTCGGTTGTCTTCCTGGGCATAGTTTTGGATCATTTTTTGGCCCGGGAGGCAAACAGCAAGAAAGGCGATTGTTGAAGAACAAGGTTATGTCCACTCTAGGCTTGGGTAACCACGGAAAAAATTGGTTCTAAACTCGTTTTGTTTTTAGGGGGCCCTTGCGTTTCGTTTTTTTAAATAATTCCGAAATTTTCCTTTTAAAAATTTCGAAATTTACAAAATTTCGTATAATTACGAATCGATTTGTTAATGGCGGATGCGATTGCGCAATATGCTTAAAAAACCTCCAAATGGGACAGGGGGAACTTCTGAAGCTTCCCTCTCCCTCTGTTGTTGACTGTTGGTGTGATAAGACACAACAACAACTATAAAACTTGCACCAATATTGGATCGTAAGCTAATTTAAATACGAATTAATAATGAATTACGAAATTATCGAACAAAACCGCCCAAGACTAGTAGAGAAGGAAGACAGGGGAGAAAGAAGAAGGGAAAGAAAAGGGGGGAGGAAGGGAAGGAGAAGAGAAGGAAGGAAGAGGAAGAAAGAAAAAAGGGAAGGATGGAAGGAAAGAGGGAGGGAAGGAAGGAAGGAAGGAAGGAAGGAAGGAGAGAAAGAAAGAAAAGAAAGAGGGAGGGAAGGTTGGCCACAGCAATGCATGACGGGTACAACTAGTATATATATAAACAACATTCTTCGTTGGACAAAAAAAGGGCCACATTGATAGGAAATGCCTATAGGATTCTGGGCCATAACTTTGCCAAAGAAACCGTTACGAAATAATTACGAAATAATTACGAAGTAATTACGAAATAAATTGAAAAAATTGTTTCGAATCTAATTTACTCCTCACACTATTCCTGCATGGCTCGATATTGGATCGTAAGCTAATTTAAATGCGAATTAATAACGAATTACGAAATTAACGAACGAAACCACCCAAGCCTAGTCCACTCCTCTCCGTTCCTCCCTTTTTTCTCTCCCTTCTAGTTGGGATTCAGATCTAACTGCGAAGGAATGTGTCCGACACAAATGTGAGGATGACTGATAATATACCGGCTGTCAGAATTTAATAAAGCCGTTTCATTTCTCCGGAGAGCAACCCATCCATATTGTCTCCAACCCCGTCATTTTGAAATCTCTCCAAACAAGATTCCGCTGAGGCCTTTGACCCGCCGCACGAGCGACGACACCTCAGACTCGGCCTCCTCCGGCCCGGCATCCAAACAAATTGCAGGTCTCCACCAAATGAAATTTCGGTGCTCCGAAGTGGCCTCTTTGCATCCGAACCCAGCCAGCGTCTCTTTCTCGGATTTATTTGATTTGCCTCTGTCTGCATCTTGCAAAAACAGCTTCTTGCTCAAACGGATAAAACATGACGCTGTTCACTTACGCTTTTTAAAAAATAGGCACTGCAACCTGGGCAGTTTAATTTGACATCATAAAGATGGGTCATAAAGGAGCCCCCGGTGGTACAGTGGGTTAAACCACTGAGCTTGTTGGTTGAAAGGTCGCAGGTTCGAATTCAGCGGGGGTGAGTTCCCGCTGTTAGTCCCAACTTCTGCCAACCCAGCAGTTTGAAAACATGCAAATGTGAGTAGATCAATAGGTACTATTGGTGGGAAGGTAGCGGCACACCATGCAGTCATGCCAGTGGCCGCATGACCTTGGAGGTGTCTACTAAGCATGGATAGAGTTGCGTCGGATAACTCGTTGCTCGTAATCATTTTGTAAAAATTACCCCTTTGAAGGGATATTGAAGCTTTTTTTAAAAAAACGAGAAGCCTGTTTTAAACCAGAGAAGGAAGGAATTTCCTGGCCTCGGCTCAAGACAGAAAAGCCAGTTTTAAAGCCAGAGAAGCCAGTTTTAAACCAGAGAAGGAAGGAATTTCCTGGCCTCGGCTCAAGCCAGAGAAGCCAATTTTAAAGCAGAGAAGGAAGGAATTTCCTCCACTTGCTTTTCCCCGCTTCTGGTCCATGGCCTCAGCTGAAGCCAGAGAAGCCAGTTTTAAACCAGAGAAGGAAGGAATTTCCTCCACTTGCTTTTCCTCGCTTCTGGTCCATGGCCTTGGCTGAAGCCAGAGAAGCCAGTTTTAAACCAGTGAAGGAAGGAATTCCATGGCCTCGGCTCAAGCCAGAGAAGCCAGTTTTAAAACAGGGAAGGAAGAAATTTCCTCCGCTTGCTTTTCCCCACTTCTGGTCCATGGCCTCAGCTGAAGCCAGAGAAGCCAGTTTTAAAGCCAGAGAAGGAAGGGATTTCCTGGCCTCGGCTCAAGCCAGAGAAGCCAGTTTTAAAGCCAGAGAAGGAAGGGATTTCCTGGCCTCGGCTCAAGCCAGAGAAGCCAGTTTTAAACCAGAGATGGGAGGAATTTCCTGGCCTACGCTCAAGCCAGAGAAGCAAGTTTTACAGCCAGAGAAGCCGTTTTAAACCAGAGAAGGAAGGAATTTCCGGGCCTACGCTCAAGCCAGAGAAGAGAGTTTTAAAGCCAGGGAAGCCAGTTTTAAACCAGAGAAGGAGGAAACTTCCTGGCCTACGCTCAAGCCAGAGAAACCAGTTGTAAACCAGAGAAGGAAGGAATTTCCTGGCCTCGGCTGAAGCCAGAGAAGCCCGTTTTGAAGCCAGAGGAGCCGGTTTTAAACCAGAGAAGCAAGGAAGCGGGAAAGTAACAGCGCTCCATGCAGTCACGCCAGTGGCCACATGACCTTGGAGGTGTCTAAGGACAACGCAGGCTCTTTGGCTTAGAAATGGAGATGAGCATCAACCCTCAGAGTCGGACACGACTGGACTTAATGTCAGGGGGAAACCTTTACCTTTACCAGGACGTTGCAAACCTACTTGATTTCATTTTGCAGAAATGTTAAATCTTGTTTGGCTGCGCAGCTGCAGTCTTGTGCCCACGTCAACGAGAGCGAGCCTCATTGAACAGAGTGAAGAGAGGACGTTTGCCAAGATCCCTCTTATCTCCTGAGTAAAAAAATGTGTCCATCTCAGTTCAACAAGGTCGAAGGAGGCTCACTGAGCAAGGAATGATATGTGAGTTGTCTTGGGGAGGGGGGTGGGGACGGTTGATGCGCATGGAAATGTACTATTACGGCGCAGGATATAAAAGTGCTGTCTTGGAGAGAAAAAAAGGGAAGGGCATACCTGTCTTTCTGGAACACTGAACAGGAGCAAGATGTCCTCACTGCAGCAATTTGTTCATTAATAAAAAAGGAAGTATAAGCAAAGAAATAGACCAAGGTGAGGCAAAGACAACTTGCCAACAGAGACAAAAAAAGTTGGGTTGTTGTAGGTTTTTCGGGCTGTCTGGCCATGTTCTAGAAGCATTCTCTCCTGACATTTTGCCCCCATCTATGGCAGGCATCCTCAGAGGTTGTGAGGTTTGTTGGAAACTAGGGAAATCAGGTTTATATATCTGTAGAAAGTCCAGGGTGAGAGAAAGAACTCTTCTCTGGTTGAGCTAGGTGTGAATGTTGCAATTGGCCGCAGGCTTGGGCGGTTTCGTTCGTTAATTTCGTAATTCGTTATTAATTCGTATTTAAATTAGCTTACGATCCGATATTGAGCCATGCTGGAATAGTGTGAGGAGTAATTAGGATTCGAAACAATTTTTTCAATTTATTTCGTAATTATTTCGACATTATTTCATAATTATTTCGTAATTATTTCGTAATTATTTTCGCATGTCTGGTGCAAGTTTTATAGTTGTTTGTTTTATCACACCAACAGTCAACAACAGAGGGAGAAGGAAGCTTCAGAAGTTCCCCCTGTCCCATTTGGAGGTTTTTTTTAGCATATTGCGCAATCTCGTCCGCCATTAACGAATCGATTCGTAATTATACGAAATTTCGTAAACTTTGAAATTTTTGAAAGGAAAATTTCGGAATTATTTGGATCGTAAGCTAATTTAAATACGAATTAATAACGAATTAAGAAATTAACGAACGAAACCGCCCAAGCCTAACTGGTAGCCAGATTTTGTTCATTTTCATGGTTTCTTCCTTTCTGTTGACGTTCTCTACATCAGTGGTTCTCAACCTTGGGTCCCCAGATGTTTTTGGCCTACAACTCCCAGAAATCCCATCCAGTTTACCAGCTGTTGGGATTTCTGGGACTTGGAGGCCAAAAACATCTGGCGACCCCAGGTTGAGAGCCACTGGTCTACATGCTTCTTGTGGATTTCAATGGCTTCTCTGTGTCGCCTGACATGGTGGTTGTGAGAGTGGCCCAGCATTTCTGTGTTCTCAAATACTATGTCGTGTCCAGGTTGGTTCATCAGGTGCTCTGCTATGGATGACTTCTCCGGTTGGATTAGTCTGCAGAGCCTTCCATGTTCCTTGATTCATGTTTGGACAATGTTGCATTTGGTGGTCCCTCTGGAGATTTCTTGTCCACAGCTCCATGGTATACGGTAGACTCCTGCAGAAGTGAGAGGATCCCTCTTGTCCTTTGCTGAATGGAGCATTGGTTGGATTTTCTTGGTGGGTCTGTAGATAGTTTGTATGTTGTGTTTCCTCGTCAGTTTCCCTCTGCAGTCAGTGGTTCCCTTGATGTCTGGCAAGAACAGGGACAATTGCAACAATTCCTGGATGACACAGCTGGCCTGGACACTTCCCAGTCAGGTTTTCGCCAGGGCCATGGGATGGAAACAGTCCTTGTTGCCATTATGTATGAACTCCGTCACCAGTTTGACAATGGTGGATCCGCGCTACTGGTACTTCTCGACCTTACCGCAGCATTTGACACCGTCGACTACGATCTAATGATTCACCGTCTTGCCATGTCCGGAGTTTGTGGTCAGGCCCTCAATTGGTTCAACTCATTTCTCCGGAACCGGAGTCAACGCGTGGAGTACATGGATCAAGTCTCCGATAGATCCCCGCTCCTATGTGGTGCAATTCTCTCTCCTCTTCTCTTTAACATCTATGTTAGACCCCTTGCTAGTTTGGCTCGGAGTTTCGGCCTGGACTGCTACCAATATGCGGACGATACCCAACTACTGCGTCTGGAGCCTGGAACAACGTCAATTCCAGACAATTTCACCCGATGTCTGGAAGCTCTGTCAAACTGGCTACGTGGTAGCATACTGAAGGTGAACCCGGCGAAGACTGAGATTCTCTGGCAGGTCTGACTCCTTCGTTACCCACCTTCAATGGTGCCGCCCTATCTCCATCGACCACTGTTAAGAGCTTAGGTGTCGTCCTGGATTCGCAGCTGACAATGGAAGCTCAGGTCGCTGCTGCCAGCAAACAGGCCTTTTTCCATCTACGACAAGCGAGGCAACTGGCACCCTACCTATCTGACGAGGCTCTGGCAACGGTCATCCATGCCACGGTCACGTCTAGGCTGGACTATTGCAACGCCCTGTATGTGGGCCTTCCCATGTCTATGACCCGAAAGCTCCGTATTGTTCAGAATGCGGCAGCCAGGTTACTCACAAGAACGCCCATGAAATGCCATAGAACACCAGTGCTGCAACATTGACATTGGCTTCCAACTGAGTACCGTGGCCTGTCTAAGATGCTAGTTCTGACCTTTAAAACTCTTTACAGCCAGGGTCCATTGTACCTCTCCTTCTGCCATCATCGGAGGTCGCAACGACCATCCCAACGTGACTTACTCCATATACTGGATCCTAGAGAAGTGCACTTGAAAAGGACCAGACACAGATGGGCTTTCTCTATTTCTGCCCCTGCCTTGTGAAATTCCTTGCCGCCCTACATGAGAGCCATGCGTGACTGAGGGCCTTTTACTCTAGCACTCAAGACCTGGCTTTTTCCGAGAGCATTCGATCTCTGTTGATTTTTAAATTCTGTATGTATGTATTTTATCTTTTACAATTTAGCTGTAAATCGCCTAGAGCATTCTCAGATGAAGGGCGATTAATAAGTAATTAAATATGATGATGATGATGATGATGATGATGATGATGATGATGATGATGAAGAAGAAGAAGAAGCTTTTCCTCTGGGTGGATCTTTATCTTGACTCTCATGGCTTGTTCTCTGTCTTACAACTCTTCTGATGTCTGTGATGGAGTCCAGTTGAGGTGGTCCAGTTTCCTTGGAAGAGATTCCTTTCGTCCGGTCTCCCAGAGCTGTAATGGTGCTTCTTTGTTGACTTGGGTGATGGTTGGAGTTTTTCTGTAGGTATCTATTAGGGCTGGGCAGTTTCGTTCGTTAATTTCGTAATTCGTTATTGATTCGTATTTAAATTAGCTTACGATCCGATATTGAGCCATGCAGGAGCAACTAAAAATCGAAACGAATTTTTCAATTTATTTCGTAATTGTTTCGAAATTGTTTCGAAATCGTTTCGAAATCGTTTCGAAATCGTTTCGTTATTATTTCCGTATGTCTGGTGCAAGTTTTATAGTTGTTGTTTGTTTTATCAGTGATAAAAAAATAAATTATCACACCAACAGTCAACAACAGAGGGAGAGGGAAGCTTCAGAAGTTCCCCCTGTCCCATTTGGAGGTTTTTTTAGCGTATTGCGCAATCGCGTCTGCCATTAACGAATAAATTCGAAATTTACGAAATTTCGTAAATAACGAAAAAATTTTAAAGAAAAATTCGGAATTCTTTAAAAAAACGAAACGCAATGGACCCCCTAAAAACAAAATGAGTTTAGAAACAAATTTTTCCGTTGCTACCCAGGCCTAGTATATCTATCCGTGTGTGTAGGTTTTCTGTCAACTGTGTGACCCAATTGTTGATCTGGTTTGTGGTTCTAGATGTCTGTGGAAGGACATCTAGAAAAGGCAGCCTTCCTTCATTTTCTTTTTCCATGGTGAATTGGATGTTTGGCTGGACCTGTCCAGTTCTTCTTCTCCATGGCTCCAAATGGTGAAGCTGTCACCCACATATCTGAAGCATGTAGTGGTCTTTTTGGACAAATTTGGACACAATACACCTCTCAGGCCAACGAGTGACCAACCATCACTCATAAAAACACTGAAAAACACAGTGGAAAGGACTTAAAAACCCAAAAAAGCTAAAAAGATGCTACAGCACATGTGCAGAAATGACTCCCCCAGCAAACAACACACACAACAGCATATCCACACTCTCTTCCGCACTACGGCTCCCAGCATCCCCTAGACCAGGCCCTTTAGGAGAGGAAGATGATCCAAATGCTATTGAACAAGGAGGTAGACTATTAAACAGGCCACATAGGGTTACTTTTATGGCCTGCCCCCAACCGAAGAGCCACCAATTGGCTCTGGGAACACTTGCTAGGCCAACTTCTGCCATCCCAGACAGATGTCCTGCTCCAAAGCTCTAGCAGAGTTTTATGCTCCACAGGCATTGTAGGGAAGGTCACCCTAGGCTCACCCTTGGTAGACCGCATTCAGTATTCCTGGCCTGTCTTAAAAGTCATGCTCTGAAAGGCGGAACGTGATAGAGTCTCTTTGCTGAGATCAGTTATGGATCATTTGGTGCCAGAGTTCGAATCCCTCAAGTGGTGGAAGTACTGTAAACGCTGTAGCAATTCCACCCTTCCTCCTCCTCCTCCTCTAGCTTCTTGAAATACCTTCCATTTCTTCCCTTTGAAGGTGGCCTTGCAGACTGCGGCAAGGGTGGGGAGTGATTAGAAACACCTCAGCATTTCACCGTGGGGTCGCCGCAACAGCTTTGAGCCTAATATTTGAGCAAATTAATTGGCTGGCCTCAAATGCAAGCCCCACGTCCCCATCGTAATGAATCATGGATCTACCCTAAATGCAATTTCCCCACCTCGGCTAAGTGTGACTCGCCGCGAATTGGCCATTTAACATTGTGCTCGGCCGCTGAGCATTATGAAAAGGTAATTAGATTAGAATGGGGGAGAGAGAGGTACAAAGGGAACGACTGTCGCCACAGCTCCGCCAGGCAACTATTTCTGGCCCGCTGAGATGAAACACGAACTCATTCGAGGCTCACCTGAAATCGAGGAGTAAGAAATGACCCCAGTTTGGGCATGGAAGGGATATTAACATCCCAGAAATGGAATTGTCATGAGACACACATCCCTCATTGGCAAAGGAGGTGGCAAACTTGCTGCTCATTTGAGCATTTGAACCTCTGTAACCATTACGCTTTTACCACAAGAGTGCTACAAATAAAGTAAGTTACTGTTTTGTTTTTTTTAAAGGAGGTTAAGAATGAAGACCTTCCCATGTTTCTCCCAGCATCACAGGATTTTTAATATTTCCCCCTTCTAATCAGCTTCATCTAGCAATACTAGTGTTGCCCAGGAGTACTCTTTAATATCTGGATTTGTTTCTGGGTGGTGTCCTTCACATTGAGGTTCCTCAAATCAAAATTTGACTTGTCCCTGATTCTGAATCATATTCTCTAGCCTACAATTGCAATTGGCTATAACCAGTGAGGAAGACCCTCTCTGCTTAACAATGAACAGTGTTTCCACAAATCAAGTCCTTCTAGAACATTGTTCCCATTGGAAGATCTGTAGAGTGTCTGTTTATGAGGTTAAATCTTCACAGGCAAGAAGAATGTTTCTTCCAGGAGTACTCTTTAATATCTGGATGTGTTTCTGGGTGATGGCCTTCATGTTGATGTTCCTCAAGTCAAAATTTGACTTGTCCCTGATTCCGAATCATGTTCTCCTTAGCCTAGAATTGCAATAGAGACACCACAAATTCCAGAAATTCTTATAAGCAGTGAAGAAGACCCTCTCTGTTAAACAATGAAGAGCGTTTCCACAAATCAAGTCCTTCTAGAACATTGTTCCCATTGGAAGATCTGTAGAGTGTCTGTTTACGAGGTTAAATCTTCACAGGCAAGAAGAATGTTTCTTCCAGGAGTACTCTTTAATATCTGGGTGATGTCCTTCACGTTGATGTTCCTCAAGTCAAAATCTGACTTGCCCCTGATTCCGAATCATGTTCTCTAGCCTAGAATTGCAATAGAAACACCACAAATTCCAGAAATGGTTATAACCGGTGAAGAAGACCCTCTCTGCTCAACAATGAAGAGTGTTTCCACAAATCAAGTCCTTCTAGAACATTGTTCCCATTGGAAGATCTGTAGAGTGTCTGTTTACGAGGTTAAATCTTCACGGGCAAGAAGAATGTTTCTTCCAGGAGTACTCTTTAATATATGGATTTGTTTCTGGGTGATGGCCTTCACTTTGATGTTCTTCAAGTCAAAATTTGACTTGTCCCTGATTCCGAAACATGTTCTCCAGCCTAAAATTGCAAAAGAGACACCACAAATTCCAGAAATGGTTATAACCGGTGAAGAAGACCCTCTCTGCTCAACAATGAAGAGTGTTTCCACAAATCAAGTCCTTCTAGAACAGTGTTCCTCAAGTCAAAATTTGACTTGCCCCTGATTTTAAATCATGTTCTCTAGCCTAGAATTGTAATAGAGATGGAGTTGATGATGGAGGACCATCACTTCAATGCTGGTGGTCTTTGCTTCTTTGGACAACGTGGCCTTCAGCCCAGTGGAATTGATGGTGGAGGATCATCACTTCAATGTGATGGTCTTTGCTTCTTCCAGCACGCTGACATTTGTCCGCCTGTCTTCCCAAGCGATTTACAAGATTTTTCAGCGGTAACGCTGATGGAATCATTCCAGGAGTTGCATGTGATGTCTGTAGATAGTCCATGTCTCGCAGGCGTATAGCAGGGTTGGGAGGGCAATAGCTTTATAAACAATCCCATTGGTCTCCCTACGGATGTCCTGGTCCTCAAACACTCTCTGCTTCATTTGGAAAAACGCTGCACTCGCAGAGCTCAGGTGGTGTTGTATTTTGGTCTCAATGTTGACTTTTGTGGAGAGGTGGCTGCCAAGGGAGCAGAAATAGCTTTATCAACAAGCCCTTTGGTCTCCCTACGGATGTCCTGGTCCTCAAACACTCTGTGCTTCATTTGGAAAAATGCTGCACTCGCAGAGCTCAGGTGGTGTTGTATTTTGGTCTCAATGTTGACTTTTGTGGAGAGGTGGCTGCCAACTGAGCGGAAATGGTCAACATTTTCTAATGTTACCCCATTAAGCTGTATTTCTGGCATTGGGGAGGGATTGGCCTGCTGGAAGAGCACTTTGGTTTTCTCGATGTTTAATGACAGGCCGAACTTGTCGTATGCTTCATCTTGTTACTTCATCTTGTTGGTGGGAAGCTTCCCACCGGAGTGAAATCATCTTTTGGACAAATAGCAAGTGATTTAACCTCAGCAGACTGAAAGCCAAAACCAACGTCACAACAACATCTCTTATAGAACCCCAGTATGCGGATGACAACGTTGTCTGTGCATAGTCAGAAGAAGACCTACAAGCCACTCTCGACACCTTCTCAATTTACATGCATAAAGATGTCCACATGATCTGGGCCTTCTGGATTGAGATTGAAAATGGATGAGCTGCCATTTTTTTTTACCCAGCATGAGCAAATGCTCTCTCACCTTGCCATTGACGTGGAGAGATCTTGAGTCACACTAAGATAGCTTTCCTTGACTTGATGGGAAGGAAGAGCCCAGCACGAACATTCAGGTTTCTATTCTTGAGTTCGGAGTAGAGTAACTGCTTTGGAAGATGGTGATGGAGCCTTCGGACAACGTGGCCTTCAGTCCAATGGAATTGATGATGGAGGACCATCACTTCAATGATGGTGGTCTTTGCTTCTTTGGACAACGTGGCCTTCAGTCCAATGGAATTGATGGTGGAGGACCATCATTTCAATGCTGGTGGTCTTCAATGCTGGAAAGTGCACTTCAATGCACTTCATTGCTGGAAAGTGATCCGGTGCTCAGTCCAGTGGAATTGATGATGGAGGACCATCACTTCAATGCTGGTGGTCTTTGCTTCTTTGGACAACATGGCCTTCAGTCCAGTGGAATTGATGGTGGAGGATCATCACTTCAATGTGGTGGTCTTTGCTTCTTTGGACAACGTATCCTTCAGTCCAGTGGAATTGATGGTGGAGGGTCATCACTTCAATGCTGGTGGTCTTTGCTTCTTTGGACAACGTGGCCTTCAGTCCAGTGGAATTGATGATGGAGGACCATCACAGGTTGTGGGGCCAGGAAAAATGGAGAGAACTACGATTTCCGATCACACTGTGGTTTGTGGGATATGGGAGAGGAGTTTCCAAAGGTCATGGAAGGAGGACATCATGTATCAAAACAGGAGTGGTCTCTGTTATCTCTCCTCTCTTGGCTTTGTGTCACCATGGATGGAGACGACATTGTGGAAGGAGACCTCCAAATAGCCCCTGATTTCGCCCGTTTTGCTTTTGGATTTTACTCTCCGACACCCATCACGAATTCACTTCAAAATATAATGAAGATATAGCTGTAACACAAGGTACTGATCTTCTGCTGCTCACCCGGCAAATCCTCAGTAGATGTCCTCCTAATGATGATTTACTCTTTTGCTAACGTACAACCTTGTCTCCCATCATCTAAATTAAATGTGTGATGATGCTAGGACTCCTCAACCAGAAACGGACATCTTGTCGTTGGGGCTAAATCTTCTCTTACTGATCCTGTTGGTTTAACTCAAATCAGAGCAGACCCATTGAATCAATTGCCGAGGTAGGTATACCCCCATTGCTTCAATGGTTCGACTCAACTCACAATATGGTTGAGTCCAACGTCCGAATCCAATCCTATTGGTTAATCCTAGTCAAAGTTTGCCCATTGAATTGATTATTGAATGAAGGTGAATCTTGTTGATTCATGGCCAGAATGACTGGTTTGTTGTAAGTTTTTCAGGCTATGTGGCCATGTTCTAGAACAGTGGTTCTCAACCTGGGGGTCGGGACCCTGGGGGGGGCGGTCACAAGGGGGTGTCAGAGGGGTCACCAAAGACCATCAGAAAACATAGTATTTTCTGTTGGTCATGGGGGTTCTGTGTGGAAAGTAGGCTTGGGTGGTTTCGTTCGTTAATTTCGTAATTCGTTATTAATTCGTATTTAAATTAGCTTATGATCTAATATTGAGCCATGCAGGAATAGTGTGAGGAGTAAATTAGATTCGAAACAATTTTTTCAATTTATTTCGTAATTATTTTGTAATTTTTTTGTAATTTTTTCGTAATTATTTCGTAATTATTTTCGCATGTCTGGTGCAAGTTTTATAGTTGTTGTTTGTTTTATCACACCAACAGTCAACAACAGAGGGAGAGGGAAGCTTCAGAAGTTCCTCCTCTCCCATTTGGAGGTTTTTTTTTTTTAGCATATTGCGCAATCTCGTCCGCCATTAACGAATCGATTCGTAATTTTACGAAATTTTGTAAATTTCAAATTTTTTTAAAGGAAAATTTCAGAATTCTTAAAAAAACGAAACGCAAGGGCCCCCTAAAAACAAAACGAGTTTAGAACCAAATTTTTCCATGGTTACCCAGGCCTAGTGGAAAGTTTGGGCCAATTCTATCATTGGTGGGGTTCAGAGTGCTCTTTGATTGTAGGTGAACTATAATTCCCAGCAACTACAACTCCCAAATGTCAAGGTCTATTTCCCCCAATCTCCACCAGTGTTCACATCAGGGCATATTGAATCTTCATGCTAAGTTTGGTCCAGGTCCATCGTTGTTTGAGTCCACAGTGCTCTCTGGATGTAGGTGAACTACAACTCCAAAACTCAAGGTCAATGC
>NW_026844811.1:658620-679161 GCF_025583915.1 Anolis sagrei ordinatus
GCAGTAGTCCAGCCAGAAAGTGAGTTGTGCCAGATGTCCATTTGCTGCTAATATCTAGGCGTTGTTTGAATCGCAACAACCACGTCCGCCCAGTGTTCCGGGGATGATCCCGTTCTGTTCTGTGCAATTTCCAGAAGCAATCGACTGCCTGGTAATTAACGTGTAATTAAGCCCTCGCTCTCATTACCGAGCTCTTCAGAATTATTTACCCAATTATCCTTTTTTTCACCCGCCTGCCTTGACGCCGCGCATTAACCTCAATTGTCCAAAACGGCAAGAGCAAACTTCAGTTTGTCTTGAGGACTAGTCAATTCACCCAGAGGCCCGTTTTGTGGCACGCTTCCGAAATAAAGGACGATTGCTCTTCAAAACATACGACTGTCGTAAATTATCTCTAATTTGAAATACTTACTTACTTACTTAGGCGATCCCTCGTTGGACGAGTAAGATGGTCTTCCTTGATGACTATTTTTGTGGATTCGTAGTTGGCTGTGCAGCCCTATTCTTGACCCACATCTTCTCCCACAGTGAGGGCATCAGTTTCCAGTTGGAAGGTGGTCCTGCTTGAGGTTGGCTTGACGCGCCTTCCTCTTGGCATGTTTCTCTCTTTCGCCCTCCATTTATGCCTCTTCAAATTCAGCAGCACTGCTGGTCGCAGCCCCACATTGCAACCACATTGCAGTAGTCCAGCCAGAAAGCGAGTTTCACAGACTGTGCCTTGGTGACTGTTTCAAGGGCAGCCCCACATTGACCACATTGCAGAAGTCCAGCCAGAAAGTGAGTTCTGCAGGCTTTACTTTGGTGACTGCTTCAAGGGCAGCCCCACATTGACCACATTGCAGTAGTCCAGCCAGAAAGTGAGTTCTGCGGACTTTGCTTTGGTGACTGCTTCAAGGGCAGCCCCACATTGACCACATTACAGTAGTCCAGCCAGAAAGTGAGTTCTACAGGCTTTGCCTTGGTGAGTGTTTCAAGGGCAGCCCCACATTGACCACATTGCAGTAGACCAGCCAGAAAGTGAGTTACGCCGGCTGTGCCTTGGTGAGTGTTTCAAGGGCAGCCCCAGATTGACCACATTGCAGCAGTCCAGCCAGAATGTGAGTTGCACTGGCTGTACCTTGGTGACTGTTTCAAGGGCAGCCCCACATTGACCACATTGCAGTAGTCCAGCCAGAAAGTGAGTTGCGCCGGATGTGCCTTGGTGACTGCTTCAAGGGCAGCCACACATTGACCAAGGGCAGCCCCACATTGACCACATTGCAGTAGTCCAGCCAGAAAGCGAGTTGCGTCGGATGTGCCTTGGTGACTGTTTCAAGGGAAGACCCACATTGACCACATTGCAGAAGTCCAGCCAGAAAGTGAGTTCTGCAGGCTTTGCTTTGGTGAAAGCTTCAAGGGCAGCCCCACATTGACCAAGGGCAGCCCCACATTGACCACATTGCAGTAGTCCAGCTAGGAAGCGAGTAGTGCAGGCTGTGACATGGTGACTGTTTCAAGGGCAGTCCCACATTGACCACATTGCAGAAGTCCAGCCAGAAAGTGAGTTGCGCCGGATGTGCCTTGGTGACTGTTTCAAGGGCAGCCCCACATTGACCACACTGCAGTAGTCCAGCCAGAAAGTGAGTTGTGCAGGCTGTACCTTGATGACTGTTTCAAGGGCAGTCCCACATTGACCACATTGCAGAAGTCCAGCCAGAAAGTGAGTTGGTGACTGTTTCAAGGGCAGCCCCACATTGACCACATTGCAGTAGTCCAGCCAGAAAGCGAGTTGCACAGACTGTGCCTTGGTGACTGTTTCAAGGGCAGCCCCACATTGACCACAGTGCAGTAGTCCAGCCAGAAAGTGAGTTGTGCAGACTGTGTCATGGTGACTGCTTCAAGGGCAGACCCACATTGACCACATTGCAGTAGTCCAGCCAGAAAGTGTGTTGAGCTATGTGATATATTTTCACTCAATCACCGTCACCATCACTGCTATATTTCAAAACACGAGCATCATCCCTTTCCTCCGAGAACCGAACGGGAAAGCCGAGGAACGATGTCTCCATTCCACCCGAAGGCCTTAACGGGGAGCGCAGGGCTGACGTCCTCCGCGGTAATGCCGGCTGATGGGTCGGACTGCCGCAGACGTCTCAGGCCAGGAGGGCGACATATGGGGAAGCAAACACCCTGCCATTTCCGACTCAGTGGTCGGGGCCGGCTTTTGCCGAGACTCGAGCTGACAGGGTTTGGTTTGTGCAGCAAAATACGAGAACGGGAAGAGTCTGAACACAGAGAGGTGAGCAGGGAGACCAAATAATCCAAGTCGAGCCTGTTTGTTTCTAGGCCTTTGAAGGTTGTTGTACGGTTGGACGTGGTTGGGATGTGCAAAATGGCATGTATTTCCGTTCTATTTTCGTTCTATTTATTGTCGAAGGCTTTCATGGCCGGAATCACAGGGTTGTTGTAGGTTTTTCGCGATGTCTGGCCATGTTTTAAAAACATTCTCTGGCATTCTCAGAGGTTGTGAGGTCTCTTCGCGCAACTCCTTATCTAATGTTGCAGTTTCTGGCTCCTCTGACCAACCTTGAAGCCCTGCACTTTGCAAGTGAGCATATTGCAAGGGGTGTGCAATACGACCATGTTCTAGAAACAGAATTCAAAACGATCTGTGGTTGTTCAGTGTGCCTTCCCCGAATAATGAACCCTTAGCATTATGTCCCCCGTTTTGAATTCGGCTTCGTAATTTGCTTTCGGATTCGTAATTTGGAGTCCGGAGTTCCATTTTGACCTTGGTTTCAGTCACACCTTCTCAGTCTCAGTCGGAGACAATAACAACCCCTTCTGAACAAATATGGCCCGGATTCGTAATTTGGAGTCTGGAGTTCCATTTCGACCTTGGTTTCAGTCGCACCTTCTTGGCCTCGGTTGGAGACATAACAACCCCTTCTGAACAAATATGGCCCGGATTCGTAATTTGGAGTCTGGAGTTCCATTTCGACCTTGGTTTCAGTCGTACCTTCTTGGCCTCGGTCGGCGATAATAACAACCCCTTCTGAACAAATATGGCCCGTATTCGTAATTTGCATTCGGATTCGTAATTTGGAGTCTGGAGTTCCATTTTGACCTTGGTTTCAGTCGCACCTTCTTGGCCTCGGTTGGAGACAATAACAACCCCTTCTGAACAAATATGGCCCGTATTCGTAATTTGCATTCGGATTCGTAATTTGGAGTCTGGAGTTCCATTTTGACCTTGGTTTCAGTCGCACCTTCTTGGCCTCGGTTGGAGACAATAACAACCCCTTCTGAACAAATATGGCCCGGATTCGTAATTTGCATTCGGATTCGTAATTTGGAGTCTGGAGTTCCATTTCGACCTTGGTTTCAGTCGTACCTTCTTGGCCTCGGTCGGCGATAATAATAACCCCTTCTGAACAAATATGGCCCATATTCGTAATTTGCATTCGGATTCGTAATTTGGAGTCCGGAGTTCTATTTCGACCTCAGTTTCAGTCGTACCTTCTTGGCCTCGGTCGGCGATAATAATAACCCCTTCTGAACAAATATGGCCCGGATTCGTAATTTGCATTCGGATTCGTAATTTGGAGTCCGGAGTTCTATTTCGACCTCAGTTTCAGTCGTACCTTCTTGGCCTCGGTCGGCGATAATAATAACCCCTTCTGAACAAATATGGCCCGGATTCGTAATTTGCATTCGGATTCGTAATTTGGAGTCCGGAGTTCTATTTCGACCTCAGTTTCAGTCGTACCTTCTTGGCCTCGGTCGGCGATAATAATAACCCCTTCTGAACAAATATGGCCCGGATTCGTAATTTGCATTCGGATTCGTAATTTGGAGTCCGGAGTTCTATTTCGACCTCAGTTTCAGTCGTACCTTCTTGGCCTCGGTCGGCGATAATAATAACCCCTTCTGAACAAATATGGCCCGGATTCGTAATTTGCATTCGGATTCGTAATTTGGAGTCCGGAGTTCTATTTCGACCTCAGTTTCAGTCGTACCTTCTTGGCCTCGGTCGGCGATAATAATAACCCCTTCTGAACAAATATGGCCCGGATTCGTAATTTGCATTCGGATTCGTAATTTGGAGTCTGGAGTTCCATTTCGACCTTGGTTTCAGTCGTACCTTCTTGGCCTCGGTCGGCGATAATAATAACCCCTTCTGAACAAATATGGCCCGGATTCGTAATTTGCATTCGGATTCGTAATTTGGAGTCTGGAGTTCCATTTCGACCTTGGTTTCAGTCGTACCTTCTTGGCCTCGGTCGGCGATAATAATAACCCCTTCTGAACAAATATGGCCCAGATTCGTAATTTGCATTCGGATTCGTAATTTGGAGTCCGGAGTTCTATTTCGACCTCAGTTTCAGTCGTACCTTCTTGGCCTCGGTCGGCGATAATAATAACCCCTTCTGAACAAATATGGCCCGGATTCGTAATTTGCATTCGGATTCGTAATTTGGAGTCCGGAGTTCTATTTCGACCTCAGTTTCAGTCGTACCTTCTTGGCCTCGGTCGGCGATAATAATAACCCCTTCTGAACAAATATGGCCCGGATTCGTAATTTGCATTCGGATTCGTAATTTGGAGTCCGGAGTTCTATTTCGACCTCAGTTTCAGTCGTACCTTCTTGGCCTCGGTCGGCGATAATAATAACCCCTTCTGAACAAATATGGCCCGGATTCGTAATTTGCATTCGGATTCGTAATTTGGAGTCCGGAGTTCTATTTCGACCTCAGTTTCAGTCGTACCTTCTTGGCCTCGGTCGGCGATAATAATAACCCCTTCTGAACAAATATGGCCCGGATTCGTAATTTGCATTCGGATTCGTAATTTGGAGTCTGGAGTTCCATTTCGACCTTGGTTTCAGTCGTACCTTCTTGGCCTCGGTCGGCGATAATAATAACCCCTTCTGAACAAATATGGCCCGGATTCGTAATTTGCATTCGGATTCGTAATTTGGAGTCTGGAGTTCCATTTCGACCTTGGTTTCAGTCGTACCTTCTTGGCCTCGGTCGGCGATAATAATAACCCCTTCTGAACAAATATGGCCCGTATTCGTAATTTGCATTCGGATTCGTAATTTGGAGTCCGGAGTTCTATTTCGACCTCAGTTTCAGTCGTACCTTCTTGGCCTCGGTCGGCGATAATAATAACCCCTTCTGAACAAATATGGCCCGGATTCGTAATTTGCATTCGGATTCGTAATTTGGAGTCCGGAGTTCTATTTCGACCTCAGTTTCAGTCGTACCTTCTTGGCCTCGGTCGGCGATAATAATAACCCCTTCTGAACAAATATGGCCCGGATTCGTAATTTGCATTCGGATTCGTAATTTGGAGTCCGGAGTTCTATTTCGACCTCAGTTTCAGTCGTACCTTCTTGGCCTCGGTCGGCGATAATAATAACCCCTTCTGAACAAATATGGCCCGGATTCGTAATTTGCATTCGGATTCGTAATTTGGAGTCCGGAGTTCTATTTCGACCTCAGTTTCAGTCGTACCTTCTTGGCCTCGGTCGGCGATAATAATAACCCCTTCTGAACAAATATGGCCCGGATTCGTAATTTGCATTCGGATTCGTAATTTGGAGTCTGGAGTTCCATTTCGACCTTGGTTTCAGTCGCACCTTCTTGGCCTCGGTTGGAGACAATAACAACCCCTTCTGAACAAATATGGCCCGGATTCGTAATTTGGAGTCTGGAGTTCCATTTTGACCTTGGTTTCAGTCGTACCTTCTCGGCCTCGGTCGGAGACAATAACAACCCCTTCTGAACAAATATGGCCCGGATTCGTAATTTGCATTCGGATTCGTAATTTGGAGTCTGGAGTTCCATTTTGACCTTGGTTTCAGTCGTACCTTCTCGGCCTCGGTTGGAGACAACAACGACCCCTTCTGAACAAATATGGCCCGGATTCGTAATTTGCATTCGGATTCGTAATTTGGAGTCTGGAGTTCCATTTTGACCTTGGTTTCAGTCGCACCTTCTTGGCCTCGGTTGGAGACAATAACAACCCCTTCTGAACAAATATGGCCCGGGAAAACCCTGTCGTAGGTTTGCTTCAGGGGCGGCTCGTCCATTACGAGGAGTAAGTGGTCGCAGAACACTCTTTTTTTGCCAGGGGTGCAGAGGCGCCTCTGTAAATGCCCCTCGACTGCCACTTGAGGAGCGCCCCCTCAGCTCAGAACAGCCCTAGCAGTCCGGGGGGAGCCTCGGCTTTCTTGCCTCACTGCTGGGCAATCCTCTTCCCAAAGGGGCCAGGCCCTTGAGCCTCGCCTAGCCCCTCTTGTTCTTGCTCCACCCAGCCACCGGGTGCGTGAGCAGAGCCGGCGCTCAATCGTTCTCTGTGTTCGATCCCTTCCCCATGACCGGCTCCCTTTCCCGATCCCCCGGCACTCCACCCGCCTCTTCTCTCCCCAATCCGCGGGTAGGCCAAGGGGCGGAGCCGCCGCGCCTGGCCCGCTTCGGGTCTGGAGGCATGTCTGAAGACCCCAGCATGTGCACCAAAAGTTGCCTCTTCTCCTGACTTTCTCTTCAGCTATGAGAAGCAGAGAGAGAGAGAGAGAGAGAGAGAGAGAGCCCCTCCGGCTGGAGGTATCTCCCACCTCCGCTCCCTCCTTTGTTTTTGCGCCTACCTTCAGGAAAGGTGGGCATCTCCACCTCTCTCTCTCTCTCTCTCTCTCTCTTGGTCCCAATGGCTGAGGAGAAAGTCAGGAGAAGAGGTGACTTTTGGTGCACACGCCGGGGTCTTCAGGCACGCCTCCGGACCCAAAGCGGGCCAGGCAAGGGAGCAAGTGCGGCAAGTGTAGTTACTGGGATGTATAGTTCACCTACAATCAAAGAGCATTCTGAATTCCACCAATGATGGAATTGAACCAAATATGACACACAGAATCCCCATGATGAACAGAAAATATATATCAATGATTGGTTGGTTGTGGCACACAGAACTCCCACGACAAACAGAAAATATATATCAATGATTGGTTGGGGGGGGGGCACCAAAATACTGTTTGCTTATCATTGAAAAATACCTAGGGCCGCCTCTGGTTTGCTTGACAATACTAGACCTCTGGAAATGCACCCGAGAGCTTCGGTGGGATTCTAGGACCCCGGGGAAAGGTATCCGGCGCGTCCTGTTGGCTCGGCAAATTAAGTATTTAGGTAGATTCCCTCAAGCGCTCTCCTTCAGTCAAGTGGAAGGACGCCTCGCGGAGATGCACACACGGGGCGGCTGCTGAGAATGATTGCAGTCCTACGCCATTCTCCTCCTTCCCCCAGCGCATAATTAGTGCCGCTAATCCCGCATCCAGATGTTATTCCAGCCCATGCTTACACTGGGTCTTATTTGATTAACGGCGATTTACCTAAAGAGCATTGTTTTCCAAAGGTCTCATTTGGAAAACCCACCCCCCACCCCCAGGTTGTTCCAAAGCATGAGTAATATTTGGTGCGGGGATGACAACATCTCATAGTGCATTTTGATATCAGCTGCTCCAAAATGGTATATTTTCCCTTGACTTTCAATTGGACTGACGGAGACATTCTCCAATTCTCCTCTAATCCGGTTTTAACCTCCTGCTGGGGCCGTGGATTTGTAAACTGACCCAGTTGTTTTATGCCACCTCTTTGTGGCTTTTGGGTCATCCATGCTTGTAGTCTTATTTACAAAGTGGAATCAAACAAGGATGTGTTATTGCGCCAACATTATTTTCCATCATCATCGTTATGATACTTAATTTTCCTGATGGAAAGCTTCCCACCGGACAGATGGTACACTATTTAACCTCAGCAGACTGAGGTCACAACCACAACCACAACTTTTATAGAACTCTAATATGCTGATGACAACGTCGTCTGTGCACATTCAGAAGAAGACCTAAAATCCACCTTTGCAGAAGCATACGAGAAGCTCGGCCTGTCCTTGAACACCTTGAACACATTGTGGCGCAGCTGGCTGAGTGTCAGCTGCATTAAGATCACTCTGACGAAAAGGTCATGAGTTCGAAGCCAGCCCGGGTTGGAGTGGGTTTCCAACCAATTGTGTGTAGCTTGTTGTCAGAGTTGGCCCTAGGTAATTTTCAACGGTTAGCAAACAGTATTTTGCCCCCCCCCAACCAATCACTGATATATATTTTCTGTTCGTCGTGGGAGTTTGTGTGCCATATTTGGTTTAATTCCATCATTGGTGGAGTTCAGAATGCTCTTTGATTGTAGGTGAACTATACATCCCAGTAACTACACTTGCCGCACTTGCTCCCTTGCCTGGTCCACTTTGGGTCCGGAGGCGTGCCTGAAGACCCCGGCGTGTGCACCAAAAGTCACCTCTTCTCCTGACTTTCTCCTCAGCCATTGGGACCGAGAGAGAGAGAGAGAGAGAGAGAGGTGGAGATGCCCACCTTTCCTGAAGGTAGGCGCAAAAACAAAGGAGGGAGCGGAGGTGGGAGATACCTCCAGCCGGAGGGGCGCTCTCTCTCTCTCTCTCTCTCTTGGTCCCAATGGCTGAAGAGAAAGTCAGGAGAAGAGGCAACTTTTGGTGCGCACGCTGGTGTCTTCAGACACGCCTCCGGACCCGAAGCGGACCAGACGCGACGGCTCCGCCCCTTGGCCCACCCGCAGATTGGGGAGAGGAGAGGAGGCGGGTGGAGCGCCGGGGGATTGGGAAAGGGAGCCGGTCATGGGGAAGGGATCGAACGTGGAGAACGATTGAGCGCCGGCTCTGCTCGCGCACCCGGTGGCCGGGTGGAGCAGGAACGAGAGGGGCTAGGCGAGGCTCAAGGGCCCGGCCCCTTTGGGAAGAGGATCGCCCGGCAGTGAGGCAAGAAAGCCGAGGCTCCCCCCGGACTGCTAGGGCTGTTGTGAGCTGAGGGGGCGCTCCTCAAGTGGCGGTCGAGGGGCATTTACAGAGGTGCCTCTGCGCCCCTGGCAAAAAAAAGTGTTCTGCGACCGCTTACTTCGCGTAATGGACGAGCCGCCCCTGGACATAACATCAATAACATCAATAATGATGTGATGAAGGCACCCAGCTCGTTCACTTATGGGTTCCACATCCTCTCACAAACCCAGAACTGTTCTCACGGGCACACTGCACGGTACCGGTGGTGCACATCATAAGGTGGTGGCCATTGTCACAATCCCCACAATTGTGTCGTTTGGCAACACGGACAACCCTTTTCAGCCTTGCGTCGGTTCGTGGGGAAAGATACATGGAAGAGCTAAATCTCACAATGTATTTTTAGCACGAGTCTCTCTTGCCAATATTTTCTCTTGCTGGCAGAGGCGGCCCTAGGTAATTTTCAATGGTAAGCAAACAGTATTTTGGTGCCCCCCCCCAACCAATCATTGATATATATTTTCTGTTCATCGTGGGTGTTCTGTGTGCCATATTTGGTTCAATTCCATCATTGGTGGAGTTCAGAATGCTCTTTGATTGTAGGTGAACTATACATCCCAGTAACTACAACTCGCATATGTCAAGGTCTATTTTCCCCCAAGAGCACCTCAAGAGCGCCCCTGGGCAAAATCAACTATACTGCAAATGCTTACTTTGCGTAATGGGTTGAACGTTCCCCCCGGACTGCTAGGGCTGTTGTGAGCTGAGGGGGCGCTCCTCAAGTGGCGGTCGAGGGGCATTTACAGAGGTGCCTCTGCGCCCCTGGCAAAAAAAGTGTTCTGCGACCGCTTACTTTGAGTAATGGACGAGCCGCCCCTGCCTGTTGTCGACCTTTGCAACCCGAAAGACAGTTGCATCTGTCAAGTAGGAAAATTAGGTACCACCTTAAAGTGTGGGGAGGCTAAATTAACTGATTTATGAGGCCATAAAGAAGACTCCAGCAAAGCATTCCAGCGGGGAAGCATGCGGGGAATGCGGAAGTGCCTCATCAGCGAAAGAGGTAGATACTAGGCTTGGGTAACCACGGAAAAATTTGGTTCTAAACTCCTTTTGTTTTTAGGGGGCCCTTGCGTTTTGTTTTTTTTAATAATTCCGAAATTTTCCTTTAAAAAATTTCGAAATTTACGAAATTTCGTAAAATTACGAATCGATTCGTTAATGGCGGACGCGATTGCGCAATATGCCAAAAAAACCTCCAAATGGGACAGGGGGAACTTCTGAAGCTTCCCTCTCCCTCTGTTGTTGACTGTTGGTGTGATAATTTATTTTTTATCACTGATAAAACAAACAACAACTATAAAATTTGCACCAGACATACGGAAATAATAACGAAACAATTTCGAAACGATTTCGAAACAATTACGAAACAATTACGAAATAAATTGAAAAATTCGTTTCAATTTTTAGTTGCTCCTGCATGGTTCAATATCGGATCGTAAGCTAATTTAAATACGAATCAATAACGAATTACAAAATTAATGAACGAAACCGCCCAGCCCTACTAGATAAAGATTGTTATTATTATTATTATTATTATTATTATTATTATTATTATTATTCCTTGCAGAGTCTACATTTGGGCTCTGTCACTGAATTATCAATTATTTTTTCTATTATTATTATTATTTATTTATTTTTAATAATTACTATTATTTATTTATTTATTTATTTATTTACCTTACTTATATACCGCTGTTCTCAGCCCGAAGGCGACTCACAGCGGTTCACAACAAATACGAACAGCAAAAATTCAGTGCTACAGTATAAAAACAGTTAACAACCTAACACATTACACAATTAATAAACAGTTACTACAATACCCATTCACTGTCGTCTCGTCATCAAAAACATGTTCCAGATTCGTCATCCATTGTTCCATTCCAGTGTTCATTAACCAATCATTGCACTAATTATTCGAACGCCTGCTCAAACAGCCAGGTCTTCACTTTTTTGCGGAATACCATTAGAGATGGTGCTAGTCTAATGTCCGTAGGAAGGGCGTTCCACAGCCGAGGAGCCACCACCGAGAAGGCCCTATCTCTCGTCCCCGCCCGCCGAGCTTGAGAAGCAGGCGGGATCGAGAGCAGGGTCTCCCCGGAAGATCTCAAAGTCCTGGTGGGTTCATAGGCCGAGATGCGGTCGGATAGGTAGCTTGGGCCGGAACCGTTTAGGGCTTTAAAGGCCAACGCCAGCACTTTGAATTCAGCCCGGTAGCAGATCGGTAACCAGTGGAGTTGGCGCAACAGGGGGGTTGTATGCTCCCTGCGCTCCGCTCCTGTTAAAATCATGGCTGCCCAGCGTTGGACTAGTGGAGCTTCCGAGCTGTCTTCAAAGGCAACCCCACGTAGAGAGCGTTGCAGTAGTCTAAACGGGATGTGACCAGAGCGTGGACTACCGTGGCCAAGTCAGACTTCCCAAGGTACGGGCGCAGCTGGCTCATGAGCCTTAGCTGTGCGAATGCTCCTCTGGTCACCGCCGAGACCTGGGGCTCCAGGCTCAGCGACGAATCCAGGATCACACCCAAGCTGCGAACCTGCGCCTTCAAGGGGAGTGCGACCCCATCCAACACAGGCTGTAACCCTATGCCCTGTTCGGCCTTACGACTGACCAGGAGTACCTCTGTCTTGTCTGGATTCAATTTCAATTTGTTTGCCCTCATCCAGACCGTCACAGCGGCCAAGCACCGGTTCAGGACCTGGACAGCCTCCTTATTGTTATGACGTTACAATGTAACTTTTGGTAGAAGCTGACCATTAGGCCTGTGCGGTTTCGTTCGTTAATTCGTTAATTCATTATTAATTCGTTATTTTTGGCATTTCCGAAGCGATATTGAAACATATTACCAAACCCGGAAGGGTTTTTAAATATCGAACCAGCAACCCCCATAGTTTTAACGAGCCTCCGCTCGTTTCGTTAATGGGGGGGAGGCTGCTGGAGTGCTGGTGCCTGGGAGCCAATCCGGCGCTCCCAAGCAGTGCACCATGGGTCCGTGGCTGTCTCTTTTTGATTGGCCGGCGAGCCCTTTCAAAGCGGCTCCGCGCGGCCCGTAGCTTGCTGCAGAGGGCGAGGGAGTTTGCATTGGGTTGGCTTGGCAATGGCTGCTAGCAACTGGGATTGGATTCATTCCTTGCTGCTGTGAGTGCTGCTTGCTTCATTTGCTGTCTCTTGCCTGTGTTTGGTCCACATTTGGGCCATTTTTTGGTTAATTGTCCATTTTAAAATATTTTTAATATTATTTTTTAATATTATTTTTAATATTATTTTTTAATATTATTTTTTAATATTATTTTTTAATATTATTCTTAAAAAATATTCTAAAAAAGAAAAGACTCTTCTGTTGGTGTGTGCTCTCATTTGCTGTATCCTGCCTGTGTTTGGTCCACATTTGGGCCATTTTTTGGTTAATTTTCCATTTTAAAATATTTTTAATATTATTTTTAATATTATTTTAATATTATTTTTTAATATTATTTTTTAATATTATTTTTTAATATTATTCTTAAAAAATATTCTAAAAAAGAAAAAACTCTTCTGTTGGTGTGTGCTCTCATTTGCTGTATCCTGCCTGTGTTTGGTCCACATTTGGGCCATTTTTTTGGTTAATTTTCCATTTTAAAATATTTTTTAATATTATTTTAATATTATTCTTAAGAAATACCAAAAATATTCTCAAAATTCGTTAATATTTACAAAATTTCTTAAATACCAAAACTTTTTTTTGGAAAGTTTTGTAATTATTTTAAATATCGAAACAAAAAAACACCCCAATTACAAATCGATTTTGGAACCAAATTTTTTCTTGATCAAACAGGCCTACTGACCATAGCATTTGGTAGACTGGAAGATTCCTAGTGACGCTATCAATCAAATCTGTGAGCAAGGAGGTGATTGACCACATACAACCTTGACCTGTCCAAAGCAAAGGAGGCCACTGAGATGGTCAAAGGGGTGGAGGGAAGGGACGCTCGCGGAGCCGCCTTTCAAGAAGTGCGGTGGCTTCTTCTTCTTCTATCCAAGGCATCAATCAAAGGCCCGGAGACACCCGCGCTGACAACCTCATATAATAGAGTCAAGGTCACCTTTCTCTGCATGAGTCACAAAGACAGCTGCTGCCAAGCCGCTCGGGTAATGATAGCCTGCGGACAGATTCTTTATTTCCTCCCTCTCCTTCAAGTCGTTTCACAAGCGCTCGTGGAGGAACTGGGTACAGAACGGAGCCCTGCCAGGAAACCATGCTGGGAAACGTCACGAGGAAGAAAGGTGAGGCGATGGAGAATCTTTCATGGCAATTAGAAGTGTCAAGACTACCACATTGTCGCTGTAGTTATTGGCCACCGTGGTGGATTTGTGGCGATCCTTCAGAGGAGAGACCTCCAAGTGCATTGGTCTCCATCTGCCCCGTTGAGGTTCTCCAACCTTCAACCTTCTTTGAAGCAACCAGTCATCACTGTTGAGGTGATGACTGGTCAGTAAGGCATTTGACAAAAACAAGTCATGCCAGACTAATCTGATCTCTTTTTTCGATAGAGTTACAAGCTGGGTAGATGCGGGGAATGCCGTGGAAAGCCTTCGACAAGGTCCCCCATGACCTTCTGGCAAGGAAACGGGTCCAATGTGGGCAAGGCAAAACTACGGTGAGGTGGATCTGTAATTGGATAAATGGACGAACCCAGAGGGTGATTCTCACCAATGCTTCCTCTTCATCTTGGAAAGAAGTGACAAGTGGAGGAGTTTCGCAGGGTTCCGTCCTGGGCCCGGTCCTGTTCAACATCTTTATTAATGACTTAGATGAAGGGTTAGAAGGCATGATCATCAAGTTTGCAGACGACACCAAATTGGGAGGGATAGCCAATACTCCAGAGGACAGGAGCAGGATTCAAAACGATCTTGACAGATTAGAGAGATGATGGGCCAGAACTAACAAAATGAAGTTCAACAGGGACAAATGCAAGATACTCCACTTTGGCAGGAAAAACGAAATGCAAAGATACAGAATGGGGGACAATGCCTGGCTCGAGAGCAGTACGTGTGAAAAAGATCTCGGAGTCCTCGTAGACAACAAGTTAAACATGAGCCAACAATGTGATGTGGCGGCAAAAAAAGCCAATGGGATTTTGGCCTGCATCAATAGGAGCATAGTGTCTAGATCTAAGGAAGTAATGCTACCCCTCTATTCTGCTTTGGTTAGACCACATCTGGAATATTGTGTCCAATTCTGGGCACCACAATTCAAGAGAGTTATTGACAAGCTGGAATGTGTCCAGAGGAGGGCGACTAAAATGATCAAGGGTCTGGAGAACAAGCCCTATGAGGAGCGGCTTAAGGAGCTGGGCATGTTTAGCCTGAAGAAGAGAAGGCTGAGAGGAGACATGATAGCCATGCATAAATATGTGAGAGGAAGCCACAGGGAGGAGGGACAAAGCTTGTTTTCTGCTTCCCTGGAGACTAGGATGCGGAACAATGGCTTCAAACTACAAGAGAGGAGATTCCATCTGAACATGAGGAAGAACTTCCTGACTGTGAGAGCCGTTCAGCAGTGGAACTCTCTGCCCCGGAGTGTGGTGGAGGCTCCTTCTTTGGAAGCTTTTGAAAAGAGGCTGGATGGCCATCTGTCGGGGGTGATTTGAATGCAATATTCCTGCTTCTTGGCAGAATGGGGTTGGACTGGATGGCCCATGAGGTCTCTTCCAACTCTTTGATTCTATGATTCTATGATTCTATGATTCTCCAACCTTCTTTGAAACAACCAATCATCACTGTTGAGGTTCTCCAACCTTCTTTGAAACAACCAACCATCACTACCTGCAATGGTCTCTTTGTAAATACTTTACTTACTTACTTGCTTAGGTGATAACTCGTTGTGCGAGTAAGATTATTCTCCAAGTTCGGTGTCCTGGTGGTGGGTCCATAGGTGGCTGTGGAGCCTGATTCTTGACCCAGATGTCATCAGTTTCCAGGTGGAAGGCGGTCCCGGTTGGGGTTGGCTTGATGAACCTTCCTCTTGGCATGTTTCTCCCTTTCGCCCTCTGTTTGTTCCTCTTCAAGTTCTACAGCACTGCTGGTCACGGCTGACCTCCAGCTGGAGCACTCAAGGACCAGGGCTTCCCAGTTCTCAGTGTCTATGCCACAGTTTTGAAGGTTGGCTTTGAGCCTGTCTTTCAATCTCTTTTCCCATCCACCAACATTCCATTTTCCATTCTTGCATTCGGAATAGAGACGGTGGTTGGGCATCCGGACAACATGGCCTTCAGTCCAACGGAGTTGATGGCAGAGGAGCATCACTTCAATGCTGGTGGTCTTTGCTTCTTCTTCCAGCACGCTGACGTTTGTCCACCTGTCTTCCCAAGAGATTTGCAGGATTTTTCAGAGGCACTGGTGGAATTGTTCCAGGAGTTGCATGTGACGCCTGTAGACAGTCCACGTTTCGCAGGCATATAGCAGGGTTGGGAGGACAATAGCTTTATAAACAAGCACCTTGGTCTCCCTACGGATGTCCCAGTCCTCAAACACTCTCTGCTTCATTCGGAAAAATGCTGCACTTGCAGAGCTCAGCTGCTGTTGTATTTCAGTGTCAATGTTGACATCTGTAGACAGTCCATGTCTCACATGCATATAGCAGAGTTGAGAGAACAATAGCTTTATAAACAAGCACTTTGGTATCCCTAGGGATGTCCCGATCCTCAAAACTCTCTGCTTCATTTGGAGGAATGCTGCATTCGCAGAGCTCAGGCGGTGTTGAATTTCAGTGTCAATGTTGATGTCTGTAGACAGTCCACGTCTCGCAGGCATATAGCAGGGTTGGGAGGACAATAGCTTTATAAACAAGCACCTTGGTCTCCCTACGGATGTCCCGGTCCTCAAACACTCTCTGCTTCATTCAGAAGAATGCTGCACTCGCAGGGCTCAGGCGGTGTTGAATTTCAGTGTCAATGTTGACGTCTGTAGACAGTCCACGTTTCGCAGGCATATAGCAGGGTTGGGAGGACAATAGCTTTATAAACAAGCACCTTGGTATCCCTACGGATGTCCCGGTCCTCAAACACTCTCTGCTTCATTCGGAAAAATGCTGCACTCGCAGAGCTCAGGTGGTGTTGTATTTCAGTGTCAATGTTGATATCTGTAGACAGTCAAACACTCTCTGCTTCATTCGGAAAAATGCTGCACTCGCAGAGCTCAGGCAGTGTAGTATTTCAGTGTCAATGGTGACGTCTGTAGACAGTCCACGTCTCGCAGGCATATAGCAGGGTTGGGAGGACAATAGCTATATAAACAAGCAGCTTGGTCTCCCTACGGATGTCCCTGTCCTCAAATACTCTCTGATCAGAGCTTAGGCGGTGTTGTATTTCAGTGTCAATGTTGACGTCTGTAGACAGTCCACGTCTCGCAGGCATATAGCAGGGTTGGGAGGACAATAGCTTTATAAACAAGCACCTTGGTCTCCCTACGGATGTCCCGATCCTCAAACACTCTTTGCTTCATTCAGAAGAATGCTGCACTTGCAGGGCTCAGGCGGTGTTGTATTTCAGTGTCAATGTTGATGTCTGTAGACAGTCCACGTTTTGCAGGCGTATAGCAGGGTTGGGAGGACAATAGCTTTATAAACAAGCACCTTGGTATCCCTACGGATGTACCGGTCCTCAAACACTCTCTGCTTCACAGAGCTCAGGTGGTGTTGTATTTCAGTGTCAATGTTGATATCTGTAGACAGTCCACACTCTCTGCTTCATTTGGAAAAATGCTGCACTCGCAGAGCTCAGGCAGTGTAGTATTTCAGTGTCAATGGTGACGTCTGTAGACAGTCCACGTCTCGCAGGCATATAGCAGGGTTGGGAGGACAATAGCTATATAAACAAGCACCTTGGTCTCCCTACGGATGTCCCGGTCCTCAAATACTCTCTGATCAGAGCTCAGGCGGTGTTGTATTTCAGTGTCAATGTTGACGTCTGTAGACAGTCCATGTCTCACAGGCATATAGCAGAGTTGAGAGGACAATAGCTTTGTAAACAAGCACTTTGGTATCCCTATGGATGTCCCGGTCCTCAAATACTCTCGGATCAGAGCTCGGGCGGTGCTGTATTTCAGTGTCAATGTTGACATCTGTAGACAGTCCACGTCTTGCAGCATATAGCAGGGTTGGGAGGACAATAGCTTTATAAACAAGCACTTGGTATCCCTACGGATGTCCGGTCCTCAAATACTCTGCTGCACTAGCAGAGCTCAGGCGGTGTTGTATTTCAGTGTCAATGTTGACATCTGTAGACAGTCCACGTCTTGCAGGCATATAGCAGGGTTGGGAGGACAATAGCTTTATAAACAAGCACCTTGGTATCCCTACGGATGTCCCGGTCCCCAAACACTCTCTGCTTCATTCAGAAAATGCTGCACTCGCAGGGCTCAGGCGGTGTTGAATTTCAGTGTCAATGTTGACTAAGCTGGAATGTGTCCAGGGGAGATGGTGGTCGGGCAGCACTTCGAATAGTGCTCAGAAGCTCATAGGCAGCCAATGGAGCTAGCATAGCAAGGGAGTTGTGTGCTCCCGGTATCCCGCTCCTGTGAGCAACCTGAATTCTGAGCGTTGGACTACTTGAAGCTTCGGGTGTCAAACAGGGATGTGTTATTGCCCCAACTTTATTCTCCATCTTCATCGCTATGATACTTCACGTTGTTGATGGGAAGTTTCCACCGGAGTGGAAATCATCTATCGGACAGATGGCAAGCTATTTAACCTCAGCAGACTGAAAGCCAAAACCAAGGTTACAACAACATCTGTTATAGAACTCCAGTATGCTGATGACAATGTCGTCTGTGCGCATTCAGAAGAAGATCTACAAGCCACTCTCAACACCTTTGCAGAAGCTTATGAGAAGCTCGGCCTGTCACTGAACATTGAGAAAACCAAGGTGCTGTTCCAGCAGTCACCAGCCAATCCCTCTCCAATGCCAGTGATACAGCTTAATGGTGTCACATTAGAAAATGTGGACCATTTCCGCTCCCTTGGCAGCCACCTCTCCACCAAAGTCAACATCGACGCCGAAATACAACACCGCCTGAGCTCTGAGAGTGCAGCATTTTCCCAAATGAAGCAGAGAGTGTTTGAGGATTGGGACATCCGTAGGGATACCAAGGTGGTATTGTCCTCCCAACCCTGATATATGCCTGCGAAACGTGGACTGTCTACAGACGTCACATGCAACTCCTGGAACGATTCCATCAGCGCTGCCTCTGGAAAATCCTGCAAATCTCTTGGGAAGACAAGCGGACAAACGTCAGCGTGCTGGAAGAAGCAAAGACCACCAGCATTGAAGCGATGGTCCTCCACCATCAACTCCGCTGGGCCGGCCACGTTGTCCAGATGCCTGACCACCGTCTCCCAAAGCAGTTGCTCTTCTCTGAACTTAAGAACGGAAAATGGAATGTTGGTGGGAAGGAAAAGAGATTTAAAGATGGCTCAAAGCCAACCTTAAAAACTCTGGCATAGACACTGAGAACTGGGAAGCCCTGGCCCTTGAGCGCTCCAGCTGGAGGTCAGCTGTGACCAGCAGTGCTGCAGAATTCGAGGAGGCACGAGTGGAGGGTGAAAGAGAGAAACGTGCCAGGAGGAAGGTGCGTCAAGCCAACCCCGACCGGGACCGCCTTCCACCTGGAAACCAATGCCTTCACTGTGGGAGAAGATGCGGGTCAAGAATAGGGCTCCACAGCCACCTACAAACCCACAAAAATAGTCATCAAGGAAGACCATCTTACCCACGAGGGATCGCCTAAGTAAGTAAGTAAGTAAACTTGAAGCTTCTGAACAGTCTTCAAAGGCAACCCCACCTAGAGCGTATTGCAGTAGTCTATTTGGGATGTAACCAGAGCGTGGAGCGCTGTGGCCAAGTCATGACAGTGACTTTTGGTTCAATCATGCCTACCTAGCAAGCAGGCAGGGGCGGCTCGTCCATTACGCGAAGTAAGCGGTTGCAGAACACTTTTTTTGCCAGGGGCGCAGAGGCGCCTCTGTAAATGCCCCTCGACCGCCACTTGAGGAGCGCCCCCTCCGCTCACAACAGCCCTAGCAGTCCGGGGGGAGCCTCGGCTTTCTTGCCTCGCTGCCGGGCGATCCTCTTCCCAAAGGGGCCGGGCCCTTGAGCCTCGCCTAGCCCCTCTCGTTCCTGCTCCACCCGGCCACCGGGTGCGCGAGCAGAGCCGGTGCTCAATCGTTCTCCGCGTTCGATCCCTTCCCCATGACCGGCTCCCTTTCCCGATCCCCTGGCGCTCCACCCGCCTCCTCTCCTCTCCCCAATCCGCGGGTGGGCCAAGGGGCGGAGCTGCCGCGCCTGGCCCGCTTTGGGTCCGGAGGCGTGTCTGAAGACCCCAGCATGCGCACCAAAAGTCGCCTCCATTGGGACCAAGAGAGAGAGAGAGAGAGAGAGAGAGAGACCCTCCGGCTGGAGGTATCTCCCACCTCCGCTCCCTCCTTTGTTTTTGTGCCTACCTTCAGGAAAGGTGGGCATCTCCACCTCTCTCTCTCTCTCTCGGCCAGGCAAGGGAGCAAATGCGGCAAGTGTAGTTACTGGGATGTATAGTTCACCTACAATCAAAGAGCATTCTGAACTCCACCAATAATGGAATTGAACCAAATATGGCACACAGAACTCCCACGATGAACAGAAAATATATATCAGTGAATGGTGGGGGAGGGGGGGGGACCAAAATACTGTTTGCTTACCATTGAAAATTACCTCTGGGTGGGTGAAACTGATCCCATTGGAATTGCCACTTTCTACGTGGGAATCCAAGTGGTTGAAGGTCGGGCAAAGTTCTAGGCCCAGTGTTGCCACAATATTGCCTGGAATGGAAGAAATCGTATAGCTATTGCTCATCAACACGGATGACTGTTTCCAGGGCTGGCCTACCGCTGGAAGACAAAAGGAGACACCGGCGACATAATAGTTCCTCAGTGTTGTGACATCTCTCAGCCCAAGCGGAGCGGGAAAGGCGTTCCCCGTCTCTCGTTGGAAGTGGAGATGTGTCACAACAGCCGTCACTTGTCGGCGGTTACGATCTTTGTAGAGATAACTCGCCGGAGATATTCCGCCACCGACTTTCTAAACCAGATTAGTGGCAGACGATCTAGGAGTGTGTGAAATAGCGGAAATGCGTTCTGTTTTGTGCCCCCCGGTTCTGTTTTCGGGAAGATTCGGAAGAATTACGGATGCATCATTTGGGATCTGGAGTTCCATGTCCATCTCAAGAAGAATTTTCCTGAAAACGGAACCAGGCGGGAAGCGGGAGGCACCCAAAATTGGAAATGAAAACGTGTTTTGCACACGCAAAACATGTATAAAGCCATCGAACATCGAGAAAATAGATGTCACAAAATAAAACACATGGACACTGAAATACAACACCGCCTGAGCTCTGCGAGTGCAGCATTCTTCCAAAGGAAGCACAGAGTGTTTGGGGACCGGGACATCCATAGGGACACCAAGGTGCTTGTTTACACAGCCCTGAGCTCTGCGAGTGCAGCTTTTTTCCGAATGAATCAGAGTATTTGAGAATTGGGACATCCGTAGGAAGACCAAGGTGCTTGTTTATAAAGCCCTGAGCTCTGCGAGTGCAGCTTTTTCCGAATGAAGCACAGAGTGTTTGAGGACCGGGACATCCGTAGGG
>NW_026844811.1:697751-752443 GCF_025583915.1 Anolis sagrei ordinatus
GGGGGAAAAGGGCCGTGGGGGAAGTGGGCCATAGGGAAAGAGGGCCATGAGGGAAGAGGGCCGTGGGGGAAGAGGGCCATGGGGAAAGAGGGCCGTGGGGGAAGAGGGCCAAGCCAAAGAGGTACATACATGATATACATTTTTAGAAAGTATAAGAAGGAAAGGAAAATCCTACTTTGCGGATCCTGGAATGTAACACTCGAGATAAGTGAGGGAACACTGTATAGTCCTCTAATTTACCAAGCAGCAGCTGCTGGGAACAACGTGGGTCTGTTCTCCTGTTGATTTGGCTTCAACAAACTGTCATGTCCACCCCCTCGCAGGAGGAATTGCAGCAGGAATATTGCTTCTGGCTGTCACAATGGAGATTATATATATTGGAGGTGGGTGGAAATATTAGTCTTCTGCATTCAGAACGGCAGGAGAACAGACCCCCGCTGCTAATCGCAGCTGCTGCCCAAGAAATGGAGAATGAGGGGATCAATCTGGGAGAGATCTTCTGCATAATAAACCGCCTTTTCTGCACAGAAAATTCTCTTTCCGGGGCCAAACATCAATACGTACAAAATTGTGTGCCAAACAAGCACAAATTTGCAAATATTCATGAAAACCTCACGGTCTTCAAGAGACTTTCCCAAAGAGGGAGGAACATAGCTACTTTTTTGGAACTAATTTAACAAACATATACATCTATATAAATAAAAATGTAATGTTCGCTTGTGGGATTAACATAACTCAAAAGCCACTGGACGAATTGCCACCAAATTTGGCCACAAGACACCTACTAACCCAAGGAGTGACCATCACTAAAAAAATGATTTTGTCATTTGGGAGTTGTAGTTGCTGGGATTTATAGTTTGCTTACAATCAAAAAGCATTCTGAATTCCACCAATGATGGAATTGAACCAAACATGCCACACAAGACTCCCATGACCAAAAGAAAACACTGGAAGGGTTTGGTGGGCATTGACCTTGAGTTTTTGGAGTTGTAGTTCACCTACATCCAGAGAACACTGTGGACTCAAACAATGATGGATCTGGGCCAAACTTTTCACAAATACTCAATATGCCCAAATGTGAACACAGATGGAATTTGGGGAAAATATATCTTGACATTTGGGAGTTGTAGTTGCTGGGATTTATAATTCACCTACAGTCAAAGAGCATTCAGAACTCCACCAACGATGGAATCGAACCAAACTTGGTACACAGAACCCCCATGGCCAACAGAAAATACTGTGTGTTTTTGATGGTCTTTGGTGACCCCTCTGACACCCCCTCGTGACCCCTCCAGGGGCCGCGACCCCCAGGTTGAGAACCACTGCTCTGGACCAACTCTCAATTTTTCTCCATCCCTCAAACGAAGAATCCATAACTGAACTCGGTTCTCCAGAGGAACCATGACCGAAAGGTTAGAAAGAGGTGAAGAGATGGATCCATGATTCAGAATGAATGTAGTTGGACACCGCACCGGAAATCTCGAGAGTTGTAATTTGGTGGGGCATGAACACTCTTTGGTGGAGTAGGCTAAACAACAACTCATGGGATTCCATGACACTGTGCTCAAAATGGGGGTGCCCACATCTCCTGGCCACCCGCTGCCTGCGTAACCCGCTCTCTATCTCCCGGCCCCCGTGTTCTCACCCAGCCTCATTTGCTCGCCTTTCTTCCCTCTGCATCAGTTATGCATATAGTAAAAATAGGTTACGTCTTTGCTTCAGGCGCTCTTGCCTTTACCTACTTTCCTTGTCAAATTGACCTACTTTGAGGTCGGCTTTTATGCCTCCCTCCCCATCCCCTCTCCCCCACATTGCAAGGATGTGACGGCACCTTTGGGAGAGAAGGTACGGCGGCTTTTCATTACCTTTCTCTTTGTCACAAAGGCAGAATCTGGGCTTCTGCTTCCGCTCAGAAATACGTTCCTCAAGAGCGTCAAATTGGGGGAGGTTTCGTGGCATAATTGCACGGGGCTCAGCTCTGATCGTGGGATCCAAATTCGATACCGTGAGTCCATTGGGAAATGGTCCGAGAATTTCACGTTGCCTCCCCAGTTTCTCCTAGTCTTGTCAGAAGAGAAAAATTATGCATTTATTTATTTCAAACATTTATATTTATTGGAGGGAAGGATAGTAGAGGCCAAATTGAAGTACTTCAGCTACATTATGAGAAGACAGGAAAGCTTAGAGAAGACAATGATGCTGGGGAAAGGGGAAGGAAAAAGGAAGACGGGCCGACCAAGGGCAAGATGGAAGGATGGCATCCTTGAAGTGACTGGATTGACATTGAAGGAGCTGGGGGTGGTGTCGGCCGACCAAGGGCAAGATGGATGGGATCCTTGAATTGACTGGATTGACCTTGCAGGAGCTGGGGGTGGTGACAGCCAACCAAGGGCAAGATGGATGGATGGCATCCTTGAAGTGACTGGATTGACCTTGAAGGAGCTGGAGGTGGTGACGGCCGACCAAGGGCAAGATGGATGGATGGCATCCTTGAAGTGACTGGATAGACCTTGAAGGAGCTGGGGGTGGTGATGGCTGACCAAGGGCAAGATGGATGGATGGCATCCTGGAAGTGACTGGATTGACCTTGAAGGAGCTGGAGGTGGTGACGGCCGACCAAGGGCAAGATGGATGGCTGGCATCCTTGAAGTGACTGGATAGACCTTGAAGGAGCTGGGGGTGGTGACGGCTGACCAAGGGCAAGATGGATGGATGACGTCCTTGAAGTGACTGGATTGACCTTGAAGGAGCTGGGGGTGTTGACAGCCAACAAGGAGCTCTGTCGTGTGCTGGTCCAGGAGGTCAGGAAGAGTCAGAAGCAACTGAACGAATGAACAAGTGTTCCCTCACTTATTGCATAGCTATGGTCAACATCCACTAGAGTTGGACTGGAGGACCTAGGACTTCCTAGAATGTTTCTCTCTAGGACCGTCAACACAACTCTATCATCTTTGGTTGACCGTAGAGCTATACTGGAGCAACTAGAGATGCCAGAGAAACCATATTAAGTTGTGAATAACGAGATTGGTTCAAGTCACTTGCAGAGGGCCAACTCAAATATACTTGGCTCAAATAGATTCAGAAACATTGGAGGAAGCAAATGTGGTCAACATCTATTGGAGTTGCGGTGGTGGATATAGAAGTTCCTAGAGGGAGTTCTGTCTATATCTTTCAATGCATAGCTTGGTCAACATCCACTAGAGTTATACTGGAGGACCTAGGACCTAGAGTGTTTCTCCCTAGGATCTAGAGTGTTTCTCTCTAGGACCTTCAACACAACTCTATCATCTTTGGTTGACTGTAGAGCTGGACTGAAGGACCTAGAGATGCCTAGAGAAACCATATCAATCTGTAAATAATGAAATTGGTTCAAGTCAGTTGCAGAGGGCTAACTCAAATATACTTGGCTCAAATAGATTCGAAAACAACATTAGAGGCAGCAAAATGTGTTTTGGCCAATGTGGTCAACGTCTACTGGAGTTGCAGTGGTGGACCTAGAAGTACCTAGAAGGAGTTCTGTCTAGGACTTTCAATGCATATCTTGGTCAACATCCACTAGAGTTGTACTGGAGGACCTAGGACTTCATAGAGTGTTTCTCTCTAGGACCTTCAACACAACTCTATCATCTTTGGTTGACCATAGAGCTGGACTGGAGGACCTAGAGATGCCTAGAGAAATCATATCAATCTGTAAATAACGAAATTGGTTCAAGTCAATTGCAGAGGGCCAACTCAAATATACTTGGCTGAAATAGATTCAGAAACAACATTGGAGGCAGCAAAATGTGTTTTGACCAATGTGGTCAACGTCTACTGGAGTTGCGGTGGTGGACCTAGAAGTACCTAGAAGGAGTTCTGTCTAGGACTTTCAATGCATATCTTGGTCAACATCCACTAGAGTTGGACTGGAGGACCTAGGACTTCCTAGAATGTTTCTCTCTATGACCTCCAACACAACTCTATCATCTTTGGTTGACCGTAGAGCTATACTTGAGCACCTAGAGATGCCGAGAGAAAGTTGTAAAGTTGTAAATAACGAAATTGGTTCAAGTCACTTGCAGAGAGCCAACTCAAATATACTTGGCTCAAATAGATTCGGAAACAACATTGGAGGAAGCAAATGTGGTCAACATCTACTGGAGTTGCGGTGGTGGATCTAGAAGTTCCTAGAGGGAGTTCTGTCTAGATCTTTCAATGCATAGCTTGGTCAACATCCACTAGAGTTATACTGGAGGACCTAGGACCTAGAGTGTTTCTCCCTAGGATCTAGAGTGTTTCTCTCTAGGACCTTCAACACTACTCTATCATTTTTGGTTGACCGTAGAACTGTACAGGAGGACCTAGAGATGCCTACAGAAATCATATCAATCTGTAAATAACAAAATTGGTTCGAGTCAGTTGCAGAGGCCTAACTCAAATATACATGGCTCAAATAGATTTGGAAACAACATTGGAGGCAGCAAAATGTGTTTTGACCAATGTGGTCAACGTCTACTGGAGTTGCGGTGATGGACCTAGAAGTACCTAGAAGGAGTTCTGTCTAGGTCTTTCAAAGCATATCTTGATCAACATCAACTAGAGTTGTACTGGAGGACCTAGGACTTCCTAGAATGTTTCTCTCTAGAACCTCCAACACAGTTCTATCATCTTTGGTTGACTGTAGAGTTATACTGAAGGTCCTAGAGATGCCTAGAGAAACTATATCAATCTGTAAATAACGAAATTCGTTCAAGTCAATTGCAGAGGGCCAACTCAAATATACTTGGCTCAAATAGATTCGGAAACAACATTGGAGGCAGCAAAAGGTGTTCTGGCCAATGTGGTTAACGTCTACTGGAGTTGCGGTGGTGGACTTAGACGTTCCTAGATAGAGTTCTGTCTAGGTCTTTCAATGTATATCTTGGTCAACATCCACTAGAGTTGGACTGAAGGACCTCGGACTTCCTAGAATGTTTCTCTCTAGGACCTTCAACACAACTCGTATCATCTTTGGTTGACCATAGAGTTGGACTGGAGGACCTAGAGAGATGTCTAGAGAAACCATATGAATCTGTAAATAATGAAAATGGTTCAAGTCGATTGCAGAGGGCCAACTATTGTCAATTGGTTAGTTCGCCATCAAGTGATTCATTCAAAAGAAAAGGGAAGGTTGATGTGATCGTATATAGAATGATGCAATTTAGACCGTGGTATAAAGCATGGATTCTGGGTGAAATACTTGAACATTGAGGGATGCACGGGCCATTTTGCTCCAGAAAGTGGCTCATAAAGAAATAATTGATGGTATTATATACGTATTCCGAATGCTTTCCCGCACCGCATTATGAATTCTCGCATGGGTTTCAATAATATAAAGGGAATAAAACATGACAATAAACGGGAGGGAGTCAATTCTGATGGATGCTGAGCATGCTCCAGTTCCGGAATTAATGTATGCATTCTCATCCTCAAACCAAAAATCTGGGAGGATTGACATGAAGAATAAACCAGAAGAGCTTGAAAAGCAAGGAAAGGAGAATGAATTCTATCATTACTTTAAAAGATAGATAGACAGAGAGAGAGAGAGGAGTCTGTGATGAGTTGGGAGAAGTGCAAAGCATGCCGAAAGATCTCCATATTCAAGCACACATCGATATGCCACTTAGCGCTACCCGTTTCTCGATGATTATAACGGCCCCCATTTAAAATTCAAATTTGATTATGCTGGATAAATAAATACATGTATAAAATATATCCGAGGCACGATCGCTTGATTGAGGCCAACGTATCTCAGATACTTCAGAAATGATAATTGAATTTGAAATCGCAGGTATAATTAGCAGGGGATAATAGAATTTCCTCTCAGGGGAAACCACATACAGTGTTCCCTCACTTCTCGTGGGTGTTACATTCCACGAGCACCCACGATAAGTGAAAATCCGCGCTGTAGGAACACCTGTCTCCCCCTCCACTCTTCTTCCTCCTTCCTAAATCTCCATCGCCTTTGACGTGCTTCGAGGCGAGGCTGCTGAGGAAAGGCCAAACCCGGCCCTCAGGCAGGCGGTGAGGAAGGGAAAGAGCATAGTCAAAAGGTCCAGTCCAGTGGTCAAATGGCTGAGAGTTCAATGAGCAAAGTCCAGGGATCAAGAGTCTATACCGTAGTCAAAAGCCAGTCCAGAGATTCAAGGTTCCARGGTTCAAGAGACAGGTYAGGATACCRAAAATCTACAAACCTGGGGGGAAACCAGCAGCATCTACCACCAAAATAAGATCAGTCCCAAGGCTAGCTCATTATATCCACCTGCRATAAGTGAAAATCCAMGATGTAAGAACACCTGCCTTTCCTAAATCTCCATCGTCTTTGACATGCTTCGAGACGAGGCTGCTGAGGAAAGGCCAGACCCGGCCGTCAGGCAGGCAGTGAGGAAGGGAAAGAGCATAGTCAAAAGGTCCAGTCCAGTGGTCAAATGGTCGAGAATTCAATGAGCAAAGTCCAGGGATCAAGAGTCTATACCGTAGTCAAAAGCCAGTCCAGAGAGTCAAGGTTCCAGGGTTCAAGAGACAGGTCAGGATACCGAAAATCCACAAACCTGGGGGGAACCAGCAGCATCTACCACCAAAATAAGATCAGTCCCAAGGCTAGCTCATTATATCCACCCGCAATAAGTGAAAATCCGCGATGTAGGAACACCTGTTTCCCCCTCCACTCTTCTTCCTCCTTCCTAAATTTCCATCGCCTCTGAAATGCTTTGAGGTGAGGCTGCTGAGGAAAGGTCAGACCCGGCCCTCAGGCAGGCAGGCAGGTGGTGAGGAAGGGAAAGAGCACGCCTGGCCGGCTGAGGCCTGCTGTTGCTGCTGAGGACGCATCCCGCAAGCTCTCCCTCTGCCTCCTCCTATGCCAGGGCTCTGCCGTATTCAGGTAGAGATGAACCAAACAAACTCCCAGTTTGTTTGGTTCATCTCTACCTGAATAAGGCAGGTCTGAGTCCCTCTACGGGGGTAGAAAACATCAGGATACAAAAGTTTTAAATAAATAAATTGTGTTGAAGATAACACTGTAGTCAAAAGGTCCAGTCCAGTGGTCAAACACCAAGAGTTCAATGAGCAAAGTCCAGGGATAAAGAGTCTATACTGTAGTCAAAAGCCAGTCCAAAGATTCAAGGTTCCAGGGTTCCAAGGGTTCAAGAGACAGGTCAGGATACTGAAAATCCACAAACCTGGGGGGAAACCAACAGCATCTACCACCAAATAAGATCAGTTCCAAGGATTGCTCATAAGTGAAAATCCGCGATGTAGAAATACCTGTCTCCCCCTCCACTTCTCTTCTGCCTTCCTAAATCTCCATCGCCTTTGACATGCTTCGAGGTGAGGCTACTGAGGAAAGGCCAGGCCCGGCTCTCAGGCAGGCAGTGAGGAAGGGAAAGAGCATGCCTGCCCAGCTGAGGCCTGCTGTTGCTGCTGAGGACGCATCCCGCAAGCTCTCCCTCCCTCCACCTCCTGGCCTGCCTGTCACTATGCCAGGGCTCTGCCGTATTCAGGTAGAGATGAACCAAACGAACACCCAGTTTGTTTGGTTCATCTCTACCTGAATAAGGCCGGTCTGAATCCCTGTACGGAGGTAGAAAACATCAGGATACAAAAGTTTTAAATAAATAAATTGTGCTAAACAATTTAATTAAAACAGCACTTATTTTCTGGCTGTTTTAATAGTCCAAAACATAAAGATAGCACTCAGCCACAGATTATAAAACAAAGGTGACAGCAAACTCTGTTGCAGGTTCAAGATAACACCATAGTCAAAAGGTCCATTCCAGTGGTCAAACACAGAGAGTTCAATGAGCAAAGTCCAGGGATCAAGAGACAGGTCAGGATACCGAAAATCCACAAACCTGTGCATTCTCAGCCACATTGTCACGATGCCAGGGCTCTGCCATTATTCAGGCAGAGGTGAATCAAACAAACACCCAGTTTGTATCAAACAGTTTAATTAAAACAGCACTTGCTTTCTGGGTGTTTTAATAGTCCAACGATGGAGTGTGGAAGGGGGTTTCGCCCTCCCCCTTGGGAGATGTCACGATGCCAGGGCTCTACCTGAATTCAGGTAGAGATGAATCAAACAAACACCCAGTTGGTGTTAAACAATTTAATTAAAACAGCACTTACTTTCTGGTTGTTTTAATGGTCCAAAACATAAAGTTAACACAGAATATGAAGCAAAAACTGACAGCAAACACTGTTGCAGGTTCAAGATAGCAATGTAGTCAAAAGGTCCAGTCCAGTGAGCAGAGTCCAGGGATCGAGTCTATACCGTAGTCAGAAGCCAGTTCAGAGATTCAAGGTTCCAGGGTTCCAAGGGTTCAAGAGACAGGTCAGGATACTGAAAATCCACAAACCTGGGGGGAAACCAGCAGCATCTACCACCAAAATAAGATCAGTCCCAAGGCTAGCTCATTATATCCATTCGCGATAAGTGAAAATATGCGATGTAGGAACACCTGTCTCCCCTCCACTCCTCTTCCGCCTTCCTAAATCTCCATTGTCTTTGATGTGCTTCAAGGCAAGGCTACTGAGGAAAGGCCAGGCCCGGCTCTCAGGCAGGCAGTGAGGAAGGGAAAGAACATGCCTGCCCGGCGGAGGCTTGTTATTGCTGCTGAGGACACATCCCACAAGCTCTCCCTCCCTCCGCCTCCTTGCCTGCCTGTCACTATGCCGGGGCTCTGCCGTATTCAGGTAGAGATGAACCAAACAAACTCCCAGTTTGTGTTAAACAATGTAATTAAAGCAGCACCTACTTTTTGGCTGTTTTAATAGTCCAAAACATAAAACATAAAGATAGCACTCAACCACAGATTATAAAACAAAACTGACAGCAAAATCTGTTGCAGGTTCAAGATAACACCGTAGTCAAAAGGTCCAGTCCAGTCGTCAAACACTGAGAGTTCAATGAGCAAAGTCCAGGGATCAAGAGTCTATACCAGGGGTAGGGAACCTTTGGCCCTCCAGCTGTGGTGGACTTCAACTCCCACAATTCCTTGAGGCTCGGCATTGGGCCAAGGTAAGCCTTTGGGGCGAATGCCGAGCCTCAAGGAATTGTGGGAGTTGAAGTCCACCACAGCTGGAGGGCCAAAGGTTCCCTACCCCTGGTCTATACAGTAGTCAAAAGCCAGTCCAAAGATTCAAGGTTCCAGGATTCCAAGGGTTCAAGAGAAAGGTAAGGATACCGAAAATCCACAAACCTGGGGGGAAAGCAGCAGCAACTACCACCAAAATAAGATAAGTCTCAAGGCTAGCTCATTATATCCAAAAACACTCAGCTGCAGCCTATCTCTTGCATACCTACACCCTTAATTGCTTTCACCCATGAACTCTTACTTACAGATTACTCAACCCTTTAGAACTGAGACTTACATTAACCCATCACCAACTGCTAGGCCTACCGCCACCAATAACCAACAACTGCAGAACTTGATACATGAAACTGCCTGCCTGCCTGCGCCATGGTCCATGGTGCCCAGTGAGGAGAACCAGCTGGTCCCCAAAGAGGTGAGAGGGCCCTCACCCTCCTGACCCTGTCCCCTCTGCCTCCATTGTCATGATGCCAGGGCTCTGCCGTTATTCAGACAGAGGTGAATCAAACAAACACCCAGTTTGTGTCAAACAGTTTAATTAAAACAGCACTTGCTTTCTGGTTGTTTTAATTGTCCAAAGATGGAGTGTGGAAGGGGGTTTCACCCTCCCCCTTGGGAGATGTCACGATGTCAGGGCTCTGCTGTATTCAGGTAGAGATGAACCAGACCAGCTGGTTCTCCTCGTTGAGCACCAAAGCCCGTAGCACAGGCAGGCAGGCCAGGAGGTGGGGGCGAGGGAGGGAGAGCTCGTGGCAGCAACAGCAAGCCTCGGCCAGGCAGGCGTGTTCTTTCCCTTCCTCCTTGCCTGTTCAAGGAATCGCCAGAGCAGAAAGGAGGCGGCGGCATGCTTCCCTTGTTCTCAGTGGCGGCCTCCTTTCCTCCTCCTCTTTCCCCAATAAATTCATATTTACAGTGTTCCCTCACTTATCACAGGGGTTACGTTCCAGGACCTACCGCAATAAGAGAAAAACCACAATGTAGAGGTGCTATATTTATTTTAATACTAGCTTTACCCGCCACGCGTTGCTGTGGCCAGCCTTCTCTCCCTCTTTCTCTGCTTCTTTCACTCCTTCCTTCATTCCGTTTTCTTCTTTCCTTTCTTCCTTCTCTACCTGTTTACTTCCTTCCTTAGCTGTTTGCTTTCATCCTTCCTTCTCCTTATTTCTTTCCTTCCCTGCGTCTTTCTCTCCTTCTTTCTCTTTTTCCTTTGCTGCGTCTTTCCTCCCTTCCCTTTTTTTTTCTTTCCTTCTCTCCTCCTTCCTTCTGTACCTCTTTCCTTCCTCCTCCCTTTTTCTTTTCCTTCCTCTTTGTCTCCTTTCTTCCCTCTCTTTCTCTTTCCTTCCTTCCTTCGCTCTGAAGGGGCGTGACCTGGAGGAGGAGGGGCAGGAGGGAAGGATTGCATCAGTGCGGGTAGGGGCGGGGCGGCGGAGGGTGGGGGAGTGGTTGTGTTGGAGGGGGCATGGCTGGGGGAGGAGGAGGAGGCGTAGGAGGGAAGGATGGCATATGGGTGGGTAGGGGCGGGGCGGCGGAGGGTGGGGGAGTGGTTGTGTTGGAGGGGGCATGGCTGGGGGAGGAGGAGGAGGCGTAGGAGGGAAGGATGGCATATGGGTGGGTAGGGGCGGGGCAGCAGAGGGTGGGGGAGTGGTTGTGTTGGAGGGGGCGTGGGCGGGGGAGGAGGAAGAGGGGTAGGAGGGAAAGATGGTGTATGGGTGGGTAGGGGCGGGGTGGCAGAGGGAGGGGTGTGGTTTCCCTGGAGGGGGCGTGGTCTGGCCATGTGCGTGCGCCGGGCGGCTCACGCCGGGACGCCTCTGCACCTGCTCTGTTTGCTTCTGTGATTGTGAGTTTGTTGTAATGTTGTTTTGGATTGTGATGAGTGTTGTGCATACCTTGTGGTTTGAGGTATGTGTACAGCAAGTTTAGTGAGTTTTCGTCTGGGGTTTTTCGCGTTTTGCAGTCCCTAAGGACGCCCTTTTAGATTTTATATATATAGATTTATACATTATTTTAGTAGTTATACACTATTTAAAGTCTTTATAAATGTAAAATAAAGTGAAGGAAAGGAAAGGCTGGAGAGAGGGAGGACTGAGGAGGGAAAGCGCCTCGGAGAGCGGTGGCGGCAAAAACCCGCGAAACACCGAAAATACAATGATATATATTTTAAATTATTTTTTTTTAAAACCCACGAAACAATGAGTCTGCGTAAAGCAAACTACGAAACAGCGAGGGAACACTGTATTTTTTTCCCTAAGCATTGTCTTTTGTCCTTATTTGCATTTTTATTTTGCAGAGAGCTTCTGTTGCCAGAATGGGACTTCCTTCACAAGACTAGTAGGCTTGGGCGGTTTCGTTCGTTAATTTTGTAATTCGTTATTAATTCGTATTTAAATTAGCTTACGATCCAATATTGAGCCATGCAGGAATTGTGTGAGGAGTAAATTAGATTCGAAATAATTTTTTCAATTTATTTCGTAATTATTTCGTTATTATTTCATAATTATTTTCGCATGTCTGGTGAAAGTTTTATAGTTGTTGTTTGTTTTATCACACCAACAGTCAACAACAGAGGGAGAGGGAAGCTTCAGAAGTTCCTCCTGTCCCATTTGGAGGTTTTTTTTAGCATATTGCGCAATGAGAAAGAGCGAGAGAAGTGAGAGGTAGAAGGAGGGTTGAGTAGATGAGATAAGGAAGCTGAGGACGGCAGTCGTGGAGAGAACTTAGGAGAGGGCAAGGAAGTCTTCCGTGGACGAGGGAAGCTTCAGAAGTTCCTCCTGCCCCACTGTTTCAAGGGCAGTCCCACACTGACCACATTGCAGAAGTCCAGCCAGAAAGTGAGTTGGTGACTGTTTCAAGGGCAGCCCCACATTGACCACATTGCAGTAGTCCAGCCAGAAAGCGAGTTGCACAGACTGTGCCTTGGTGACTGTTTCAAGGACAGCCCCACATTGACCACACTGCAGTAGTCCAGCCAGAAAGTGAGTTGCACCAGCTGTGCCTTGGTGACTGTTTCAAGGGCAGCCCCAAATTGACCACACTGCAGTAGTCCAGCCAGAAAGTGAGTTGCGCCGGCTGTGCCTCGGTGAGTGTTTCAAGGGCAGCCCTACATTGACTACATTGCAGAAGTCCAGCCAGAAAGTGATTTCTTCAGGCTTTGCCTTGGTGACTGCTTCAAGGGCAGTCCCACATTGGCAACATTGCAGTAGTCCAGCTAGAAAATGAGTTGAACAGGCTGTGCCTTGGTGACTCTTTCAAGGGCAGCCCCAGAGTGACCACATTGCAGAAGTCCAGCCAGAAAGTGAGTTCTGCGGGCTGTGCCTTGGTGACCACTTCAAGGGCAGCCCCATATTGACCACATTGCAGAAGTCCAGCCAGAAAGCGATTTCTTCAGAAGTTCCCCCTGTCCCATTTGGAGGTTTTTTTAGCATATTGCGCAATCTCGTCCGCCATTAACGAATCGATTCGTAATTTTACGAAATTTTGTAAAAACGAAACGAGTTTAGAACCAAATTTTTCCATGGTTACCCAAGCCTAAAGGCTACTCACTAAGGGTGCATCTACACTTTGGAGTTAATGCAGATTGACGCAAAAACCCCCTAAAAACGAATTGAGTTTAGAAACAATTTTTTCCGTGGTTGCCCAGCCCTATAGGATAGATCTACATTGTTGAATTAATACAGTTTGATACCATTTTGACTTCCTGGGCTCAATGCTATGGCATCATGGGAGTTGTAAGTAAAATCTGGCCAAGAGAACTGGTGCCTCACCAAATGCAACTCCTAGGATTCCATAGCATTGAGCCCAGGAAGTCAAAATGGTATCAAACTGTATTAATTCAACAATGTAGATCTATCCTATAGGGCTGGGCAACCACGGAAAAATTTGTTTCTAAACTCAATTCGTTTTTAGGGGGTTTTTGCGTTTCGATTTTTAAAAGAATTCCAAAATTTTCCTTAAAATTTTTTCGATATTTATGAAATTTCGTAAATTACGAATCAATTACGAATCGGTTTCGAAACAATTACGAATCGATTCGTTAATGGCGGGCGTGATCTCGCAATACGCTAAAAAACCCTCCAAATGGGACAGGGGGAACTTCTGAAGCTTCCCTCTCCCTCTGTTGTTGACTGTTGGTGTGATAATTTATTTATTTTTTCACTGAGAAAACAAACAGCAACCCTAAAATTTGCACCAGACATGCGGAAATAATAACGAAACAATTTCGAATCTATTACGAATCGATTTCGAGACAATTACGAAACAATTACGAAACGAATTGAAAAAATTTGTTTCTTTTTTTAGTTGCTCCTGAATGGTTCAATATAGCATCGTTATAAAAAAATAACGAATTAATAACGAATTACGAAATTAACGGACGAAATCGCCCAGCCCTACTATCCTAGAACTCATGGAGACCAAGGTTTGGATCTCTGATAAGTCATGGGTGATTTTGAGCAAGTTCCATTCTCTCAACTCGAAAGAAATGAAGCAGGGATGACAACTTGTTTTGGTAGACCTGCTGGCATCCCCTGTTTTGGCCTGACTCCTTTTTGGGTTTTCCTCTCCCTTGTAGCTGTGCTCAAAGTGGGAACACGCGGCGGAACGGCCACCAACGCAAAATCAACCAGCAGGAAGAAAGCTGTCAGAACCTGACGGACTTCACCCCGGCCCGAGTGCCCAGCAACCTGGACATATTCACAGCCTACAACGAAACTCTCCAGTGCTCCCATGAGTGCGTGAGGACACCCGTGCCGATCTACACGGAGGAGACCATCCTCTCCCCGGGGGATTATAAGGCATCCTTCAATGGGAGCAGGTAAGGCGGAGGGCATCCCACCATGGCAATTTGAACCTCATGGCTGTTGGGGTCCCTCTGTGGATTTTGGTACCCAAACAGAGCCATTCCATGAAGGTTGAGGTCCATCCATTGATACTGGTACAAAAACAGCCATTTCATGAAGGTTGAGGTCCATCTGTTGATACTGGTCCCCAAACAGAGCCATTCCATGAAGGCTGAGGTTCATCCATGGAAACAGAGCCATTTCATGAAGGTTGAGGTCCATCCGTTGATACTGTTACCCAAACAGAGCCATTTCATGAAGACCGAGGTCCATCCATTGACACTGTTACCCAAACAGAGCCATTTCATGAAGACTGAGGTCCATCCATTGACACTGGAACCCCAACAGAGCCATTTCATGAAGATTGAGGTCCATCTGTTGATACTGGTCCCAAACAGAGCCATTTCATGAAGGTTGAGGCCCATCCATTGATACTGGTCCCAAACAGAGCCATTTCATGAAGGTTGAGGTCCATCCATTGATACTGGTCCCAAACAGAGCCATTTCATGAAGGTTGAGGCCCATCCATTGATACTGGTATGCAAACAGGGCCATTTCATGAAGGTTGAGGTCCATCCATTGATGCTGGTACACAAACAGAGCCATTTCATGAAGGTTAAGGTCAATCCATTGATACTAGTACTGAAATAGAGCCATTTCATGAAGGTTGAGGTCCATCCGTTGATACTAGTACCTAAACAGAGTCATTTCATGAAGGTTGAGGTCCATCCATTGATACTGGTACACAAACAGAGCCATTCCATGAAGGTTGAGGTGCATCCATTGATACTAGTACTGAAACAGAGCCATTTCATGAAGGCTGAGATCCATCCGTTGATACTGGTACCCAAACAGAGCCATTTCATGAAGGTTGAGGTCCATCTGTTGATACTGGTACCCAAACAGAGCCATTTCATGAAGGTTGAGGTCCATCCATTGATAGCAGTACCCAAACAGAGCCATTCCATGAAGGTTGAGGTCCATCAATTGATAGTGGTACCCAAACAGAGCCATTCCATGAAGGTTGAAGTCCATCTGTTGATACTAGTACCCAAACAGAGCCATTTCATGGATGATGAGAGCTCCTTCCATTTCATGGATTTTGAGGTCCAGCTCTTGGTATCCTTACCCAAACTGAACTGTTCCTCACCAATGGAAATGTAAGTATTGGCTTAATGGCTCGCATTTCTTTTTGAAGAACATCAACAGATGTCAACACTGAACAGGTTTTTTGGAATATTACGTGCGACCTAAAATTCTATCTCCTTCCACATCATGGTTGAACATGGTCATACCCATCTCTGTGTACATTTTTAGCAGTCATTTCAGTGAGGCATATATTGAATTTCTCAGCCCCAGAGCTACAATGTCTTTCCATGTGCATGCTCTATGTGAACACTGTCGAATTGTCTCCCAGCATGGTGTTGGTAATTATAACGGTGAGCCAACTGGATATGTCATGGTCAGTTGACCTAAAGACAGGTCTATTTTCAGTCTAAAGCCATAGCCTCATGGTAGAGATAGAATCCATAGATTCTCCTCACACTAAGATGTTTTTTCAGATGATAACACTAAACTGGATTATCGGATTTCTGGGGAATCCATAGGGAAAAGAAACTCATTTTCCCAGATTGAAGTGACATCACACTGAATATGGAAGGAAGCACAAACAATGTGCAGTTTGAAGTCCTCGCTGCATGCCTCTGGTGTCTGAATCGAAAAGTGGGATTATCAAAAGGCCGTTCCTTTGTCTAAACTGTTGCTAGGAGAGGAAGATGCTCGTATTTAGAATGACCATCTTTTCCAAATTCTGGGCATTTTAATTGGGCCAAGCAGTCGAGATCATATGGTCCATAGTCTACCACATTGGTTGCACTTTTCCCACAAACTTGTGCATCCTTCCTTTTCCCGTCGTGGTCAACTGTGAATACGCACATATGGTATTTCTGCGCCTGCGCAGAACAGCTTCGGAATCTTCTGATAAATTTGAAAACTTTGGCGGTTGGCCCCGCCCACTCTCCCCTCAAGAGTATATATAGCCCGTGGGGGGCTAACCACCTCTAGTTCTCAAGGTTCCCGAGTGGTCACCTGTGAATTCGCACAGCCCCGCCCATCCTCCCTGTTGTTGCCATGCCTCCTCCTTCTGGCTGCTATATGCGGCGGAAGAGAACTAGAGGCGGTTAGCCCCCCACGGGCTACATATACTGTTGTGGGAAGAGTGGGTGGGGCCAACCGCCAAAGTTTTCAAATTTATCAGAAGATTCCGAAGCTGTTCTGCGCAGGCGCAGAAATACCATATGTGCGAATTCACAGGTGGCCACTTGGAAAACTACGGTTACAGGTAAGCAACCTATATGTCATTCCTCAGACCAATGTAGCTTTGTCCACCCTTTCCCACCAACCATATTTCCATGGCTGGTTCCCATTTGTCATCACAACAACTTAAATTTTTAACCACTGGCTTTCAGAACATCTGAGGTTGTGCATAACCTGGATCTTACTTTTCTCTTATATATCGTATTTTCTGGCGGATAAAGGGACTTTTTAACCCTTGCAAATCTAATAGAAAGTTGGGGGTAGTCTTATACACCAGGTATAAAAATGGTGGTATAAAAAATGCCTCAGCGGGTGGCTCAGGGCTGCTGAGAGTTGTAGTCCGGAGGTGCTTCCTTGGGTCTAGGTGAGCCTGGTGGCCTTCGGAGGCTTCTGCCAGCCGATTGGATGGCCTTGCATTTTTTCTTTCTCCTGGCTGCCTGGAAATAGTGACGTGAGAGGATTTGGAGGAGGGCATTGAAATTAGAGTGGGGAGAGCTGTGGCGGGGGTGGGCCTGCCAAAGGCTACCAAGCTTGCCAAGGTCCAAGAAAGCACCTCTGGACTATGCCTCCTCCTCCTCCTCCTCCTCCCTTCTCAGGCCATGGCGCTAAGGAGGAGGGAGGGCGCGGGGAGGAGTGGCAGGCCCGCCAGACTCTCCCCACCGCTCTCCCCATTCTACTTTCAAGGCCCTTCTCCAACACCTCCAACGTTGCCATTTTCATGCAGCCAGGAGAAAGAGGAAAGGAGCAAGACCACCCGATCGGTCAGCAGAAGCCCCTGAAGGTCATCAGGCTTGCCTCGACCTAAGGAAGTCGTCAAGTGGCCTTGCTTTTTTCCTATCTCCTGGCTGCCTGGAAATAGCGACGTGGGAGTATTTGGAGAGGGGCATTGAAAGTAGAGCGGGGAGAGCGGTAGCGGTGGTGGGGACACCCTGGCAGGTCTGCCAAAGATAGGCTTGGGCGATCCAAGTCGTTAATTTTGTATTCCGTTATTATTTCGTTATTTTTTAATAATTAGAAGCGATATCGACGCGTTTCAGCAACCCGGAAGTGTTTTGCCCATATCGAAGCTTGCGTCCGCCATCTTCCTTACGATCCGTCAGTGAATCATAAATGCAGAGGGCATGACCTTGAGGAACAGCTGTTTCCCACCCCACCTCCTCCCTCTTTGCATCCGCCGGCTTTGCGAGGCTGGCTTTGCGAGGTGGGCGTGGCCTCCAGGAGGAGCCGGCGAGGCCACGCCCACCTCATCCCCCAGCCATCCCTCGCCCTTTGCTGGCAGCAAGGGCGGGGGAACTGTAAGATTGCTTTAGAAATCTTACAGTTCCCCTGCCCTTGCTGCCTGCAAAGGACGATGGATGGCTGGGGGATGAGGTGGGCGTGGCTACGCCAGGCTCTTCTTGACGGACACTGGGGGCCTGGCCGTCAAGAAGAGCCGGGCGTAGCCATGCCCACCTCAGTCCCCAGCCATTCATCACCCTTTGCAGGCACCCAGGGCAGGGAAACTGTAAGATTTTAAAAGCAATCTTACAGTTTCCCTGCTCTGGGTGCCTGCAAAGGGCGATGGCTGACAGGGGGATGAGGTGGGCGTGGCCTTCAGGAGGAGCTGGGCGAGGCCACGCCCACCTCATTAACAAATCGATTTGTAATTAACAAAATTTTGTAAATTTCGAATTTTTGAAATCGGAAATTTTGTACGTAAAAAAAAAAACCAAACACCAGTGCGCCCCAGAAACGAAACGAGTTTAGAACCAAATTTTTCCTTGATCGCCCAAGCCTAGCCAAAGGCCACCGAGCTCGCCTAGGTCCAAGAAAGCACCTCTGGACTATGCCTCCTCCTCCTCCTCCTCCCTTCTCAGGCCATGCCGCTAAGGAGGAGGGAGGGAGGGAGGGCATGGGGAGGAACGGCAGGCCCGCCGGGCTGTCCCTGCCGCTCTCCCCATTCTACTTTCAAGGCATTTCTCCAACTCCTCCAACGTTGCCATTTCTAGGCAGCCGGGAGAAAGAGGAAGGAAGCAAGACCACCCGATCAGCCAGCAGAAGCCTCTGAAGGCCACCAGACTTGCCTAGAAATTAAGGAAGCGGATCGGTGGCCTTCCTTCCTTCCTTTCTCTCCCGTCTGCCCTGAAATGGCGACGTTGGAGGAGTTGGAGAAGGGCCTTGCAAGTAGAACAGGGAGAGCGGCGGGGATTGCGGGGACAGCTCAGCAGACCTACTGCTCCTCCTCCCTACACCTTCCATCCTCCTTCCTTCCTCCTCCTCAGGCTACGCTCTAAGGGACTTGACTTCACCACAGCTGCTGCTTTCAAGGCCCTCCAAATCCTCCCACGTCACTATTTCCAGGCAGCTGGGAGAGAGAGGAAGAAAGCAAGGCCACCCCATCAGCCGGCAGAAGCTTCTGAAGGCCATCGGGCCCACTTAGGCCCAAGAAAACACCTCCAGACTACGACTCCCAGCAGCCCGGGCAGAGGCGTGTCTTGGACATGCCCGCTGAGGCATTCTGGGAGTCGTAGTTACCAAATCAATGGAATTGTGTTGGAAGAAAAGTGGTCTTATATGGCGAGTATATCCCTAACTCTGTATTTTAACTTGAAAAGTTGGGGGGTCATCTTATACGCCCAGTTGTCTTGTACCCCGGAAAATACGGTATATGTATATATTTACTAGGCCTGTTTGATCAAGAAAAAATTTGGTTCTAAAATCGATTTGTAATTGGGGTGTTTTTTTGTTTCGATATTTAAAATAATTACAAAACTTTCCAAAAAAAAGTTTTGGTATTTAAGAAATTTTGTAAATATTAACGAATTTTTAGAATATTTTTTGTATTTCTTAAGAATAATATTAAAATAATATTAAAAAATATTTTAAAATGGAAAATTAACCAAAAAATGACCAAACACAGGCAGGAGACAGCAAATGAGAGCACACACCAACAGAAGAGTCTTTTCTTTTTTAGAATATTTTTTAAGAATAATATTAAAAATAATATTAAAAATAATATTAAAAAATAATATTAAAAAATAATATTAAAAAATAATATTAAAATATTTTAAAATGGACAATTAACCAAAAAATGGCCCAAATGTGGACCAAACACATGCAAGAGACAGAAAATGAAGCAAGCAGCACTCACAGCAGCAAGGAATGAATCCAATCCCAGTTGCTAGCAGGCAGCCATTGCCAAGCCAACCCAATGCAAACTCCCTCGCCCTCTGCAGCAAGCTACGGGCCGCGCGGAGCCGCTTTGAAAGGGCTCGCCGGCCAATCAAAAAGAGACAGCCACGGACCCATGGTGCACTGCTTGGGAGCGCCGGATTGGCTCCCATGCACCAGCACTCCAGCAGCCTCCACCCCATTAACGAAACGAGCGGAGGCTCGTTAAAACTATGGGGGTTGCTGGTTCGATATTTAAAAACCCTTCCGGGTTTGGAAATATGTTTCAATATCGCTTCGGAAATGGTAAAATTAACGAATTAATAACGAATTAACGAATTAACGAACAAAACCGCACAGGCCTAATATTTACATACATATACATACATACACACTTACCCACACCAGAACTTGACAAGGAGGGCCCTGGGAGAACCCATGTTGTGAAGGTAATGTAGAAATGAGATCTTGTCCGCTTGTCCTCAACACTAATACCCATATTATGGTTGGCCTACTAACAGTTGACTTACTCCAACCAGTCATCTTCTTCTTGGTTTGAGGTATCTCAACCCAACAAAACCTGGTGCTGAGCTCATGACAGTTTGGGGCCTAAGATGTTTTGCACACCCAAACATCTGGAGAACTTCCCTGAACAATCCAGGGTTGTTTTTGGTAGGAAGAGTCTAGATTTAGAATTAGAGAAGGAAAAGAGGGCCTCCATCTCCCAGGACATCCATTCAAATTGCACATAGAAACAAATACATAGATACAGATTTGCATGCTCTTGTATCAGTGGAGGTGTAACTCTGGTCTTAGATTTTATTTCAGTGATCAAGAATCTTTCCAAGGTGTAGAACCTGAGATTTTGTATTAACTTTTCTAAGTTTTCTCCAGATGTGGAATAGCACCATCAAAGCCTTAACATCTAGAATTAAATCCAGAACATCCCTGATATGGAAGCTACCAGCTTCCAGTGTACAGGGATTGTGGCAACTAGGAATAGTTTCCAGAAACCTGTTGAGTGGTGCTGAATGAAATTGCTCTGTTTGGGTACTAGTCTCAACGGATGGACCTCAACCTTCATGAAATGGCTCTGTTTAGGTACCAGTATCAATGGATGGACCTCAGAGCCATTTCATGAAGGTTAAGGTCTATCCATTGATACTGGGACCCAAACAGAGCCATTTCATGAAGGTTAAGGTCCATCCATTGATTCTGGTACCCAAACAGAGCCATTTCATGAAGGTTGAGGTCCATCCATTGATTCTGGTACCCAAACAGAGCCATTTCATGAAGGTTGAGGTCCATCCATGGATACTAGTACCCAAACAGAGCCATTTTATGAAGGTTGAGGTCCATCCATTGATAGTGGTACCCAAACAAAGCCATTTCATGAAGGCTGAGGTCCATCAGTTAATACTGGTACCCAAACAGAGCCATTTCATGAAGGTTGAGGTCCATCCATTGATTCTGGTACCCAAACAGAGCCATTTCATGAAGGTTGAGGTCCATCCGTTAATACTGGTACCCAAACAAAGCCATTTTATGAAGGCTGAGGTCCATCAGTTAATACTGGTACCCAAACAAAGCCACTTTATGAAGGTCGACATCCATCCATTGATTCTGGTACCCAAACAGAGCAATTTCATGAAGGTTAAGGTCCATCCATTGATACTAGAATCCAACAGAGCAATTTCATGGTGAGGTCCATTCATTGATACTAGAACCCAAACAGAGCAATTTCATGAAGGTTGAGGTCCATCCATTGATACTAGAACCCAAACAGAGTCATTTCATGAAGGTTAAGGTCCATCCATTGATACTGGTACTCAAACAGAGCCATTTCATGAAGGTTGAGGTCCATCTGTTGATACTGGCACCCAAACATAGCGATTTCATGAAGGTTGAGGTCCATCCATTGAAACTAGTACCCAAACAGAGCCATTTCATGAAGGTTAAGGTCCATCCATTGATACTGGTACCCAAACAGAGCCATTTCATGAAGGTTGAGGTCCATCCGTTGAGACTAGTACCCAAACAAAGCCATTTTATGAAGGTCGACGTCCATCCATTGATACTAGTACCCAAACAGAGCCATTTTATGAAGGTCGACGTCCATCCATTGATTCTGGTACCCAAACAGAGCCATTCCATGAAGGTTGAGGTCCATCTGTTGATACTGGTACCCAAACAGAGCCATTTCATGAAGGTCGACGTCCATCCATTGATTCTGGTACCCAAACAGAGCCATTCCATGAAGGTTGAGGTCCATCTTTTGATTCTGGTACCCAAACAGAGCCATTTCATTAAGGTTAAAGTTCATCCATTGATACTAGAACCCAAACAGAGCAATTTCATGAAGGTTGAGGTCCATCCTTTAATTCTGGTACCCAAACAGAGCCATTTCATGAAGGTTAAGGTCCATCCATTGATACTAGAACCCAAACAGAGCAATTTCATGAAGGTTGAGGTCCATCCATTGATACTAGTACACAAGCAGAGCCATTTCATGAAGGTTGACATCCATCCATTGATACTAGTACCCAAACAGAGCCATTTCATGAAGGTTGAGGTCCATCCATTGATTCTGGTACCCAAACAGAGCCATTTCATGAAAGTTAAGGTCCATCTATTGATACTAGAACCCAAACAGAGCCATTTCATGAAGGTTGACATCCATCCATTGATTCTGGTACCCAAACAAAGCCATTTCATGAAGGCTGAGGTCCATTCATTGATACTGGTACCCAAACAGAGCCATTTCATGAAGGTTGAGGTCCATCCATTGAGACTAGTACCCAAACAGAGACATTTCATGAAGGTTGAGGTCCATCCATTGATACTGGTACCCAAACATAGCCAGCTAACTGGCAAGGATTTAAAAACCATTTCATGGAGTGTCTCTTTTTGTGCATTTTTTATGCAGTCATGTGGACATTGGTTGCATCGGTTGTTCTACTTTCCCCATTGTGGTGCTGTCTTCCATCTGTCTGCCATTCCATTCCTCTTCCTAACTCTGCATTTGGCTAGGTGTGGGTCATTGCAATGCTATAGAAATATTATGATTTTAAGGTGATGCTCTGGTGGAAATTATTGGTCTCTGCATCGTCCTCTTGGATCTGGCCCAACTTAACTCATTTTACCATGAGAGGTGGTGGGTTTCTGGAGCATGAATCTCATGCATTCTGTGCTCTCCTGGCTAGCAATTGATGGCTTCCATAGGGGTGCACAAAATTGCAGAATTCTATTTTGTTTTCATTTCGAATTTCAGGAGGAACTCCAGATCCTGAATTACGAATCTGAACAACCCCCTCCTAATCTCCCGGAACCTTCCCAAAAATAGAACGGGAGATACCTGAAAGTCAAAATGAAAACAGAAGAGATTTTTGCTGTTTTGTCCACCCTTAATATCAATGGGGCAGTGCAACTGGTCTGGGTCTTACTATGGACTCCTAGCCACCTAAAATGTCCAAAAACTGTGATAGGTCAACCAACCTTTGAATGACTTATCCAAGATGCTGAATCCTCCACCTCAATTGGTTTCCTGAGGACAGATCCCAAGTCAACCAACCTCAAAAGGAGCTTTCCAAAGTGTCTTCTCCCCCAAAGAGTTAATAAATCAGCCGAACTTCAATGCAGGTCCCTAAGATTCTGAACCTCCTTTGATACTTTGGACATCTCCTTTGTGGTATGGACTCCAAACCCAAGATTCGGAACCTCCTTTGATACTTTGGACATCTCCTTTGTGGTTCAGACTCAAATACAATGGACATCTCCTTTGTGGTTGGGATTCAAACCCAAGATTCGGAACCTCCTTTGATACTTTGGATATCTCCTTTGTGGTTCAGACTCAAACCCAATATTCTGAACCTCCGTTGATACTTTGAACATCTCCTTTGTGGTTCAAACTCAAATACAATGGACATCCCCTTTGTGGTTCAGACTCAAACCCAATAGAAATTTCCTTTGTGGTTCGGACTCGCACCCAAGATTCTGAACCTCCTTTGATACTTTGGACATCTCCTTTGTGGTTAGGACTCAAACCCAATGGACATCTCCTTTGTGGTTTGGATTCACACCCAAGATTCTGAACCTCCTTTGATACTTTGGACATCTCCTTTGTGGTTCAGATTCAAACCCAATGGACATCTCCTTTGTGGTTCGGACTTAAACCCAATGGACATCTTCTTTGTGGTTCAGACTCAAACCCAAGATTCTGAACATCCTTTGATACTTTGGACATCTCCTTTGTGGTTTGGACTCAAATCCAATGGACATCTCCTTTGTGGTTCAGACTCACACCCAAGAGTCTGAACCTCCTTTGATACTTTGGGCATCTCCTCTGTGGTTTGGACTCAAACCCAATGGACATCTCCTTTGTGGTTCGGACTCAAACCCAATGAACATCTCCTTTGCGGTTTAAACTCAAACCCAAGATTCTGAACCCCCTTTGATACTTTGAACATCTCCTTTGTGGTTTGGACTCAAACCCAAGATGGATTCACTGCCATACTAATATGGAAGCTGCTATTGATTGCCTTGGCCAATCTCCAAGCCAGAAACAAAGCGCAGGGACATACAAGGAACACAATCATTTCCATTTTCTTTTACTACCTGAGATAGCTGAGTGCTGCTACTTAGTTAATGTATTGGCTTCTTCTCCTTCTCTAAAAAAACAACAAAGCAAATTGGAGAAGGGCTTTCAGAGGTCCCCATTGTTACCTCTTGGCAAAGGGCTCCCTTGCAGAAACCAATAAAACCCATTCAAAGCATTATTTTAAGTCTCTCTCCCTCCCCCCATCCCCATTCATCCCTTCCCTCTTCAAAATACAATATGATAAAAGCTGTTGTTTTGGCTGCAGGCCTTCCCAGGCTTGCATTGCTGTCCGTCACGTATGGGGCGCCTCCCAAGTCGATTTTTCTGCTTGCTGCAGACCCTCCTCTTCCGACCGGCACCTCATTCCTGTGGCCTTTGTTTCTGAGAAATGGTTTGAAATCTCCTGCTGACCAGACGAAGTCTATTTTACTTCCTGGGGGCGGGGCAGACGCCATGTGTCTTTTTCCTGGTAGGTACTTTCTCTTCAGCCCTTCTTTTCTCATCCGCGACTTGAGCCTTGAGCTCCCAATCCCAGCCTTGCTGTGATCGTCAACACCTCGTATCCGACATCTAAACAACCTCTCCGAAACTCACCTTATATATAACTCATGTGTAAGTCAACATATGAAGTTGATTTACACATGAACCCAACAGACCTGAGTTGAGTTATCCACTGACCATTGTGAGTCCTTCTCTGCGTCTAGCGGGTCTCATTATATAAGTCGACATGAAGTCAACTTATATAATGAAGTCAATGTATACATGAATTTGACGTATACATGCAGTCAACATATACATGAAGTCAACGTGCACATGAAATCAATGTATACATGAAGTCATCAAACACAAGCTGACTTACACATGAAATCAATGTATACTTGAAGTCATCAAACACAAGTTGACTTACACATGAAATCAATGTATACATGAAGTCATCAAACACATGAAGTTGATTTACACATGAAATCAGTATACAACGTATATATAAGAAGTCAACGTATATATTTGTTTTATACATGCAATCAACGTATACATGAAGTCAATGTATACATGAACAAATCCATGAAGTCAACTCACACATGAAGTCAGCATATACATGAAGGCAATATATACATGAACTTGACTTATACATGCAATCAATGTACACATAAAGTTGACTTATATAAAGAGGTCAACATATATATTAGTTTGTTTTATACATGCAATCAACGTATACATGAAGTCAATGTATACATGAACAAATCCATGAAGTCAACTCACACATGAAGTCAGCATATACATGAAGGCAATATATACATGAACTTGACTTATACATGCAATCAATGTACACATGAAGTCAACTTATATAAAGAAGTCAACGTATATATTAGTTTGTTTTATACATGCAATCAACGTATACATGAAGTCAATGTATACATGAACAAATCCATGAAGTCAACTCACACATGAAGTCAGCATATACATGAAGGCAATATATACATGAATTTGACTTACACATTCAGTCAATGAATACATGAAGTCGACTTACATGTGAAGTTAATGTATACATGAAGTCAATGTATACATGAAGTCATCAAACATATGAAGTTGACTTACACATGAAGTCAGTATACAATTGAAGTTGACTTATATAAAGAAGTCAACGTATATATTCGTTTGATTTATCCATGCAGTCAACATATACATGAAGTCAACATACACATGAAGTCAATGTATACATGAACAAAGACATGAAGTCAGCTTACACATTAAGTCAGCGTACACATGTATACATGAATTTCACTTATACATGCAGTCAACTTACACATGAAGATGACATACATGAAGTCAACATACACATGAAGTCAACATATACATTAATTTGTTTTATACAAGCAGTCAACGAATACATGAAGTCAACATATACATGAATCTGACTTATACATGCAGTCAATGAATACATGAAGTTGACTGAAGGTATTCATGAAGGTATACATATGAAGTAAATGTATACATGAAAATGTATACATGAAGTAATCAAACACATGAAGTTGACTTACACATGAAGTCAGTATACACATGAAGTTGACTTATATAAAGAAGTCAACTATATATTAGTTTTTTCTATACATGCAGTCAACATATCCATGAAGTCAACGTACACATGAAGTCAATGTATACATGAACAAACACATGAAGTCAACTTACACACAAAGTCAGCATACACCTGAAGGCAGTGTATACATGAAGTTGACATACATGCAGTCATTGTCTACATGAAGTTGACTTTTACATGAAGTCAACATACACATGAAGTCAACATATACATGAATTTGATTTATACAAGCAGTCAACGAATACATGAAGTCAACATATACATGAATTTGACTTACACATTCAGTCAATGAGTACATGAAGTCGACTTACATATGAAGTCAGTGTATACATGAGGTCAATGTATACATGAAGTCATCAAACATATGAAGTTGACTTACACATGAAGTCAGTATACACATGAAGTTGACTTATATAAAGAAGTCAACTACATATTAGTTTGTTCTATACATGCAATCAACATATACATGAAGTCAACGTACATATGAAGTCAATGTATACATGAACAAACATGAAGTCAACTTACACACAAAGTCAGCATACACATGAAGGCAGTGTATACATGAATTTGACTTATACATGCAGTCAATGTACACATGAAGTTGACTTTTACATGAAGTCAACATACACATGAAGTCAACATATAGATGAATTTGACTTTATCCATGCAGTCAACGTATACATGAAGCCGACTTCCATATGAAGTCAATGTATACATGATGTCAATGTATCCATGAAGTTGACTTACACAAGAAATCAGCATACACAAGAAGTTGACTTATATAAGGAAGTCAATGTATACATGAAGTCAACTTACACCTGAGTAAGTAATGTAGAGTAAGTAACTTCTCTTGGGCTCCCAAACCCAATGGAAATTCCATTTACCTCCATACTCCGATATACCTTCTTCTCCCCATGCAGCCAATGCCCAGTAGAGATGGTTGAGAGTAAGCCCAAGAGAAGTTACTTACTCTACATTACTTACTCAGGTGTAAGTTGACTTCATGTATACGTTGACTTCCTTATATAAGTCGACTTCTTGTGGGGAGAAGGAAGTGCATTTGGAGAGTGATTGGAACATGCCTGGCATTTTTTTGGGATGGGTTAGACGTTATGGGGGCTCGTCCGGGATATTAGCCTAGGACCTCTCGCATCCAAAGCGAGAGGGTCTAATCAAGAGAAGTTACTTCCATGGAATATTGGCCAATACCTTGCTAGTCTTCACGTTGATCTGGATGTTAATGCCTCGACCTCCTCCATTTTGCAAATATCTTTTGGAGTTGCCCTAGATGCCTATCACAGCAGGGTTGAAATTGGTTGCATGCAAGAGACAGTGTTGGAAGCATGTTTGAGATCTATTGACCTCTTTCTAATGGGTTGCCGTTCCTTTTATATTCTTTGGTTATTACTTTTAATAATTGACTTTGAAACATCTTTTTTCTTGTGGATTTTCCTACCTTCTTGGTATTTGTGGGTTAAAGATGGGTAACAATTAGGGCTGGGTAACCACGGAAAAATTGTTTCTAAACTCGATTCGTTTCCAGGGAGCGCTAGCGTTTCCAAATTCTAAATACTTCCGAAATTTTGAGATTTCAAAGTTTCGTTATTTACGAAATTTCGTTAATTTCGAATCGATTCGTTAATGGCGGACGCGATTGCGCAATATGCTAAAAAAACCCTCCAAATGGGACAGGGGGAACTTCTGAAGCTTCCCTCTCCCTCTGTTGTTGACTGTTGGTGTGAGAAAACAAACAACAACTATAAAACTTGCACCAGACATGCGAAAATAATTACGAAATAATTACGAAAAAAATACGAAATAATAACGAAATAATTACGAAATAAATTGAAAAAATTGTTTCGAATCTAATTTACTCCTCACACTATTCCTGCATGGCTCAATATCGGATCGTAAGCTGATTTATATACGAATTAATAACGAATTACGAAATTAACGAACGAAACCGCCCAGCCCTATTGCCCAACTCAGTATCAGAAGATAGCAATGTTTTTCTACCTTGCTTAGGAAACGTGTGTTACGCAGCGCACAAAAACCCAGATGCAAAATAGTCTCAGACCAGTAGTCAAGGTAAACAGAAAAATTTTACTCTCTTAACTTTGCAGAGATAAAACAAAACTGGCAATGCTTCACACAAAAAACAGCAGTGCAACATATTTACATTAGTCTTTGTAATATGCATAAAATAAAGCATCTTCTAAGCAGCAAATGGAAATCATAACAACCTGAAGTAAATAGCTATTTCACCGTCAGCATCCCTCACTGGTACTCCACACTGGTGAAACAAAACTCCAGCAGCAGCCCACCAAAAACCTCAGTTATAGCCCCTTGGGCGTGGCACAAGATTGCTGCTTGACCTACTTAGTCAGCTGAACAAGATAATTACAAACAATAAGGTTTTTCTTCACACATATACTTGTGTCCTGCAAGGACTTACCGTAACAACATGGCATCTCTCCTAGCTTTCTGTAGTTCCACAAAGCACCCCTTGTTGCAACCCAGAGCAGGAAACTGGACCCTCGGACAACAATCCACCACACTTGACTTCAGGAAAACAATCCTTTTTTTATTGATGAAAGATGAATACAAAATAAAAGAAATATGCAAAGGCAAAAAAGTCACAGAAAAAATCAGGAACAAGAAATGTCCACAAACAAGATCATGAAATCCACAGCAAAACTGCTGAATCCTGGAACCTGTTAGCAATCCACTAACCGTACTTGGAACAACTAGAAAACCTCCGAAGGCCACTTGAATCAGGAGACCTGGAAAAGCTTGCACATGAATCTGGAACGATGCCTGGTCTGAAGCTGCATTCAGAGCAGGCATACTTAAGGCCGAGAAATCTATTGCAAGACACGCTTGAAGATTTTGTTTGCATTTCTCTCAATCTGGCTGACCTACATAAACTTTGTGCTTCACCCCGGCTCTGCCAAATCTTCCCCTGCCCATCCTCATTAGGGAGATCAGGTGTCAGATTCTCTGGAAAACTAAGACTGGGAGGAAAAGGGAGTGAAATGTCTCCACTCGGCTCGGAATGCATGTTCTCATGGGAATTCTGACTTTCACTTTCCAAGGCTGTAGGATTTTCACTACTCAAACCATCATCATCTAAATTGGCCTCAGAATTCACATTGACATCTACATTGGCATCAGGAAATACAATACAATGCTTGTCTGGATTACCTTACAGTTCTTGTGTTCATGGTCTCAGGACTCAGTCATGTTCTCATGGGATTTTGACTTGCTGGTGCCTTTTTGGATCATGCTTCAAAGTGTTGTTTTGTATTGATCTTTTATAACAATATTTTTGCTTTTAAGAACTTTATATCTTTTACTTTTTAATAAACTATAAAGACTTTGGCTGTGTGCAGTTTGGTGTTTTCAGCAAGGTGAACCTATTCTGAGGTGCGACAATTTCCTTTTCTCGGTTGTCTTCCTGGGCATAGTTTTGGATCATTTTTTGGCCCGGGAGGCAAACAGCAAGAAAGGCGATTGTTGAAGAACAAGGTTATGTCCACTCTAGGCTTGGGTAACCACGGAAAAAATTGGTTCTAAACTCGTTTTGTTTTTAGGGGGCCCTTGCGTTTCGTTTTTTTAAATAATTCCGAAATTTTCCTTTTAAAAATTTCGAAATTTACAAAATTTCGTATAATTACGAATCGATTTGTTAATGGCGGATGCGATTGCGCAATATGCTTAAAAAACCTCCAAATGGGACAGGGGGAACTTCTGAAGCTTCCCTCTCCCTCTGTTGTTGACTGTTGGTGTGATAAGACACAACAACAACTATAAAACTTGCACCAATATTGGATCGTAAGCTAATTTAAATACGAATTAATAATGAATTACGAAATTATCGAACAAAACCGCCCAAGACTAGTAGAGAAGGAAGACAGGGGAGAAAGAAGAAGGGAAAGAAAAGGGGGGAGGAAGGGAAGGAGAAGAGAAGGAAGGAAGAGGAAGAAAGAAAAAAGGGAAGGATGGAAGGAAAGAGGGAGGGAAGGAAGGAAGGAAGGAAGGAAGGAAGGAGAGAAAGAAAGAAAAGAAAGAGGGAGGGAAGGTTGGCCACAGCAATGCATGACGGGTACAACTAGTATATATATAAACAACATTCTTCGTTGGACAAAAAAAGGGCCACATTGATAGGAAATGCCTATAGGATTCTGGGCCATAACTTTGCCAAAGAAACCGTTACGAAATAATTACGAAATAATTACGAAGTAATTACGAAATAAATTGAAAAAATTGTTTCGAATCTAATTTACTCCTCACACTATTCCTGCATGGCTCGATATTGGATCGTAAGCTAATTTAAATGCGAATTAATAACGAATTACGAAATTAACGAACGAAACCACCCAAGCCTAGTCCACTCCTCTCCGTTCCTCCCTTTTTTCTCTCCCTTCTAGTTGGGATTCAGATCTAACTGCGAAGGAATGTGTCCGACACAAATGTGAGGATGACTGATAATATACCGGCTGTCAGAATTTAATAAAGCCGTTTCATTTCTCCGGAGAGCAACCCATCCATATTGTCTCCAACCCCGTCATTTTGAAATCTCTCCAAACAAGATTCCGCTGAGGCCTTTGACCCGCCGCACGAGCGACGACACCTCAGACTCGGCCTCCTCCGGCCCGGCATCCAAACAAATTGCAGGTCTCCACCAAATGAAATTTCGGTGCTCCGAAGTGGCCTCTTTGCATCCGAACCCAGCCAGCGTCTCTTTCTCGGATTTATTTGATTTGCCTCTGTCTGCATCTTGCAAAAACAGCTTCTTGCTCAAACGGATAAAACATGACGCTGTTCACTTACGCTTTTTAAAAAATAGGCACTGCAACCTGGGCAGTTTAATTTGACATCATAAAGATGGGTCATAAAGGAGCCCCCGGTGGTACAGTGGGTTAAACCACTGAGCTTGTTGGTTGAAAGGTCGCAGGTTCGAATTCAGCGGGGGTGAGTTCCCGCTGTTAGTCCCAACTTCTGCCAACCCAGCAGTTTGAAAACATGCAAATGTGAGTAGATCAATAGGTACTATTGGTGGGAAGGTAGCGGCACACCATGCAGTCATGCCAGTGGCCGCATGACCTTGGAGGTGTCTACTAAGCATGGATAGAGTTGCGTCGGATAACTCGTTGCTCGTAATCATTTTGTAAAAATTACCCCTTTGAAGGGATATTGAAGCTTTTTTTAAAAAAACGAGAAGCCTGTTTTAAACCAGAGAAGGAAGGAATTTCCTGGCCTCGGCTCAAGACAGAAAAGCCAGTTTTAAAGCCAGAGAAGCCAGTTTTAAACCAGAGAAGGAAGGAATTTCCTGGCCTCGGCTCAAGCCAGAGAAGCCAATTTTAAAGCAGAGAAGGAAGGAATTTCCTCCACTTGCTTTTCCCCGCTTCTGGTCCATGGCCTCAGCTGAAGCCAGAGAAGCCAGTTTTAAACCAGAGAAGGAAGGAATTTCCTCCACTTGCTTTTCCTCGCTTCTGGTCCATGGCCTTGGCTGAAGCCAGAGAAGCCAGTTTTAAACCAGTGAAGGAAGGAATTCCATGGCCTCGGCTCAAGCCAGAGAAGCCAGTTTTAAAACAGGGAAGGAAGAAATTTCCTCCGCTTGCTTTTCCCCACTTCTGGTCCATGGCCTCAGCTGAAGCCAGAGAAGCCAGTTTTAAAGCCAGAGAAGGAAGGGATTTCCTGGCCTCGGCTCAAGCCAGAGAAGCCAGTTTTAAAGCCAGAGAAGGAAGGGATTTCCTGGCCTCGGCTCAAGCCAGAGAAGCCAGTTTTAAACCAGAGATGGGAGGAATTTCCTGGCCTACGCTCAAGCCAGAGAAGCAAGTTTTACAGCCAGAGAAGCCGTTTTAAACCAGAGAAGGAAGGAATTTCCGGGCCTACGCTCAAGCCAGAGAAGAGAGTTTTAAAGCCAGGGAAGCCAGTTTTAAACCAGAGAAGGAGGAAACTTCCTGGCCTACGCTCAAGCCAGAGAAACCAGTTGTAAACCAGAGAAGGAAGGAATTTCCTGGCCTCGGCTGAAGCCAGAGAAGCCCGTTTTGAAGCCAGAGGAGCCGGTTTTAAACCAGAGAAGCAAGGAAGCGGGAAAGTAACAGCGCTCCATGCAGTCACGCCAGTGGCCACATGACCTTGGAGGTGTCTAAGGACAACGCAGGCTCTTTGGCTTAGAAATGGAGATGAGCATCAACCCTCAGAGTCGGACACGACTGGACTTAATGTCAGGGGGAAACCTTTACCTTTACCAGGACGTTGCAAACCTACTTGATTTCATTTTGCAGAAATGTTAAATCTTGTTTGGCTGCGCAGCTGCAGTCTTGTGCCCACGTCAACGAGAGCGAGCCTCATTGAACAGAGTGAAGAGAGGACGTTTGCCAAGATCCCTCTTATCTCCTGAGTAAAAAAATGTGTCCATCTCAGTTCAACAAGGTCGAAGGAGGCTCACTGAGCAAGGAATGATATGTGAGTTGTCTTGGGGAGGGGGGTGGGGACGGTTGATGCGCATGGAAATGTACTATTACGGCGCAGGATATAAAAGTGCTGTCTTGGAGAGAAAAAAAGGGAAGGGCATACCTGTCTTTCTGGAACACTGAACAGGAGCAAGATGTCCTCACTGCAGCAATTTGTTCATTAATAAAAAAGGAAGTATAAGCAAAGAAATAGACCAAGGTGAGGCAAAGACAACTTGCCAACAGAGACAAAAAAAGTTGGGTTGTTGTAGGTTTTTCGGGCTGTCTGGCCATGTTCTAGAAGCATTCTCTCCTGACATTTTGCCCCCATCTATGGCAGGCATCCTCAGAGGTTGTGAGGTTTGTTGGAAACTAGGGAAATCAGGTTTATATATCTGTAGAAAGTCCAGGGTGAGAGAAAGAACTCTTCTCTGGTTGAGCTAGGTGTGAATGTTGCAATTGGCCGCAGGCTTGGGCGGTTTCGTTCGTTAATTTCGTAATTCGTTATTAATTCGTATTTAAATTAGCTTACGATCCGATATTGAGCCATGCTGGAATAGTGTGAGGAGTAATTAGGATTCGAAACAATTTTTTCAATTTATTTCGTAATTATTTCGACATTATTTCATAATTATTTCGTAATTATTTCGTAATTATTTTCGCATGTCTGGTGCAAGTTTTATAGTTGTTTGTTTTATCACACCAACAGTCAACAACAGAGGGAGAAGGAAGCTTCAGAAGTTCCCCCTGTCCCATTTGGAGGTTTTTTTTAGCATATTGCGCAATCTCGTCCGCCATTAACGAATCGATTCGTAATTATACGAAATTTCGTAAACTTTGAAATTTTTGAAAGGAAAATTTCGGAATTATTTGGATCGTAAGCTAATTTAAATACGAATTAATAACGAATTAAGAAATTAACGAACGAAACCGCCCAAGCCTAACTGGTAGCCAGATTTTGTTCATTTTCATGGTTTCTTCCTTTCTGTTGACGTTCTCTACATCAGTGGTTCTCAACCTTGGGTCCCCAGATGTTTTTGGCCTACAACTCCCAGAAATCCCATCCAGTTTACCAGCTGTTGGGATTTCTGGGACTTGGAGGCCAAAAACATCTGGCGACCCCAGGTTGAGAGCCACTGGTCTACATGCTTCTTGTGGATTTCAATGGCTTCTCTGTGTCGCCTGACATGGTGGTTGTGAGAGTGGCCCAGCATTTCTGTGTTCTCAAATACTATGTCGTGTCCAGGTTGGTTCATCAGGTGCTCTGCTATGGATGACTTCTCCGGTTGGATTAGTCTGCAGAGCCTTCCATGTTCCTTGATTCATGTTTGGACAATGTTGCATTTGGTGGTCCCTCTGGAGATTTCTTGTCCACAGCTCCATGGTATACGGTAGACTCCTGCAGAAGTGAGAGGATCCCTCTTGTCCTTTGCTGAATGGAGCATTGGTTGGATTTTCTTGGTGGGTCTGTAGATAGTTTGTATGTTGTGTTTCCTCGTCAGTTTCCCTCTGCAGTCAGTGGTTCCCTTGATGTCTGGCAAGAACAGGGACAATTGCAACAATTCCTGGATGACACAGCTGGCCTGGACACTTCCCAGTCAGGTTTTCGCCAGGGCCATGGGATGGAAACAGTCCTTGTTGCCATTATGTATGAACTCCGTCACCAGTTTGACAATGGTGGATCCGCGCTACTGGTACTTCTCGACCTTACCGCAGCATTTGACACCGTCGACTACGATCTAATGATTCACCGTCTTGCCATGTCCGGAGTTTGTGGTCAGGCCCTCAATTGGTTCAACTCATTTCTCCGGAACCGGAGTCAACGCGTGGAGTACATGGATCAAGTCTCCGATAGATCCCCGCTCCTATGTGGTGCAATTCTCTCTCCTCTTCTCTTTAACATCTATGTTAGACCCCTTGCTAGTTTGGCTCGGAGTTTCGGCCTGGACTGCTACCAATATGCGGACGATACCCAACTACTGCGTCTGGAGCCTGGAACAACGTCAATTCCAGACAATTTCACCCGATGTCTGGAAGCTCTGTCAAACTGGCTACGTGGTAGCATACTGAAGGTGAACCCGGCGAAGACTGAGATTCTCTGGCAGGTCTGACTCCTTCGTTACCCACCTTCAATGGTGCCGCCCTATCTCCATCGACCACTGTTAAGAGCTTAGGTGTCGTCCTGGATTCGCAGCTGACAATGGAAGCTCAGGTCGCTGCTGCCAGCAAACAGGCCTTTTTCCATCTACGACAAGCGAGGCAACTGGCACCCTACCTATCTGACGAGGCTCTGGCAACGGTCATCCATGCCACGGTCACGTCTAGGCTGGACTATTGCAACGCCCTGTATGTGGGCCTTCCCATGTCTATGACCCGAAAGCTCCGTATTGTTCAGAATGCGGCAGCCAGGTTACTCACAAGAACGCCCATGAAATGCCATAGAACACCAGTGCTGCAACATTGACATTGGCTTCCAACTGAGTACCGTGGCCTGTCTAAGATGCTAGTTCTGACCTTTAAAACTCTTTACAGCCAGGGTCCATTGTACCTCTCCTTCTGCCATCATCGGAGGTCGCAACGACCATCCCAACGTGACTTACTCCATATACTGGATCCTAGAGAAGTGCACTTGAAAAGGACCAGACACAGATGGGCTTTCTCTATTTCTGCCCCTGCCTTGTGAAATTCCTTGCCGCCCTACATGAGAGCCATGCGTGACTGAGGGCCTTTTACTCTAGCACTCAAGACCTGGCTTTTTCCGAGAGCATTCGATCTCTGTTGATTTTTAAATTCTGTATGTATGTATTTTATCTTTTACAATTTAGCTGTAAATCGCCTAGAGCATTCTCAGATGAAGGGCGATTAATAAGTAATTAAATATGATGATGATGATGATGATGATGATGATGATGATGATGATGATGAAGAAGAAGAAGAAGCTTTTCCTCTGGGTGGATCTTTATCTTGACTCTCATGGCTTGTTCTCTGTCTTACAACTCTTCTGATGTCTGTGATGGAGTCCAGTTGAGGTGGTCCAGTTTCCTTGGAAGAGATTCCTTTCGTCCGGTCTCCCAGAGCTGTAATGGTGCTTCTTTGTTGACTTGGGTGATGGTTGGAGTTTTTCTGTAGGTATCTATTAGGGCTGGGCAGTTTCGTTCGTTAATTTCGTAATTCGTTATTGATTCGTATTTAAATTAGCTTACGATCCGATATTGAGCCATGCAGGAGCAACTAAAAATCGAAACGAATTTTTCAATTTATTTCGTAATTGTTTCGAAATTGTTTCGAAATCGTTTCGAAATCGTTTCGAAATCGTTTCGTTATTATTTCCGTATGTCTGGTGCAAGTTTTATAGTTGTTGTTTGTTTTATCAGTGATAAAAAAATAAATTATCACACCAACAGTCAACAACAGAGGGAGAGGGAAGCTTCAGAAGTTCCCCCTGTCCCATTTGGAGGTTTTTTTAGCGTATTGCGCAATCGCGTCTGCCATTAACGAATAAATTCGAAATTTACGAAATTTCGTAAATAACGAAAAAATTTTAAAGAAAAATTCGGAATTCTTTAAAAAAACGAAACGCAATGGACCCCCTAAAAACAAAATGAGTTTAGAAACAAATTTTTCCGTTGCTACCCAGGCCTAGTATATCTATCCGTGTGTGTAGGTTTTCTGTCAACTGTGTGACCCAATTGTTGATCTGGTTTGTGGTTCTAGATGTCTGTGGAAGGACATCTAGAAAAGGCAGCCTTCCTTCATTTTCTTTTTCCATGGTGAATTGGATGTTTGGCTGGACCTGTCCAGTTCTTCTTCTCCATGGCTCCAAATGGTGAAGCTGTCACCCACATATCTGAAGCATGTAGTGGTCTTTTTGGACAAATTTGGACACAATACACCTCTCAGGCCAACGAGTGACCAACCATCACTCATAAAAACACTGAAAAACACAGTGGAAAGGACTTAAAAACCCAAAAAAGCTAAAAAGATGCTACAGCACATGTGCAGAAATGACTCCCCCAGCAAACAACACACACAACAGCATATCCACACTCTCTTCCGCACTACGGCTCCCAGCATCCCCTAGACCAGGCCCTTTAGGAGAGGAAGATGATCCAAATGCTATTGAACAAGGAGGTAGACTATTAAACAGGCCACATAGGGTTACTTTTATGGCCTGCCCCCAACCGAAGAGCCACCAATTGGCTCTGGGAACACTTGCTAGGCCAACTTCTGCCATCCCAGACAGATGTCCTGCTCCAAAGCTCTAGCAGAGTTTTATGCTCCACAGGCATTGTAGGGAAGGTCACCCTAGGCTCACCCTTGGTAGACCGCATTCAGTATTCCTGGCCTGTCTTAAAAGTCATGCTCTGAAAGGCGGAACGTGATAGAGTCTCTTTGCTGAGATCAGTTATGGATCATTTGGTGCCAGAGTTCGAATCCCTCAAGTGGTGGAAGTACTGTAAACGCTGTAGCAATTCCACCCTTCCTCCTCCTCCTCCTCTAGCTTCTTGAAATACCTTCCATTTCTTCCCTTTGAAGGTGGCCTTGCAGACTGCGGCAAGGGTGGGGAGTGATTAGAAACACCTCAGCATTTCACCGTGGGGTCGCCGCAACAGCTTTGAGCCTAATATTTGAGCAAATTAATTGGCTGGCCTCAAATGCAAGCCCCACGTCCCCATCGTAATGAATCATGGATCTACCCTAAATGCAATTTCCCCACCTCGGCTAAGTGTGACTCGCCGCGAATTGGCCATTTAACATTGTGCTCGGCCGCTGAGCATTATGAAAAGGTAATTAGATTAGAATGGGGGAGAGAGAGGTACAAAGGGAACGACTGTCGCCACAGCTCCGCCAGGCAACTATTTCTGGCCCGCTGAGATGAAACACGAACTCATTCGAGGCTCACCTGAAATCGAGGAGTAAGAAATGACCCCAGTTTGGGCATGGAAGGGATATTAACATCCCAGAAATGGAATTGTCATGAGACACACATCCCTCATTGGCAAAGGAGGTGGCAAACTTGCTGCTCATTTGAGCATTTGAACCTCTGTAACCATTACGCTTTTACCACAAGAGTGCTACAAATAAAGTAAGTTACTGTTTTGTTTTTTTTAAAGGAGGTTAAGAATGAAGACCTTCCCATGTTTCTCCCAGCATCACAGGATTTTTAATATTTCCCCCTTCTAATCAGCTTCATCTAGCAATACTAGTGTTGCCCAGGAGTACTCTTTAATATCTGGATTTGTTTCTGGGTGGTGTCCTTCACATTGAGGTTCCTCAAATCAAAATTTGACTTGTCCCTGATTCTGAATCATATTCTCTAGCCTACAATTGCAATTGGCTATAACCAGTGAGGAAGACCCTCTCTGCTTAACAATGAACAGTGTTTCCACAAATCAAGTCCTTCTAGAACATTGTTCCCATTGGAAGATCTGTAGAGTGTCTGTTTATGAGGTTAAATCTTCACAGGCAAGAAGAATGTTTCTTCCAGGAGTACTCTTTAATATCTGGATGTGTTTCTGGGTGATGGCCTTCATGTTGATGTTCCTCAAGTCAAAATTTGACTTGTCCCTGATTCCGAATCATGTTCTCCTTAGCCTAGAATTGCAATAGAGACACCACAAATTCCAGAAATTCTTATAAGCAGTGAAGAAGACCCTCTCTGTTAAACAATGAAGAGCGTTTCCACAAATCAAGTCCTTCTAGAACATTGTTCCCATTGGAAGATCTGTAGAGTGTCTGTTTACGAGGTTAAATCTTCACAGGCAAGAAGAATGTTTCTTCCAGGAGTACTCTTTAATATCTGGGTGATGTCCTTCACGTTGATGTTCCTCAAGTCAAAATCTGACTTGCCCCTGATTCCGAATCATGTTCTCTAGCCTAGAATTGCAATAGAAACACCACAAATTCCAGAAATGGTTATAACCGGTGAAGAAGACCCTCTCTGCTCAACAATGAAGAGTGTTTCCACAAATCAAGTCCTTCTAGAACATTGTTCCCATTGGAAGATCTGTAGAGTGTCTGTTTACGAGGTTAAATCTTCACGGGCAAGAAGAATGTTTCTTCCAGGAGTACTCTTTAATATATGGATTTGTTTCTGGGTGATGGCCTTCACTTTGATGTTCTTCAAGTCAAAATTTGACTTGTCCCTGATTCCGAAACATGTTCTCCAGCCTAAAATTGCAAAAGAGACACCACAAATTCCAGAAATGGTTATAACCGGTGAAGAAGACCCTCTCTGCTCAACAATGAAGAGTGTTTCCACAAATCAAGTCCTTCTAGAACAGTGTTCCTCAAGTCAAAATTTGACTTGCCCCTGATTTTAAATCATGTTCTCTAGCCTAGAATTGTAATAGAGATGGAGTTGATGATGGAGGACCATCACTTCAATGCTGGTGGTCTTTGCTTCTTTGGACAACGTGGCCTTCAGCCCAGTGGAATTGATGGTGGAGGATCATCACTTCAATGTGATGGTCTTTGCTTCTTCCAGCACGCTGACATTTGTCCGCCTGTCTTCCCAAGCGATTTACAAGATTTTTCAGCGGTAACGCTGATGGAATCATTCCAGGAGTTGCATGTGATGTCTGTAGATAGTCCATGTCTCGCAGGCGTATAGCAGGGTTGGGAGGGCAATAGCTTTATAAACAATCCCATTGGTCTCCCTACGGATGTCCTGGTCCTCAAACACTCTCTGCTTCATTTGGAAAAACGCTGCACTCGCAGAGCTCAGGTGGTGTTGTATTTTGGTCTCAATGTTGACTTTTGTGGAGAGGTGGCTGCCAAGGGAGCAGAAATAGCTTTATCAACAAGCCCTTTGGTCTCCCTACGGATGTCCTGGTCCTCAAACACTCTGTGCTTCATTTGGAAAAATGCTGCACTCGCAGAGCTCAGGTGGTGTTGTATTTTGGTCTCAATGTTGACTTTTGTGGAGAGGTGGCTGCCAACTGAGCGGAAATGGTCAACATTTTCTAATGTTACCCCATTAAGCTGTATTTCTGGCATTGGGGAGGGATTGGCCTGCTGGAAGAGCACTTTGGTTTTCTCGATGTTTAATGACAGGCCGAACTTGTCGTATGCTTCATCTTGTTACTTCATCTTGTTGGTGGGAAGCTTCCCACCGGAGTGAAATCATCTTTTGGACAAATAGCAAGTGATTTAACCTCAGCAGACTGAAAGCCAAAACCAACGTCACAACAACATCTCTTATAGAACCCCAGTATGCGGATGACAACGTTGTCTGTGCATAGTCAGAAGAAGACCTACAAGCCACTCTCGACACCTTCTCAATTTACATGCATAAAGATGTCCACATGATCTGGGCCTTCTGGATTGAGATTGAAAATGGATGAGCTGCCATTTTTTTTTACCCAGCATGAGCAAATGCTCTCTCACCTTGCCATTGACGTGGAGAGATCTTGAGTCACACTAAGATAGCTTTCCTTGACTTGATGGGAAGGAAGAGCCCAGCACGAACATTCAGGTTTCTATTCTTGAGTTCGGAGTAGAGTAACTGCTTTGGAAGATGGTGATGGAGCCTTCGGACAACGTGGCCTTCAGTCCAATGGAATTGATGATGGAGGACCATCACTTCAATGATGGTGGTCTTTGCTTCTTTGGACAACGTGGCCTTCAGTCCAATGGAATTGATGGTGGAGGACCATCATTTCAATGCTGGTGGTCTTCAATGCTGGAAAGTGCACTTCAATGCACTTCATTGCTGGAAAGTGATCCGGTGCTCAGTCCAGTGGAATTGATGATGGAGGACCATCACTTCAATGCTGGTGGTCTTTGCTTCTTTGGACAACATGGCCTTCAGTCCAGTGGAATTGATGGTGGAGGATCATCACTTCAATGTGGTGGTCTTTGCTTCTTTGGACAACGTATCCTTCAGTCCAGTGGAATTGATGGTGGAGGGTCATCACTTCAATGCTGGTGGTCTTTGCTTCTTTGGACAACGTGGCCTTCAGTCCAGTGGAATTGATGATGGAGGACCATCACAGGTTGTGGGGCCAGGAAAAATGGAGAGAACTACGATTTCCGATCACACTGTGGTTTGTGGGATATGGGAGAGGAGTTTCCAAAGGTCATGGAAGGAGGACATCATGTATCAAAACAGGAGTGGTCTCTGTTATCTCTCCTCTCTTGGCTTTGTGTCACCATGGATGGAGACGACATTGTGGAAGGAGACCTCCAAATAGCCCCTGATTTCGCCCGTTTTGCTTTTGGATTTTACTCTCCGACACCCATCACGAATTCACTTCAAAATATAATGAAGATATAGCTGTAACACAAGGTACTGATCTTCTGCTGCTCACCCGGCAAATCCTCAGTAGATGTCCTCCTAATGATGATTTACTCTTTTGCTAACGTACAACCTTGTCTCCCATCATCTAAATTAAATGTGTGATGATGCTAGGACTCCTCAACCAGAAACGGACATCTTGTCGTTGGGGCTAAATCTTCTCTTACTGATCCTGTTGGTTTAACTCAAATCAGAGCAGACCCATTGAATCAATTGCCGAGGTAGGTATACCCCCATTGCTTCAATGGTTCGACTCAACTCACAATATGGTTGAGTCCAACGTCCGAATCCAATCCTATTGGTTAATCCTAGTCAAAGTTTGCCCATTGAATTGATTATTGAATGAAGGTGAATCTTGTTGATTCATGGCCAGAATGACTGGTTTGTTGTAAGTTTTTCAGGCTATGTGGCCATGTTCTAGAACAGTGGTTCTCAACCTGGGGGTCGGGACCCTGGGGGGGGCGGTCACAAGGGGGTGTCAGAGGGGTCACCAAAGACCATCAGAAAACATAGTATTTTCTGTTGGTCATGGGGGTTCTGTGTGGAAAGTAGGCTTGGGTGGTTTCGTTCGTTAATTTCGTAATTCGTTATTAATTCGTATTTAAATTAGCTTATGATCTAATATTGAGCCATGCAGGAATAGTGTGAGGAGTAAATTAGATTCGAAACAATTTTTTCAATTTATTTCGTAATTATTTTGTAATTTTTTTGTAATTTTTTCGTAATTATTTCGTAATTATTTTCGCATGTCTGGTGCAAGTTTTATAGTTGTTGTTTGTTTTATCACACCAACAGTCAACAACAGAGGGAGAGGGAAGCTTCAGAAGTTCCTCCTCTCCCATTTGGAGGTTTTTTTTTTTTAGCATATTGCGCAATCTCGTCCGCCATTAACGAATCGATTCGTAATTTTACGAAATTTTGTAAATTTCAAATTTTTTTAAAGGAAAATTTCAGAATTCTTAAAAAAACGAAACGCAAGGGCCCCCTAAAAACAAAACGAGTTTAGAACCAAATTTTTCCATGGTTACCCAGGCCTAGTGGAAAGTTTGGGCCAATTCTATCATTGGTGGGGTTCAGAGTGCTCTTTGATTGTAGGTGAACTATAATTCCCAGCAACTACAACTCCCAAATGTCAAGGTCTATTTCCCCCAATCTCCACCAGTGTTCACATGGGCATATTGAGTATTCATGCTAAGTTTGGTCCAGATCCATCATTGTTTGAGTCCACAGTGCTCTCTGGATGTAGGTGAACTACAACTCCAAAACTCAAGGTCAATGCCCACCAAACCCTTCCTGTATTTTCTGTTGGTCATGGGAGTTCTGTGTGCCAAGTTGGTTCAATTCATCGTTGGTGGTTCAATGCTCTTTGATTGTAGATGATAGGCCTGGGTAACAACGGAAAAATTTGTTTCTAAACTCATTTCGTTTTTAGGGGTCCATCGCGTTTCGTTTTTTTTAAAGAATTCTGAAATTTTCCTTTTAAAAATTTCGAAATTTACAAAATTTCGTAAAATTACAAATCGATTTGTTAATGGCGGACGAGATTGCGCAATATGCTAAAAAAAACCTCCAAATGGGACAGGAGGAACTTCTGAAGCTTCCCTCTCCCTCTGTTGTAGACTGTTGGTGTGATAAAACAAACAACAACTATAAAACTTGCACCAGACATGCGAAAATAATTACGAAATAATTACGAAATAATTTCAAAATAATTACGAAATAAATTGAAAAAATTGTTTCGAATCTAATTTACTCCTCACACTATTCCTGCATGGCTCAATATTGGACCGTAAGCTAATTTAAATATGAATTAATAACGAATTACGAAATTAACGAACGAAACCGCCCAAGCCTACTCACAACCTCTGCCATAGATGTAGGCGAAACGTCAGGAGAGAATGCTACTAGAACGTGACCATATAGCCCAAAAAACCTACAACAAACCAATCTCATTGATTCGTTGGCTCTATCTGAGACAGCAACAATAGGGCCAGTAAATCGATCCCTTTGTTACCTGTCTTAACCTACGGAAAACCAAGCAGACAGAAAAGGTGAGTTAGGTTTTAACTGTACTTACGTTCGGTTTCATTATTTACTTCGTTGCTTCCACATTTTTTCTCCCATTTTATTTTTTTTCCTAAAATCCTTTAAAAATAAATAAATAATAATAATAATAATAATAATGATGATGATGATATTTATTCTGTGCTGTTTAATTTATCTTTGTTGTTTGATTTATGGGCAGTGGGGATAATTCCTCTCTTCATTGATTGAAATAAATTATAAAGTAATTACAAAGGGGAGGGGCATTTTAAATGTCACGAGAAGGAAAAAAAATGGGGGACGAGAAGGGGCTACGGATCACCTACCAATACAGTGTTCCCTCGCTATTTCGTGGTTCGCTTTACGCGGACTCGCTGTTTTGCGGATTTTCAAAGAAAATGAATGTAAAATATTTACATTACAACGGGACTGGTGTGTGGAACCTCGCGTCCTGTTGTGAGGCTCCGTCGGTGGCTCAGGCTGTGAGTGGACATGTTTTGTCCACATCCTCGTTCTAGGCAAGGATGACGCCCCAACAACATCAAATCTATATAAATAAAAATGTAATGTTCGTTTGTGGGGTTAACAACTCAAAAACCACTGGACGAATTGACACCAAATTTGGACACAATACACCTCTCAGGCCAATGAGTGACCATCACTCATAAAACACTGAAAAACACAGCGGAAGGGAATTAAAAAGCCAAAAAAGCAAAAAAGATGCTACAGCACATGTGCAAAAATCACTCCCCCAGCAAACAACACACACAATATCATATCCACACTCTCTTCTGGACTACAGCTCCCAGCATCCCCTAGACCAGGCCCTTTAAGAGAAGAGGATGATCCAAATGCACTGCTTCCAAGATGCAAGCTTTCTTCACCTTGGATTTCTTTGAGAGCATCCCAATCCCTGCAGCTTTCCCATTTCCTATTCCTGGAGTGCAACTCCCAGAAATCCTCCAGATAGATAGATAGATTAGATAGAGACAGATTGGTAGATAGGTAGACAGATCGGAAGACCGCTTGAAGTTGCAGTCCACGAATAGGTAGAGAAGGAAGAAAGGGGAGAAAGGGAAAAGGAAAGAAAAGGGGGGAAGGAAGGGAAAAGGAAGAAAAGGAAGGAAGGAAGGAAGAAAAAAGGGAAGGAAGGAGGGAGGGAGGGAAGGAAGGAGAGAAAGAAAGAAAGAAAAAGGAAGGAAGGAAGGAAAGGAAGGAAGGAAGGAAGAGGAGAGAAAGAAAGAAAAGGGAAGGAAGGAAAGAAAAGAAGGAAAGAGGAGGGAGAGGGAGGAAGGAAGGAAGGAGAAGAAGGAAGGAAGGAAGAAAGAAAGAAAAAGGGAAGGAAGGAGGAAGAAAGGAAGGAAGGAGGGAGGGAAGGAAGGAGAAGGAAGAAAGGAAGGAAAGAAAGAAAGAAAGAAGGAAAAAGGAAAGGAAGGAAAGAGGAGGGAAGGAAGGAAAGAAAGAAGGAGAAAAAGGAAGGAAGAAGAAAGAGGAGGGAAGGAAGGAAGGAAGAAGGAAGGAAGAGAAGGAAGGAGAGAAAGAAAAAAGGAGAAGGAAGAGGGAGGGAGAGAGGAAGGAAGGAAGGAGGGAGGGAGGGAAGGAAGGAAGAGGGAGGAGGGAGAGGAGGAGGAAGAAGAAAAAGGGAAGAGAAGGAAGGAAGGAAGGAGGAAAGAGGGAGGGGGGAGGAGAGGGAAGGAAGGAAAGGAAGAAGGAAGAAAGAGGAGAGAGAGAGGGAAGGAAGGAAAGAGGAAGAGGAAGGAAGGAAAGACAAAAGGAAGGAAGGAAAGAGGAGGGAGAGAGGAGGAAGGAAGGGAGGGGAGGAAGGAGGGAAGAAGGAGGGAGGGAGGAAGGAAGGAAAGGAAGGAGGAGGAGGAAGGAAGGAAGGAAGGGAAGAAAGAAAGAAAAAAGGAGGAAGGAAAGGAGAAAGAGGGAGGAAGAGAAAGAGGAAGGAAGAAGGAAGGAAGGAAGGAAGAAGGAAGGAAGGAAGGAAAGAGAGAAGGAAAGAAAAAAAGAAGGAAGGAAGGAAAGAGGGAAGGAAGGAAGGAAGGAAGGAAGAAGAAGGAAGGAAGGAAGGAAGGAGGGAAGGAAGGAAGGAGGAAAAGAAAGAAAAAAGGGAAGGAAAAAGGAAGAAAAGAAGGAAAGAGGAGGGAGGAGAGAGGGAGGAAAGAAGGAAGGAAAAGGAAAGGGGAATGAAGGAAGGAAGGAAGGAAGGAAGGAAGGAAGGAAGGAAGGAAGGAAGGAGAAAGAAGAATGAAAGGAAAGAGGGGGGAAGGAAGGAGAGAAAGAAAGAAGGAGAGAAAGAGGCAGGTTGGCCACAGCAACGCATGGCAGGTACAGCTAGTAATGTATAAATATTACAATTAATATGGCGTCCCTACTTCGCGGATTTTCACTTATCGCGAGTGGTCCCGGAACGTAACCCCCACGATAAATGAGGGAACACTGTATTCCATTTTTAAATGATCCCTATCCCCTTCCCGTCTTCCATTTTCAAAGACTTGTGTGTGTTATGGGAAATGACTGGCGGTAACTATACTTTCTTCTTTTTTCCCCCAACAGGATTCCATTGGTGAACCTGTAAAAAGCAAATTCAGTGAATGGGTGACCTATCCCTACCATTTTTTGCGTTTACTGATGGAAGACTCAAAGAGCAGCCAAATATATTTTTATATAATTATAAGCAGAGAGAGAGAGAGAGAAAAAATATCGGGATTTGCCCCAACCTGTGATGGCATTTTTTCGTGTGTGTGCGGACTGGGTTATTTTTCATGGGAGGGATGAGGAAGGAAATTGCGAGCAAAGAGAAACTGCGCGGAGAGAAGCGAGGACCGAGCCACGGCTTCCACTCGGGACGCCTGGACTGTGAATACATATTTCTTTCTGAACCTGTGCCAATAATAATACCATTATGTGCCATGAATCGCCCGGGGGGTTGGGTTGGGAAGGATCTCGAGAAGATTGAAGACGCGCCAAACTCTACGGAAACCGAGGGGATATCTCTTCAGTATTTCTTGTTATTATACATACATGCATATACATATATATATATAAGATGATCTATATATATATATCTATCTATAAATATTTGTACTGTAGCAAATTTTTGGGGGAAAAAAACAAACTGGAAAGAAATCTAAATGTTCTTTTTTAAAAACAACAACAACAACAACAAAGAAATGGGTGTTGTGGGTTCACTACAACATACAATGTCATTCAACACGCTTAATATATGGACTTGGATATATATTAGGCTTGGGTAACCACGGAAAAATTTGGTTCTAAACTCGTTTTGTTTTTAGGGGGCCCTTGCGTTTCGGCTTTTTTTAATAATTCCGAAATTTTCCTTTAAAAAATTTCGAAATTTACGAAATTTCGTAAAATTACGAATCGATTCGTTAATGGCGGACGAGATTGCGCAATATGCTAAAAAAAACCTCCAAATGAGACAGGAGGAACTTCTGAAGCTTCCCTCTCCCTCTGTTGTTGACTGTTGGTGTGATAAAACAAACAACAACTATAAAACTTGCACCAGACATGCGAAAATAATTACGAAATAATTACGAAATAATTTCGAAATAATTACGAAATAAATTGAAAAAATTGTTTCGAATCTTTATTACTCGGGCTGGGCAACCAGGGAAAAATTTGTTTCTAAACTCGTTTCGTTTTTAGGGGGCCCTTGCGTTTCGTTTTTTTTAATAATTCCGAAATTTTCCTTTAAAAAATTTCGAAATTTACGAAATTTCGTAAAATTACGAATCGATTCGTTAATGGCGGACGCGATTGCGCAATATGCTAAAAAAACCTCCAAATGGGACAGGGAACTTCTGAAGCTTCCCTCTCCCTCTGTTGTTGACTGTTGGTGTGATAAAACACACAACAACAGGCCTGGGTAACAACGGAAAAATTTGTTTCTAAAATTGATTCGTTTTTGGGGGTTTTTGCATTTCGTTTTTTAAAAGAATTCCGAAATTTTTTTTAAAAAAAGTTCGATATTTACGAAATTTTGTAAATGTAAAAAAAAATACGAAACAATTACGAAACAATAATGAATCGATTCGTTAATGGCGGACGCGACCGCGCAATACGCTAAAAAACCTCCAAATGGGACAGGGGGAACTTCTGAAGCTTCCCTCTCCCTCTGTTGTTGACTGTTGGTGTGATATTATAATTTTTTTTCACTAATTAAACAAAAAACAACTATAAAACTTGCCCCAGACATGCGGAAATAATAACGAAACGACCTCAAACCGATAACGAAACGAATACATAACGGATCCGAAGCATTTACGAAACGAATTTAAAAATTTGTTTCGTTTTTAAGTTGCTCCAGAATGGTTCGTTATCGCTTCGTTATAAAAAAATAACGATTTTTAACGAATTACGATAAAAAAAAACAACAACTATAAAACTTGCACCAGACATGCGAAAATAATTACGAAATAATTACGAAATAATTACGAAATAATTACGAAATAATTACGAAATAAATTGAAAAAATTGTTTCGAATCTTTATTACTCCTCACACAATTCCTGCATGGCTCAATATTGGATCGTAAGCTAATTTAAATACGAATTAATAACGAATTATGAAATTAACGAACGAAACCGCCCAAGCCTAATATATATATGTATTAGGCTTGGTTGATCCAGCGCGTTCATTTCTAATCTCGTTATGAAATCGTAAATAAAATGCCTTTAGAAGCGATATCGGCGCGTTTTGGCAACCCAGAAGGGATCTTGCCATTTCGAAGCCGCGTCCGCCATCTTCCTTACGACTTCCGGCAGTGAATCATAAATGCTGGGGGCGTGGCCTTCAGGAACAGATGTTCTTACCCACGCCCACCTCCTTCCTCTTTCATCGGCGGCTTTGCAAGGTGGGCTTTGCGAGGTGGGCGTGTGGCTACCTCCCTGGCAACAAGCGGCGATGTGGAAGAGCTGGGCGTAGCCACGCCCACCTCGCAAAGCCCACCTCGCAAAGCCGCCGATGCAAAGAGGAAGGAGGTGGGCGTGGGTAAGAACAGCTGTTCCTGAAGGCCACGCCCCCAGCGACCTCCAAGGAGAGCTGTGCTTGGCCACGCCCACCTCTCCCTTTTGCATGGAAGCTCGCCGCAAGGGAAGGAAGGGAAACTGCGAGATTTTAATGGTTCTGGAGGGAGGGAAGGGCACCTTCCATTAACGAAACAAAGGAAACGATTCGTATTTCCTGGTATTTCCGATCTTTTTTTAAAGAAAATTTCGGAAATAATTTCAAAATCGAACCGCCAGCGCCCCCTATATACAAAACGAGTTTAGAACCATTTTTTTCTTGATCAACCAAGCCTAATATATAGATATATAGATATATAGATATATAAATTCCATGTTTTCTACTTCAGCAGTTTAGTTTTCACAGACAGGCACTCATCCTTTAAGGTCGGTTGAGAAGGGAAATAGTAGGCGTGAAGTTTGCTCTTCAGGATCTGCATTGATTCCAGCGTAGCTTGGAGAAGTTGGGACAGAGAGACCCAAACCCTGTTCATGTATGAAATGGAAATGTGGTTGTGCCAGGTAGTCCTGGCTGTCAGGTTGCATATCCCAAAATGGCCCTGTAATGGATGGTCACCATACATACAACATGGCTTAGTCCAACTATGAGTAAACCCATCCATGGCTTAATCTGACTATAAGTAAACCCATTCATGGCATAATCCAAATATGAGTACACCCATCCATGGCTTAATCTGAATATGAGTACACCCATCCATAGCTTAATCTGAATATGAGTAAACCCATCCATGGCTTAGTCCAACTATGAGTAAACCCATCCATGGCTTAGTCCGACTATGAGTAAACCCATCCATGGCTTAGTCCAACTATGAGTAAACCCATCCATGGCTTAGTCGGACTATGAGTACACCCATCCATGGCTTAGTCCGACTATGAGTAAACCCATCCATGGCTTAGTCCGACTATGAGTAAACCCATCCATGGCTTAGTCCGACTATGAGTAAACCCATCCATGGCTTAGTCCGACTATGAGTAAACCCATCCATGGCTTAGTCCGACTATGAGTAAACCCATCCATGGCTTAGTCCGACTATGAGTAAACCCATCCATGGCTTAGTCCGACTATGAGTAAACCCATCCATGGCTTAGTCCAACTACAAGTAAACCCATCCATGGTTTAATCTGAATATGAGTAAAACCATCCATGGCTTAGTCGGACTATGAGTACACCCATCCATGGCTAAATCAGATTATGAGTAAACCCATTCATGGCTTAGTCCAACTATGAGTAAACCCATCCATGGCTTAGTCCAACTACAAGTAAACCCATCCATGGCTTAATCTGACTATAAGTAAACCCATTCATGGCAAAATCCAAATATGAGTAAACCCATCCATGGCTTAGTCCGACTATGAGTAAACCCATCCATGGCTTAGTCTGACTATGAGTAAACCCAACTCTGGGCTGGGCCCAAATAGGGCTGCAATGAAGAGATGGACCCGATCCAGGTTATGGGTTTGAGGTGTAGGTCGTCAGCTAAGCCATGACAGATGGACCATGTACTGAATTCTCCAACCAGTTAAATTCATGTGAGGAGACGTCATGATTTCTTTAGAATAAGGAGACAGAGGTGGTGGTAAGGTCACCATTACTCACCTCGATAATACATAGCCCCGCCCCCTTGCACCCATAGGGTATTTGCTTTCCATAGCTTCCATTGCAAATTGCAGTAGCAACCATGGTGTCATTATTGCAAGCTTTCTTTGTGCCTCAAATTCATAGGCGCGAGGATGCTTCTGAGATACTTCAGCTAAGCTAAACTCGCATCAGATGGTAACGTCAGATCAACAGTTTCCAGGATGAGAAGATGAGTAGTGATGAAGAGGCATCCATGAAAACCAGATTGCACACTAATACTCAAACCACAACACACATTTCATCAGGGAGGTGAATCCAATCCTGAGTTCAGGCCAGACTTTAACCGAACTCTCCAAGGTGAGAATTATGTTTTAGTACCTTGGAGAGCTCCAAAGGCGCAGAGTGTATTTTAAGCTTAGGATACAGCACTTTGTATAGTCACCGTTTGAGCTTTCCGGATTCATGCTGCTACATATTTGGTGACTCAAATTCTGACATAAGGCTGAGACGGGTGTATTCTGGAAAGAAATTTCACTGTTCCACAAATGTCACTTTTCCACAAAACTGTATAAAAAAAGAGCTTGGCGTTGTCTCAAAACATCGTCCTAAGGATGTAATTAATGTTTGCCAATCTTTGAGAATATTGTCAGTTTCCTCGAGTGAGAATGAAAAAGCAATGTTCCCCATTTTGACGAGTTTTGCGCAAAAAATTGTACGACAAACAGTATTTTATGCAAAGGATAACGGGCTGACTCCGATTGTGGACACAAACGAGAACAAACTATTGAATCGGCAATACGTTGATTCGAGATCCAAATATCCGTTGGTCCAGAGCAATGGCAACCAAATTCCATAAGGATGACCTGCTTCCTGGATAGTTTCCTTACCGATTTCACCGTGTTTGGTTTCCTGAAGACAACTTCCAGATTGGGAGAAAGGTCAAACACAAACCGAGTAAATACCGAAGGAAGGGTCTTCGAAGAGGTGGCTTTTTCTGACGGAGGCCTTCCTTTCCCTGATCCTTTCTCCCTTGGTTCATGGAGACACAACTGGGCCATCTCCACTCTATGTAACCCATGGAAACCGGTTTCTATCTGTTTCTTTGTTCACTCCTGGTGCAACTGTTTTCTTGATTTGGGACTGCTGTTTCTTTTCCTCTTCCTTTCCTTTCAAATATTTTTTAAAAAATGGTTTGTTGGTTGTACTGCTGTTGTTTTTATTTTTTATTTTCTAAGTCGCCTCGCGCGGCGAGGGAAAAGCGGGGTATACATTTCCATAAATAAATAAACTGATGAAATCCATACCTACCCGGCTCTGTGTCGTCTTCAGCGCCACGGAGGACTGGGTGATGCCAGTGGGCAAATCCCAACATGTTCCTGTGACTGTATCTCCAAAGCATGGCATAACCAGTATGCAGAGGCGGCCCTAGGTAATTTTCAACGGTAAGCAAACAGTATTTTGGTTGTCCCCCCCAACCAATGTTGCGATACCAGCAACAAAAATATAACCCGGATTATAACGCTGTTTAATCCGGGTTAAACACAAAGTTCAGCAATCTGCTTCAAAGTTCACACAGTTCAAAAACACAGTCATAGAAGATAGGAAATGGAGTCCCAAAACGATGCAATGTTCAAACACAAAGTTAGCAATGTTTTAAGTCCAAAAACCAAAAGCGTTGGTCAAACTGGTCCGTGGTCAAGCCATTGAGTAATGTAAACACTGGAACACAGGAACACAGGAATCTGTAGTCCAAGGACCCAAGCTCGAGAGTTGGCAGTAACAAAGATTTATGTCCCATAAAGATACTTTGCCTTCTGCAAAGAGTCATACATTCAGAACCCACTCTTATCCTACAGCTCCTCATTAGAGGATGATGAGCTCCACACCCTTTCCTCATTGCTCTCAGCTGCCTCCATCCCCGCAGCTGAACCCGAGCGCCCATCCCTCCACCTCTGCCAGCGTCTGCCAAGACTTAGATCTTGCCAAGTGCTGCCCGGTTGCCAATCTCCTGTGAACCCCTCAAATTCATCACTGGAGATGGGTTGGTTACAAATGTCCCTAATCTGTTGAACATGGGTCCAATCCAGCTCATCCTCCTCTCCCATATCACTCCCAGACCCATCACTCCTTTCAAACCCCATGAAATCCTCGTCCTCTGTAGGAGCGCTAAGTATTTCCCGGATGCGCTTCCTCTGAAGCTCCTCGCCGGACTCTGGATCGCGAGCAGCCCTCTTTACTCCCCTGCTCTCCTCCCCATCTCCCATTTCACAATCGGAGAAGCCCTCAAACGTCTCAGAATCCCTTGGGGCCATGATTATCTCCCTAATGTGCTTTCGCTGTTGTTCCTCCTCTAACTCCTGCGCATACCTCTTCTCCCAGTAGTAGTAACATTACCATCACACTGAACTATAACAAGTCCAGTCTTGAGATGACCGTAGCCTGGATCACCATAGCTAGGTCATCCCTGGACAGGGAGGGGGCCCAGCCATCTACCCAGAATCGTTGTACGCTCCCTGTGTGTCGCTCCCGTTAGCAACATTGCTGCTGCTTGCTGGACCATCTGGAGCTTCCGGACAGTCTTCAAAGGCAACCCCATGTAGAGAGTGTTGCAGTAGTCTATACAGGATGTAACCAGTGCATGGACTACCATGGCCAAGTCAGACTTCCCCAAGGTACGGACGCAGCTGGCGTGCAAGCTGGGGTTCCAGGCTCAGTGATGAGTCTGGATAAACTTCAAAGATGTTGAGGACTATCTAAGCAATCCTTGAAAGCGGCTTCCAAAGTGTCAGAGTAGCAGTAGCAGCCCGCAGAAAGTCTCAGCCCATTTTAATCTCAGTGTGATAAAACAATTCAAAAAGTGGTGGAAGTGCAAGAAAGTTAAAAGGTATTGGCACCAAGTTTATAAGAAAACTAGCTGTCCCCTGCCACGCGTTGCTGTGGCCCAGTCTGTTGATCTGGAAAATAAAGTAATGAGAAAGTGTTAGTTTCTAATATATGTAATTTCTTTGTGCTTGTGGGTAAACAGTATTTCTTGCTGTTTCTTTGTCAGTGTTGATGCGGAGAGTATCTGGTTTGCCCACCCTGAAACATGCAACATATCATTGTCCTTCTTTAAGGGTCCTGTGCTGTCCCATGCTGGACCGTCTGGGTGGGAGGGAGATCCAGCTGCCTACCTTGGATGGTGAGACACTACGGTTGATCACAATCTCTTCACCCACCGCCTAGCCATGACTGGGGTTAGGGGGATACCCCTTAAATGGGTGTCCTCCTTCCTCCAGAATCGGGGACAGCGTGTGGTGAGGGGAGGGATGGTTTCAGAGAGATCTCCGCTAAGTTGTGGGGTCCCGCAGGGAGCTATTCTCTCTCCTCTACTATTTAACATCGACATGTGACCGCTTGCCCAACTGGTGTGGAGCTTTGAGCCGTCCGGGTGGGAGGGAGATCCAGCTGCCTACCCTGGATGGTGAGACACTACATCCGTCATCTTCTGTAAAAAGTCTTATTGGACTCGCTGCTCAGAATGGAGGCCCAGGTCTCTGCTAGGCGACTGGCTCCCTACCTATCTAGGAACGACCTGGCTACGGTTCCTAAATAACACAGCCAGACTTGATCCCTTCCAGTCCGGTTTCCGTAGGGGGCACGGGATGGAGACTGTGCTAGTTGCCATCACAGATCGGCTTCGCTTCCAGATGGATCAAGGCGGATCAGCGCTGCTCGTGTTATTGGACCTCACAGCAGCATTTGATACGGTTGATCACAATCTATTGACCCACCGCCTAGCCATGACTGGGGTGAGGGGGATACCCCTTAAATGGGTGTCCTCCTTCCTCCAGAATCGGGGACAGCGTGTGGTTAGGGGAGGGATGGTTTCCGAGAGATCTCCGCTAACTTGCATGGTCCCGCAGGGAGCTATTCTCTCTCCTCTATTATTGAACATCTACATGCGACTGCGTGCCCAACTGGTGCGGAGCTTTGGGCTTGAGTGCCACCAGTACGCTGATGACACTCAGCTCAGTCTGAGGATAGAGGACCGGCCGGACTCTGTACCCGAAAATTTCCATCAGTGCCTTGAGGCCGTTACTGGATGGTTGTGTGCCAGCAGGTTGAGGGTGAACCCAGTGAAGACGGAGATCCTTTGGCTGGGCCGTCCGGGTGGGAGGGAGATCCAGCTGCCTACCCTGGATGGCGAGACACTACGTCCGTCACCTTCTGTAAAGAGTCTTGGTGTCTTATTGGACCCTCTGCTCACAATGGAGGCCCAGGTCTCTGCTGTGAGCAGATCTGCTTTTTGCCTGCCAACCCCCCAAAATGAAAACACCAGACAACATTATGGTTTTAAAAATTGGGCCCTAAACGGTTCTGACTCAACTTACCTGTCCGAACACATCTCACCTGATGAACCCTCCAGGAATTTAAGATCATCTGGAGAGGCCCTGCTCTCGATCCTGCCTTCGTCACAAGTACGGTTGGTGGGGTGAGAGACAGGGCCTTCTCAGTGGTGGCCCCTTGGTTATGGAACGCCCTCCCCATATTAGATAGGCCCCTTCCCTTTTAACATTTTGAGGACTTCAAGCAAATTTTGGTCTTCGGACCGAAGTAATCTCTGGGGTTGGTAGGGGGATAAGCAGGCCCTCAGGTACGCCGGCCTCAGACCATATAAGGCCTTAAAAGTTAGTACCAGCACCTTGAAAGTAATCCGGCATTCAATCGGAAGCCAGTGCAGCTATTGTAGAATTGGGGTGATAGCCCCTTTTACTTTCAGTGTGATAAGAAAAAAAAACCTCAAAAAGTGTTGGAAGTGCAAGAAAGTTAAAAAGTTATTGGCACCAAGTTTATAAGAAAATAGAATCAATCCTCCAGCTAACATTTGAGTTCAAACCTGTCCCAATTATGGAAAATTTCTTTATTTATTCAAAGCATTTATATTCCGCTCTTCTCACCCCGAAGGGGACTCAGGGCGGAGCACAACATATAAACAGCAAACATTCAATGCCGAAACAACTCTCGTCTCTTGGAGGTAGGTGTGAATGTTTCAATTGGCCACCTTGATTAGCATTTGATGGCCTGGCAGGTTTTAGGAGTGTCTTGTTACTGCCAAAGGGAAACCTTTGTTGAGATGTGATTAGCTGTCCCTGATTGTTTCTTGTCTGGTGTTCCCCT
>NW_026844811.1:752543-768615 GCF_025583915.1 Anolis sagrei ordinatus
AGGAAGGAAGGAAGGAAGGAAGGAAGGAAGGAAGGAAGGAAGGAAGGAAGGAAGGAGAGAAAGAAAGAAAAAGGGGAAGGAAGGAAGGAGAGAAGCAAAGAAGAAAGGGAAGGAAGAAAGGAAAGAGGGGGGAAGGAAGGAGAGAAAGAAAGAAGGAGAGAAAGAGGCAGGTTGGCCACAGCAACGCATGGCAGTACCAGCTAGTAATGTATAAATATTACAATTAATATGGCGTCCCCACTTCCCGGATTTTCACTTATCGCGAGTGGTCCCGGAACGTAACCCCCACGATAAATGAGGGAACACTGTATTCCATTTTTAAATGATCCCTATCCCCTTCCCGTCTTCCATTTTCAAAGACTTGTGTGTGTTATGGGAAATGACTGGCGGTAACTATACTTTCTTCTTTTTTCCCCCAACAGGATTCCATTGGTGAACCTGTAAAAAGCAAATTCAGTGAATGGGTGACCTATCCCTACCATTTTTTGCGTTTACTGATGGAAGACTCAAAGAGCAGCCAAATATATTTTTATATAATTATAAGCAGAGAGAGAGAGAGAAAAAAAAATCGGGATTTGCCCCAACCTGTGATGGCATTTTTTCGTGTGTGTGCGGACTGGGTTATTTTTCATGGGAGGGATGAGGAAGGAAATTGCGAGCAAAGAGAAACTGCGCGGAGAGAAGCGAGGACCGAGCCACGGCTTCCACTCGGGACGCCTGGACTGTGAATACATATTTCTTTCTGAACCTGTGCCAATAATAATACCATTATGTGCCATGAATCGCCCGGGGGGTTGGGTTGGGAAGGATCTCGAGAAGATTGAAGACGCGCCAAACTCTACGGAAACCGAGGGGATATCTCTTCAGTATTTCTTGTTATTATACATACATGCATATACATATATATATATAAGATGATCTATATATATATATCTATCTATAAATATTTGTACTGTAGCAAATTTTTGGGGGAAAAAAACAAACTGGAAAGAAATCTAAATGTTCTTTTTTAAAAACAACAACAACAACAACAAAGAAATGGGTGTTGTGGGTTCACTACAACATACAATGTCATTCAACACGCTTAATATATGGACTTGGATATATATTAGGCTTGGGTAACCACGGAAAAATTTGGTTCTAAACTCGTTTTGTTTTTAGGGGGCCCTTGCGTTTCGGCTTTTTTTAATAATTCCGAAATTTTCCTTTAAAAAATTTCGAAATTTACGAAATTTCGTAAAATTACGAATCGATTCGTTAATGGCGGACGAGATTGCGCAATATGCTAAAAAAAACCTCCAAATGAGACAGGAGGAACTTCTGAAGCTTCCCTCTCCCTCTGTTGTTGACTGTTGGTGTGATAAAACAAACAACAACTATAAAACTTGCACCAGACATGCGAAAATAATTACGAAATAATTACGAAATAATTTCGAAATAATTACGAAATAAATTGAAAAAATTGTTTCGAATCTTTATTACTCGGGCTGGGCAACCAGGGAAAAATTTGTTTCTAAACTCGTTTCGTTTTTAGGGGGCCCTTGCGTTTCGTTTTTTTTAATAATTCCGAAATTTTCCTTTAAAAAATTTCGAAATTTACGAAATTTCGTAAAATTACGAATCGATTCGTTAATGGCGGACGCGATTGCGCAATATGCTAAAAAAACCTCCAAATGGGACAGGGAACTTCTGAAGCTTCCCTCTCCCTCTGTTGTTGACTGTTGGTGTGATAAAACACACAACAACAGGCCTGGGTAACAACGGAAAAATTTGTTTCTAAAATTGATTCGTTTTTGGGGGTTTTTGCATTTCGTTTTTTAAAAGAATTCCGAAATTTTTTTTAAAAAAAGTTCGATATTTACGAAATTTTGTAAATGTAAAAAAAAATACGAAACAATTACGAAACAATAATGAATCGATTCGTTAATGGCGGACGCGACCGCGCAATACGCTAAAAAACCTCCAAATGGGACAGGGGGAACTTCTGAAGCTTCCCTCTCCCTCTGTTGTTGACTGTTGGTGTGATATTATAATTTTTTTTCACTAATTAAACAAAAAACAACTATAAAACTTGCCCCAGACATGCGGAAATAATAACGAAACGACCTCAAACCGATAACGAAACGAATACATAACGGATCCGAAGCATTTACGAAACGAATTTAAAAATTTGTTTCGTTTTTAAGTTGCTCCAGAATGGTTCGTTATCGCTTCGTTATAAAAAAATAACGATTTTTAACGAATTACGATAAAAAAAAACAACAACTATAAAACTTGCACCAGACATGCGAAAATAATTACGAAATAATTACGAAATAATTACGAAATAATTACGAAATAATTACGAAATAAATTGAAAAAATTGTTTCGAATCTTTATTACTCCTCACACAATTCCTGCATGGCTCAATATTGGATCGTAAGCTAATTTAAATACGAATTAATAACGAATTATGAAATTAACGAACGAAACCGCCCAAGCCTAATATATATATGTATTAGGCTTGGTTGATCCAGCGCGTTCATTTCTAATCTCGTTATGAAATCGTAAATAAAATGCCTTTAGAAGCGATATCGGCGCGTTTTGGCAACCCAGAAGGGATCTTGCCATTTCGAAGCCGCGTCCGCCATCTTCCTTACGACTTCCGGCAGTGAATCATAAATGCTGGGGGCGTGGCCTTCAGGAACAGATGTTCTTACCCACGCCCACCTCCTTCCTCTTTCATCGGCGGCTTTGCAAGGTGGGCTTTGCGAGGTGGGCGTGTGGCTACCTCCCTGGCAACAAGCGGCGATGTGGAAGAGCTGGGCGTAGCCACGCCCACCTCGCAAAGCCCACCTCGCAAAGCCGCCGATGCAAAGAGGAAGGAGGTGGGCGTGGGTAAGAACAGCTGTTCCTGAAGGCCACGCCCCCAGCGACCTCCAAGGAGAGCTGTGCTTGGCCACGCCCACCTCTCCCTTTTGCATGGAAGCTCGCCGCAAGGGAAGGAAGGGAAACTGCGAGATTTTAATGGTTCTGGAGGGAGGGAAGGGCACCTTCCATTAACGAAACAAAGGAAACGATTCGTATTTCCTGGTATTTCCGATCTTTTTTTAAAGAAAATTTCGGAAATAATTTCAAAATCGAACCGCCAGCGCCCCCTATATACAAAACGAGTTTAGAACCATTTTTTTCTTGATCAACCAAGCCTAATATATAGATATATAGATATATAGATATATAAATTCCATGTTTTCTACTTCAGCAGTTTAGTTTTCACAGACAGGCACTCATCCTTTAAGGTCGGTTGAGAAGGGAAATAGTAGGCGTGAAGTTTGCTCTTCAGGATCTGCATTGATTCCAGCGTAGCTTGGAGAAGTTGGGACAGAGAGACCCAAACCCTGTTCATGTATGAAATGGAAATGTGGTTGTGCCAGGTAGTCCTGGCTGTCAGGTTGCATATCCCAAAATGGCCCTGTAATGGATGGTCACCATACATACAACATGGCTTAGTCCAACTATGAGTAAACCCATCCATGGCTTAATCTGACTATAAGTAAACCCATTCATGGCATAATCCAAATATGAGTACACCCATCCATGGCTTAATCTGAATATGAGTACACCCATCCATAGCTTAATCTGAATATGAGTAAACCCATCCATGGCTTAGTCCAACTATGAGTAAACCCATCCATGGCTTAGTCCGACTATGAGTAAACCCATCCATGGCTTAGTCCAACTATGAGTAAACCCATCCATGGCTTAGTCGGACTATGAGTACACCCATCCATGGCTTAGTCCGACTATGAGTAAACCCATCCATGGCTTAGTCCGACTATGAGTAAACCCATCCATGGCTTAGTCCGACTATGAGTAAACCCATCCATGGCTTAGTCCGACTATGAGTAAACCCATCCATGGCTTAGTCCGACTATGAGTAAACCCATCCATGGCTTAGTCCGACTATGAGTAAACCCATCCATGGCTTAGTCCGACTATGAGTAAACCCATCCATGGCTTAGTCCAACTACAAGTAAACCCATCCATGGTTTAATCTGAATATGAGTAAAACCATCCATGGCTTAGTCGGACTATGAGTACACCCATCCATGGCTAAATCAGATTATGAGTAAACCCATTCATGGCTTAGTCCAACTATGAGTAAACCCATCCATGGCTTAGTCCAACTACAAGTAAACCCATCCATGGCTTAATCTGACTATAAGTAAACCCATTCATGGCAAAATCCAAATATGAGTAAACCCATCCATGGCTTAGTCCGACTATGAGTAAACCCATCCATGGCTTAGTCTGACTATGAGTAAACCCAACTCTGGGCTGGGCCCAAATAGGGCTGCAATGAAGAGATGGACCCGATCCAGGTTATGGGTTTGAGGTGTAGGTCGTCAGCTAAGCCATGACAGATGGACCATGTACTGAATTCTCCAACCAGTTAAATTCATGTGAGGAGACGTCATGATTTCTTTAGAATAAGGAGACAGAGGTGGTGGTAAGGTCACCATTACTCACCTCGATAATACATAGCCCCGCCCCCTTGCACCCATAGGGTATTTGCTTTCCATAGCTTCCATTGCAAATTGCAGTAGCAACCATGGTGTCATTATTGCAAGCTTTCTTTGTGCCTCAAATTCATAGGCGCGAGGATGCTTCTGAGATACTTCAGCTAAGCTAAACTCGCATCAGATGGTAACGTCAGATCAACAGTTTCCAGGATGAGAAGATGAGTAGTGATGAAGAGGCATCCATGAAAACCAGATTGCACACTAATACTCAAACCACAACACACATTTCATCAGGGAGGTGAATCCAATCCTGAGTTCAGGCCAGACTTTAACCGAACTCTCCAAGGTGAGAATTACGTTTTAGTACCTTGGAGAGCTCCAAAGGCGCAGAGTGTATTTTAAGCTTAGGATACAGCACTTTGTATAGTCACCGTTTGAGCTTTCCGGATTCATGCTGCTACATATTTGGTGACTCAAATTCTGACATAAGGCTGAGACGGGTGTATTCTGGAAAGAAATTTCACTGTTCCACAAATGTCACTTTTCCACAAAACTGTATAAAAAAAGAGCTTGGCGTTGTCTCAAAACATCGTCCTAAGGATGTAATTAATGTTTGCCAACCTTTGAGAATATTGTCAGTTTCCTCGAGTGAGAATGAAAAAGCAATGTTCCCCATTTTGACGAGTTTTGCGCAAAAAATTGTACGACAAACAGTATTTTATGCAAAGGATAACGGGCTGACTCCGATTGTGGACACAAACGAGAACAAACTATTGAATCGGCAATACGTTGATTCGAGATCCAAATATCCGTTGGTCCAGAGCAATGGCAACCAAATTCCATAAGGATGACCTGCTTCCTGGATAGTTTCCTTACCGATTTCACCGTGTTTGGTTTCCTGAAGACAACTTCCAGATTGGGAGAAAGGTCAAACACAAACCGAGTAAATACCGAAGGAAGGGTCTTCGAAGAGGTGGCTTTTTCTGACGGAGGCCTTCCTTTCCCTGATCCTTTCTCCCTTGGTTCATGGAGACACAACTGGGCCATCTCCACTCTATGTAACCCATGGAAACCGGTTTCTATCTGTTTCTTTGTTCACTCCTGGTGCAACTGTTTTCTTGATTTGGGACTGCTGTTTCTTTTCCTCTTCCTTTCCTTTCAAATATTTTTTAAAAAATGGTTTGTTGGTTGTACTGCTGTTGTTTTTATTTTTTATTTTCTAAGTCGCCTCGCGCGGCGAGGGAAAAGCGGGGTATACATTTCCATAAATAAATAAACTGATGAAATCCATACCTACCCGGCTCTGTGTCGTCTTCAGCGCCACGGAGGACTGGGTGATGCCAGTGGGCAAATCCCAACATGTTCCTGTGACTGTATCTCCAAAGCATGGCATAACCAGTATGCAGAGGCGGCCCTAGGTAATTTTCAACGGTAAGCAAACAGTATTTTGGTTGTCCCCCCCAACCAATGAAGCGATACCAGCAACAAAAATATAACCCGGATTATAACGCTGTTTAATCCGGGTTAAACACAAAGTTCAGCAATCTGCTTCAAAGTTCACACAGTTCAAAAACACAGTCATAGAAGATAGGAAACGGAGTCCCAAAACGATGCAATGTTCAAACACAAAGTTAGCAATGTTTTAAGTCCAAAAACCAAAAGCGTTGGTCAAACTGGTCCGTGGTCAAGCCATTGAGTAATGTAAACACTGGAACACAGGAACACAGGAATCTGTAGTCCAAGGACCCAAGCTCGAGAGTTGGCAGTAACAAAGATTTATGTCCCATAAAGATACTTTGCCTTCTGCAAAGAGTCATACATTCAGAACCCACTCTTATCCTACAGCTCCTCATTAGAGGATGATGAGCTCCACACCCTTTCCTCATTGCTCTCAGCTGCCTCCATCCCCGCAGCTGAACCCGAGCGCCCATCCCTCCACCTCTGCCAGCGTCTGCCAAGACTTAGATCTTGCCAAGTGCTCCCCGGTTGCCAATCCCCTGTGAACCCCTCAAATTCATCACTGGAGGTGGGTTGGTTACAAATGTCCCTAATCTGTTGAACACGGGTCCAATCCAGCTCATCCTCCTCTCCCATATCACTCCCAGACCCATCACTCCTTTCAAACCCCATGAAATCCTCGTCCTCTGTAGGAGCGCTAAGTATTTCCCGGATGCGCTTCCTCTGAAGCTCCTCGCCGGACTCTGGATCGCGAGCAGCCCTCTTTACTCCCCTGCTCTCCTCCCCATCTCCCATTTCACAATCGGAGAAGCCCTCAAACGTCTCAGAATCCCTTGGGGCCATGATTATCTCCCTAATGTGCTTTCGCTGTTGTTCCTCCTCTAACTCCTGCGCATACCTCTTCTCCCAGTAGTAGTAACATTACCATCACACTGAACTACAACAAGTCCAGTCTTGAGATGACCGTAGCCTGGATCACCATAGCTAGGTCATCCCTGGACAGGGAGGGGGCCCAGCCGTCTACCCAGAATCGTTGTACGCTCCCTGTGTGTCGCTCCCGTTAGCAACATTGCTGCTGCTTGCTGGACCATCTGGAGCTTCCGGACAGTCTTCAAAGGCAACCCCATGCAGAGAGCGTTGCAGTAGTCTATACGGGATGTAACCAGAGCATGGACTACCATGGCCAAGTCAGACTTCCCCAAGGTACGGACGCAGCTGGCACGCAAGCTGGGGTTCCAGGCTCAGTGATGAGTCTGGATAAACTTCAAAGATGTTGAGGACTATCTAAGCAATCCTTGAAAGCGGCTTCCAAAGTGTCAGAGTAGCGGTAGCAGCCCACAGAAAGTCTCAGCCCATTTTAATCTCAGTGTGATAAAACAACTCAAAAAGTGGTGGAAGTGCAAGAAAGTTAAAAGGTATTGGCACCAAGTTTATAAGAAAACTAGCTGTCCCCTGCCACGCGTTGCTGTGGCCCAGTCTGTTGATCTGGAAAATAAAGTAATGAGAAAGTGTTAGTTTCTAATATATGTAATTTCTTTGTGCTTGTGGGTAAACAGTATTTCTTGCTGTTTCTTTGTCAGTGTTGATGCGGAGAGTATCTGGTTTGCCCACCCTGAAACATGCAACATATCATTGTCCTTCTTTAAGGGTCCTGTGTTGTCCCATGCTGGACCGTCTGGGTGGGAGGGAGATCCAGCTGCCTACCTTGGATGGTGAGACACTACGGTCGATCACAATCTATTGACCCACCGCCTAGCCATGACTGGGGTTAGGGGGATACCCCTTAAATGGGTGTCCTCCTTCCTCCAGAATCGGGGACAGCGTGTGGTGAGGGGAGGGATGGTTTCCGAGAGATCTCCGCTAACTTGCGGGGTCCCGCAGGGAGCTATTCTCTCTCCTCTATTATTTAACATCTATATGCGACCGCTTGCCCGACTGGTGCGGAGCTTTGGGCTTGAGTGCCACCAGTACGCTGATGACACTCAGCTCATTCTGAGGATGGAGGGCCGGCCGGACTCTGTACCCGAAAATTTCCATCAGTGCCTTGAGGCCGTTACTGGATAGTTGCGTGCCAGCAGGTTGAGGGTGAATCCAGCGAAGACGGAGATCCTTTGGCTGGGCCATCCGGGTGGGAGGGAGATCCAGCTGCCTACCCTGGATGGCGAGACACTACGTCCGTCACCTTCTGTAAAAAGCCTTGGTGTCTTATTAGACCCTCTGCCCCAGACCATGCAAGGCCTTAAAGGTGAGTACCATCACTCTGAAAGTGATCCGGTGCTCAATTGGTAACCAATGCAGCTGCAGTAAGATTGGGGTTATGTGGGATCTCATCAGAATTCCCGCAAGAAGCCGAGCAGCTGCATTTTGTACCAACTTGAGCTTCCGGATCACCAACAGAGGAAGGCCAATGTAGAGGGCGTTACAGTAGTCCTGTCAAGGCCCAGAAGCCTTAAGTAGAGCCAAACACAAGATAAAGAGTTCAAACACAGCTTTATGATACAAAAATAGTCGTTCAAAGCACTTAACTTCAGTACAGAGAGTCAGAGCAGTAATTTGGCATCAAAAACGAAGCGATACCAGCAACAAAAATATAACCCGGATTATAACGCTGTTTAATCCGGGTTAAACACAAAGTTCAGCAATCTGCTTCAAAGTTCACACAGTTCAAAAACACAGTCACAGAAGATAGGAAACGGAGTCCCAAAACGATGCAATGTTCAAACACAAAGTTAGCAATGTTTTAAGTCCAAAAACCAAAAGCGTTGGTCAAACTGGTCCGTGGTCAAGCCATTGAGTAATGTAAACACTGGAACACAGGAACACAGGAATCTGTAGTCCAAGGACCCAAGCTCGAGAGTTGGCAGTAACAAAGATTTATGTCCCATAAAGATACTTTGCCTTCTGCAAAGAGTCATACATTCAGAACCCACTCTTATCCTACAGCTCCTCATTAGAGGATGATGAGCTCCCCACCCTTTCCTCATCGCTCTCAGCTGCCTCCATCCCCGCAGCTGAACCCGAGCGCCCATCTCTCCACCTCTGCCAGCGTCTGCCAAGACTTAGATCTTGTCAAGTGTTCCTGGTTGCCAATCCCCTGTGAACCCCTCAAATTCATCACTGGAGGTGGGTTGGTTACAAATGTCCCTAATCTGTTGAACACGGGTCCAATCCAGCTCATCCTCCTCTCCCATATCACTCCCAGACCCATCACTCCTTTCAAACCCCATGCAATCCTCGTCCTCTGTAGGAGCGCTAAGTATTTCCCGGATGCGCTTCCTCTGAAGCTCCTCGCCGGACTCCGGATCGCGAGTAGCCCTCTTTACTCCCCTGCTCTCCTCCCCATCTCCCATTTCACAATCGGAGAAGCCCTCAAACGTCTCAGAATCCCTTGGGGCCATGATTATCTCCCTAATGTGCTTTTGCTGTTGTTCCTCCTCTAACTCCTGCGCATACCTCTTCTCCCAGTAGTAGTAACATTACCATCACACTGAACTATAACAAGTCCAGTCTTGAGATGACCGTAGCCTGGATCACCATAGCTAGGTCATCCCTGGACAGGGAGGGGGCCCAGCCATCTACCCAGAATCGTTGTACGCTCCCTGTGTGTCGCTCCCGTTAGCAACATTGCTGCTGCTTGCTGGACCATCTGGAGCTTCCGGACAGTCTTCAAAGGCAACCCCATGTAGAGAGTGTTGCAGTAGTCTATACAGGATGTAACCAGTGCATGGACTACCATGGCCAAGTCAGACTTCCCCAAGGTACGGACGCAGCTGGCGTGCAAGCTGGGGTTCCAGGCTCAGTGATGAGTCTGGATAAACTTCAAAGATGTTGAGGACTATCTAAGCAATCCTTGAAAGCGGCTTCCAAAGTGTCAGAGTAGCAGTAGCAGCCCGCAGAAAGTCTCAGCCCATTTTAATCTCAGTGTGATAAAACAACTCAAAAAGTGGTGGAAGTGCAAGAAAGTTAAAAGGTATTGGCACCAAGTTTATAAGAAAACTAGCTGTCCCCTGCCACGCGTTGCTGTGGCCCAGTCTGTTGATCTGGAAAATAAAGTAATGAGAAAGTGTTAGTTTCTAATATATGTAATTTCTTTGTGCTTGTGGGTAAACAGTATTTCTTGCTGTTTCTTTGTCAGTGTTGATGCGGAGAGTATCTGGTTTGCCCACCCTGAAACATGCAACATATCATTGTCCTTCTTTAAGGGTCCTGTGCTGTCCCATGCTGGACCGTCTGGGTGGGAGGGAGATCCAGCTGCCTACCTTGGATGGTGAGACACTACGGTTGATCACAATCTCTTCACCCACCGCCTAGCCATGACTGGGGTTAGGGGGATACCCCTTAAATGGGTGTCCTCCTTCCTCCAGAATCGGGGACAGCGTGTGGTGAGGGGAGGGATGGTTTCAGAGAGATCTCCGCTAAGTTGTGGGGTCCCGCAGGGAGCTATTCTCTCTCCTCTACTATTTAACATCGACATGTGACCGCTTGCCCAACTGGTGTGGAGCTTTGAGCCGTCCGGGTGGGAGGGAGATCCAGCTGCCTACCCTGGATGGTGAGACACTACATCCGTCATCTTCTGTAAAAAGTCTTATTGGACTCGCTGCTCAGAATGGAGGCCCAGGTCTCTGCTAGGCGACTGGCTCCCTACCTATCTAGGAACGACCTGGCTACGGTTCCTAAATAACACAGCCAGACTTGATCCCTTCCAGTCCGGTTTCCGTAGGGGGCACGGGATGGAGACTGTGCTAGTTGCCATCACAGATCGGCTTCGCTTCCAGATGGATCAAGGCGGATCAGCGCTGCTCGTGTTATTGGACCTCACCGTGTTATTGGACCTCACAGCAGCATTTGATACGGTTGATCACAATCTATTGACCCACCGCCTAGCCATGACTGGGGTGAGGGGGATACCCCTTAAATGGGTGTCCTCCTTCCTGCAGAATCAGGGACAGTGTGTGGTGAGGGAGGGGATGGTTTCCGAGAGATCTCCGCTAACTTGCGGGGTCCCGCAGGGAGCTATTCTCTCTCCTCTATTATTGAACATCTACATGCGACTGCGTGCCCAACTGGTGCGGAGCTTTGGGCTTGAGTGCCACCAGTACGCTGATGACACTCAGCTCAGTCTGAGGATAGAGGACCGGCCGGACTCTGTACCCGAAAATTTCCATCAGTGCCTTGAGGCCGTTACTGGATGGTTGCGTGCCAGCAGGTTGAGGGTGAACCCAGCGAAGACGGAGATCCTTTGGCTGGGCCGTCCGGGTGGGAGGGAGATCCAGCTGCCTACCCTGGATGGCGAGACACTACGTCCGTCACCTTCTGTAAAAAGCCTTGGTGTCTTATTGGACCCTCTGCTCACAATGGAGGCCCAGGTCTCTGCTGTGAGCAGATCTGCTTTTTGCCTGCCAACCCCCCAAAATGAAAACACCAGACAACATTATGGTTTTAAAAATTGGGCCCTAAACGGTTCTGACTCAACTTACCTGTCCGAACACATCTCACCTGATGAACCCTCCAGGAATTTAAGATCATCTGGAGAGGCCCTGCTCTCGATCCTGCCTTCGTCACAAGTACGGTTGGTGGGGTGAGAGACAGGGCCTTCTCAGTGGTGGCCCCTTGGTTATGGAACGCCCTCCCCATATTAGATAGGCCCCTTCCCTTTTAACATTTTGAGGACTTCAAGCAAATTTTGGTCTTCGGACCGAAGTAATCTCTGGGGTTGGTAGGGGGATAAGCAGGCCCTCAGGTACGCCGGCCTCAGACCATATAAGGCCTTAAAAGTTAGTACCAGCACCTTGAAAGTAATCCGGCATTCAATCGGAAGCCAGTGCAGCTATTGTAGAATTGGGGTGATAGCCCCTTTTACTTTCAGTGTGATAAGAAAAAAAAACCTCAAAAAGTGTTGGAAGTGCAAGAAAGTTAAAAAGTTATTGGCACCAAGTTTATAAGAAAATAGAATCAATCCTCCAGCTAACATTTGAGTTCAAACCTGTCCCAATTATGGAAAATTTCTTTATTTATTCAAAGCATTTATATTCCGCTCTTCTCACCCCGAAGGGGACTCAGGGCGGAGCACAACATATAAACAGCAAACATTCAATGCCGAAACAACTCTCGTCTCTTGGAGGTAGGTGTGAATGTTTCAATTGGCCACCTTGATTAGCATTTGATGGCCTGGCAGGTTTTAGGAGTGTCTTGTTACTGCCAAAGGGAAACCTTTGTTGAGATGTGATTAGCTGTCCCTGATTGTTTCTTGTCTGGTGTTCCCCTGTGTTTGAGTGTTGTTCTATATTCACAGTTATAATTTTAGAGTAGGAAATAAAGGAGGCCTATCTCCACATCGTGATCCTGCATTTGGAGTGTGGATGCGAAAAGGAAGTAAAGGAGGCCTAGCTCTATATGCGTACGCCGCATTTTGAGACTTTTTGAGGCTCGGCTCGCATCTTCTCAATGCAAGCACTATATAGTAGGCTTGGGCGGTTTCGTTCGTTAATTTCGTAATTCGTTATTAATTCGTATTTAAATTAGCTTACGATCCAATATTGAGCCATGCAGGAATAGTGTGAGGAGTAAATTAGATTCGAAACAATTTTTTCAATTTATTTCGTAATTATTTCATAATTATTTCGTAATTATTTCGTAATTATTTTCGCATGTCTGGTGCAAGTTTTATAGTTGTTGTTTGTTTTATCACACCAACAGTCAACAACAGAGGGAGAGGGAAGCTTCAGAAGTTCCTCCTGTCCCATTTGGAGGTTTTCTTAGCATATTGCGCAATCGCGTCCGCCATTAACGAATCGATTCGTAATTTTACGAAATTTCGTAAATTTCAAAAAAATTTAAAGGAAAATTTTGGAATTATTAAAAAAAAACGAAACGCAAGGGCCCCCTAAAAACAAAACGAGTTTAGAACCAAATTTTTCCATGGTTACCCAAGCCTAGTGATTAGCTGTCCATGATTGTTTCTTGTCTGGTGTTCCCCTGTGTTTGAGTGTTGTTCTATATTCACAGTTATAATTTTAGAGAAGGAAATAAAGGAGGCGTATCTCCACATTGCAATCCTGCATTTGGAGTGTGGATACGAAAAGGAAGTAAAGGAGGCCTAGCTCTATATCCGTACGCCGCATTTTGAGACTTTTTGAGGCTCGGCTCGCATCTTCTCAATGCAAGCACTATATAGTACTTTGCAACGATCTAGACTGCTCTGTACCGACTTGGCCTCAGGCTCTGGCCCCAAGGGCAACACACGCAAAACAACCGTGGACCGTGTTTCCCAATGTGCCAGTGCACCAGGTCGAGCGAGAAGCACACGGGTGAGCAATTAGCCGGAGCAAAGAGCTTCCTTTCCTACAAAGCAGAATCCCCTGAGGCAATGTAGGTTTTCCTCATGCAAGGTACACCTCGCACATGACCCTCTCTTCTCCGACCGGCCATATGCTCATGGAAAATAGATGCGCTGGCTCTCACGGAAGAGCTCTCCGGAGCAAGAAAAATCTTTCTTGGTTGATAGGTAGGGGAAAAAAATAGCAACTGGTGACATGCAAAAGATGTGATCTGGAAAAGAAGCTGTGTCTCGAGATTGGATGGTTTTAGTCCTGGAAATGTTCCAGTGCTTGGAAATATTTCGATGGCCTTTCTCGAGGGTCAAGATCTATTTGTAGACCTTCACTTTCAGCATCAGTAGGGCTTCTTCCTGCATTTGAAAGGGGTTGGACTAGATGGACCATGTGGTCTCTTCCAAGTCTATGATGCTATGATACTCTCTCCTCAATTATTGTTACGGCATTGACAGCCTTTCTCAGAGAAGGATCCTTACCTCTGAATAAATGCTTTTAGTGTTCATAGGGTGCAGTATGAGTGACCAATGACTACCAATTAGGGTACATGCAACAAAATCCCATAGAGAAACACAATTTTCACCTGACATGCCCTGGTTAATTTTGGCACATTTTGGTACCTCCAATGTAGGCCCTATTTGTGCGCATATTTGACCCACTGATTCCAAAAATGGCACCCATTTTCCCTTATCAGCTCCCCCTTCTGAGATACAGAACGGATTTCCACCATGTCTCCTGGATCATTGGCTGGGAGCCCCTCCCCCCAGCAACAATACTACATCTGCCTGCCACCTCAGGAGGAGAAGGAGGAAATCATACTGCTCCCCCCCTCCCCAAGCCAGCTATGAGGAGGAAGGGGACTGAGGAAGAGACTTTAAAAACACCTGTCTACTGGCTGTTGCTTACTACATCTGCCTGGAAGGGAGGAAGGGAAAGGGAGTCCACAGGGACTGCGACCTCTCTCTGAAGAACTCTCTCTATGCCTCTCCACGTGAAAGAGGGGATCTCCCACAAGGGAGGGGGCGAAAAGCAAGAAATAAGGGGATCTGAATGTGGGAGGGGGACTGTCGCCACTTTCTTGCTGTCTTTTTTTGGTTTCTTGGATAAGAGGAGACCCTCTTTTTAAAAAAAACACCCTTGCTAATCCCTGGTCCTCCTGGCCTGTTTGCTTACTACATCTAACTGCCACATCAGGCAGGAGTGAGAAGCGGAAGGTGAGGAGAAGGAGGAAAAATCTGCTATGACTACTCTCCCCCTCCCAACGCAGAGCTCAAAGTAAGAGGGGGAAAAGGGAGGGAATGGGGGGATGGAAGGGGACTCTGGAGGAGAAGAGCGAGAGGAGGAAAGAGTCTTTTAAAAACACCTGTCTCCTGGCTGTTGCTTACTACATCTGCCTGCCACCTCAGAAGGAGAAGGAGGAAATCCTGCTGCTACTCTCCCCCTCCCAAGCCAGCTAAGAGGAGGAAGGAGGGACTGAGAAAGAGACTTTAAAAACACCTGTCTCCTGGCTGTTGCTTACTACATCTGCCTGCCACCTCAAGAGAAGAAGGAGGAAATCCTGCTGCTTCTTCCCACCACCCTCAAGCCAGCTAAGAGGAGAAAGGGGACTGAGGAAGATACTTTAAAAACACCTGTCTCCTGGCTGTTGCTTATTATTTCTGTTGTGGTTTTATATTGTATTTAATGTTTTTATGTGCATTTTGATATTATGTGTATTAGTTGAGTCGCCGGAAAGCTGAGAAAAGTGGTATACAAATACAACAAACAAATAAATAAATAAATAATTTTTTTAAAAATTTTGCTAGGAATCTCTAGGTCCTTCAGCAAAAATTGTGACTAGAGTTGGTCAGAGATTAAGACATTTTTGAATTCTTTCTCCTTGTATTTTTCTTCCCTCGCAATCACACAAATATTCTGAGCCTTCGTTGCTTTCAGAATTGACTGCCGCTCTCCTTTGCGTTCGGATACACACAAAAGGGTTTAAGGCACGGCACTGATAGCCCCGTAATAGCTTTGCGAAGCATCATCCATTAACCGCCGGAGATGCAACGGAGAGAGATGATCTTGCAATAATTGCCGCGCCCCGGAGGGGAAGGAATGGCCTGTACTCCTCCTGGTAGCGGGAAGAAAGCGAAAAAAGGAAAGTGAGATAATGAAGGCAGGCTTCTTTCTCATTAACGACGGTGAGGTGATTTACACGCTGGTGGCCCTGCCTTGTCTAGCCTCTACTGCAAGAATGTTGCTGCGTTCTTATTCCTCATACCGCACTGAAACAGCATTAGTAGATTCTACTGCTTTGGGTCTCTTTTTTGAGAGAGATAATAGACAGAAATAATAATAATAATCATCATCATCATCATCCTAGAGTTGGAAGAGATCCCCAAGAGCCATCCAGTCCAACTCCTTTCTACCAGAGGTTCCTTGGCCCTTCCAAAGCTTTCCCCACCTTTTTTGTTACGACTCACGAAGTGAGTTGGAAACTATTAAACTTTTCCCCGCTTCTGGTCCCTGGCCTCAGCTCAAGCCAGAGAAGTCAATTTTAAACCAGAGAAGGAAGGAATTTCCTGACCTTGGCTCAAGCCAGAGAAGCCAGTTATAAAGCCAGAGAAGCCAGTTTTAAACCAGAGAAGGAAGGAATTTCCTGACCTTGGCTCAAGCCAGAGAAGCCAGTTTTAAACCAGAGAAGGAAGGAATTTCCTGACTGGCTCAAAGCCAGAGAAGCCAGTTTTAAACCAGAGAAGGAAGGAATTTCCTGACCTCAGCTCAAGCCAGAGAAGTCAG
>NW_026844811.1:803743-815524 GCF_025583915.1 Anolis sagrei ordinatus
AGCATTACTTCCCTAGATCTAGACAGACACTATGCTCCTATTGATGCAGGCCAAAATCCCATTGGCTTTTTTGCCGCCACATCATGAAACAATGCCGTCACATCAGAAACAATGCTGCACATCAGAAACCATACTGCACAACTGTGCTGCTTTCACGTTTCCTCAATTTACTTTCAGTCTTGAGTATTTGAATAATATGCTAACAGATTACCTTCTGATTTCTGGAATCTTCCATTTGGACTTCCATTTGGACTCACCTATTATTTATCAGGTTTTTTTTTTTTAAAAAAAAATCAGGTTTGAATTGATTGTCATTTGGAACTAAGTGGCAAGCCATATCTGGATTTATTTCCTCTTCATGCTACAAAAATTATTTGAGTGTCTTTGACTTTCTGCCCCAGGAAACTGTCTACACTTTACAGCGGCTGGGCTGAATCCCACCACCAAGTTTTTGAAATTTTAATCCTTTTCCTCATTGCTCTCCATACTCTCTTCAAACCTCAGACTGACAGTGCCTTAAGGCATTCTTTTCCTTCATGTGGTGCAATGAACAATGACAGAATAATAATATTTCAGATAGCAATGATTGCATATGTCTTCCTAACTCACTTGTGCAGGAAAAAATAGTATAATGTGCTTACTGAACCTTCAGTCTTCCATCATGGATATCCCTTCTCACCACCATTAGTAACTGCATGGAGAAGACATCTAGGAAAAGGAGGATACTAGCCATTATATCACACATAAGGTTTTGATGCCTAGCAACCAACCAACCAAAGTTGAGATTGGTTTAATGGTGGATTACCTCACAAAGGAATTATTTTAATGTCAAAGGCCAGGACAGAAGATTGGAAGTGGACTACAAATCAATGCAGAGGGAGTTAAGGAACCAAGTGAAAAGATAAGAGAGGTCCTAAAAGATCCCGAGAAGCATTAAGGTAAAGGAAAATGAAGAAATGGAAACTAAGAGAATGTTGGGTCTAGCTGTTCACTCTAGCCGGAGTTTTGGAGTTGGTTGCCATCTCTACGCAGATGACACACAACTCTACTACTCTTTTCCACCTAACTCCAAGGAAGCCCCTCGGGTGCTGGATGAGTGTCTGACCACTGTGGCTGTCTGGATGAGGAAGAACAAGCCGAAGATCAATCCCGACAAGACAGAGGTCCTTCTGGTCGATCGTAAACCGGATCGGGGTATAGGGTGGCAACCTGTGCTGGACGGGGTTACACTCCCCCTGAAGTCACAGGTCTGCAGTTTTGGTGTCCTCCTGGACTCATCACTGTCGCTTGAAGCTCAGGCATCAGCGGTGGCTGGGAGGGCCTTCGCACAATTGAGACTTGTGCGCCAACTTCGACCGTACCTCGTGAAGGCGGATCTGGCCAGAGTGGTCTATGCCTTAGTCACTTCCAGATTGGACTACTGTAATGCACTCTACATGGGGCTGCCCTTGAAAACGGCCCGGAAATTTCAATTGGTCCAACGGGCGGTGGCCAGGTTGTTAAGTTTTCAGCTTAAACCCCTCTTAGTCTTCTTACAAGGCAATATCATGCAAGAAAATGGGACTGGTTACATGGTGTTGATATAGTTGAATCCTAACTGAGCGAGTAATTCAGTAATCAGAAATATTTTGGGGAAAATTAGTGATGTAGTAGAAAATGGAACTGATGGTGTAGAATTAGTTTACAACTGATTGTTTTTTTCAAATGCCAAAATCATAATTTAAGAACTTGTCAGGATTAATTTAGTTATGTATGTGCTTTAAATGTACTTCTATGTATTGCCAAGATGGATGCTACTGTGAATTAGAAATGCTGTGCAGAATGTTTATACCATGGGGCTGTGATTAAGTGACTTGAGAAAAGTAAGATAAGGTTTGCTCTTGCTAGGAACAGAAGGGAGTGGCCAGTCTCAGCAGGAGAAAATAAGCAGATGTGGAGAGGCTTTCGGTTTTAACTAGTTCCTGGATTGTAGCTCGCTGTAGTAAGACGTGTCTGTTGAATGTACTTAGTAAACTTAGTTTCTTTTGTAAATCAGAGTCCTTATTTTACAACTTAGTGTCTGCTGATCTAGCATTCCTTCTGCTGGGCATCGTCTGAACTCTGACAGAACTGAATTAAGAAATCTTTCCTCTGTCTGTCTGTCTGTATCTAAATAGCTCTATACAGGCAACTCAGACTACATACAATAAAACTAATCTGAACAATTTAAAGCAAATGAAAGTTAAAAACATATTAAAACATATTAGTTAAAACAGTTGCAATCATGTACATGTACAAGTTGAATAAAAGTGTTCAATTTAAATGTTTTAGTAAATGTCCATCTGTGTACATGGTATGAAAATGGAACCAATGGCAGCATTAATAAAGCCAAAAATAAAGCACAATAGCAAATAATACCTTCTCCATATCTTCACACAGTGTTCCCCAGAAAGTTCCCTTTGACAGAATTTCGTTTTCAGGCAAGCATATAAATCTTTTACTTATTTGTGCTGTGAAACCTGTATTACTGGCATGCATACATCAAAACTTTCATTTAAGATACTGGTAAGAAATGAACAAGCAAGTTTAAATAAATAATGACTAGATCCAATTTTGATCTCTATTGAAATCAATTGTTGTGGCTCAGTGTGACGAGAGTGATGGGATTCAGATTCCTGGCTGTTTTTCTGTGCCTCAGCTCGAGACTCTCACAGACAGGGGAGATTTCTGCAAGCGGTTCTCACAGGAAAGGAATGCCAATAAGGGAGTTAGCACCCAGGTGTCTTCCCACACTGATAGGGAAGGCCTTGATCTGTAGACAAGAGGCCAGGTCGGGGAAAGGTCAGGGGACCATTGTGAGAGCAGGATGTGTTCATGATTAGAAAATGCTATTTAGGCTTCTCACAAAGGAAGTGAAACTGTCAGTTCAACATAGCTTATTAGCCTGAAAACTTCATGGAATAATCTAAGCCTGGAGTGGACGCTTGGGACTTCTTGCATTGGGATTCTTGAGGCAAATGTCTCCTTGCTTGTACCTGGGACTCTGGTTTGACCTTTGCCAATAGGATTATGTCTCCTGCTTTTACCTGAAGATCTTTGGAACTGTATCCTGCTTTTAACCTTAACCTTTGGAACTTTGCAATGCTTACTCTTTATTTTGACTTGGATTTTTTTTCCCTCAATAAACTATAAAACTACAGCTCTTATGTGGTGGTATTTGGAAGCAAAGTGAAGCCTACCCTGAGTTGCAACATCAATGGATGTTCCATAAGTATAAAGAAATCTCATTCATTTCTATGTGTCTATTCAATTTGTATCTAAAATTTAATTTAATCCAAAGATTTCTATGATGGATACCTCCTGATTGAACCAAAAATGAGTAATGTTTAGCGATAGTTGTGTTGAACATGTAGGAAAATTCAGAAAAATCCAAAATCTACAAAAGTGTCATATCTTTATTGACCAATTCAAATGTAGAAAAAAATGCTATCTTTCAAAGTTTTGCTGACTTATTTACAAGATAAATATGTTAAAATAATACAGGTTAAGATGTAGATTAAAGCTGTTATTGGTGTGTGCCTTCAAGTTGATCCACAAAGGATGTGTGATTTCCTCAAGGGTCACCAAGTAAGTTTTCATGGTCAAGCAAGGTTTTGAACTCTGATCCAGAGCCATAGTCCAAGGCTCAAGCTTGTCTCTTTTAAGACTTGGACAGAATACAAAACATACACAAAGGAATGAACAAAGAACATGTTGCACATCCAATAAGCCAACTACCAGTGATTAAAACATAAGTTTGAAATCACTTGCTCTGCATTAGTATGATTAATAGGTCAGCCCTATGGGTAAGACATTGTAGCAGTCCTGAGAAATGGCACAATTACTTCTTTTGAAAAGGAAAGTTAAAAGACTTGTTACGAAAGGGCACTGAGTACAATCTGGCGGTTAATTAGCACTTCTAGTGAACCGCACCATTAAACACTGTAAACATAATTCCCAACCTGATCACTTTTTGACATCCTCATTGGTATGAAGTAAATTACAATGAATGGCAATATTGATTAGTTGGTGTTAATTAAGAACTGGCAATCTCTCCTGAAATGTAAAAGGTGATTCACCGACCACTTATGTCAACTTCGGCAACAGTGCAAAACTGTGGGAGCCAAATGGCATGGCTTTTTATCAACTGAACTGCAGGAGAGAACATCTTCAAACCAAGACAATAAAATAGCTGTTGAGTAACAAACTACCACAGAGTACCGCTAAAACAAATTTGGAGGAGAAAAAATGAAACACTAGCTCTATACAGACACACACAAACACTAAAAACACTCTAAAAGTTCTAAGTAAGCTGGGGATTTATGGAAGTCTGTTGAAAATGGAGAAAAGAGAACTTTGGAAAGAAGACCTTGACAAGAATCAGATGTTAAAATGAATTATACAACATTTCTGATTAAATCTTTGACATTTTGAAAAATTAAATCTCACATTTTTTATCACATCAGTGTCTCCGCCTTCAGAAGAAATAGGAGGGGTGTGTGTGTGGTAAAACTAGATTAAGAACATAACGGTGATATGAAAAGTGAACACCCTACAAGTTAGTACGAAATGTCTTTTTACAAACTTATCTGATTTCTGATTATTTGTTTCCTAGCATGGTTAGAACACAGAAATAAAAAAGAAGGACCACTCCACATCTTGATGTTAGGATACAGTGTCTTACTTAATAACAGTTAAGTCAAGACCCAGGATTCACTGTTGAACTGGCATAATCAAAATGGGAAAAAAGATGGAACAACCAATGATAAAAAGATGGAATGTAGAAGGCAACATGGCACTATACTCCTACCAGATAAAGCCAATCAATTGTAGGGATCCATAAATATAAATACATTGCCACAATGCAGGAATGTACACATAGAGGTTTCTGAGGGCCCATCCAGACAGGCCAAGACCTGATTCTGTTTTTACCAAAGTTGTCTAAATGATGCCTCCACTAAAAATTGATTAATTTGGAACAAACCAAGTGTTTTTTTGTTTAATGTATTGTCAAAGGCTTTCATGGCTGGAATCACTAGGTTCTTGTGGGCCTTTTCGGGCTATACGGCCATGTTCTAGAGGCATTTCTCCTGACGTTTCGCCTGCATCTGAGGATGCTTGCCATAGATGCAGGTGAAACGTCAGGAGAAATGCCTCTAGAACACGGCCCTATAGCCCGAAAAAACCCACAAGAACCTTGATTTTTGTTTGTTCCAAATTAATTAGATACCCCTTTAGATCCAAGCCTTTCTGAAAGGTCTGGGTCCAATGGGGTATTGAGCCTATGGGGATTTATTCCTGGGACTACCTGGGGATAACTCTCCACTGCCATGCCTCACTTTTTGGGCTCCTGGAGATCAAGAGGGTAGGAGGGTGTCCACCCCCTCCCCTCCAGTTACCCCCAAAACTTACTTTAAAAGGTGCCTGGCTGCCATAACTCCTCTGTGCACATTCTCCTGGTGAGAGAAAATGATGTGCAAGGAGACAGGGGAGAAAAGAGTGGTTTTCCTCCCCCTCCCCATCTCCTCACACAACATTTTCTTGCACCAGGAGAATGAACTGAGTGGAGTTATGGCCACCAGAGACCTTTTAAAGTAAGTTTTCAGGGGTAAATGGAGGGGTGGACGGGTGGCTTCATGCCATCCCCATTTGTCTTGGGATGGCAGGTAACTTCCCCCCCCCCCCACCGGATAGCTCGGGTTTCAATGGGTGGATAGGGACTGGAATCTTGTGCCTAAGTGGGTCATTTAAGCCCAGTTTGGAATGGATTTTGGCACTGTCTGGATGAGCCCTGAGCATTTGAGACTTCTGTTATCAGAATATTGTTGACAATACATTATCAAAATAGTTTAATTCAATTTAGACAGTTCGAAACCTGCAATGGTAGGTTCTTACAGCTGCTATGGCAGCAACAAAAATGTGCACATGTGACTGAATAATGATTTCTTTGAAAAAGTTGAGGTAGCATTAAACTTCAACCGTAAAACTAAGGACACCGTTCATTAGCTTTTGTGCAGACACCAATCATAGTAATACGGCATTAAAAGGACAATGTCCTGTCAATAGTACCAAGAGGCTAAAATCAGACGATGATCAAAAAACAAACCAACACATCCTTGCTCCCTGCCCCTATGTAATGTTTCTCATGAAACCTTATTACTGTATGTCATTCCAACCCTGCCATCATAATGGTATGGTGTCAAAACACATGGCAACTTGTATTGATCAGTAAAAGGAAAGACAGGGAGAAAATGTCACACTGTTGTCATCTTGGTGCTGGCTATATATATATTATATCACATAGCTCCTCCTATGTTCAACAGATGTATGGAGAGCCTAAAGTATCATTTACAAAAAGTAGCTCTGCCTCTAACAACAACATACAATGGTTCATATCCCACTCCCAGATTACAGCAACTCATCATCATTTTACTTTTTATTTTTGACTGAGGCCACTTCCGGGTAAAATTTGTTTTGAAAGTTTGAAAAAGACCCGTTCAGTCACCAATGAAGTTAGCAGAGCATGAAGGAGAAAAAGGGCTTTAGCGGTATATTTTGTGCTGTGATTGCTTAATCTGAAACACTTTTGAGGATTCAAAAACAAGAAGGGAATGCTAAGTATGGTAAAGCTGATATAAACAATTACTTGATGGATTACAGAACTTAATTCTCTTTCAGCTCTCCTTCTGGTCACAAAAGAAAAAGAGTTAAATTGAAACACAAGTGACAGCACAAATTACTATTTAAACACCAGTACTGTTTAAGTTCACTTGGTCTATTTGTAAGTGCACAGATTACAATATGTGAGATATTGGAGTCATAACAGCACATTTCCTACTACTTAACAATGTCTGGACATATAACATAGTTTGCCTTGCTTCTGTAAGTAAGTACAGCTTTTAAAGAAAACCCAGAAAGTGGGAAGGGGGGGAGGAGCAGCAATGATTAAAGAAAACAGACTAAGTTTAGAGAGAATAAAATAATTCTTCCAAAAGATCTCCTCCACATGTGTGATGACCAGTGTTATCAATCAAACACTGCCAAATAAAGAAAAAACATCTCTCTGTTATTAAATCAGCATAGAATATTGAAGATTATTACATACCAGTTATCAATTGCAATCAAACACAATTATTTTCCAGATCTCCAAAAATGTTGAATAATAGATTATCTAGTGTCATTGATTAGATCAACATAACTGGCTCTGCAAACATAGTTGCTTCATTCCTAGCCCTTTAAAAGCACGTAAGGCCATCTCACCATGGGCAAATGGCTCCCATAGTTTTCAGTGTAAAAGAAGCTCATAAGCTTTTTGTTTTTTAACTAAGGAGCTCTTCATATGGGGCTAAATAGCCTTGTTTTGGCACTTTTGGCCTGGACTTGGATGGGGTCTGCCAAGCGCCATCAGAAGATGCTTGGCAATGCCCACATTCCTCTTAAAGTGGAGGGGAAATGTAAGAAGGAGCTTTCTTCTCCACCATGGGGAGGAAAGTGTTTTTTTAGTTGCTCTGATGAAGCTACTCACACTTTCCTCCCCTTTTCCCCATATGATAGGAAAAAGGATGACGGGGCAACACATGTTGCTGCATGTTGCAGCCCCTTCATCAGCAAGGGAAGGTGCATGGGGTGCCTCATGGTGCCCTGCATGCTGTCCCTCTTTCCCCCATCATATGGTGGGGCATGGGACATTAGTATGCAATGGCACAGACCCCGTGGGCCATGTGAATAGGTCTTATGCATCAGTAAATTTATTTATTTATTTATTTACTGTATTTGTATACCGCCTTTTTCAGCCATATCGGCGACTCAAGGTGGTTTCCAACAAAACAGTATACATAGTATCACAACACAATTCAAAACATTACAATTACATTAACCACAACAGCGATAAAAATAACATCATTAGTGTCTCCTTATTGTAAAGCATTGTCCAATTCCATCGTCAGTCATCGAATTCCTATATCATTTATCCATATCCGTTACTCTGTGTTTGTGAATGCTTGCTCAAACAGCCACGTTTTGACTTACTTCTGAAACATTAAAAGGGAAGGAGCAGATCTGATCTCTCTAGGGAGGGTGTTCCATAGCCGGGGGCCACTGTTGAGAAGGCCCTGTCTCTCGTCTCCCGCCAAACGTACCTGTGACGAAGGCGGGACCGAGAGCAGAGCCTCTCCGGACGATCTCGAAGTTCTAGATGGTTCTTAAGGGGAGATACGTTCGGACAGGTAAGTTGGGCCAGAACCGTTTAGGGCTTTAAAGGTTAAATCCAGCACTTTGAATTGTGCCCGGTAGCAAACTGGCAGCCAGTGGAGCTGGTGCAACAGGGGGATTGTATGTTCCCTGAGAGCCTCTCCAGTTAGCAATCTGGCTGCTGTCCGTTGGACCAGTTGGAGCTTCCGGACAGTCTTCAAAGGCAACCCCACATAGAGAGTGTTGCAGTAGTCTATACAGGATGTAACGAGAGCATGGACTACTGTGGCCAAGTCAGACTTTCCAAGGTACGGGCGCAGCTGGCACACAAGCTTTAATTGTGCGAATGCTCCCCTGGTCACCGCCGAGACCTGGGGTTCCAGGCTCAGCGATGAGTCCAAGATCACACCCAGACTGCGAACCTGTGTCTTCAGGGGGAGTGTAACCCCGTCCAACACAGGCTGTAACCCTATACCCTGTTCGGCCTTACAACTGACCAGGAGTACCTCTGTCTTGTCTGGATCCAATTTCAATTTGTTAGCCCTCATCCAGATCGTCACAGCAGCCAAACACCGGTTCAGGACCTGAACAGCCTCCTTAGTAGCAGGTGGGAAGGAGTGATAGAGTTGGACGTCATCCGCGTACAGATGACACCGTATCCCGAAACTCCGGATAGTCAGTAAAGTGTTAACTGTTTTCATAAAAATCCACTGGGGATGTGTGGTCAACAATAAAGATTCTATTTCATTAGGAAAATGCTGTCTACAAATGCAATGTCTACACTTAACCCCTTTTTAAAAGCAGTGTTGAATTCATCTACTCTGTTGTCAAGGCAGAACTACTACAAAAAGAAGCAACCCTGACATACATATACAGTCACCAGGATTATGTATCATTCACAGTCAGCTTTTCTTTAAAAAAAAAAACAACAAACCTTAATCTTGAATGTAAAAAATATTAATCATATTACCCACAGCTAATTTATCTCACTGATGTCCTTTCAAATGCTAAACTTATGAGAAAACTAATGAGCCATGCCAGGTGCCTTAGCTTAGATTGTTTTCAAATTTCATGAAGTGAGATAATGCAAATGAGGAGTGGGTTTGCAGAGAGACTTCCAGAGCCCTGATAAGTTGTTAATAAACCTTGGCAAATTCTGATTATGGTTGTCTCATTACCTGCTTTGCTCCATTTCGCATAGTGTTGCTAAATCAAAGTTTCTCAAGTGCTAAACATTGCATTAATAGTGGCTCACCTGAATAAACAGTGATACACTGCAGAAATCAATATATCCTTGTTTTCCTTACTGCCACTCTTTGTAACAATGACAAACTTTCATGACTTGTCTAATCTGTATTTCCTTTCTGGGAAATCTATACCTGACAGAGCACACTTCTTCACATTTTTTAAAAATATGTATACATAAATGTGAAAATAAGAGTAATTGTGGACCCTCACTCTTGAAATATTTGTAATGCCTTATCCACATTTTGAATTTCCTGCAAATTTTCATAGTATTTTTGGAAGAAATCTCCAAATACATTCAAGTCTGACTTTAGATAAAAATTTGACTAAAATTCTGAAAACAGTGTGACTTTCTGGAGTTTTGGATGCCATCTATACAGAGATGGCATCCAATTTTCTTATTCGTTTCCACCTAGTTCTATGGAAGGAGCTCTTGTGCTAAAAAGGCATGGCCGGACTGACCGGGCCAAAGAAGTTGCGGTGCTGGGCGTTCCCCACCGCCATTCTCGCCTGAGGGGGCTTCTTCCTCCTAGAAGCCCCCTTCTGATGGCGGGAAGGTTTCCCGCCAGCAGGTCAGGGGGCCAATAGCCAACTGACCACGCCCACCGCAGGTGAGGCCTGAGCTGGCCTCTCCCTCCTCGGGGGCAGCATTCATAAGGCTGCCCTGGGCTCCTCAGCAGGCACTTGGCCTGCAACAGCTGATCCATCCCACCCACCCTGCATGTAGTTAATGCTTTTATTGGAAGTTTACTTGGGTTGTGTTTCCTTGTCATGGTTGCCTGTTAACAGTTACTTGTTTGTGTTATGCTCCTTGTCACAACTCCTTGTTGGTGTGGGGCATGGGCCCTGGATCTGGTTTGGTATCCCCCCTAGCGGTAAGGGGGGATGCCCGGTGGTCCCAGGGGTACCGGGTTGCGCTTGCCTGGTATAGTGCCAGCGGCACCCTGGTGAGTGTGTGGGATCGGGCAGTATTGGGCTGCCCGATCATGATCCAGGACCCATGCTTGGCTGCCAACCCTTGTTCCTGTTATCAATAAATGAGTTGTGGCCATTTTTCATCCCATACCTTGTGTGAGTGTACTTCTTGGGTTGGCTGTGGGAGGTGTATCACACGTGCACACGCAACTAGTTCCTGACAGCCAGAGGCGGCCCTAGGTAATTTTCAACGGTAAGCAAACAGTATTTTGGCACACCCCCCCACCAATCACTGATATATATTTTCTGTTCGTCGTGGGAGTTCTGTGTGCCATATTTGGTTCAATTCCATCATTGGTGGAGTTCAGAATGCTCTTTGATTGTAGGTGAACTATACATCCCAGTAACTACAACTCGCATATGTCAAGGTCTATTTTCTCCCAAGAGCGCCTCAAAAGCACCCCTGGGCAAAATCAACTATACTGCAAATGCTTACTTTGCCTAATGGGTTGAGCCACCCCTGCTGACAGCTGTAATGGACTGGATGAGGGCAAAAAAACTAAAGCTTAATCCAGGCACGGCAGAGGTTACTAGGTCAATTGCAAAAACATCTGGGAATAGGTATTCAGCCTGTGTTCAATGGGGTTACACTCTCCCTGAAAATGCAGGTTCACAGTTTGGGGTCCTGGATTTAGCTCTGAACCAGGAAGCCCAGATATCAGCAGTAACCAGGAGTGCTTTTGCATAGTTAAAGCTCGTGCACCAACTGCACCCGTTCCTAGAAAAGTCAGATCTGGACATGACGATATATATCTTGCTAACATCCTGTAATGGGCTCTATATGGGACTGCCTTTGAAAGGTGCTCGGAAACTTCAGTAGCAGCAGCCAGACTACTGGCTACAGTGAGTGGATAATTCCTCTGTTGCAACAGCTCCATTTGGATACCAACATATTTCTGGGCACAATTTAAAGTGCTGATTTTGACCTACAAAGCCTATACAACTCTGGCCCTGGCTATTTGAAGGACATATCTCTTTCTATGAAGCTAGTAGGCATTACAATTGACTGAGGAGGGCCTCCTCTCTCTGCCCCACCAGCCGCTGAATCACATATGGTAGAAACACAGGAGAAAGCCTTTTTGGTGGCTGCTCCCAGACTGTGGAACTCCCCCCCCCCCCAAGAAAGGGAGTTATGGCCCTATCTCTGCTGGTCTTCCGCAAGAACATCAAGACTTTTTTTCTGCAGGCAAAGGTGTGGAAAAGGGACACATCGCTGAGGAGGTTGTGAGTGGGGGAGGTTGTGGGAGGCTGGGTGGGGGAATTGAGTGTATTAAAATGCATTTTAATTATTTATTTATTTATTTATTTATTTATTTACTTTGCTTATATACCGCTGTATCTCAAGCCCGAAGG
>NW_026844811.1:817992-832266 GCF_025583915.1 Anolis sagrei ordinatus
TTGCAGACTCAACGCCATGTCTTCCTCAATTGTATATTTCCACCTGTCATGGTGTCTTCCTCTTTTCCTAATAGCTTCTAATTTTTCCATACATTACTGTCTTTTCTAGTGAGTCTTCATGATATGTCCAAACATATCATGTGAGTCTTCATGATATGTCTTCCTCATCTGAACATGAGGAAGAACTTCCTGACTGTGAGAGCCGTTCAGCAGTGGAACTCTCTGCCCTGGAGTGTGGTGGAGGCTCCTTCTTTGGAAGTTTTTAAACAGAGGCTGGATGGCCATCTGTCAGGGGTGATTTGAATGCAATTCCTGCTTCTTGGCAGGGGGTTGGACTGGATGGCCCATGAGGTCTCTTCCAACTCTTTGATTCTGATTCTATGATTCTATAACCTTTTACACTTGTAATATTTATAGTAGGCTTGGGTGGTTTCGTTCGTTAATTTCGTAATTCGTTATTAATTCGTATTTAAATTAGCTTACGATCCAATATTGAGCCATGCAGGAATTGTGTGAGGAGTAATTAAGATTCGAAACATTTTTTTCAATTTATTTCGTAATTATTTCGTAATTATTTCGTAATTATTTTGGCATGTCTGGTGCAAGTTTTATAGTTGTTGTTTGTTTTATCACACCAACAGTCAACAACAGAGGGAGAGGGAAGCTTCAGAAGTTCCCCCTGTCCCATTTGGAGGTTTTTTTAGCATATTGCGCAAATCTCGTCCGCCATTAACGAATCGATTTGTAATTTTACGAAATTTCGTAAATTTCGAAATTTTTTAAAGGAAAATTTCAGAATTATTAAAAAAAATGAAACACAAGGGCCCCCTAAAAATAAAACGAGTTTAGAACCAAATTTTTCCGTGGTTACCCAAGCCTAATGTCTTTACAAAAACTATCCGGACTCTCCTAGGAAACCGTAGTTTCTATGTGGAGTTTTAAGGCAGGAAAAGTTGATGGAGGAGGCAAAAGAATGGCTTACCCCAAGGCAGTGTTCTTGCACCGACCTTGTTTAACAACAAGGTCAGAGTGGATCAAAGCAACTTTGTCCGCAAAGAACAGAGTAAATGCTTCACAGCAAGCTGCCAAATGGTGGGGGACCCCATTCGGAAGACCTCAGCTGGATGGTTCCTTGTGGATGCAATGTTGGCAGCAAAGAGAGATTTCTGTGCGGAATCCATTGCCGTGGCATATGCCTTTAGATAAAGACATAGCTGTGTTCGGGTTGACTCGCTGCACCTAGTATTTATTTACCATGATTTCAGTTTTTTCCGAAAGGAAAGGAAGGATGGAGCTGATCTGATCTCGCTGGGGAGCGAATTCCATAGGCGGGAGTTCACTACAGAGAAGGCCCTGCCCCTCGTCCCCACCAGACGCATTTGCGAAGCTGGTGGGACCAAGAGCAGGGCCTCCCCGGTTGATCTTAAACTACAAGGTGGAACGTAGAAGGAGATACATTTGGACACATAAGCTGGGTCTCCTCTAGTCTCGTCTTCATTAGCTTCATCGCTGCCAGCTCCTTGTCGAACCAAGGAGATGGTTTAGCAATGCTACTCGAGAGGGGACATTCCAGAGCAATAGTGTCTCCAGCCCTAGTCATCTCCCTATTCCAGAGATAAACAAGATCAAGGTGGTGGGAAACCCCTCAAGAGCCAACAGGAATCCCTCAGGATCCATAAGCCTCCTGTGACAGACCATCTTAGAATCATAGAATCCTAGAGTTGGAAGAGACCTCATGGGCCATCCAGTCCAACTCCCTGCCAAGAAACAGGAAAATTCAAAGCACCCCCAACAGATGGCCATCCTCTGTTTAAAAGCTTCCAAAAAAGGAGCCTCCACCACACTCTCGGACAGAGAGTTCCACTGCTAAACAGCTCTCACCATCAGAAAGTTCTTCCTAATGTTCAGATGGAATCTCCTTTCTTGTAGTTTGAAGCCATCTTAATTGGTCCTCCACCCCTGCAGAGAACAGGAGGCGCAGTGAGCCTAAACCTCATCACACATCAGACTGAAAAGAAGGCCTCTCTGCCTTAGGTCAGAAATGACTTGAAGGCAGACAACAACCACAACATACCTTCTTCCTTTCTTTTCCACGTTCCTGGTGGCGGAGATTGGAAGGAGGTGAACTTGAACGAGAAGTCACACAACGTTGAATAATTGAAGTGGAGCTTCCAGAAGACCACGAGGGATGATAAATTCCCACAACAAACGGGAGACTGTAAACTTTGTTGACTGCAAAAAAGAATTACTTACTGTCTCCTTGCCCGTAAACAACTCCACCTGCACCTTTACACAAATGTGTTTCTCAGTTGGCGCCGGCTTCTCCCGCTGGACTGAAATGTACATGGTTTTTGTTCTACATTATAAATTGATGGCGTTGCCTCCAGTTGCTTTATGTGCTTGCCCTGGCCTTGGAACATAATTATTGCTCACATTGTTCCTGTGATCCATGGCTACAGCTCAAACAGTGGGGAACATGACCCCAAAACGTCCTTCTTTGGAGAGAAAGGCAGTGTTGGAACTAAAGCTTCAGGCATCAGTACCCAGAGCTTTTCCGAGACCTACCTAGTAGGGCTGGGCAACCACGGAAAAATTTGTTTCTAAACTCGATTCGTTTTTAGGGGTTTTTTGCGTTTCGTTATTTAAAAGAATTCCGAAATTTTCCTTAAAAAAGTTCGATATTTACGAAATTTCGGAAAAAATAAAACAATTACGAAACAATTACGAATCGATTACGAATCGATTCGTTAATGGCGGCCGCGATCGCGCAATACGCTAAAAAAACTTCTGAAGCTTCCCTCTCCCTCTGTTGTTGACTGTTGGTGTGATAATTATATTTTTTTTCACTGAGAAAACAAACAGCAACCCTAAAACTTGCACCAGACATGCGGAAATAATAACGAATCAATAACGAAACAATTACGAAACGAATTGGAAAAATTCGTTTCGTTTTTTAGTTGCTCCTGAATGGTTCAATATCGCTTCGTTATAAAAAAATAACGAATTTTTAATGAATTACGAAATTACGAAACGAAACCGCCCAGCCCTACTACCTAGAGATGCCAGAGATTGAACCTGGGTCCTTCCCCAAATAAAGCAGGGGATCTGCCTCTGAAATGCAGGTCTTCAGAATGAACATCAGCAACTGCCCTCTCTCTTTCACTCACTCTCACTCACTCAATCGGCTCTTCTTCTTCCCTCCTCACTCTCTTTACCTTCCTCCCCCTTCTTGGTGCTTCCCTTCCCACTTGGGCTCCATGACAACAACAGGCCCAACCCGGGCATCGCGGCTGCTGCTGCTTCAGAAGCAGCAGAGGAAGCATCTCATCACCACCTGGGCCTCTTGCCATCACTTGGGCCCCACACTGCCTCCACCACCTCCTCAATCACTCCAGAAATGGATAGTCCTAGTGGAGGAGGCACCACTTCTGGAGTGATTGAGGAAGAGGTAGAGGTTGTCTTTTGATATGCCCACTCTGCTTCTGAGTCTGTTCAGGGACTTCCAGGTTGCCCATTCTTGGTTTGCCCCTGGAGGAAGACCCTCTCTCATGGGGGGGCATCCAGTTGGGATTTCTTGGTTGAGCTGCCTATAGGGATAACCTTAAGATAATTGGATCTGGAAGGAGCAAGAGGTTGGAGCAACCTGATCCAGATGAGGACAGTTGTCTACTAGGCTTGGTTGATCAAGAAAAAATATGGTTCTAAACTCGTTTTGTATATGGGGCGCTGGCGGTTCGATTTTGAAGTTATTTCCGAAATTTTCTTGAAAAAAAGATTGGAAATACCAGGAAATACGAATCGCTTCCTTTGTTTCGTTAATGGAAGGTGGCCCTCCCTCCCTCCAGAACCATTAAAATCTCGCAGTTTCCCTTCCTTCCCTTGCCGCAAGCTTCCATGCAGAAGGGAGAGGTGGGCGTGGCCAAGCACAGCTCTCCTTGGAGGTCGCTGGGGGCGTGGCCTTCAGGAACAGCTGTTCTTACCCACCCCACCTGCTTCCTCTTTGTATTGGCAGCTTTGCGAGGTGGGCTTTGCAAGGTGGGCGTGGCTTGTCGCCAGGGAGGTAGCCACGCCCACCTTGCAAAGCTCACCTCGCAAAGCCACCGATGCAAAGAGGAAGGAGGTGGGGGTGGGTAAGAACAGCTTTCCTGAAGGCCACGCCCCCAGCATTTACGATTCACCAGGAAGGTCCAGAAGGTCTTGGAAGATGAAGGTCCAGAAGATCTTGGAAGCCTAAAGTCAATAAGAGCTCATAAGAGCAAGGTACAGAAGGTCTTGGAAAACCAAGGTCCTGAAGGTCTTGGAAGACCAAAGTCCAGAAGATCTTGCAAGACCAAAGTCCAGGAGATCTTGGAAGAACAAAGTCCTGGAGATCTTGGAAGACGAAGGTCCAGAAGATCTTGGAAGCCTAAAGTCAATAAGAGCTCATAAGAGCAAGGTAGAGAAGGTCTTGGAAGACCAAGGTCTGGAAGGTCTTGGAAGACCAAAGTCCAGAAGATCTTTCAAGACCAAAGTCCAGGAGATCTTGGAAGAACAAAGTCCTGGAGATCTTGGAAGACCAAGGTCCAGAAGATCTTACAATACCAAAGTCAAGAAGATCCTGGAAGACCAAGGTTCAGAAAGTCTTGGAAGAAGAAGATCCAGAAGATCTTGGAAGCCTAAAGTCGATAAGAGATTATAGGAGCAAGGTCCAGAAGGTCTTGTAAGACCAAGGTCTGGAAGGTCTTGTAAGACCAAAGCCTAGAAGATCTTGGAAGACCAAAGTCCAGAAGATCATCATCATCATCATCATTTAATAACTTATGAATCGCCCTCCATCTGAGAATGCTCTAGGCGATTTACAGCTAAATCACTGGCGGAAGTCGTAAAGAAGATGGCGGACGTGGCTTCAATATGGCAAAAACACTTCCGGGTTGCCAAAACGCGTCGATATCGCTTCAAAAGGTAATTTATTTATGATTTCATTACGAGTTAAGAAACTTACGACTTTGATAAACCAACCCTATTGTCTGCCATAGACTACCTCCTTAACCTTCCATTTGGTGAAAGACCAGAGCACTGAGGGCAATCCAATATTTGGGTCTCGAATGTATTGTCGAAGGCTTTCATGGCCGGAATCACTGGTTTGTTGAAGATTGTTCAGGCTATATGGCCATGTTCTAGAAGCATTCTCTCCTAACGTTTCACCTACATCTATGCCAGACATCCTCAGAAGTTGTGAGGCTTCTCTCATGTCCCCCATCCCTGTCCGTGGAAATCATCAAGAGAGTATCTTACTTGCAGTGTCCTTATGCCATCCTGGTCCAGATATGTATTACTCATTGGGGTGGTTGAACGTTGCAGAGCTGGCTGGGATCAGGCCTCACATGCTTTTTCAGTTATTTTATGCTCTCTGCTTTTTGGATAGAAAAGTTCTCCCTCTCCTCCCTCAGCCAGGAATGTCTTCATCCACCCGGGCGTTTGCTTCCACGCAGATATTCCCCACAGCTGCTTCCTCCATCTTAGGAAACGGAGAGATGAGAGACAGCACTAATTTGAATTAAAAATAATTTTTCACAGTGGCAGCTGCAGCTCTGTTGATAGACTCAGCTGCCATCTGGCGTGGCTCCATCAAAGGGAGGGCGGGCCGGCCACCGCAATAACGTATCCAAAGGAGAAAGAATTAGCACGTTTGCCATTTTAGGACACAAACGAGCTGCTTGCAAAAGGGAAAATGAATGTTTGGATGCTTCCTGAGTCAATGCAGGACCAAAGTTTACCTGGGAGCCTAATGTTAGTCTTGAGCAGATCCACTGATGTTAGTCTCTCATACAACAGCGGATTCTATGTGTTTCCTTTAGTCGAAACTAACCAACAGGGTTGGGATCAGGATATTTTCTGGTGCTATATATTCCACCCCCTGCTTCTTGCTTGGAAAACCAAAGTCAAGAAGATCTTAGAATACTAAGGTCCAGAAGATTTTGTAAGACCAAGGTTCAGAGCATCTCAGAAGACCAAAGTCCAGAAGATTTTGAAAGACCAAGATCGAGAATATCTTGGAAGGTCAAAGTCAAGAAGATCCTGGGAAACCAAGGTCCAGAAAGTATTCGAAGATGAAAGTCCAGAAGATCTTGGAAGCCTAAAGTCAATAAGAGCTCATAAGAGCAAGGTACAGAAGGTCATGGAAGACCAAAGTCCAGAAGATCTTGCAAGACCAAAGTCCAGGAGATTTTGGAAGAACAAAGTCCAGGAGATCTTGGAAGACCAAGGTCCAGAAAATCTTGGAAGCTTAAAGTCAATAAGAGCTTATAAGAACAAGGTCCAGAAGGTCTTGAAAGATCAAGGTCTGGAAGGTCTTGGAAGACCAAAGTCCAGAAGATCTTGGAAGACCAAAGTCCAGGAGATCTTGGAAGACCAAGATCCAGAAGGTCTTGGAAGACAAAGGTCCAGAGGATCTTGGAAGGCCAAAGTCAATAAGAGCTTATAAGAGCAAGGTCCAGAACATCTTGTAAGACCAAGGTTTGTAAGGTCTTGTATGACTAAAGCCTAGAAGATCTTGGGAAACTTATAAAAGCAATGTCCAGAATGTCTTGGAAGACCACAGTCCAGTAGATCTTGGAAGACCAAGGTCCAGAAGGTCTTGGAAGACCAAAGTCAAGAAGATCCTGGAAGACCAAGGTCCAGAAAGTCTTGGAAGACGAAGGTCCAGAAGATCTTGGAAGCCTAAAGTCAATAAGAGCTTATAAGAGCAAGGTCCAGAAGGTCTTGAAAGATCAAGATCTGGAAGGTCTTGGAAGACCAAAGTCCAGAAAATCTTGGAAGACCAAGGTCCAGGAGATCTTAGAAGATCAAGGTCCAGGAGAGTTTGGAAGACCAAGGTCCAGAAGGTCTTGGAAGGCCAAAGTCAAGAGGGTCTTGAAAGACCAAGTTCCAGAAGATCTTGGAAGGCCAAGAAGATCTTGGAAAACCAGTCAAGTGCAGAAGCATTGAGGCCAAGCCAGAAACAAACAAAGGATGCATTCTTTCAGGTATTTTTTCCACTAGCCTCCAATTTCTCTGCAACTCAAGAGAACCCAAGATAACTGTCTTCTTAGACCAATTACTGGATAATTTTGTGTTGGATTCTTTTACTTATTTTTATGGGTTCACCGTCTCCTGCTTTACACGTGTCCCTCCAAGACCAAAAACAACGTGCCAACCACAGTAGAATTCTCTCTTAAAACTATAGGCATAATTAACAATGCTCGATTCCCTGTTATTTTCAACAAGGACTTGCCAGTTTATCCAACACCTTGGTCTGCTATGGTTGCTTTCCAAGATCTCGTTTGTCCTTTTTCACGCCTGTTGTCAATGCAATGCAAGAGGCTCATTATGAGTGCTGTGAATCTCAATACCAATGGCTTGTTTCTCCTCAAATCCAAAAGCCATAAAACCTTCTTGTGGGAGGAAGGGAGGCAGCCATTATATCGCTGCCTCATTGAGCTACAAACACCCACCGCTGACTCATGTGCTTTCAACGCTGGAGGCATGCATGCATTGTTTCCCCGCACATTCTTATCCATATTTTCCATTTATCATTTTATTGTGGCTAGAAAACGATGGGCAAAATGTAGCTGCTGTTGCACACGTGACTACTAGGCCTGGGTAACAATGGAAAAATTTGTTTCTAAAATCGATTTGTATTTGGGGGGTTTTTTTGTTTCGATATTTAAAATAATTACAAAATTTTCCTTTTAAAAAGTTCGATATTTACGAAATTTCGTAAATGGTAAAAAATTAACGAATCGATTTCAGAAACAATAACGAATCGATTCGTTAATGGCGGACGCGACCGCGAAATACGCTAAAAAACCTCCAAAACCTTCTGAAGCTTCCCTCTCCCTCTGTTGTTGACTGTTGGTGTGATATAATTTTTTTTCACTAATTAAACCATAAAACTGGCCCAGACATGCGGAAATAATAACGAAACGACCTCAAAACAATAACGAAACGAATACAATATCGAAATACGAAGCATTTACAAAACGTTTTTGAAAATTCGTTTTTTAAATAATTGCTCCAGAATGGTTTGTTATCGTTTTGTAATTGAAAAAATTAACGAATTATTAACGAATTATGAATTAACGAAACGAAACCGCCCAGCCCTAGTGACTACCTTTCTCTCTGTAGGAACTTTTTGTCCAAGGTGGACTTATTCCAAGGTTGTATTGTTACATTGTTGCATTCTATACAACCAATGCAGGGGCGGCTCAAGGCGGTACGCAAATTACGCTTTTGCGTAGAGCGCACATCTTGGGGGGGCGTCAGGAAGTTCTTATAGAATCATAGAATCAAAGAGTTGGAAGAGACCTCATGGGCCATCCAGTCCAACCCCCTGCCAAGAAGCAGGAATATTGCATTCAAATCACCCTTGACAGATGGCCATCCAGCCTCTGTTTAAAAAGCTTCCAAAGAAGGAGCCTCCACCACACTCCGGGGCAGAGAGTTCCACTGCTGAACGGCTCTCACAGTCAGGAAGTTCTTCCTCATGTTCAGATGGAATCTCCTCTCTTGTAGTTTGAAGCCATTGTTTCGCATCCTAGTCTCCAGGGAAGCAGTAAACAAGCTTGCTCCCTCCTCCCTCCTCACATATTTATACATGGCTATCCTATCTCCTCTAATCCTTCTCTTCTTCAGGCTAAACATGCCCAGCTCCTTAAGCCGCTCCTCAGAGGGCTTGTTCTCCAGACCAGTGATCATTTGAGTCGCCCTCCTCTGGACACATTCCAGCTTGTCAAGATTTCTCTTGAATTGTGGTGCCCAGAATTGGACACAGGGGCGGCTCGTCCATTACGCAAAGTAAGCGTATTATATTATGTTATTATATATTATATTACTTTATTATTATGTTATATTATTATTGTATACAGTAGGGCTGGGCGGTTTCGTTCGTTAATTTCGTAATTCGTTATTAATTCGTATTTAAATTAGCTTACAATCCGATATTGAGCCATGCAGGAATAGTGTGAGGAGTAAATTAGATTCGAAACAATTTTTTCAATTTATTTCGTTATTGTTTTGTTATTATTTCGAGATTATTTCGTAATTTTTTCGTAATTTTTTCGTAATTATTTTCGCATGTCTGGTGCAAGTTTTATAGTTGTTGTTTGTTTTATCACACCAACAGTCAACAACAGAGGGAGAGGGAAGCTTCAGAAGTTCCCCCTGTCCCATTTGGAGGTTTTTTTTAGCATATTGCGCAATCGCGTCCGCCATTAACGAATCGATTCGAAATTAACGAAATTTCGTAAATAACGAAATTTTGAAATCTCAAAATTTCGGAAGTATTTAGAATTTGGAAACGCTAGCGCCCCCTGGAAACGAATCGAGTTTAGAAACAAATTTTTCCGTGGTTACCCAGCCCTACTGCTTAGAATGCAACTCCTGGAACGATTCCATCAGCGCTGCCTCCGGAAAATCTTGCAAATCTCTTGGGAAGACAGGCGGACAAACGTCACCATGTTGGAAGAAGCAAAGAACACTAGCATTGAAGCGATGGTCCTTCGCTATCAACTCCGCTGGACCGGCCATGTTGTCCGGATGCCCGACCACCGTCTCCCAAAGCAGTTGCTCTACTCCGAACTCAAGAACGGAAAACGGAATGTTGGAGGACAGGAAAAGAGATTGAAAGATGGGCTCAAAGCAAACCTTAAAATCTCTGGCATAGACACTGAGAACTGGGAAGCCCTGTCCCTTGAGCGCTCCTGCTGGAGGTCAGCTGTGACCAGCAGTGCTGCAGAATTTGAAGAGGCACGAATGGAGGGCGAAAGGGAGAAGCGTTCCAAGAGGAAGGCGTGTCAAGCCAACCCCGACCGAGACCGCCTCCCACCTGGAAACCAATGCCCTCACTATGGAAGAAGATGCAGAGCAAGAATAGGGCTCCACAGCCACATACGGACCCACAAGAACACTGGAAGACAATCATCCTCGGAAAGCGAGGGATCGCCTAAGTAAGTAAGTAAGAGCTTGATAGTGTCCTGCAACGGACTCTCTTCATTTTCACAATGTTGCGCAGTCAGTAACACAATGGAACTCTTTTTTTTCTTGTACCTTCATCTGTGAGCTGCAGCTTTCGTGCCTCTTTGGGCTTTTTAAAATGTTTTGGCGAGAAAAGAAATAAATGGGAGGAATCTGTAAAACGCTGTTGAGTATAATTTCTGTTTGCCGTGACATCAACCTGAGCAAGAACTGCATTTGATGTGGAGTTGAAAAGCTCAGGGAGATGAATGCCTTAATTGGAATCAATATTAATTTTGTGCAATTTTGCTTTTCTCCCAGCTTCACAGCAAATGCAATTATCCCGCCAGAGTTCGTTGGGAAGCCGGAACCAGCTGACTAAACAAACACCAGCAATGGCCCAGAGCTGCGAAGTCAGCCTCTGAGTCTGGATTCAGAGTTACGGCCTCAGTGAGCCTCATCTTACGTCAAAGCGTACGGTGGTCCCTCACTTATCGCGGGTGTTAAGACTACCCAGGACCACCCGCGAAAAGTGAAAATTCACAAATTAGGGATGCTATATTTATTTTAATATTTATACATTATTTTAGTAGTTACAGTATACACTATTCCTCCTGACTCTCTCTCTCTAAATCTATATATATAAAATGGAAAAGGGCGTCGTTAGGGGCCGCAAAACGCGGAAAACCCCCGGACGAAAAATCACCAAAACTTGGCGTACGCATACCTCAAACCACAAGGTATTGCGAACACTCATCACAACTCAAAAAAACATAACAACACACTCACAATTACACAACCGAACGGAGCATGCGCAGAGGCATCCCGGCATGAGCCGCCCGGTGTGCGCACATGGCTGGACCACGCCCCTCTGCACATACGCCATCCTTCCCTCCTCCCCCTCCTCCTCCTCCCCCACCCATGCCCCCTCCGAGAAAGCCATGCCCCCACCCACTGCTGCCCTGCCCCTACCCACCCATACGCCATCCCTCCCTCCTCCCCCTCCTCCTCCTCCTGCCCACACCCCCTCCGAGAAAGCCATGCCCCCACCCCGCCGCCCTGCCCCTACCCACCCATACGCCATCCTTCCCTCCTCCCCCTCTTCCTCCTCCCCTGCCCACGCTCCCTGCCTCTCAATCCCACCATTCACATTTACAAAGATGGTGTTGAAGTCGAACATGACCCCCTCCCCCATAAAAGATAGTAACTTATAGTTTTGCTAAAGACAAGGACACCAGACTAGATAATAAGGGTTAAGCCTTGGTCAATTTGCCAAGACACTAACAACACGCCTGAGGGCTGAGAAAAGTGGTATATAAATAAAGTAAAGAACAAAGGAAGCCTTCGGAAAGCCACACTTTGTCCTAATCTGTTACTGATTCAACTTTTATCCACTAAAACCACAGCCGAAATTCCCTCATTGTTCCTATCTCTCAGCACTGGAAAAATCCGGATTATGGCAGGCTTGCCAGACAATCAACGTTTATTGCAGCCACTCAAGGACAATAGAAAAGGCTGGCTCGCAGCCCCCCCGGGACTCGCTGACCGCTTGGACATTTCCTACTTCCATAATCCTCTGAAGAATCCATTCTTTCCCTCTCCTCCTGCCTCCCTCTCTCCTGATTCATCAGGATGCCGAGGCGGCAGAATCCCAGTGATTGGCCCAGGTGCTCAGGAGAAGGCCAAGCCTCCTCCCAGCTGTAGAGCACCAGCCAATCGAGCCGGCAGAGGGGCGGGGAATGGGAGATTCAAACCTGGCAGCTCTGTTTTATGTATAAAAAGGCCTTTATTTTTGTACACTGTATGCTCAGCTTGGCGAAAAATGGCTGCTTTGCATCCTTTTCAGCTGAATCGCAATAAAATGATACCTGTGGCGCTTCCTTCAACTTTGGTGAGATTTCTTTTGGGAACTTAGGAAAAACCTTTTAAATTGGGCTTCTCTTTGCTCACCCTCTTTGGTGGGTCCGCAGGGTCTCTCCTTCAGGGCCAGATCCTTTTAAATTCCTCCATGATTTCAGTGGGATTGAGAACAGGGTGTTTCCAGCTGATCTTAAATTTCGTGAACGTTCATAATGGGAGGTACAGGTCATGGGACAGAGACTGTCTTGGTAGCTATTACTGATGACATTCGTCATCAGTTAGACCGAGGCGGATCAGCGCTATTGGTACTCTTGGACCTCACAGCTGCATTTGACACCGTGGACCATGACTTGCTGATTCATCGATTGGCTCTGTCTGGTGTACAAGGAGGTTTAGCCCTGAAATGGTTCAATTCATTCCTCCGGGACCGGAGACAGAGGGTGGAGTGGTCAGTTCAAAGCTCTGAGAGCTCCTGCCTTTGCTGTGGAGTGAGTTCCCCAGGGTGCCATCTTCTCGCCCCTGTTATTTAACATCTACATCCGGCCACTTGCTGGACTGGTGCGGAGCTTTGGCATAGAGAGCTACCAGTATGCAGATGATTGGCTATGTCTGGTGTTCGAGGTTCAGCCCTGAAATGGTTCAATTCGTTCCTCCGGGAGCGGAGACAGAGGGTGGAGTGGTCAGGCCAAAGCTCTGAGAGCTCCTGCCTTTGCTGTGGAGTGAGTTCCCCAGGGTGCTACCCTCTCGCCCCTGTTATTTAACATCTAGGTCCGGCCACTTGCTGGACTGGTGCGCAGCTTTGGCAGAGAGTGCTACCAGTATGCAGATGATACCCAGCTACTCTTGTGTCTCGAACCTGGGACAACCGCGATTCCTGAGAACTTTAGGCTGTGTTTGGAAGCAGTGATGAGTTGGCTACGAGCAAGCAGACTAAAAGTAAATCCTTCAAAAATGGAGATACTCTGGCTCGGCCAGCCGCCAGAATTAATCCAGTCTCTGCCTGATTTCGATGGGGAAGCTCTGGTTCTGTCTGCCGCTGTTCAAAGCCTTGGGGTTGTGTTGGATTCATCGCTGATGATGGAGGCCCAGATCACGGCCATAAGTAAGCAGGCCTTTTTCAACTTCGCCAGGCAAGGAAACTGGCATCCTACCTTTCGGTAGAAGCATTGGCAACGGTCATCCACACAACAGTCACCACGAGGTTGGACTATTGCAACGCCTTATATGCTGGCCTTCCAAAGTCAACGATCCAGAAGATTCAGATGGTCCAAAATGCAGCGGCCAGGCTGCTAGCGGGATCATCTATAAGATCCCATATGACACCGATTCTGCAACAACTGCATTGGCTACCAATAGAAGATCGGATCTCTTACAAGATACTGATCCTGACATTTAGAGCTCAAAATGGCCAAGGACCTTGATATCTTAGAGACCGCCTCATTCCTTTTCCCCATCCGTGGTCACCTCGATCCTCCCAGGGAAATCTCCTCTACATACCGGGTCCTAGGGAGGCACATTTGGAAGCTACAAGGCATCGTAGAGCTTTTTCGATCCATGCTCCAATTCTGTGGAACTTATTGCCTCCATACATTACAGCAGTGTTTCTCAACCTTCCTCATGCCGCGACCCCTTAATACAGTTCCTCATGTTGAGATGACCCCCCAACCATAAAATTATTTTTGTTGCTACTTCATAATTGTAATTTAGCCACTGTTATGAATTGTAATGTAAATGTCTGAGATGCACGATGTATTTTCATTCACTGGACCAAATTTGGCATAAATGCCAGATACACCCACATTTGAATATTGATGGGGTTGGGGGTGGATTGTTTTTGTCATTTGGGAGTTGTAGTTGCTGGGATTTATAGTTCACCTACCACCAAAGAGCATTCCGAACTCCACCAATGATGGAACTGTACCAGTCTTAACACACAGAACATGACCAACATAAGATACCGGAAGGGTTTCGAGGGCATTGATCTTGAGTTTGGGAGTTGTAGTTCACCTACATCCAGAGATCGCTGTAAACTCAAACAATGATGGATCTGGACCAAACTTGGCACGAATACTCAATATGCCCCAATGTGAACACTGGTGGAGTTTGGGGGAAATAGACCTTGACATTTGGGAGTTTTAGTTGCTGGGATTTATAGTTTGCCTACAATCAAAGACCATTTTGAACCCCACCAACGATAGAATTGGGCCAAACTTCCCCCATGACCAACTGAAAATACTGTTTTCTGATGGTATTTGGTGACCCCTTTGACACCCCCTCGCGACCCCCTCAGGGGTCCCGACCCCCAGGTTGAGAAACGCTGCATTAGAGCAATGTCGGAGTTGCGACCTTTTGCAAAGGCGCTCAAGACTTGGCTGTTTGGTTGTGCACTTAAGTAACCGGATCAAATTTTGCCATAGTCACTGCTGAATGTTTTTATGTTGA